>JARGCV010000052.1:8737500-9337500 GCA_034064705.1 Bothrops alternatus
GGTCGTAAGTCGAGGACCTCAACCGGTCGTAAGTTGAGGACTATTTCCCTGCCCGGGAGCACCGCACATGCGTGGTGCTGCCCCCTGCGCTGGCCGAGGCGTAGCTGGCAAGGGGCAGTGACGGCGCAGGGCGACCACTGGCTGGGCCACCAGCTGGCCCAGCCCAAGGGAGGTAAGGCACCCGCCAGGCCCCACACGCGCCAGCAACCCTCCCTGCGCCCGCCGGCCTCCCACCTCCCACCTCTGGCTCTCTTTTACTTACATTTTTAGTAGTTGCTCAGCAGGGAGGGGTGGAAACTTCCAGACAGCTCGCCTTCGCTGCAGACAACTTGTAGCACCGTTTGCAGACTGGGACTTTTGGCGGGCTCAGCAGGGCAGAGACAGCCTGGACAATTCCTATTGGCTTTTGAAAGCCAATAGAATTAGACTCTATTCAAGAGAGTCTATTTTATTGGCTTTCAAAACCCAATAGAATAAGAGGGAGTAGCACAGCTAAGGAAAAGGGGGGAAAATGGCGGACTGCGTTGTTTGGTGACCCCCGTGAAATGGTCGTTCGACCCCAAATGGGGTCACAACCCACAGGTTGAGAACCACTGGACTAGGGTAAAAAGAATGAAACAAAAATCCACTGTATGCTATTTATTATAGCGCTGCATGTTGCTAAAAGTCTTTATTCTAACTGCATAGTAAGATAGATAGATAGATAGATAGATAGATAGATAGATAGATAGATAGATAGATAGATAGATAGATAGATAGATAGATAGATAGATATAGATATAGATATAGATATAGATATAGATATAGATATAGATATAGATATAGATATAGATATAGATATTATAGATATATAATTTATATCTCACCTTTCAATATAAGGCCAAGGGCAGCTTACTTTATTATATGGTATATTCCTCACTTAAAACCGCTCAGACGTCTGGAAATTTATTTTCTAAAATTAGCATCATCATATAAACTCAATAAAATCTACAAACTTAAGCATAGAAATCACAAAAGTTCCATCAATCCAACCTCACTGCCTACCTATATGAAAATCCAGACATGGAATAACTTAAATCCTGGTAAAATAAAAATGACTTCATCTGACATCTAAAAGACATCAGCACAGATTCTACCTCTTTTCCAAAGCTGTTGTTAAAAACAAAAAAAAAAAGGACTACTGCAAAGTCTCTCTTCTAGAGAGTTGATAAAAGTAGAAGTAGGCTGTTTTTTGCAAAAGTTTTAGAATAATGACTGGGTTAAAGAATACATTAAAAAAAACTGAGAGCAATATTAATTAATGAGTACAAGATGAATCTGTAAATAAGCTTGATGGGGCTGATGGTGACTCAACTGTTCCTTAACATCTTACTTTTGACAAAGGAAGTCTGCTATTGAATGGAAGAATCTGGAAGCTGGTAAAAATGCTTTCACTCCCACAACTATCAGTTCATTACTGCATCATCTCCCAGTTTCTGTAACGTTGCCTGCTTTTAATAGGGCTTCTTAATAAGTTTGGGCTTTGTCGTTCTTTCCCCCTTGAAAGACTAACAGTGTCTCTAACTACTATGGCTAACCAAAAACTCTGCCTCTGGTTTCTGGACCAAAAACTCTGTTGCTCTTATGATTCTGCTTTTTATACAGGTTTTTAAAATATAAGGAAGAAAAAGAAAACACTGCCATCAAGTAAGATAAACAACTGCTGAGTTTGTATATTAGCTTGCCAAAGAATACTGTCCTTTTGCACTGTTTCAAACTAAACAATTTGGTGGGGAAATGTTGAAAGTGTAAATGTTGCCTTAATGAGCAACAGAGGTATAAAGTTGGACAGCACCGTGGAAGCAGAAACTAATCTTATTCAGCCATAACCGTCTGAGCAATTCCAGGACTGTTGATACAAAGATATTTCCTTTTGGAGGTCCAACAAGTTACAACTCCTGATCCAAATCTCTTCTATGGTTTCTCTTAGTATTTATATGTTATGCCATCACTTTACGATAAATATTGCTGTGATCAGAGAAAAAAAATGCACTACTAGTAGCATTTTGTTCTGGGGGGAAAAATAATACTGTCGAAATTACTCTATGTTAGTGACATTTAATTGTAACATAAAAATTAAACACCATTTACTGGATTTAAAATCAGGGCAGTATGCAAATTAAGTAAGTTTCAATTCATGTCTTCTTAGTCACATCTGTTGGCAGTTTGAATAGTTTTAGTGTCATTAATTGTTATAAAAGTGCAAGATTTGCTGTATGCTTGCCACTTAGGACCAAAGGCACAAAAGTCTAATTGAACTAAGTAATTAGTAATTTGTCATTTCCTATTGTCAGCAATTACTTTCTATTGGAAATCCACATTGAAAATTCTAATTTGAAGTGAGGTTTGCATTTTACTGCTGTCCATCCAAATTAGTTTTAAATTGACAGCTACGTTTTCATTAAAATGTAAAGATATTAACTATACCTGTAGACAGTGAAACACAAAATCTGCTGCACATGAGATCATTGATAAATAAATTTGACAGTAAATAAATAAAGTGAAATATAAATTAGCTCTTGTTCTCTCAACCCAGAAGTATCCATTTTATACATAAGCAAATTAATGATAGATAGATAGATAGATAGATAGATAGATAGATAGATAGATAGATAGATAGATAGATATTGTTTTCTGAGGTTTTCGCGGGTGTTTGTATGTAGGTCTTTGGTTCTTCGGGTTTTCTCCCACATAGAATATATATATTTCCCCTACTGTACTGCTGGGACCATCCCTGCTATTTAAGACAAGGAAAGGGAATTTCACTTTGTTTTGTTTTTTTTCAAGCTATGTTGCAAAACTGAGATCCACATGTTCTTCTTGGTTAACATAAATAGTCATGTGAGAAAGTAGGTGGGACGTCTTGAACAGCTGCATCGAAAAGGGCATTTTAACAGATGTAGCTTGCAAGCAACACCTGCTTCATTTTCTCTCTTCCCACAATCAAAGATACAGCATCCTGACCTTAATCTGAAGGACTGAAGGGAATTGGAGTGTCCTGTGGTTTTCTACACTTCATTAAAATCCCCAATGCTCACTGTATTGATAGAAAATAGCCACGTTCCCAAGTGACTTATCAGTGACCTAGTATCAAATAACCTCAGACCATGGTTGCCCAAATTAGATTAAGGAATAGCCGTATTTGAGCTCAGGCCCATTTACAGTGGCTGCCAAGCTCTTCCCTTTTGTATTCTGTTTCCTTTTTTTATGGTTGGCAAAAGAGAAATAATTTTAAATTCATGATGCTTAAAACAAGACTGAAGCCGCTATGAAGGTAGAAAGCTGAATCTATACTCTCAGTTAATTTCTCCCCCCCCCCCGCAGCTATGGGGTGTGTGTGTGTGTGGAAAGAACAAAGCCCCAAAATAGGGCTAGTATATGCAGCTGTAAAAATAGAGACAATCACTGGATGGCAACACAGAGGCACAAAGTTTTAATTCTTGCTGCCATCTAGTGGTCACACCTTTTACCAGACCACTCCTTCCAAAGAGACTGGTTAAAACAGGTGACATGATGATTGCTGCATAATATGTTTTTATGTTCAATGTTGACTGTTTTAATAAAAGAATTTTTTAAAAAAACAAATTTGGGTGAGTTTCTCTAGCCTCTTGTTTCTATGACCAAGATTTATGAGCCCATTTCTACTTGTGTGTTCTGTCTCTCACTACACTGTTCTTCTGTCACCTAAACTCAAAATCTGTTCCAAAGGGTTCTATGCTTTTGGAAGGTCAAAGTGAAAGATAAAGAAGGAATCTGGTTCAGGGGAAACATTACTTTTCAATGGATGGCTATTTTGAATATAATTCCAAAGTCGTTAGCTTTCTAAAATTTCTCTTTGCTTGTGCATTTCATGGCATTAGTTTAACGAGTTTTCAGCAGGTGTGTATATAGATAAAATAAAGGAGAAAGATTTTTAAAAGGAGCAGAACCTGAGAGAAAAGAGAGGGCAAAAGGGGAAAAAGTTGGTTGGTTAATATAAGATATCCATGAGGTTGTTTATGTTTGCTCTGAAACAAATCCCAGTGAATTCAGTGATCTACATTTATACTAATTTTCCCATCAACCAAGAAGATCACAGCTGCTTACAAAGTTAAATCACAAAATTATTAATACATAATTTAAAAGGACTCATGAAAATGTCTTTTTGAAGACACTAGTCAGACATCATCTAAAAATACTTAGAACTGCAACCTTGATATATAAAGCCAAGTCAAATTTGCAACATCCATATAAGAGTTTTGAAGATCATTATAACAAAAAATCAGAATCCCTGTTCATGCATTTTTTTCCAAAAGTAACAATTGTGTTTTCTCCTGCAGCACAAAGCATCCTTCAAAGATATGAGAAAGTTAAACTGCTATCTGAAAAAAAAAAGTCTTGCAATAGAAATTATTGGCTTATTAGCTTAAAGAAACCTCATATGGAACAGACAAGTCCTGAGAGAAATTACACTGTTATCCAACATGGAAGAAAAGAAAAATTCTGATTTAGAAAGGACTGGCAAAGCAAGATAGAAACTTGTTCAGTTATTAAGTCAGAAAATTAGAACCTATTAGGGCTAGGATACTATATTGTACAAATGCACAATTGTGTTTCTGATAGTTCAATAATTGCTCAGTATAGCTTTGGATCTTAATTGCAGCAGTACACTATTCTTATGTACAGACAGACATTGTTTTCAGTGTAAGAAAAACTAGAATTACCTTCTTCAATGAAGCCAATTACTTTGGTTCAAACAGATCATCTCAATCTATGTACACCAAAAGCATGGACAGAAAACCCATTCTGCTAACCATGATGTACCTGAACTCACTCTGTTAAGTGGATATTAATTAACACTACTTCACAATAGAATTCCTATGAAACTGCGCACATTATATACGCATTAAAACCCAAAAGGCTCACCAAAGCGCTCCCTGTGATTAATATTGTAAGAAAGAAACGTGGAGAAACGCCATGATTTATCGCCAATTAGTGACAGATGTTGTCGACTTTTCTTTAAACAGATAAAATAGCCTTAGTATGATGCCAGGGGCAAAAAAAAAAAATGTGCGCAGTGGGGGAGAAATTACATGGTTCAGAAATGGGATTCAGTATTCATTCTATAAAGGAATTTTGGTGGGATTCAAGTCCAAACAGAAAGGGATCCACTAGATAAAATCAGTAATTCCCCCCCCCATTCTGGTTTTGTGTCCTACACTATTAATAATTAGATGCTTCACGTGTACTAAAATCTTGATGCTGTAGGAGATTTAAGAGAAGAAAAACTCCTCTGCAGACCTTAGTTCTTATCCCCTAGTAACCTGGAGCCTCTCTATTCTTCCTTTTATGCACTTGTGCTTAACTGCCAATAAGGCACTGTGTGAAACAGAGAATTAAATTAAAAGTTCAATAAACACTGATCAATATTCGTGTAAATATTGAATCCATAAAACGATCTTCCCCTTAACTGTAGTTATACTGCAGGTATTCGTCCTTATCCTCCCTGGTGGAAGGCAGAAGCGGTTGTTTCGCAGCTTCCAGCCCAGCTCAGTTCATCCCTCATAAAAACCAGGCAGGAAAGGCCGGCGCGCTTCCCAGCCGCGCTCTGACTCGCAAACTGTTGCCGGGCGCCGAGCTCGCCGGCGGAATAAAGAAATCGCCTCCTGTCTAACATGTAAATAAATCATCAGCCTCACTTACTTGACCACCGGCTGCTTGTCATTCAGGGAAATAATGGTTAATCGATGGCTAATCGATGGCGACGTGTAACGTATTAGTTTGCAGTCCTTCATCATCCTATTTTCTTCAATTGCCCTGGGGGGTCGTGTGCGGTACTTACAGAATCGATGGCGGGGTTGAGGGGGGTGGAGGGTTGGACAGAGACGACCATTCAACTCGCACGGAGAGCCCGCCAAGCGGCGCTCTGAGGGGAACAGGGGACCGGGACGAGATCGGGGTTTTGCCCTTGGGCTGAAGGCGAGGCGCTCGCCTCTAGTTGCAGACCTGGGGAAACGGGGATAGCCGGAGATGCGCGGAGGGGGAAAACGGGGCACGCTACGAGTCGCTTCGAGGGAGTCGCGGCACTTGGGGGGAAAGGCAACTTTTTTCCTGGCTCCGCAAACGAAAAGCGCCACACGCCTGAGTCAGAGCACGCCTGAAGGGAAGTGAGAATCCAGGCGATGGGGAGGCCGAGGGGGCCATTCTCCCCATTTCTCACAAATCAGGTCGCAAGGGATTTTGCCGAGCCACGCTCAAAAAAAGTTCCTCCTTAGCCGGGCGCCTCGGGAAACAGCATTGACGGCAAAGATGGGCGAAGACGAGAGGCGTTTCGCCTCACGTAAAACGCCTAGTGTTGCTGTGTTCCTTTCGGTGGGGAGGGGGGTTTGAGGGGAATCCATTTTATTTATTTTAAAGGAAATGTAAGCATGTTTGTCATCAACATCAGACTGCGACAAAGCCTGACTGGCTTCTCTTAAGCCCCCGCAGAGGGCCGCAATCAATGCATTAACCATGGCTTTTAAGCATTTGCCTTGCAAATCCGCGCCGTTCGGACTGTCACCGGGCGCGCGGATGGTGCCAAAGACACATTCAAGGCTTTCCAGGAAATACGGTAGTTGCAAGCTAAACAATAGCGCTTCAAAGCGTAGCGCGCTCACCCACCACTATCACCACCATCCCGCGCGCGCGCCCGTAGGTATAGAGAAGGTATACGAGGGATACCGGCGCGCGCAGGCCCCGGTCAGCCGCGGAGTTTGCGTAGGGATACGCAGCCAACGGGGCTGGGTTGAGGGTGAGCTCGGGTTAGCCGCGGGAGTTTGAGTGTCCACAGCACCCTCTTGTGGCCGAAAGCCTCCAGGTAGCCTCCCGCCTCGGCTTAAAACTTGCTGCTTTTGGCGGGACTTCGGTGTCTGTCTTGAAGCTTTCGACGTGAGAAATCGCCATCGACACGTGAAATAACGACCAGAGGTGAAAAAGGCGGCAGTTTTGTTCAAACTAAGGTCCAGACAAAGGCGACGAGAGGAGGATATTTCTCTTTGCCAGCCCTTTTCAAAACGTGGCGGAGGATCTGCGAAGCCAAATAAACATTTCAAAATGTCTCCTTTTTCATTTCTAATACAGTAAATATCGATAGAGATATAGGCCAACATGAGCCAAAGCTCTTTGGGTCCTCAATCATTTTTAAGAGGGTAAGGGGGGGTCCTGAGGCCAAAACATCTGAGAACCACAACTTTTCCACTGGTTCCTCCTCCCCTGAACCAGAGTCCAAACTCAGCTGAGGGAAAATTGGGAAAAGCCATGATTGCATACCTAACCCAACTCACTTTCTAATGTCCCTTAAGTAAAGGCTGGTTGTAAATGTAATAAAACAAAAATGGCATCTTATTAGGAGGGTCAAACACATCTCTAGATTAATAGTCTTTTGGGTCCCCAAACACTTTTATGGAATTTTTGCCTTTTCATTTATGCATTTATTTGCAGAGCTTACATGTCTCTTACATGTTTATTGTAGCCACTTGGATTTTTTTTTAAAAAAAACTATTTTAATCAAAACTCTACTTTGAGGTGCTGTTCCTGGTCAAAAAGTAACACCATCAAGCAGATTAGATTCATTTTCAAGATTTTCTATTCATTTGTTTCAGATACTGAAACAGAAAATAAACCGCAGTATTTGAAGTAAAAGCAGATGATCGTGTGCACGCACACATATAAGTCAAATTACATAGATGCCATGAGGAATGAAAACCATTTCTGCAATATTCAAATATTGTATATGACAAATCTGCCATCACCTTTTTTGAGGCGATAAAAAAGATAGCAGAAATGAATGTAAATTACAAAGAAAAATATTGCTGAACTTTGGTCTCTTCGTTGCAATGTCTACAGTTGTTGGTTCCTTGGCCACAGCTCAGACAGATGAATGCAGAGAAAGAATTGTGTAAAATGGTGGTGACACAAAAGTCCCTAGACTACAAAGCATGTGGTTTCAACCCTGGCCTAGCAGGCAAAGTCCTTAAATGCAGCCCAAACTACTTAAAGTGCCAGATGCAATTATGTTTGTCAGCAACCAGGTTGTTACTTTTGCTATGCTTTCTTTGCAAGTTGAAAAAAAATGTGTTATATTGTACATCATACTATTAGGTTTAGATCATCTAAATTTTGATATGCCTTGCTTTTGTTTTTAAGACTATTATTTTTCTGTTCATTTAATGTTACACTAGGTTGTTACAATTTGCAGCCACAAGAACCAGATGGCATCTTTGGAAAATGCCAGTCTTTGCGTAAATCTGAAACAATATCTTCCTCATTCATCTGTTGACTTGAACCTGAGCATTCATTAGCTGTCCCAAAGAGATCCTGCAATTTCTGCATTAACAGAAAATGCAGAGATTTCTTTTAAAAAATGCACATTCTGCTTTGTGAAAGATTCTGAATTACCAGTTTTTTTGGGGGGAAATAATATCTGTCTCCTGTGAAGTGGTTTGTAGTCAATGAAAGCTTATACCATAATAACTTGGTTAGACTTTAATGAAGTATTTGGATTTTTAAAAAACACAAGAAAAATCATGCAGAAATAGAAAAGGCTTATGATTAAAAATATGGAAGCCCCACATGTTGAATGGACAGTTTTCTCATAATTAAAAGTAAATCAACACTCTTTGGTTAGAACAATATAAGCACTAGGATTGTACAAAATCATCAAAGGAAGGCCTCTTGCAATGCATTGACATAAGCAAAAGATACACATACACAAACATACACATGAAGGGGTTCCAAAGGCTGTACCTTCCACAAGTTTTGGGGTATTAGCTTGGAAAGCTGTTCTAGTTCCCTTCACAGATGTGGGCCTGCAAAGATGCTTTGCTTTGCTAGCAAGTCCACCAGAAAAATGGTGTTGGAAAAAACCTATAAAGTCGCCACACTCCATTGCCCAAGGATGATGCTTAAATTTGAGGCAGGGTGCTTCACCCACATCTATACTTTTCATGAATATTTTGCCAGCCCTGATAAGCCTAGCCCTACACGAGTCTCCTCAAAACTATGGTACTCTCCATACGTTCATGTGCAACCCACAGAATTAGATGTTTAATGAGGATTGCATTGGAAAACAACAGTTTCAGGAATGCCACCAAATATATAAATCCTTAACATTGGACATTTTGAGTAATCTTGGGTTAAAGTAAAGGTAAAGATTTACTACATTCAAAACCCCTGTCCAATGGTGTCTGACTCTAGGGGGTGGTGCTCATCTCCGTTTCCTAGCCAAGGGAGCCAGCATTGTCTGAAGATATTTCTGTGGTCAGCATACTATATGCTGTGACACAGACAACACTGTTACCTTCTCACCAAAGTGGTAGCTATTTATTATGGGAAGTCAGACCCCCAAAGAAGGAAATATTAAAAGGGTGGAATATTATATTTCCTCAAAGGATCTTAAAAAGAGGCAGAAAAGCATGCCCCGTTTTTCTTAATAGCCCCAAGTCTCCCTCCCCCAAGCAGAAACCAGCTCTGTAGAAATGCAGATATGATAATCCATCCAGGAAGGTTGTAGCCCTCCAGCTAGAAGCTTAGGAAGACAAAGACACCTAAAATCTACATACCCCACCCAAACTCTAGGACAGGTCATAATAGGATTAACCCAAAGATGCCAAAGGGGCACACTCAGGCTCAGGCCAAAGTACATGACACAAGAAATGCACAGCCTCAAACAGGAACAGGAAACAACTCCAAACAAAAGCCCAAGAGGTATAAAACACACTCCCTACTACATGTGGTCACTCTTTTCTTCCAGAGCCATCTTTCTGTCTGGCTCTCCTCTTCAGTAAACTGCAACCTTCTTTCTAAAGCAATAGCCATGTTGTTTATTCCCAGATTGGACTGAACCATGACGAAAACTTTTCCTTCTACATTGCCTACTTGCATTTGTATGTTTTTAAACTGCTGGGTTACTCTCATTCTAAGAGCCCCTTTAACACTTTCTACCTCTTTATATTCAACCTGTAATCCTGCAGTCTAAGACTGATGGTTTTAGAGCAGTATCCAGGGTAGAGGGAATGGATTCTGATAAAGATCCTGTACTCAGACCTGGCTCAGTGTGCAAAAAATATATATATATCAATTGAATCACTTGATCTTTCTTTGGAGGAATAATCTACACAGGAGACCTCTTTATGTTAATCAGCTACCTAATGCTACCTTTTGCTAGAAAGTGTTAATAAAATCTACCTTGAATGCATAATTATTTCTCTGAAATACAATGAAAAAAGGTAGGTTTCTCCGGTGAACCTTCATGCTAAAGCACCGTTATACCCTTTTTGCTATTTGTAAACAATTATTTTTGTACTTAAACCAACTTTGCAGTCAATATTTACAATGAAACCAGAATACAATCAATAATACAACACTAGAGAGCATATTAACAAGTCACAGAAAGTTACTACTGTGTTTGCTCTATAATATTGTAAATAACAGGATATGAACATTTTATAAAAGCAGGAATAAATAGCATTTTGCATCACACTAAGCCAAAATAATTAATCAAACTGCATTGTGACATTAAAGTTATATGAGAATAATGCTTCCATGATCAACTCTTATCTTTAACATTCAAACTTAGTATTATGACATCCATAAAATGTACCATTTAAACATATCTCCAAGGCGACCACATTCATGTTTTCTTCTGTAGTAGCAACATACATTGTATCTAAATATAATTTGTTAATTCTCATGATTCCAAGGACACTTTGAAACCAGAGTTGAGTTTGTTGAATTAGCATATATGAAATGATAGCAACAATTAAAATTTTCATTGGGCTACATAGAAAATCTTAGAACCTGAGGAAATCTTTAGGCCATGATCTAATGGATACATATTAAAATGTACCTAATATTAATATAAAGAGCCATGATATTGTATCCTTATTTGCAGCATGGTTTAAATATGCAGATATGTTAGCACATCTGCACATTATGTTAGCTTAAATGCAATTGAGAAAAATCTGTAGGTCTGCTATGCATGAGATCTTATGAGTTTCCTCCTTCCGTTATATATTCAAGATGGGCATTATTTAGTATTTATTTGTTATGTGTATGTAGAGGTGTGGGTCTATATATACGTTGTATATAGTATGTTTAGGTGTGTGTCATGTGTTTCATTTGAGAGCAGGCAACTAAATTTCATTTTTGATGTGTGCCGTTGTGCCCACAGTAAAAAAATGGCAATAAAGCTTGCCTTGCCTTGCCTTGCCTTGCCTTGCCTTGCCTTGCCTTGCCTTGCCTTGCCTTGCCTTGCCTTGCCTTGCCTTGCCTTGCCTTGCCTTGCCTTGCCTTGCCTTGCCTTGCCTTGCCTTGACTTGACTTGACTTGACTTGACTTGACTTGACTTGACTTGACTTGCCTTGACTTGACTTTTTTTTTAATTTTTTTATTGGTTTTTTAATTTTTAACAAAAAAAATACTCAAATCAGATCATAATATTAAAGTAAACTATAAACATAATCAGAACATAAATACATATTTCAAAATCATCCATAAACATAACATATGTACTTATTTCAATACATCTACTAGTAATAACTCAACTGAGAATAATCATAAACCATATTTTCCAAACAATTAACATTGCTGCTCGGTACCCCCACCACCACATCCCCCTAACCCTAACCTTCCCCCCTCACTTACCATCTAACTACCTACTCTCCTCCCTCCTTCTCTATCTCCCTCCTTCTACTCCACCCAACTATCCCTTCTCTTCCCCCTTCTTATCAACTTTCTACTTACATCAGCCTTCACTCCTCCTTCCTCTTTCCATCAGATGTGGTGCCCAGAGGCCACCCGAACAACCCCTTAATAACAATAATTACACATTCTTGCATCAACCCTAATTACAGTTGAAAAAACATAGTATATAAAATTATAAACCCTCCCTAGCCCCCCCCTGACTTCCCAGAGTGAGTACAGGGTAAAACAAAAAAAAACCCACTACTTCAAACAAAATTATTATATAATCCTAACAAGAATTTTAAACTATATACTAAATACAATCTCTATCTAACATTTATTCAACCTTATCAGTTCTAATATATATCTAATCCCTCAATCATTCCATCTAATGTCAAACCTTAAATCATTTCAATCCACTAAACAAAACAAACATATCATCTTGTTAAGAATATTAATATTCATTTACATATCTAGACCATCAATCTAAGAATCAGTCCATCACTTCAATTCATTGAGAGGTTATATAGAATCACCCAAACAATCAAGTTTAGTATATATCTTTCAATAATCCATCTCTTTTAACATTCTAGACAGTCATTTCAAACCATTAAACATCAAATAAATAAATCATCTTTTTGAAAAAAAAAATAAACAAATAATATCAGTAAACCCCTCAGTTAAAATATATATATATATATTCTTAGTCAATTTAGTATATCTTCCATTAAACATCCTCTCTTACATCTTACTCATAAATTCAGCCCATAATCTTAGATTGGCCTTAATTCCTTACACTTAATTTTAAATTTCACTTCTTCAATCGACTTCTGGGCTTTCTCATATGTCAAATAAACCTAAATAACAAATACAATCTATTTAATCCATTTCTAACTTAGAGTCCTTCAACCTTATCAAATCCCATAATGCATATCTATCCCATCAATCAGTCAATCTAATGTCAAACCTAGATCATTTCAAAACAAGTACATTCTTCTTCAATTTAATTATATCTTCCATTAATCATCTTCTTTTACGTCTTACTCATAATCTTAATATTATATCTTCCGTTAGTCATCTTCTCTTATATCTTACTCATAATCTTAGTCCTTGAGTCAGTCCATAGTTTTAAATTACCCATAATTCCTTATGTAAAATTTTAAGTTTCACTCCTTCAATCGTACTCTGGGTTTTTTCTTTTGCCAGGTAGATCTCCATAACGAGGCCTCCCTTCCAAATAATAAGTCTCTCTTTTTTACTTGCAATATCATTTGAGTCCATATAAACCATCTTAACCTTTGCATTAGTCCTCTATTTCTCTTAACCATAGACTTTCGTTGAAGTAACATTTCAGATCTCTGTCTTTGCTTTTCCTGGTCCTCAGTACCATAAATAAATTGCTTCTTAAACTGGATCACTTTCTCTTTTTTCTCAATTAAATCTTCTTCTTGCTGCTTGTCTGAGAGGAATAACCATCCCCTCCTGTCTTGAAACAAATCCTCTTCCTCCACTCCGTAAATAAACTGTTTATCAAGCAAGATCCATTCCCAATTATTCTCTTTATTCTCAATACTATCTTCTTCTTGTTTGGATTGTTGTATAAAATGTTCAACAGACGGTTGCAAATCAATTTCATTTGGAAAAAAGAGTTTTAATATTTCTGCATTAGTCTCTTTCAATATTGCAATCGTTTCTTCTTTAAATTTATCAATGCGGTCCAAAATAGGTTTGACATTAAAACGTAAATTCCAATCCATTTTAAATTTTAAAACAATCGCTCTGGCTTTAATCCAATTTTTACAGCCGTCTCTCTAGCTTCGATTACGAGAACAAAGAGGGGGGGAAAATGGAGAATTCACTTTCACTTTCAAACACTTTCCTTTAGCAGTGAAAGTAGTAAAAGTAGTGAAAGCTATACACCATTTTGAATGCATTATGTTGAATGTAGCAGTTAGAAATATATAGCCAGAAAAACAATACAAAATACTTGCAATCCAATAAGAACTCCTGTATTCACTCAGTCTGCAAGCAGTCTCTCTTGTGTTCTATTTTTAAAAAGCAGAAGCGGTTGCGGCGTCTTTTTCTGTCCGATGACAGAAGCGTCTCTGGGCAGGAGCGTCTTCAGGAGCTATGGGGAGCTCTCACTCTTTATCCCTGAAAACTTCAAGGATTTCAGAGAAGCTTAACCCTTATTGCTCCCCATGCTCTACACCTCTTCTTCGCCCGAAGAGGGGATTTTTCACCACAAAAAACAGCTGGTGTTCGCTGTTTTTTGCGGCTTTACATACCCAGAGAACGGAGCCTCACAGAGGAGACTCTAGCGGCGCCGGCGGAGCCACCGGAAGTCCTGACTTGACTTGACTTGACTTGACTTGACTTGACTTGACTTGACTTATCTTTTTTCTGAAGATTCAAAGTATGACCAAAGCCCAGGAAAAACAAGTATAGTATAGGAATATTTTATCTGCTTTACTATCTTCTCACAAAAGCAGTACATGTTAACATTGATACAAATGTTAATACAAATGCAGTCAAAATACATCCCAGGCCATGTTATTTCTTCTCTATCTTAGCATATTAACTAAAATATTAGCTGTAAATGCTACAGTATCTACAACACTCTCCCAATGACTGCCTAGATTTTGAAACTTTGGCATCAAACTTCCACTTCCAAAGACTCCAAGAACTCCACATGAATAGCCAAACAAAATTTAAAATTCAATTTATAAAGACAGCTGACAAAATGAAAGCAAAGAGACTGATGATACATGTTTATTGACACAAATGATGTTAAATAGCATATTTATATCATCAGCAAAACAATGACAAATGAAAGACTTAGCAAAGGTTATGGTTTGACAAAATAACATTTTTAAAAATGTGGACACCAATCAAATTGCTGGAAGCACCAATGATGCAACACTTTCTGACACTAAAGTCTTTAGTTCTGCTTAAATATATATGGGTTTGTTTGCTCCAACGGCTTACTGTCAACTTTTGTCCATAAACTCTTTCATAAAGCAGAAACAGAAAAAATGATTTAAGCAGCTCAATTTGTCTGTTTATCTTAATCTTTAACTATTCCCATATGTCTTGGCTACATGATGTATGACTCCTTATAAAGCCATTTTTCACTGATATCCAAGACAAAAAAAAAAAGTCAGGGTAATAACCTTTTACCCACACTACTTTCCAAAACAAGTCTGCAATGCAGACTTTAGGCTATCAGAAAAGTTATAGTGATTTTGATCAATCTAGGCCCTTTTGGAAATTGTTTGCATGCAATCTATATGCTCACCTTTAACCATCAAATTCCAAAGAAACCTGGAAATATAACTCTAGTTGTAATATCTCAGATTGCAGCCAAAAGGTGGAAGATTCAGTTTCAAAAGTCTTAAGATTGTATTGAAGTGCAATGATGGTACAATATTATAGTTTTGAAGTCAGGCACTTTTCATAATAGCTGCAACCAGGTTGTGGGTTTCTTTGTAGAGCCTCAATGCATTCACAGAGAAAGAAGGAGTAGCAGCTCATTCAGCCAAGCATCTGGGTTAGGATAAGTTTGGTGTGTCCATTGATGTAAGCAGGGGAAATCAAGCTGGAAAGAGTAGTTTGTTAGAGAGATCATAATATTTATTAAAGAATAGATCTAGTTGTCTGATCTAACTGCTTGTAAAGTTTTAAAAGCTCTTGAGTTCAGCCAGCAGGAGCCATAGTGAGAGACAGCCCACTTCCTCAAAAAAAATGGATACAAATCATTTTTGTATCATTTTGTAAAAAACATTGATACAAAATGCACTGGAAGTATTGGACAATTGACAACTTATCATCCAGAAACTCCTAGTAGCCAACCAAAAAGATGAAGACCATTTTTGATATGCATATTGCCTTCGTGTAAACTTCCCAGAAGATATTCTTATTGATTTGTGTTAAGCTGTTATGAGAAACATAGGTTTAGCCCTACAGGTTCAAGCTAAAGCATGTTTAGTTAAGTGTTCTGCTCCCATATGAATGCTAAGAGAACGTCCCCCAAAATGGACGCAAAGAAAAAGGCATCTTCTATTTGTCCATGTTGTGAAATAGGAGATGAGGGCAACTGAGTAGATTTTGGAACAAACCAGTAAAATCATGAACTGTGTACAATTTCCAGAATTGTAGTTATATATATATATATATATACGAATCCCAGGTTCGAATCCCAGAAAGGGTGAGTTCTGACTGAAGAGAGTTAAATAACTCGAAATAGCTATCTCAGAAATCCCTTATTTCTTTGTTAACAATTTTAAAAAACATATATATATTTGTGCTTGCAGATGGCTCTGGGTTGAGCTGAAACAAGCAAAGGAAAGAATGATTTCTTCCTCCCATATTTGGGTTTACAGGGTGCAATCTAAAAAATAACCACTTGATACAAGATGACAGGAGACTCCCCGGGGGTTTTCCTGAACCTTGTTTTCCACATAGAAAGAGACAGTAGGGGGCTTCCAAATATTCTTGACTGCTGAGGGATGTTGCGGTTGCAGTTCAGCAACATCTGGAAGGGCAGATGTTGCCTATTCCTGATAGCTCCAGATGTTGGAGTTCCTGCCCAAAGCACTTCTGGGAATTATGGGGTCTTAAATTCTTCTTCATATTTGGATAATATGAAGAATACTCCTGTGAATATGGAATCATCATTTCAAAAGATTTATGCTTTTATTTCAAGGAAAATAAGCAAAGTGTCATTTCTCACTAAAACCTTATATGGCTCAATTAATGTCCCAGAATTCAGAGTGTATATGAATTTCTAGGGAAAAACTACTGGGAACTCTCCACAAAGTGGACTAATTTTAATCTCCTCCTTCACTGTTACTTGAACTAAAATGGCTATTTTTAAAAAAAAAAAAAAACTTCTAGTGAGCTTGAGGAACTGATTGTGGATCATGTATACAACACGGGGTCAATGCTGTATTGAATTTTTAGACCATTCTCAGACTACCTTCTGGCAGTGGAAGCATTTTGACCACTGACACTCCCTATGGGTATATCTGACTATCCTGGTACAATGCGCCATTCCCCATTATTGAATCTACAACAAACTGCTGTAGGTTATTCATTGATTGAGTGTTTAAGTGTATTCTTTGGGAGTAAATGGAAAGTGAATTCTGTAGACAGCCACATAAAATAAAACCCTTTAAAAATCAGCAAAATTCCTGGCTTTATGCAGTGGGATTAATGGGAGGAGGAAGAGAAGAAGGAGGTTATTATGGCTCGTTACATAGTCAGCCAGATATTTAGACTGGATTTGTTATTTTTATCCATCTATCCAGTCTTTCCTAAGGACCTGAAACAAGCAGATGTTGTTTGATGGTGTTAAAGGTACCATTGCAGGATGCAAGCTGTTCCAAGCAAAGCTGCCTTTTGCAATTGACCGATGGTGCTCAAATAATGCTCCAGCTGTTTTATTATTATTATGGTTCAATTATTATTATATACAAAAAAATGTGAAATCACAGTTGCCAGGTTTTTAGATGGCTGTCATACATATAGAGTTCTTCCCAAGTATCTAAGATGTTATAATGTATTGGCACATGTGCTTATATAAAGTATTGGTATATGTGCAAATCCAAGTAGTGTGGACTTTTGTAATTGGCAGGTAGAAATTCTGTCAATGTGGAGGTTTTTTTCTAAGATATTTTTGGTATGGTACCCAGCGTGCCAATAAGCACTGGGACCATCACAGCCACTTGTGACATAATCTTTCAAGTTCAATTTTCAGATGTTGATACTTTGTGATTTTCTCCAATTCTCTGCCTTCTAGTCTACTATTCCCTGGTATTGCCATATCAATTATCTCCACTTTCTTCTTTTTAACTACAGTTATAGCTGATGTTTTGAGCCAAAACTTTATGAATCTGTATTTGGAAATCCCACAATACTTTAACCTGTACTTTTTCAACTCTGTTACTACCCATTTTTCATTACTGGTGCATGATAATTTTTACAGATGTTCCAGTGAAACATTTTGGTGGCTCTGTTAGGTCATTGTTTATAACCAGCTTGTATGATTATTATGGTTTGTCACACTGCCATCCCTGTGTTTACACTGTATTTGGCATTTTTATCCTATCCAGCCCTTCCCAATGCCTGGGATTATTATTAATAATATATTATTATCCCACTTTCCTGAATCACTTTCTACAGATGAGGTTATTTTTGTATGTTTTTGCTCTTTTATTCACAGGAGGTGATACTTTGTCTGAAGAAAAAAAAAGTATTAAGCCACCACTGAGATGACTCTGTAGGCACCTGCATAATTTCTTGCAAATGCCTTTACCCAAACCAATGATAGGGCTCAATGTTCTTGTTAAATAGTGACGATCTGCGGGTAAAAAAATGCCCTTCCAAAAGGGATGATGAAGGCCAGAACAGATAGGGTCCATTTTTTTTTACAGTGTCTGAACTCTTCAATCCACTATCCCTTTTCCTGCTTGGAGGGTTAAGGAGAAACACACCTCAGGGAAGGAAAAATTTAGAAAAAGAGGCAGAGGAGCACTCCAGAAACAACAGAGGCAAATCATCTGATTGCTTGCGAGTGGAGAAAAAAAAATGAGACTATTTAAACATCTTTTTCTATAGAGTAAAATGGGATTAATCCAACCCAAACTCCATCTTGGGGTGGGGGGAGGGATGAGACAATGGGGAAAGGGCTAAGCTAACTACTCATACAGTACCTGCTTTGTCTGCATAGCAATCCTCAGTTCTGTTCTCAACCTCCCCAAGTAGGGTTGGAAACAACCCTGATTTGAAATCCTGGATGGGCCCTGTCCCCCAAATGCTGAGTTGGGTTACCAGGAGCTTGGCTTAACCAAATGCAATTCCCTTTCTTCCTATTTCCCTCTGGACAGGACCTTCTCCTACTATTTCTGCAGCTTTTCTTCATCAGCCCCAAGGGACAGGCGGAGGATTGACGGGTGTAAGCAGAATCAGAAAGGAACACTGCACTGAACTCAGCTATGTTCCTCTCACCTTGGGACCCAGCATTTCAAGCCGGGCACACATCCTGTCCCTAATCTTAGTTCCAAAAAGCAATTTGCATTAACAGCTACTGCAGTGAAGGTCACATGTAAAAGATACTGTAGGCTCACTTATCCGGCTCCATGATGTTTTTCAAAATGATGGCTTACTCTGCTCTATTGCCTACTACTTTCCAAAACTTGGGCTCTGTTACGAATCCATCCCTAGTTTTATTTGATTGCTGGCCAGTCCGTGGCTAATTTCCCCCTCCCCTCAACCCAAGGTGTGCTGTGAAGATGATTTTATGTAGAAAGCCAACAGAGGTTTCTTTCCACATAAAGGGCACTTCCACAAAACCCTGCTGGGGAGTGACTGGCAGACTGGTGAGCTGGAGGTTGGGCAATCAATCCTGTGGCTTGATAGAAAAGAAGAGGTGTGTAAATGTGATGAGGGCCAAAAGGCATAGGCAACAGGTCCATGTCCCATATGAATGGACAGTAGGGAATGCCGGTTTATGATTTTGCCTAGGGCAGAAAAATGCTTCATGCATACCAGAGAAAAGAAAAGAGTTGAAGATCTAAAATGTTGCCATTTGCCTCCAAACTGTGAAGCCCTCTGCCTGGATGAAGACGTGGCTGTCATTGAACATTCAGGGCTTAGAGAGGATGTTTTGAGTCTCTAGAGGCTAAGCTGCATTGAAGGGAGTATTTCTCAAGAATAAATCATAGGTACTTTAGGACCCTTGTGCGAACAAATATATTTTCACAGTAATCTGGCAGGTTTCCAGACAGGAACTGGAGTAAATAATAGAGCTTCGAAGATACACTTTTTCAAACCTGTATACACCCGGCATAATCCACAAACACTTCAGTCGAGCGGGCAAATAAGACTAATTGTGAGCACCAAAAGGAATCGAGAGAGTGCATTAAAGAGGTTTAAGAATTCATTTAACCTCAGACTGCTGCTTTATCCATCCAGACTGAATGGACACTAACAATAAAAGAAAGCACTAAAATGCATTATAGAGTTTGCGTAGGTGGATGGGTGGGTGTGTAGAATAGAAAAAGCCCTGCCAAAATCAGAATGTCAACCAGGAAGGCAAAGAGAATAGAGAGGAAATCCTGAAGTTAAACTACACATACATATACAGGAAAAGGATGAGCGTTACTTTTTCTACGGCATTACCTTTCAGTCTGTATCAATCTCAGTTATGGAGGAAAAAAATGCATTCTAGCCTAATGGCTTATCTAAGAAATTCTTCCAGACGGTTAGCAGGAGCAAAGTCCTGTTGGGGGTTTTTTTTTCTCTCCCCCATTCTCCAAATCTGCGGTGCCTGCAGTGCCAGGCCAAGGAAAGAAGGGTGATGCAGAAAGGCCAAGTGGTCACAGTCTGCAGAGAAATCTTGACACAACCTCCCGGGTCTGCAGTCAGTAGCAGGGAGGAGAAAACATTGCCCTTGTCCAGAAATCAAAAGATAAACCTGAGCTACAAGAGTGCGGGGTGATTCTGAAAGACACATTTGACAGTAGGAAGTCCTTCTGGAAACAGCTCTTTTCCACATGAATGAGATTGCAGAGGCAGACCCACTGGGTGAGCATGTGTGCCTAGTGGAGGCAGCGGCAGAGGGAGAGAAAGGGGAGGGCATCACCTATTATGATCCAGCTTTACCACCTGAACTGGGCTTCAGGCATGCTGCTCTGTGCGTTGTTCTCTCCCCATTGCTGTGAATAAGGGAAAACGTCTTTTTTTTTTTTGCTTTCGTGCATTATAACTTTAAATAATGAATGCAAGTTACGTAAGACAGCTGTGGCAACAGAACCTGATAGGCAGAAGCTGTTTTAACAAATGAGCGTGACGTGAAGGAGCAGTTTTCAGATAGCCCAAGTGAGGCTTTAAAACAACAACAACAACCTCAAAGCATAAAACAGAAAATGTAAATGACATAAAGAAATAGGCCAGCCCAGAGTGAGAAGTCAGGAACTTCTTCCCTCCTAGCTTTCCGGAAAGGGCTGAAGACATATCTATGCCGACAGGCTTGGGGCATATGAGCTGAGCTCTGCCCCTTGGCCCTAAGAGTGCTTGTGAATTGATTGCCATCAGTGCTTGTGAATTGATTGTGTTTGTGTGGGGTATGAATGTGGTTGATTTTAAATTGTTGTTGTGTTTTTGTTGTGAGCCGCCCCGGGTCTTCAGAGAGGGGCGGCATATAAGTGCGAATAAACATAAACATAAACATAAACAACTATAGCCGTGGTGGCGAACCTACTGGCACATGTGCCACAGGTGATACGCAGAGCCCCCTCTGTGGGCACGTACCCCGTCGCCCCACTCCTAGGCCTTCAGCTGGGTTTTATAAAACCTTTTCGCTTTAGGCCTCCGCCGCCATGTGCAAAATAAGGAAAAAAATTCAATCAATCCATCAATTTCAACTTTTCGTGGGAAAAAAAAAGATCTTGCAAAGTTGGAATTGATTGAACTTTTTAGTCCCACCCAGTCTGCCGTTACCACCGCAGCCACGCCCACCCAATGGGCCACGCCCACCCAATGGGCCACGCCCACCCGGCACCCGCCGATGCATAAGTGGGTTTTGGGTTGCAGTTTGGGCACTCGGTCTCTAAAAGGTTCGCCATCACTGAACTATAGGCAGTATCAACAAAATGTGATGTAAGAGCCAAGTTCCTAAACCAAGGGAAGAGAGGAAGAGTCAGTGGCTGCACCATAGAACCAATCAGAAATGAAAGTTCTGCTCCTGCTCCTCTCAGTGGACACTGAGAGACGCAAGGCCATCAGCACAAGCTCCTCTTTTCTTTCCTCGGCCCCCATTTCCCTTTTTTTTCCCCCTTTCCCTTCATCAGTGCCATCCGTTATACCTGAGCTGTGTTCATGCTCCTTTCTCAGGAATCGTGTGCCATGTGAAGTGGGCTGTGCTCTAGGAAGCTCTGTGATGAAGCCTGTGGAGTGTGTGATATCGAATGTATTTTATTCCACCTTAGGCTTTAACTTTGTTGAAGCTAAATAAGAATGAAATTATTCAAAGCCAAGTGACAATATTGTTTTGAAACTCTACATATACTCTTTCTCTATTTCCTGGGTTGGCGATGGGATAAAATAAAATTTAGCTCTTTGCATTTCTTCCATCCTTGCCCATTCCACTGTTGTTGTTTTTTTTCGTAAGTCTGTCTGTATGAAGTTTCTATCTCATATAAAGCACCAGCATCTCCTGTTGAGGTGGACGATCTCACAAAATCCTATGTAAATTTATTATGTATTTAATAACTTATGGTTATTAAATTATCTGTATTGCACAGGGTAGAAAATATTCCAGTGACATCCACTTCCACTATTTGTCGGAAGTGACTGAGACACATTTGAGGCCTATTATCTGAGAAAGGTTTGAATCAGTTGGTCTCAAGGAGGTGGACAGAATCCTTGTGGCTATGGGTTTTGTCAACTGTATTCTAGACCCATGGCCCTCCTGACTGGTCAAGGCCTCCAGGAGATGGCATGTAGTTGAGTAAAAGCATGGTTAATGGCTTTTTGTGGGAGAGGTGATGCCTCCTGTCTTGAAGGAGGCAGTAGTGCTTCTCAAGAGGTCATACTTGGACCCAACAGTTCTTGACAATTTTCATTCAGTGTCCAAACTTCCCTTAGAGGGAAGGCAGCTGGGAGGATGGGTCTCACTCAGATAAAGAGGACCCTGGATGGAGCTGGTTAACTGGACTGTTTTCCATCTGGGTTCAGGTCAGAATGCAGTACTGAGACAACATTGGTCACACTGATGACTTTGGAGGACCGAAGACAGGGTGATACAACTATCTTGGCCCTCTTGGAGGTCTCAGTAGTTTTTAATACTCTCAACCACGGTATCCTTCTGAACCGGTCAAGGTATTGTAAGCGGGAGGAAATGTTTTGAAATGATTCTCCTTTCTCTGTAGCTGATTTCAGCAGGTGTTGGTGGGAGAGGAGAAGTTGAGTCCTAGGCTTCTACATTGTAGGGTGCCTCAGGGCTCAGAGCTTTCTCCCCTTTAACATCACCATGAAAACTCTAGGTGAGATAATTTGCTAGCGTGAGAGGCAGTATCATCAGTATATTTAGTTGTACATCTCCATCCAGGATGAGTAGGCAATGATGTTGGAGTGTTGACCAGGTATCTGGAGATTGTGAGGGTCTGGATAGGGAGGAACTGACTTTGACTCAACCCTGGCAAGATGAAGTAGCTTTGGGTTGTTGATCTGGGAATATGTTATCTTTGCATTGAGTCTTTTTGGGATGGAGCTGGTGCAAAACATGGAGATCCTCCTGAACCTATAGCTGTTGCTCAATGAGTAGGTGTCAGCCAAGGCTAAAGAGGCATTTGTACAAATTTGTCTTGTGCATCCTTTTCTGGAATGGGAAACCTTGCTCACAGTCATTCACACTTTGGTCTTTTTTTTATTATTGCCACACCTTTTATGTGCGGCTGCCCTTGAAGATCACCTGGAAGTTTCAACTGGTTCAGAATTCAGTGTTGGGCATTTCTAGGTCTGTTAATATTGCATCTTTGTTGTGCGAGCTGCATTGGATCCCAGTTTCCTTCTGGGTGCAATTTAAGATGCTGGCTATCACATTTAAAACTTGACATGGAATGGAACCAGGTTATCTGCAGCACCGCCTCTCTCTGCACACATCTCTCTGTCCCATGAGAGCAGGTAGGGTGGCCATGCTCCAGGTCCCTCCCCTTAAATATTGCCATCTTGTGTGGCCTTGGGAATGTACCTTTTCCATTGTAGCTCCTGCCCTATAAAACACTCTCCCCCTCCCCCCCACTGCCATCTGACAGACCCCTGCCCTTCTATCCTGCTGGAGTGTATTTAAAATCTGTCTCTTCCCCCTGGAGTTGGGATAGGGCAAGGTCAGGATGGGATGAAAGTGGGCCTGCATCAGAAAAGTATGCCTTGGCAACAGTTTTTTTCTTTTTAGTTTAATTGCTGTTACCGTGTTTTCCCGAACATAAGACCCAACTGGAAAATAAGCCCTAATGTGTCTTTTGGAGCAAAAATTAATATAAGACCTGGTCTTATTTTTGGGAAAACATGTTAATATTTTACTGTTATATTTTATTGGTTGTAAGCTAGAAAGAAAGAAAGAAAGAAAGAAAGAAAGAAAGAAAGAAAGAAAGAAAGAAAGAAAGAAAGAAAGAAAGAAAGAAAGAAAGAAAGAAAGAAAGAAAGAAAGAAAGAAAGAAAGAAAGAATACATTCATCCATTCACTCCAACTATTTGTATGTCATTGGGTTTACAATATTACTGTAAAAATGAATCTGAGGAAATGAGTTATTTGGGGGTTCAACCGACAGAGAAGGAAACTTTAGTTGCCTGACCATCATGCTGGAGGCATATTTCCCCTCAATAGTTGAAGATGGACAGATTATGTCAAAGTTTGGAGCTTTATGCTTAATCCCCCCAAAATGGAGACCATACCTAATAAAACTAGGCATGGCTGGACAAAGCAATTTCCTCCTGCATTAATCTTAAACAGTAAGAGTTAACAGTTATCAGAGTTTTATTTCAGTGGCCATAGTTTGAATGGCTGGTTTTAACAGAATACATCTGTCACGGGTCTTCACATGTTCTCAAACTAGAGGCCATGACAATTTAATACAGGTTTCATTAGAAGAATACTTGATAACAAAGTATTCTGGAAAGCTTTGGCTAGCAGTAGTTTTTTAAACATTTCTGAGATTAAATCTTTTTATCAACAGTGAGCCTTCTACCGCCAATCATTGTCAGAAAGAGTCCTGACTTCCAATGTGTCCGTTCAAAAAGGCACACTCTTAGGGCATGTCCCAGCTATTAAGGAATATTACACAACAGAATGTGTAATAGAATAATATTCCTGCATTAGATTTACCTATAGATAGTGACCACTAGCAAAAACAGTAGCACACTCACTTAGCATAGGATAAGATGTGACAAAAAACTTCTCTCTCTCTCTCTCTCTCTCTCTCTCTCTCTCTCTCTCTCTCTCTCTCTCTCTCTCTCTCTCTCTCTCTCTCTCTCTCTCTCTCTCTCTCTCTCTCTCTCTCTCTCTCTCTCTTTTTTTTTTTCAATGAGACCATTGCAGTGATCTTGGGTCTTATTCTTCTGTCTTTCACCCACCCCATCCAAAGCTGATCTTAGCACCAAAATTGCTCCAGGACTCATGTAATGGCAAGTCTGTTTCAATCATCCCCAGTTGTCCTTCCTTCCTTCTGTTTCTTTCCTTCCTTCCTTCCTTCCTTCCTTCCTTCCTTCCTTCCTTCCTTTCTTCCTTCCTTTTCTTTCTTTCTTTCTTTCTTTCTTTCTTTCTTTCTTTCTTTCTTTCTTTCTTTCTTTCTTTCTTTCTCTGCTCCTTCCTGTTATTTCTATTTAAAACTATACTTGTAAGTTAGCAGTAACTGCTTAGGGGAAAAAATGTAATTTGACTGATGAAATTTGACTGAATTTATCATTTATTGTAGGATTCTCCAGAACGTATCATTTTTAATTTTTGAGTAGTCAGAGCAACCAAGTTGACCATTTTGCAATGAAAAGTGCATTGAAAAATGTCAGCATGTTTTGGGTTGCGTTTTTTTTTTTTATGTTATGTTTTTCCCATGACTGGGAAAGCAAAATTAGGGTGGTTGGTTCTCAGAGTCATCTGGGCCCAGTGTCTTAAAAGAAATGTGAAAAACAAGCTGAAAAATGAAAAGCATCTCTTGCTCTTCTGATGTTTTCACAGACAATATAATATTCAGAAGGTGAAGAAGCAGAGCATATCAAACATTGTCCAAACCTGGATTAGGAGGTTGTCTGTAAGTAAGTTCAGGCATAACACCTAAGGTCTCTGAAAGAGACACATCTTTCTCCGTGATGTGAATAGTTTTGGCTGGGAAGCATAGGTGATAACAAGAGGCGTGCTATTGTTAAATACCGTGGATGCACACATCACACATTTTGGTTTGGTTTTTAATGTTAGCAAATGTGTATGATTGCTTTTTAATTCTCACAGGATTTTGGTATCTGTTCTTTTATGACTGGGGATATTGCCTGTATCTCCAGATGGGATTCTTTTTATTGACTGTATTTTCTAGATTTTATTTGTTAATGTGCCTTATTTTATGTATTGACTGCCATTCGACTGAGACATATTAAATAAAAGAAACACAGGCAGAACAAAACTAATCATGAAGTAGCATGTGTTTAAATTTATATTAGTTGATGTGACAATAGAATTACATTACCAGAAGTTATGTCTCTTTGAAATGTAAGAATCAACTAAGCAATTGTTTCAACAGATCCATTTTTTTTATTCGTAGAAAACCCATTCTAGGTTTTTCCCCCCCAAATGCAAAAATATATATATGTCATTCTCTTGATTTAAAGTGACAGGTGTATTGGACTGTGAGGGGAGTATTAAATGAACTTATTTTATTCAATATTTTCTCAGCCTTAATTGTTGAAGACACAGCTTGTGCTATCACAATCAATTATAGTGCTTTTCTTAAATTCTCAAAGATGGGGTGTTTGGGGAGGGTGTACAGTTTTATGGTGCTTCACGGGATAACCTTTCATGGGTGTGCTAATTGCAATCATTTATAGGCTGAAACACTATACTACAAGATACACCAGGGAGAATTCTGAAACCTTTCTTGCCTTTGAAAGGTTAAAAAAAAGTTACAAAAATCTTGCAGGACTAAACCATCTGTCTCTTTAAAATCTATTTTTGGACCATTCTTTCTCTTAGTTTCCCTGCTCTACCCACCGCTCACCCCATCCTCAAATCAAATCAGGTCAGGTGAGTGACTAAAGTGGGAAAAAAGTGAAGTTTGCTGGCCCAAGGAAACATGCAAAATGGATACTTTTCCAAAAAGAAATCTAATAAATAAATAAGAAGAGCTAAACTAGGTTGAACCAACAGAAAGACTAGTTTTTGAAAGTTGACTTCTGGTTGTCAGAAGCCTTGACTATTATTTTAGAGGTAGGATTGCAGATGCCCTATAGGAGAGAGGTGCAATCTCCATTGACTGGGAATGATAGGACCGGTAGTTCTTATCAGATTGGATCGAGTAACTAGATAGAAATAGGACTACAGCAAATCCAATCAGCAATACAACAGAAAGGGGGAGGGGAGAGTCTAGGATTCCCTAATTAAAATGAGGTGGATACTAGAGAGACAATAAGGAAATATTAAAAGTGGCAGGAAGGAATAGATAAAGGGCAGAATATATAGATTTATACCGGTATATAGGAGAAAGAAGAAGAAATAACAGAATGGTCACAGGCAGATTTTTACATTTCATGGGCAGGGAAAAGGGAAAAAAAAGTTGTTTGCTTATTGGATGGGGTTACCTGAAGACTCATTGTGAAGATGTATTGTCCCAGTTTTGATCCACATAGCATGGGCCCTTCTCTCCAAGGCCCAATAGTCACTCTGAGGGTCACCCAAAGTCCTGCTCTGTGCAGAATAAGGCCTAAAATCCTGTTAAAAACCAAGATGATCTCCGCACCTTCAGAAGAGAATTGAAGACTTATCTCTTCAATCAAGCCGGCCTGGCCTAGATCTCCTCGGGTTTTAAATTTTTAAACAAGGCTGTTCGGGTTTTAGAATTGGGTTTTTAACAGGTTTTTAGTAACAGCCTTGTATTTATTTAATTTAATTTAATTTTAAATATTTATTGTTATTTTATGTTTTTATTGGGTTGTAAACCGCCCCGAGTCCTGCGGGAGAGGGGCGGTATAGAAATTTAATAAATAAATAAATAAAATAAATAAGATGGTAAAGCAAAACCTAACCTAAAGGAACCTAAAGGAAATATCAAACAGGGGAAGAGGCAAGGGGAGGTTGGGAAGCAATGCATGCCAGCTAAGGCTTGAAATATCCCTGGCTTAATACCTTGGAAAAACTCCCCTTGAACGACCCCTTGAAGTGTTTGCCTTGCTGGTTTTTGCCTCCTGCAGAGTTCTCCTCTTTTGCTTATCATAACATAAGGGCAAACAGCTTTAAACTCCACGCTGATGATCAGTAGGAGGTGTCTGAAATCAGGGACCCCAGAGGGGTGTTAAAAATTCAAGATTGTAGGTTTAATTGCACGGTTGCAGCTATCATCTTGACTTTTACGAAGCACACACACGCGCACACACACACACACACACACACACATTCTGTGGTCATCCCTATAAATACACCATGTTTTCCAACGGCCTCTTTCAATCTTGCCAGGATGGGGTGGTTCTAATGCAAAAGAAAATTCTCAAAACTGACTTGGTCAAGGAGCCAAATTATGTAGACCAGTTGTCCTCAGTGGACTTCTCTAATATGACAGGTTGATTAAGAACATTCCAAACTAGAAAGGGGAAAAAAAAATGCCAGGAGTTCGATCCTGACCAGCTCAAGGTTGACTCAGCCTTCCATCCTCCTGAGATTGGTAAAATGAGGACCCAGATTGTCAGGGGCCATATGCGGACTCTATAAGCCGCTTAGAGGGGGATGTAAAGCACTGTGAAGCGGTATATAAGTCTAAGTGCTATTGCTAGTTAGGAACTGACATTTTTTCTTTTCTTTTTGCAAAATTGCTTTATTGAGAAAGGAATCGAGTACATTGAGGTGCTTTTTAAACACAAAAAATACTATGCTTAAAAAGTATCATCGTTTTATTTAGACATCAGTGTCACCCTGAAAGTTATATATAATACATATTATAAAAGGGACACGGCTGGCCATCATATTGTTTTTCTTTCTTTAAACAGCATTATGCAGGGAATCTAACAATAAGCAGAGAAGATTGGAAAAACCATGGCAACCTTGGGTCCTGTTGATTTCAATGGGGCTCTATAAACAGAAGAAACAGTTCTGGATTGTAACCAGTACAATATTTAAGGCTAGGAAATAAAGAATTTCTAGCTGAACTGTAGCAGAGAGACGGAAGGTAATTTTGAAAACATGGGATTTGGCCTGATTAGACGGAGGGGTTCGAACCCTCTAATGGGGAAATTCTTCTAGTTAAATTTAGGGTCAAAAAAGGCTTAAGAGCCATCAGAAGATGATCTATGAGCCCGCCAGAAAAGGCCCACAAGTAATTCTGCAAATGAGGTCAGACAACTGAAACGCAGGCCATTCTACTTCTGGAGCGGTCCTGAAAAATTGGTAAACCTAATTAAAATAAACGGGCAGACAATAGCTTTTGATGCCCATTCACCCAAAATTGCTTGTTTCTCTGAAATTAAGATATGCCATTTCTGGGAACTTAAAATAATTTTTCATCCCGGGATGTAGAGGGCAGGCCTACATGGCATGAGGGGATATGCCCCAACTATGTCAGCAGCATATGAGCTGATAGGAAAAAGAGAAGAAACTCGAATGATCAGGCTCTTTACACCCAGATCCATTCACAGCAGGAAAGCCAAGAGGGAAACAAAGCGAATGCCAGTTGCTTTTTTCTTCAACAGCCACCAGGGTGTTTAACTGAGCATGACTCATCATCACAATGACTAGTCAGCCTATCTATCAGCAATAAAGAGATTTGCCTGACTAACAAAGGTCAGTATAGAACACAAAGCAACAGATTTTACCTTTCAGAAAGATGTCTGCAGGGCTACAACGCTGGGCGACTGCCTCTATGAGAGGACCATATGCACGCTCCGCTATTTGTATGGTAATGGGGCTGTAATGCATGGCATAAATAGTGTGCAACAGGTAAATTTCAGTAGCAGTGACTTATATCCAAGGTGGAGTTTAAAGAAAGTTCTTCTGTATCTTCAGCTGCACGGGACAGGATTCCGCACTGCTCCAAAATTAATAATAATAATAATAAAGTTGGAAGGGACCTTGGAGGTCATCTAGTCCAACCCCCTGCTCAGGCAGGAAACCCTATACCATTTCAGACAAATGGCTGTCCAATCTCTTCTTAAAAACTTCCAGTGTTGAAGCATTTATAGCTTCTGGGGGCAGGTTGTTCCACTGATTAATTGTTCTAACTATCAGGAAGTTTCTCATTAGTTCTAGGTTGCTTCTCTCTTTGGTTAGTTCCATCTGTTGCTTCTTGTTCTGCCTCCAGGTGCTTTGGAGAATAGCTATATGATTCTGTTTAGCTTTCTGTCCCTGTGATCTCCTAAAATAATTTCTTTTCACAGCAGAACCAGCTTATTTCCAATTTTAGCTGCCATGAACCTGAAACTGTAGAATATCTAGTCTGGTTGTGGCTGTGGACCATGGCTATCTGGACCAGGGTGAGGGGGGGTGAGGAGGCTGTTCCCCATTTGCAGAGCTCTTAGATTGCTGGGAGAAATGGAAAGGTCCACCTTCCCGCATTCCTCCCTCTTATAAATCATAGGACATGTCTGATAGGAGAGAGGAATGTTTTTCTGCCCTAGATCCAGGCCAGAGTTTCACTGGAGACTGCAAACATGAAGCTGGAGAAGATCCTTGAAATCCCCAGTGAAGAGATTAGGCTGGGGCAGGAAACTCATCCAGTGGGGCTGAAGTGCCGAATTTCTACTCTACCTCCTCAGGATTTGCTGATCATTGCCTTTTGCTGGGAGGGGAGCTCCTACTCTATCTCACATGTAACTTTGGTTTCAAAGATACTGAGCAAGCCAGAAAAGCACATCTCCCAAGGACTTTTTATCAGGTGAGATGGAGGGAGAAAGAGTAATTTAACCAAATCTTGAAGGTTTATCAAAGCAATTCTCCAAAGCTCAACTTATATCTAGCAAAATTAAGGGGGAGTTATCCTGAGTCTCTTTCTCATGTTTCCCTCTTCTCTGGATTAGGGATCTTTTGTAATGGTCCTCCTATGTCCTCCAGGTTCTCAGGGTCCGTGAGACACTTCACTCAGCAAGAAACTAACTTTGGTTTACATATATGCTATGCCAACACACCATATCTCAAGCAGAGCTAAACCACACTTGATATACATTTACTTTCATGAGCATTATCAGTCAGTCGGTCATCTTTAGCTTTTCTCTTACCAGCCAAATCAAAAACTTTTCTCAGGATAACAGAACAGAACAAAAACTTAGGAAAGGATAGGAATTTAAAATAATGGTTAAAAACATCTATCACTTCTGCAGCACTCCAGAAACTATGGCCAGGCTATTAATTGCCATTCAAAAAAAGAAAAAAAAACAAACCACCAGCACAGGGAGGAATTTTGTAACCGGTGGATAGTTTTGACAGATGGCTAGCTTCACTTCTGAGCACAACTGGGCCCACCATGGACTTCTCCAGGCATGAAATTTTGCAGCGTTTTGCTTTTCTGCACAACGGGATCAGCCTTAAAGAAATTGTAACTATCTTCTGAATGGCTCATGAGCCCACTGGGGATCACAGCCTCAACGTGAGAACTTGTTTCTTAATGTCCCAAAGGTGCTTTTTCCAAAGCAACTGGACTTGAACTTCTCCTTGAAGGTATTTCTCTTCTCATCCAAGGAGCTTCTTCAGTTCAGAGCGGAAGAAGCTTCTTGGATAAGAAGCAAAACATCTTCAAAGAAAAACAATGGAAGTCCAGTTGCCTATTGAAAAAGCACCTCTAGGACAACCAGGACCTGGATGACTGAGAATCTCCATAGACTGTTTCTTAATGACATGTAGGAACCCAGTCAATATGTGAGAATAACCTTATGCTTAAATCATCATCAGATGCTCCATCATTTATTACTGCAGCGAAAGCCTACCTATTCTTCCTAGATGTCTCTTTTGGTACACTCACCTGTCCTGTGAGAGTTGGACATTGTGACATGTCTTTAACAGAGGCAGAATGCTTGATGCCAGAGCTAAATTGTCTCTTTTCACTTCAACAGCATTAAACTGGAGGGTTTCCTGGGTCATTAATAGGCGTGATTTGATTATAAGGCTTGGCTAGAATCACTGAAGAATGAACTATGCTGAGTATGTCTGCTGTGGCCTAACTAAATCCCCCCCCACCCCCCAGTCTGATTCATTTTGCCTGTTAGTGCTACTTTCCTTGCAGAATATGGCAAAGTAAAACCTTTTTTTAATCATTCAAATTATATTTCGTATTTACTAAAGAAAGAAGCTATAATTGTGGCAAAATGTTGTTTTGCAATAATGTTTAATACGCAGAATTAGAAGAAGCTAATAATAGTAATAATATAATGACTTACCCCTCTCTATGCTGGCTTCCAATCTTTATGTTTAAGTACACATAACTGTTTTATATTTTTCACCAATTAAAGGAGCAATGTACAAACTGAATGAGCACAGGCATACCACACATAACATGGAAAATGCAATATATACAATATTAAAACTTTAATTTGCAACCTAAAAATTAATGCACTTTAGATATTATTCCTAGAAACAGCAACATTTACTAAGATTACGGAAGAGAGTATAATTTCTGAAATTCATTAGTTATAATCATCTATACCTCCATATGCAATTAATTGTAGATATTTTACTCCATTTGTTGGATAAAATCATAACAAATATTTAACTATCGGGTTGCCATAATTAAAATTTATTATTTAATTACTTATCAGTCTTCTTACCAGGCTTCTGGTACAATAAACATGTCTGCAGTCTTTTTTCTTTCCCCCAGTAGAACTATGTCTTGCATCATTTATCTGCTTTGGGTTGTGAGTTCTGCTTTGAAACTGCTTATAGGTTTATACACTTTTGTGTAGTTGCTTCTGGCATTAAAGGACAAAACAAGAATACCAATTCCTTGCAAAGCAGTGTCCCCAATTCTCTTTATTAACCCCAATTTCCCTCTCTTGCACATATAAAAACATGGAGTCAGTATTTGGACCAAAATGACTAAATTTAACTCACCGATTATATTAGCAATAGGATTTGAACCCGGGTCTTCTAAAGTGAAAAAAGAGACTGAGAGGTCCCCTTCACGCCATGCCTCATAGCATTGATCATATTTTAATATTAATTAGTCATTTACTTGGCTGATTATTCAGCCAAAATATGCTGGGTTGGAAAAAATATTATATTCTTAGCACATAATTCACACACTGGATCAAGCCTTGCAAGGGGTTCCTTTTATTATTTATAAGGTCATGTGACACTTTCGTGCTAAAAAAACGAGGGTCTGCATGAAAAAAAAGTAAAAGAAATGCACAGAAATGAAACAATCAGATATTCCCTAACAATATTTAAAAATAGAAAATTTTGCTACTGCTACATACAGCATGTTCCATCTTTTGAGATTTAATGGCTCTCTTGTGGTTTAATGGAGAATTAGTTTCAGTAATTGATTATTAAAATTTAAAATTGCTAACCATCTTCATTATTAGACGAGTGAACATGTTATCCTTGTAATTAAAAAAAAAAAAGCTGGAGATTGGCTTTCATCCTGTTGACAGACTGGGCAGACAGGCTCAGCGCTCTCCAGCATGATGGTTTCAGGCTGGTCTCTTATTTGACCAGGAAAAAAAAAAGAAAAAATAAGCAGCACATTATTGCATGATAAAAATGTAGAACATCCACAGAGGCTGAGCAGAGAATAATGAACAAAGATAAAATTATAAGAGAAGTAACAAAGACTTAGAAGCTAATTAAAGTATTTGGGGAGGGGCTAATATTACCCACTCTCATTCTGCATGCTGCTTCCTTGTCTTAAATCATACTTTGATTTTATGAGGAAGACAGAGGTTTGGGTAAAAACCATCATACAAAGGCAACAATATACCTTTGCATGCAATTGGTCCTGAAGGATGAGCTTTGCTGGTGCTACACATACATACACTACATACCGTACATGCTTTTATGGCAGGATTGTTGGGGCAAAAGAGAAGTGCCATACCTGCACCCCATTACACATCTGTTACTCTGTCAAATCTTAAACTGGGTGGGCCAGTAGCAGGAAGCCTTGTTCCTTTCATTTGGTTTGTGGAAAAGAAGCAGGGATTCTGAGCACAATGGGATTCCCATTCCCACCTGTTTTTCTACTGCCATTACACCAGTTGAGCAATGGGAAGGAGGGGTAGGATTGAGCCATGGTGGCGCAGTGGTAGAAATGCAGTATTGCAGGCTATTTGTGTGAACTGCCAGCAGTTCAATTCTGACGGCCTCAAGATTGACTCAGCCTTCCATATATAAGATCAGAGTTCCAATTTTTTTTTCCAGTTCTCTTTCCAATAGACCCAGGAGGAAAGTTTCTGGTGACGTCAGCAAGATTGCTCTATGCACAAAAGTGGAAGGATGCCTCGATTCCTACCATGGACGAATGGTTACAAAAGCTGATGGAATTAGCAGAGAGGGCCAAACTGATTATGCTGGTTAAAGAAAAGAACATCAGTACTTTTGTTTCTACTTGGAAACCGCTTCTGGACTATGTGCTTGAGGTGGGAAAAAATGGTATCGTGATTTTGGGTTTTACCGATTAGACTGATTTGCTGATACAGAAATGGCTGGCGGATACTATTATAGAAATGTAAAAAGTTGAGATTTGATTTTAACATCTGATTTTACTGCAACAGAGAGAGAGTCGGAAGTCAATGCCTTTTGTTTCTTCCCCTCCCTTTCTTCAGATCTTTTTTTTTGTTTGTTTTCCCTTTTTCTACTGTTGTCCCCAACTATTTGCTTTGGCATTTTCATATTTTATGTTATAAATGAATAAAACTAAATAAATTTTAAAAAAAAGATTGACTCAGCCTTCCATCCTTCTCAGGTTGGTAAAATGAGGAGCCAGTTTGTTGCGTGCATCATGCTGACTCTGTAAATCATTTAGTAAAGCATGTAAAGCATGGTGAAGTGGTATATAAGTCTTAAGTTCTATTGTTACTGCTATTGGCCACGCTTCACAAGCCACAGAAGGAGCCATAAAGGGCTGCATATCTCCTCTGGGTCACCTCCCCTGGAAAAACCTTCCTCAGATTGGAGGTGAGTGGGGGGGAAATCTTAGGGAATGTTGGTTGCTGGTCTGCAAGCAGATGGAATGAATGTTGTCGGATTTCCCTGATTTTTTTTCACATTTATTTACTGAGATAAGTCTCAGCCCTATTTTTGTGAGATCAAATGTGTAGATCAGCCCAGTAATGTCTACTTGACTGAAAAGGTCAAAGAGGGTGGATTCTCTCCACATCCCCTCATTCAAGAGGCTGTGGAAGCAATGCCTCTTTATTGCTATCCTTTGCTTTGGCAAAGTATACACACACACACATACACACACGCACCCCAAATGACTCCTTTCCTATTGGCATTTAGAAAGTCTATAAAAACTTGACTTGTTGGACAAGCTCTTGAAGATGTTTGTCCCATGGAAACAGCTTTTTTAGTGGACAGCATGGACCTTAACTTTTCTCAGGGCCTTAACTTGTCATTTATGCTTTTGATCGATTGTGTTCACTTTCTTTTAATCCAAATTATCGAGGGAAACAACTTGTGCCTCTCAGAGTCAGCTTGTAAGCCCTATAAAATAAATAAATAAATCAAGAAATAATCAGTTTGCCTTAATGTTTCTCATCATCTACAGATGGATTTGTATCATAAGCTTATTCAATCTTATTCCATGCTTGAAATCATGTAAGAATGGAAGATATCTGATTTCAACTCACCAGAAACCTAAACTGCCCCTATTTAGATGGTAAAGACGTTTACAATACACATCTTTGAAATAAGACCACATTTTCTACGAATTCAAAATTTACACACGCACCTACCAATATTACTTGCCTAATGGATCTGTTCTTTGTGCAGATCCTAATGTCCAAACCCCTTTTTACTATTACAGTAAAAATAAAATGTGATGAAGATAAACACATTGTGATTGTATCTTCATAATGTTGCAGCCTCTGCGTTCCGTTTGTCTTCTGGCTTTTGGTCATTTCACGGTAAAACCAAATTTCAAGCGGTTGGTTTCCCCATTGCATTCAGAAGCTCTTCTAGCCTGGCCCCAAATGTCATAATTTACTGCCTAATTAATGGGACTGTGCGCATCACATCTGTTAGTAAATGGCAAGGTGTCAAAATCAACAGCCACTGCTGGGCAATGACGTTGAGACTTTGTCTGCCTAACGAATGAGCCAACTTGGAAGAGTTTCATTTGCTTGGCAAGGCTCTACCCTGTCTCTCTCTTTTCTTGTTCAACTTTAGCGCGCGCGCGCACACACACACACACACAAACACAAACACACAAAGGAAACAAAGTTGGATCTTTTCACTGCTCTCTCTAGAGTCTGATAATGTTATTCGCTAAATCTTTTTTGTGTCAGCACGGATAGAAGCTATCTTGGTACAATGGAAATGGCAGATTGTGAATAATTAACATCAGGCATCAAGGCATTGACATGTCACTCACTGATAACACCATGGGATGGAATGCCAATAATGCTTTCTAAATATGCCATAGAGGGAATTCCGAGGACGCCTTGATACATAATGTATAAGGAAGCATCTACCTTCCCCTGCAGAAACCGTGCCAAGTGGAGGGAAGGTAACTGCATTAACTTTCAAAGACTGGCTCCAAGCAACTGACATTTTTTTTTCATTTCATTTTATTATTTTATTTGTTTTCTATGGCTAAAAACATACACAGACGTGGATTTCAAAATAAGCTTTAGCCTTTGGAATATGCCGCTTATTAGATAATGGTGGCAGAATTCTTTCTTTTCTCTTTTCTCTTTGTCCTTCTCTTTCCCTTTCATTCTCACTCACTCGGCTTGCCTTTGTTTAAGCTACCTAGAAGTTTTATCTACTTCCATTCACTGCAAATCTCATGCTACTATATATCTTTAAAAAGCTAAAAAGCTAGATTTGGGGATGGTTGGCAATAGGGCTACCGTGTCCAGGAGGAAGAGGAGAGGAGAGTAGATGAGATGATCATGGATTGGCAGCAATTGTCTTTACTACCATCTAATGATCTTTTAGATTTTTGTAGCCCGGAATTAATTACAGCGCAGTAATTCAGAGAAAATGGATTTTAAAAGAAAGTGTCATTATTAAAAGATAACCAAAGAGGGGGGGGGAGGGACAGAGAAAGGCTTAAGATTGTTTCAAAGCTTACACAGATAATCTTAATTGTGTGGTATGAGTTCCAGAAGTACGGTAAGTGGCAAGCAATATGGTAAATAAAAAAAATTAAAAGAAGAGGATACTGTCTTTAATTTCTTATTGCATGTTGATTTATTTAATGTGAAATGTCTCATTTTACAACACATTTTTAAAAATGTCAAGGGTATTCCCTGAGCTACAATCAGTAGAAGTGATTTCTAAGTGAAACCTTACTGCATGTTTACTCAGATGTAAGCCATACTTTGTTCAACAGGGTGCATTCCTTTATGTGTCGAGGGTAGCAGAATAGGTGAAGTTCTGCTCTCACAGAATTAATTTACACTCAGAATAAGCCCAACCATCCCAATCATTTTTAAGTGTGACTGTTTGAAAAAGAAGCCCAGAAACAGAATTCCCTCATAACGTGAGTTTTAAATGCTTCTAAATATCCATAATAAAATGCTAAAGAGGAAAAAAAAAAGATCTCCATACTGGGATCAGCATCTCAGTTCTGGGTGAGATACTGTAATTTTCTAATAGGTTTAACTGCACTCTTCTCCCCCACGTAGGTTTTCTTTTAAAAACAGCTCATTTATGAAAAGGAGAAAGTCAAAACCCAGCTTGGAAGGAAACGTTGCAGCAATTAGTTTCAGCAAAGTTCACCAAAGTTTTCCTTTCCACTAAAAGAAAAAGAGGGGGGGCAGGAAGCAGGATATTATAAGGCTTACTCCAGCTCCCAGGGAAGTCAATGTTGTCACCATCAATAGCTTTCAAGGGAATGGGATCAAGCAACTGCCCACATTTTAGATTCCTACACAGTAACATGGTTACTCTAGCCCAGTGATGGTGAACCTTTTAAAGACCGAGTGCCCAAAACTGGCCCCACCCCGCTCCAACCCCTGCCCCGCCCCAGCTCTGCCCCCATCCCCCACCCTATCTACCCGCAGGGCTACTTACCGCCTCCAGGGCCCGCTGCAGATAGCCCAGGCAGCTCAGCAGTGCTATGGCGGCCACACCCTCTGCCCGCACCCTGCAGTATCAACTGCATGATGGGGCGTGAGGGCAGAGTCTTGTCTACGCTGCCTGGCTGCCATGTCCTTGGCTGCGCTGCTCCATGTGCGCCATGGTCTGGGGTGACTCTCCTTCAGGGGGGCTGCTGGAGAGGAGGGGGTTGCGGGGGGAGGCAAGGCTGGGGCAACGGCATGTGTGCTCACAGAGAGGGCTCCGAATGCCGCCTCTGGCACCCGTGCCATAGGTTCGCCACCATTGCTCTAGTCTATGGGATCTTCTGATTGCCTAGAAATCAAGCGGCCTTTCAAAGTTCTGTTTCTTGAATTTGGATGGGAATGTCCCCAAGATATTTACATCAAGAAAGAAAAAAATGCTAAAACTTGCTTTTAGCTTCTTGAGGTCAATACTGGCTTCCCTCTCTTTGGGGAAGGTCTATTTGCCAGCAGCTCTCTAAAACTCAGAGATGATTTGAAGCCATGATGGATGGCAGGAGTCTGAAAATTAATATCAGGAGTTACATCCCCTAAAGACTCTGCCATTCAGACATGCATCGTCAGGAGCAGCACCATGGAAAAGGCCGGGGGATCGACATAGCTGCCTTCGTTTCATAGGGCAGACTTCCCCAAACTGGGGCCTTCGAGGTGGATTGGACTACAAATTCCACCATTCTTGGCAAGGAGGTCAGCACAGGATCACAAAAGGTGAAGATTCAAATGGATGGCTTTTTAGGAGACTATATTGAATCATCGTTATGTAATTGCTACGATCAAAAGCTAAATGTTTAGGCAGGAAGTTCAACAATAGAAAAACAAACATGCTAGAGGATTAACCTATCTAAGAATATTTCCAATTCTCTTTTGAACAGACTTCCATTAGGTCTGAGTAATTTACGGTACAGGGCATAAACCCAACTATTGCCTTAGCACTTTGCATGAAGCTGTCCATCATGTTACACTATAGCTTGGCTTTATGTGAGCAGAGCGTATCATCTGAACACAACAATTGGGCTTTGTTAATCCAGATTAAAGTAACTTCTGGTTTCTTTTCTAGGCTGAGCAAGATTCTTCCAGGGAATAAACTTTTGTCAACCCAACAAGGCAGATCAGACTAAGAAATCAATGACAAATAGGTCAGGATTATTTTTATTGTAACCATAGTAACAAAATCTTGCAAGTCTGAATGTGCTTTCCCCTCGCCATCACTTTATCTTCCTGTGAATGAGTGAGGAGGTTACCTGAATATTTACTCACATTACATCCTTGCCCCAGACTCAGGCTCCTTTTATTTGACCATAGCCTTGGTCATAACTCTAAGACCTGTAAGAGCAACAAACAGTTATCCATTGTCACCAAAGCAATAGTAATGGCACTTAGACTTAGATACCGCTTCACAGTGCTTTACAGCCCTCTCTAAGCACTTGACAGAATCAGCGTCTTGCCCCCAACAGTCTGGCTCCTCATTTTACCGACCTCAGAAGCATAGAAGGCTGAGTCAACCTTGAATAGGTCAGAATCGAACTGCTGGCAGTGAGCAGTGAGTTAGCCTGCAATACGGCATTATAACCATTGCACCAAGACCAAGAATCCATTCTCCCTAGAGTTCTGGGTATCTTGTTCTGTGTATTATGTCGCTGCAGGTATTCTTACCAGCTACAATAAACTTAACAGATCTCTGCTGTATGGTGGATTCTTGCACTGGGAGGGGAGTTGAATTGATCTCTTCCAAGATTTCCATCTATTTAAGGATTCTATGAGAATTCAGCTTTAGAAGTTTAGTTCATTCACAATTCTAGTATTTCAGTACACCTAGAAAAAGGATGTATTAAGTAGCTTTGCTAAGGCCAAATGTCTTACACAGTCATTATCATTTATTGTGACATAGAGCCAGTTTGGTCTAGTACAGGGGTAGGCAACCTTGGCTCTTTTATGACTTGTGGACTTCAACTCCCAGAATTCCTGAGCCAGGCTAGAAACCAAGAGGCTATGGGTTCTAGTCCCACTTTAGACATGAAAGCTGCTGGGTGACTTTGGACCAGTTTCTCTCTCTCAATCCAACTCATCTCACAGTGTTGTTGCTGGGGGGTAAAATAATGGAGAAAAGAGAATAAGATGTTTGTCACTTGCAGGTACTAATAAAAATAATCTATGAGATGCCCCGAAGTACATAAAAATCAGGTTTAATTTAACCTGTAGTTTTCCTATTTCTACATACATGGTGGATGTTCCTGCTCTGTTTCACCAAATTTGTAATGTGAACCTTGTTTCATAGTAAATCATCCCCAGAAAAAGAAAAAGGGAAGAAAAAACATCTTTGAAAACAGAAGCTTAATCTAGGATTTCTGCTATCTAATATATATATATATATATATATATATATATATATATATATATATATATATATATATATATATATATATATATATATATATATATATATATATATATATATATATATATATATATATATATATATATATATATATATATATATATATATATATATATATATATATATATATATATATATATATATATATATATATATATATATATATATATATATATATATATATATATATATATATATATATGTCAAGTGTTTATTTTTTAGATTGCACCCTGTAAACCCAAATATGGGAGGAAGGAATCATTCTTTCCTTTTGCTTGTTTCAGCTCAACCCAGAGCCATCCAGCAAGCACAAATATATATATATGTTGTTTAAAATTGTTGACAAAGAAATAAGGGAATTTCTGATATAGCTATTTCGAGTTTCTTAACTCTCTTCAGTCAGACTCACCCTTCTGGGATTCGAACCTGGGCAGTCTGCATGCTAAGCAGATGCTTTAACCTATTGAGCCACAAGTTCTCTCCCGCTTTGTCAGTAGTCAGGGAGTAAGGATATGTGTCAAGTGTTTATTTTTTAGATTGCACCCTGTAAACCCAAATATGGGAGGAAGGAATCATTCTTTCCTTTTGCTTGTTTCAGCTCAACCCAGAGCCATCCAGCAAGCACAAATATATATATATGTTGTTTAAAATTGTTGACAAAGAAATAAGGGAATTTCTGATATAGCTATTTCGAGTTTCTTAACTCTCTTCAGTCAGACTCACCCTTCTGGGATTCGAACCTGGGCAGTCTGCATGCTAAGCAGATGCTTTAACCTATTGAGCCACAAGTTCTCTCCCGCTTTGTCAGTAGTCAGGGAGTAAGGATATGTGTCAAGTGTTTATTTTTTAGATTGCACCCTGTAAACCCAAATATGGGAGGAAGGAATCATTCTTTCCTTTTGCTTGTTTCAGCTCAACCCAGAGCCATCCAGCAAGCACAAATATATATATATGTTGTTTAAAATTGTTGACAAAGAAATAAGGGAATTTCTGATATAGCTATTTCGAGTTTCTTAACTCTCTTCAGTCAGACTCACCCTTCTGGGATTCGAACCTGGGCAGTCTGCATGCTAAGCAGATGCTTTAACCTATTGAGCCACAAGTTCTCTCCCGCTTTGTCAGTAGTCAGGGAGTAAGGATATGTGTCAAGTGTTTATTTTTTAGATTGCACCCTGTAAACCCAAATATGGGAGGAAGGAATCATTCTTTCCTTTTGCTTGTTTCAGCTCAACCCAGAGCCATCCAGCAAGCACAAATATATATATATGTTGTTTAAAATTGTTGACAAAGAAATAAGGGAATTTCTGATATAGCTATTTCGAGTTTCTTAACTCTCTTCAGTCAGACTCACCCTTCTGGGATTCGAACCTGGGCAGTCTGCATGCTAAGCAGATGCTTTAACCTATTGAGCCACAAGTTCTCTCCCGCTTTGTCAGTAGTCAGGGAGTAAGGATATGTGTCAAGTGTTTATTTTTTTTTTAGATTGCACCCTGTAAACCCAAATATGGGAGGAAGGAATCATTCTTTCCTTTTGCTTGTTTCAGCTCAACCCAGAGCCATCCAGCAAGCACAAATATATATATATGTTGTTTAAAATTGTTGACAAAGAAATAAGGGAATTTCTGATATAGCTATTTTGAGTTTCTTAACTCTCTTCAGTCAGACTCACCCTTCTGGGATTCGAACCTGGGCAGTCTGCATGCTAAGCAGATGCTTTAACCTATTGAGCCACAAGTTCTCTCCCGCTTTGTCAGTAGTCAGGGAGTAAGGATATGTGTCAAGTGTTTATTTTTTAGATTGCACCCTGTAAACCCAAATATGGGAGGAAGGAATCATTCTTTCCTTTTGCTTGTTTCAGCTCAACCCAGAGCCATCCAGCAAGCACAAATATATATATATGTTGTTTAAAATTGTTGACAAAGAAATAAGGGAATTTCTGATATAGCTATTTCGAGTTTCTTAACTCTCTTCAGTCAGACTCACCCTTCTGGGATTCGAACCTGGGCAGTCTGCATGCTAAGCAGATGCTTTAACCTATTGAGCCACAAGTTCTCTCCCGCTTTGTCAGTAGTCAGGGAGTAAGGATATGTGTCAAGTGTTTATTTTTTAGATTGCACCCTGTAAACCCAAATATGGGAGGAAGGAATCATTCTTTCCTTTTGCTTGTTTCAGCTCAACCCAGAGCCATCCAGCAAGCACAAATATATATATATATGTTGTTTAAAATTGTTGACAAAGAAATAAGGGAATTTCTGATATAGCTATTTCGAGTTTCTTAACTCTCTTCAGTCAGACTCACCCTTCTGGGATTCGAACCTGGGCAGTCTGCATGCTAAGCAGATGCTTTAACCTATTGAGCCACAAGTTCTCTCCCGCTTTGTCAGTAGTCAGGGAGTAAGGATATGTGTCAAGTGTTTATTTTTTAGATTGCACCCTGTAAACCCAAATATGGGAGGAAGGAATCATTCTTTCCTTTTGCTTGTTTCAGCTCAACCCAGAGCCATCCAGCAAGCACAAATATATATATATGTTGTTTAAAATTGTTGACAAAGAAATAAGGGAATTTCTGATATAGCTATTTCGAGTTTCTTAACTCTCTTCAGTCAGACTCACCCTTCTGGGATTCGAACCTGGGCAGTCTGCATGCTAAGCAGATGCTTTAACCTATTGAGCCACAAGTTAAGAGAGTTAAGAAACTCGAAATATATATATAATATATATATATATATAATTTTTGTGACTATTAAATCTGAAATGGAAAATACATCTGTATCTCGTTGTGTTTCATTATACATAAAGTCTTCAAACATGGCACAATAATCCCATCCTTCAGGATCTAATCTGAAATTAATCTGACAGAAGAAAATTAAGTGAATGGGACATTATTTTTCTCCTACCATTCAAGGTGGTAATTTGGGCACTTAAATTTAAAACTTTGATAATTCCATTTCCAGAGTATATGGACAGTATCTTTTGAGTGCAGCAATCAAAAAAGAATGAGGGAAAGAATGAAGATTGAATGAATAACTAAACTCAACGAAATTAAAATGGAACTCTGTTCAACATTTTAAGTCTTTTAACCGAATGTGTTCTGTTCTCTTTCCATATCTGCTTTTTCCTCCCCACACTTTGCAGTTATTTCATTCTTGTAGATACTTTTTCTCATCTGTCTCAACTGCCTGCTACAATTGTAATAACTTACCTGGGAATAATGCTACATCGGCTATACCCATTTTAAATTGTTCATGTAATATTTAGTAATTTAATTTCGTTAAGATTAAAGCTGGTCCTGCCCTTGCCCTCTTTGACTCTTGCTTCTTTTCAAAAACTAGAACTATGCTTCCCTGAGCTAAAGTGAAATGCTAAAATTCCGAAAACTGCAGAAAGTAGAGAGTTCACGGCATCAACTGGCTTTGCAAATAATCCTAGTTATGATTTAGACAGAGCTGTATTGTTATGTCAATGAACCTTTTACTCTTTAAGATACCTTTCCTCTCTTCCTCCTCTACACCCTGAATTCTATACCAATATAATTTGGGGAATGCAAGGTATCCTGCAGGAAGTAAAATTGCCTACTTTCAAGCTATTTGATGGGTAATTGGATGCAGCCTGTAAAGATCTAGTGCAGTGTTTTTCACTTGTCAACTGTAAGATATGTGGACTTTAATTCCCAGCATACAGGCTGGGGAATTCTTGGAGTTTACATTCACACATCTTAAAAATTGACAAGATTGAGAAACACAGATCTAGTGGGTCAGACTATCACCCCAAGGAACTTTGTCTATTCTGATTGGCCAACATTTTTTCCCATTCCTTAATCGATCCCTTTTTTTTAATAGAGATCTTATAGAAAGTCATCCCATAATATGTTCGGATAACAACTGAAGAGCTTTGCATTGGATCATTATTCCTAGTTAGGTGTGTTCATAGGAGAAAAATGCATCTACTATAGCAGTAACATTTGTTTTATTTCTCTTTAATTTTGTTTCCACTTCCAAACGATTGTTATGAGAAATCTACCGTGGTTTCTATTGCTTATTACTTTGATATTTCCAATTAATTGGCACACATTTTCAGACATTGCATCACACCTTCTGGCCATTATAACCACTTAATGTCATGTAGATTAGACAAAGATTTTCTATTTTAGCAGTAATTAAAAAGGCTGCTTTCTAAAGCAGACCTAGTCATTCTTCTCCTGTTTATACCTTCAGTGTTTTTTCAAGTTTTGAACTTCCTTTCTTGCAGCATGATTTGTCTTAAACACAATAGAAAAAATAAATGTGAAAAATGCATAAAACGGTTCATTATTTCTAAAGACTTAATTGTGCAATAAGATAAATGGAAAATGCACTCACTGAATTTTTTTTATTAATTTTTCATATCTGAGAAGAGCTTATTTGTTAGCTATATCTAGAGTTGATTACAGCTGGATGACTAGAGGAGCTTTTATTTATATAAAATTATCCCTATGTTTTATACTTGACAGAAAAGGATATGGGAATGTCTCATTTCTGGGATCCTAGGTGTTGAACTTGAGGGTTCTATTCATCTTCAGCATTACTTGTGGGCTAGTTGACACTGTCAAAGGTATCATCAGAAGGGTGAAAAAAAAGTACATAAAAATAGCAGGGTTCAGTTGTGTGGTCCTGCCTACTACCTTGACTTCATACTCACTCCCTATGGATGTCCCTTTTAAGCCTCGCCTCCCCATGTGAATTATTTTTTTATGACAGAAGATTAGGTTGAGATGTGTTTGAATATTAGTAGCTTGGGTTGGTAGTTGGGCTGTTGGTTTGATCTCCGAGCTTAGCGATTTGGCTGCAAATGTTTCCTCTCCATTCGGGGGAGGACATCTTCAGTGCACTTTGAATTGTGCTCCTCTGTCAGAGCACTGGCCTTTAAATACCTTTTTGCATGGTGTGAATTGGTGTGGGTGTTATTTGTCTGGATATTTCTGAGTCATGGTCTGGTTTCGGGCTGTTTGATTGGCTGGTTGTTGTTGCTGGACTATAGTCTTTGGTGTTTAAGTATTGTCTGTGTGATGCAAATGGTGTTTGTTCATTTGGTTGCCTCTGAGTTGTGGTCTGGTTTTGGGTTGTTTGGCTGGCTGGCTGTTGTTGAGACATGATCCGGTTTCTTGAGGAAGTTGTTATTTTTGTTGCTATGTGGTGGGGTGCCTGTTTGTTTGTTTTAAATGCTTCCTTCAGGATTGAAGTAGTTCTTCATTTTCAGAGGTTGGTAGATTGGGTTGATGTCAACGTGTCTTTTATTGACCTATTGGTGGAGAAGATTAGGCCTATGGCTTGCCTAAAGCAATAAGGGAGTGATCACAAAAGTATTTTATGGAGAAGTTGGGGAATAAAAAGGCTACACAGGGAATCATTATATAGAGTGGCGATTTTGAGTGACAGTGGATTGGACGGCTGAGCTGAATGGGTGAGGGGAAGGGCCATCTCTAGGTATACGTGCACAGAGATTAGAAAGGCAAAACCATAAAGGCCTCTGAAGGCAAGGAGAACCAGTTTGTGCAGGCAACATAAGGAAGTCAGCAGAGAGGTTTAAGAAATAGAGTTACATGATCAGAAGACTGAGAGAGGTATATAATTTTGGCAGTAGAGTGGTAGATGGATGTCACTGAATTATAGTGCAATGACAGAAAACCAGGGAGAAAAAGACCATAATTAAGGCAAATGTTACTATAGTATAAACAAGAGTCTTACTGGAAAAAATAACCCACAAGCTTACTTCCCGAAGATAGTAAATTATCAGGTTTCTTATTGAACCCAATGTGTTTTTAGATAGTTCTTGATAAACCCATTCCTACTTTATTAAACCATTTAGAGATTAAGACTAAATAGTGGGTGTGTAATATCTTTAGGACAGGTACCAGATAAGGCCTTTAATTGATGTGCCAGGGGATTACACTGTTTTAAGTCAAAAAGCAGTTTGGTTTCATTGTATTCAAACACTGTTAATATGATTATCTCTCCTCTTGTATTTGATAGCTTTCTCATTCAGATGGAAAACTTTTTGTCAACAAGTACTGTTAAAGAAATTCACTTTTTGGATTAATTTGGGCAGCACTCAAATTTTGTACAGCAGGTTGAGTGCACCCATGGTGTAATGCTTCCTTTCTTCTTTTCCTTCCTCCCTCCGAATAGAATATATTTCTCAGCTGCTTCTTAGAATATCCATTTTCCTATCTAAGTTCACTGGCTGTCTCCAAACAAGCATTGTAGATGTTTCTTGGTTTGTTCATCTGTACTCAGGTAAAAGACACTATCAGTTGCTTTGACCTGGATTAGTTGCACATTACTTAAGAATTAAAGAGTAGCTAAAAGGCATATTGCACAGCCATAAAGATTTGTTCTTCTGTGGTAGGGGAGGGTTTTTTTCTTTTTCTTTCTTTCTTTCTTTCTTTCTTTCTTTCTTTCTTTCTTTCTTTCTTTCTTTCTTTCTTTCTTTCTTTCTTTCTTTTTTTTTTTACTATGGAGCCATGCAAGTTGAGAGAGGTAAAAGAAACTGAGATCATATTGTAATGCATGAGAAAATTGAAATGCCTTAGGACAACAGCATAACTATTGCCAGTTAATGTACTAGATTCAGAAATAGAATCCATTTACTTTACTTTTCCACAATTCACAACTGTGTTACAAAAGAAAATGAATATCTGACGGCAGAATCATGACACAATGATATTTCCCTTCGGTTTGAAAAGCGTAGGACCAATTATAGAGGCAAAAAAAAACTCTTATGGAAGTTGGAGAGGGGGCTTAATTTCAAAACCATGTCCTCCCACATGGTGAGTCATCCACACCTCTTTTATAACATAGTAGATATGTCAGATTAGTGTAAAGGCAGAGGGCTATATTATAAATCATACACGATATCCTAGGTATTCAATTATGTATTTATTTTTTTGGTCTTAGCAGCTGTCAATTCTTAACTTTTCCTGGCTGATCTTGGAAGTTAAGCTAAGTGGCTTTGGTTAGTACTTGGACTTCTTGGGAAATCCAGGCCTGTTGGTTGGACTTGGAAATTAAAAGCAGAAATCATTACGGAAATTGACAGCATTATGGAGGAAGGAAATTTCTGTAATGTTGCCAAGAAAACAGAATGGATGCAGTCTTTGCCAATATTATTAGTAATTAGTTAAGGCCAAGGTAGATAACAAACAGAAACGAGGGATTACAACTTCCAGAAATCCTTGTCGTTAGCCAATGATGGCTGGGGTTGCTAAGACATGAAAGTTCGAAGCTGGAGGATAACATATTCTGTTCTTAATTTAAGGATTCCAGATCTCATGGGATAAGAATTGTATAAGAATTGCCTGTAGATTGTTCTGCAAAAGAACAAGGAGTAGCAGACATTCCATTATTAATTAGCATTAATTATTTTAGTTAACTGCTTTGAGGACATCTTGGTGGAAAAATTGGGGCAAAATAGCTTAAATAAAAATGAAATTATGAAAAGAAAACCATCCCCATAGGAATGTGACCTGCTTAATAATATTTATACTTGTCCAGTAGAAATCTGCACTACTCCAACATAAGGAAGACTAAGGAAGTTAGCCAAGAGATTGAGGTCTCTAATAAATAGCCAGTTTTTTTCAAAGAATTTAAGAGAAGTTAGCCAGTGCACATAACTCGGTCACTACAGAACAGCATCATACTATTTTCAAAAAGCTATACTGGGATACCAATTTCCAGCAACTCAGTTCCAGTTTCCAAAAACTCAGTTGCATCAAGAGCAAAACATTTATATTTTTGTACTATTGCTTTGCAGATGCTTTGGTTTGTCCACCCTGGCAAGGCTAAGAATCAGGCTATAAAAATATTGTGCACATAAGCCATGCAGAGAAATTAAACAAAATAATGAAGACAGAAAGAATCATGCCACAGAAACTTGCCAGCAATCGAGAAAAGACAGACAAAATGCAAACATAAAACTTTTTCATCATTCTAAAATAAAAATCAAGATCATCATTTGGAAATGAAGAGTTGACCTCAGTTTAAGTGAATTTGTTTATCAAGAATTCATTGTTCTTTTTTTCTGTTCTAAAGAATAGATAGTAAAGAATCCATATTATTACTGAATGAAAAAGGATTTTTTTTTTCCTGGTTGCATTTTGCTTTCACAGAATGCTTCAGGATCTGGAGCCATCCACTGGGCTCACACAGTGTTCTAAGCCATGGGCTACTTTACTGAATAAAACACAAATTGGTAGTTTCATGTACAATGCAACATCATGAACTTTGGTTTATTCTAAGCCAAAATTAAATGAGCCACATTAAGGCATAGCAATTGATCCCTGTCTAAATGTCCTTTCCCTCCCCTTTTTTGGGGGGGAGAGGGGGGTTGACTTCAAGTCAGTGTTCTGTCCTGGCAACTGTTTGGACAAATTCCTGAAGCCTTCCTGGAGAGATTTTGGAAGTAGTTGGCCATTTGTCTGCTTCCTTGGGCTGAGAAAGAGTGGCTGGCCTAAAGTCACTTGGCTTCCTGCCTGAAGAGTTCTCCTGCCTGAAACTCACTTTCTCCTGGTTTCTAGATCAATTTGGTTCTTGGGGATGTTCAAAACACAATATGGGCAATCTCACAAAATGGCTGCTGTCACCAAATTAATGGCTTGCCCTTCCCCTTCCCCCCATCCATCTTATTTTTTCTGGAAGATTGGTGCAAGCAACATTTGGGAGGTAGTTCTGATTTATTTTTATTTTCAAAGAATGCAGTACCCAGAGGTATTATTGAAAAAAATAAAATATTAACAGGTTATTTCTTCCCTTTTAACATTTTTCAAATTAATTTTTAAAAACAATGTAAAGCAGAGAGTCCAATAGGTGCACAATGGAGATGCTGGTCCCCATCAGGGATGTCAAGATGGCACCTTTGGTTGCAGAACCATTGTAGAATCTTCATTTTACATTTTCCTATTTAATTCCAAATAAAAGATAGTATTGAGATATCTCCAAGGACATAACACGCAAAATATAGTGGACTGTAACAAAAAAAAAAGCTATTGAAAAATTCTTCCGTAGTTAACTAAACGTACAATCATAGATGAGAAACAATTTGCTTTTGAATTATTCATGGGCAAGATGCAGAGATCTTTTATTTAAGAAGTGGACAAAATACAGGTGAATGGCCTCTCAATATACAGTACAGGTAGCCCTTGACTTACAACCATTCATTTAATGACAGTTTGATGTTACAATGGCACTGGAAAAAAAGTGACTTGTGACTATTTTTCACACTTATGACTGTTACAGCAACCTTGTAGTCACATGATCAGAATTTGGATCCTTGGCACCTGACATGCATTTATGACAGTTGTAGTGTCCCAGGATGAAGTGATCACCTTTTGTGACCCTCTGACAAGCAAAGTCAATGGAGAAGTCAAATTAACAACTGTGTTACTGTGGTTTATTCACTTAACATAAGGTGACCAACCGTCCTCCTTTAGGGAGGACAGTCCTCCTTTTGTAAGTTCTGTCCTCCCTCAAAAAGTGTCCTCCTACATGTCCTCCTTTTTGATATTTGAAAACTAATCTGCAGGACTTTTTTCCCCTCATAGAACGCTCAGAACAGTGTTCTGGCACCTTTTTTTGATGGTTTTTTTTTTCAACTTTTGCATGAGCTGTGCTACTCCCCCTATTGGCTTTCGAAAGCCAATAGGAATTGCTGCTGAGCGCGCCAAAACACCCGGCTGGCAAACTTTGCACACATAAGAACATAAGAACATAAGAAGAGCCATGCTGAATCAGGCCAAAGCCCATCGAGTCCACCATTCTGTGTCACACAGTGGCCCACCAATTGTACATGGGGATCTTGAGCAGAAAGAGAAGGCAAAACCCTCCCTTTCCCTTGACCCCCAACAAATGGTACTCAAGGGAATCCTGCCTGCCTCAACCAACATAGAGGCGGCACATGGACACGCAAGTTGTCTGTATTATTGTTGCAATGAATAAAATGTTTCTTTTATTTACGATATTTTTTCTTCAATTTATTTGTGTCCTCCTTTTCATTGTAAAAAAGTTGGTCACTGTACTTAACAACTGTGGCCAGAAAGGTCATAAAATACAGCAAAACTCAACAACAATCTTGATTAGCAACAAGAAATTACCTGTACAGTAATTTCTTCAGCTGTCCAACTCTCTTTGGCTCCCCCATGAAAACAGGGAAGCGATGTTGCTGGCTAGCAGCTCTTTAGTAGATCATCTTCTTGAAAAGTTGATGGGGATACAAAGCAAAGCTTGACACAGAATGCAAAGTTTTAGCATATGAGAGCAGGCATTATTTTTCCTTCCCTCTTTCTTCAAAGAGTGGATTTTTCCCCCTTCTTAAAGGGGAAATTATGACAGAAATGAGCCAGACTTTCAGAAAGATATGACTGACAGGACAAAAGCTATAAAATTTGGTACAGACACTGTTTTGAGCATACCAAGTGGCTTTTTCACCAAGAGCTAATAGAAATATCCCATTTCCTCATGACTGGATTTCAAGATACATTCTCTAACTCATTCGGAGGCTATAAGCTACTGCTGACAAAAGGGCAAATGCTTGAAACTTGTTACATCTATGACAGATTATCTATCTATCTATCTATCTATCTATCTATCTATCTATCTATCTATCTATCTATCTATCTATCTATCTATCTATCTATCTATCTATCTATCTATCTATCTATCTCTACTATTACCTAGCATGTATATATCTATCTATTGTGTTAGATAAATCATCACTTGTTAAAATATTTTCATTCTATAAACATTTTCTTAAGATTGCTATCCCTCCCTCATATTATTCTATTAGAGAAAACCAGTGGTAACTGAAATGATGCCTTTTTTCAGCAGGCTATAAAACTGTGACAATATAAGTAGATTGACTCTCCTCTCCCAGCCCATAAAATACCATTATGTATTTGGGTGGAATTAGGCTCGCTTCACAATGGCTAACTCTATTGGAACAATGGTTCTCTATAGTGAAAGCTTTAATTTTCCAGAAGGACTGTGCTGAATAAAATATCTTTCCCTCCAGATATGTGTACATTTCCCTAACTTTGGCTCTTCTGGGTGCACAGGAGCTGTTTTGATGCTTCCAATCGCTGCCTCCTCCGTCAATTTTTATTTCCTTCCTTCCTTTTTTTTTTTTAGCATCCTGCGCATTGCTGCCTTCTCCCCTCCCCCAGTGCTTTTATGAAGAATTTCAGCTTCCCCCTCCTTAAAAAATTAATTATAGAAATCATTAGTATTAAAAAGGTAATATAATGGTTCCAAGAACAAGCTTCAGAGAGTATCTGCATATTTAATCATCTGACTTAATAAATATTTAATCATTCATTGAATTCAGGTTCTGTCTTGAAGCTTAACTTGATAACAAACCTTGCAACTGGTAGAACTAATTGGTACAGAAGAAGTGAATAATTTATCAGAATGAAAAGCGGCGGGTTTTCGGAAGGTGTGCAGAAACCAGGAAGTCACAGCTGTTTTAGGAGCTAACAGGAAACAATGGTTCCTTCTAGGGATTGCAAGCGCACTGCTGCCCTCCGGAGGCTAACGCTGATCACTGCATCTCTCTTTGAAAAGAGAACTATACGGCTGACTACAAAGTCAGATCCATTAAGTTTTAAATATTCATACATTTCATTAAAGCTATCATAATTGGTCTACCGTACACATTGATTATGCATAGACCATCGAGTGTTTAACCTCTGAAAGCTTGCATGCGTATTTAAATATATCTGTTATGTCCTGTCTTGGTGGCTTTGGAGAAATCTTCAGCCACATGGTGCTGGATTAGAAAAGCAAGAATGTAGCACCTAAGGGAAACAGAGGCCAAAGAAGCAAAGCATGGCAACAGCAACGTTGTTATTTGTTTTTTCAGCATGATCGAAATGTATGGTTCCGAAACATTTGATGGGGAGAAAGAAAAGAAAAGAGAGAGAGAGAGAGAGAGAGAGAGAGAGAGAGAGAGAGAGAGAGAGAGAGAGAGAGAGAGAGAAAAGAGAGAGAGAGAGAGAGAGAGAGAGAGAGAGAGAGAGAGAGAGAGAGAGAGAGAGAGAGAGAGAGAGAGAGAGAGAGAGAGAGAGAGACTGACTGACTGACTGACTGACTGATTGACTGACTGACTGTTTGGCATTTCTTAATGGTGAGATATTTCTTTACGATTTGTAAAGCAGAATGGAAGGGTCTGTTTTAGATGCACTGCAAAACTATGGTCAGCTTAACTAAAAAGGAAAAGTCCTGTCATATCCAATAGCTCATCAGATTCCACAGTTAAATAGTAAAGGAACCTGTAACATTGGGATCTGTTGTATTGAAAACTTTTTAAATGCAGTGTTTATAGCCTGAGCTTTATAGTAGCTAATCTGTCCAAATCCGAATATCAAGTGATAGCTAAAAAAAGGACTATTTCTTTCATGACAATCAAATATATTTCAATCACATCCTACCTAATAAAATCCCAATTATTTCACAAACCCACTTAATTTAGACTTTTGGGGTAGGCATAGCAAAACTAAAAACATCTCCATGATAGTATAGCCAACGACTCTGGTAAAGAACAAAGACCCAGTGAATAGGCCAGGTCCTTGGAATCTCATTGGATAATGTGAGAATAGAAGATTGCCCACATGTACTCCAGATGGCTGCTCCTCACAAGGAGACCACAGGATAGTAAGTTTTCTGCAGGTTAGAGTCCCAGGAGATAATAGGATCTGCCATTCTGCTTGCAACAACAGTGGGGCCTTCAAGAGGACACTACGTTAACAAACCTCCCTTTCTAATTACTTTCAGAAATTGCCTATTGCCTTAAAACTATTAGAGATCTTCAGAATGATAAATCTGAAAAATAACTCTAAACAAAGTACAAATTATAAGCTTAAGAAATTAAAGAATTTAAAATAAACAGCCAAAAGCTAAATAAGATTTTGATCTAAGAAAATTACAAACAGATTTTGGAAATTCAAAAGGTACAAAAATCCTGTGGTGAGAGTCCAATATTCATGTAAATCAAATGAAAACACTTCACCATACGGGAAAAACAGCCGTGCTTCCATATGGAAAGATCACAGATTATTGAGAGCAGAAATTAAAGGAAAGAAAAGAAAAATCAGAGTCCAGCAAGGGGTTGAAATAAATCAGCATTCAATCACTGGTCAACTTTTAAGAATAAAAAACAAAGTAAAACAATACATTCAAAAAAGTGAAGACCAAAAGTCCATGTATGCTTAAGAAAACGAAACTGCTGACAGGAATATGGATATGCCCAATGACTTTCCTACGGCTTCCATATAATTCTGAGTCACAATCCAGGTTATCTGAAGGATAATGTTTCTCTCCCATTACATCTACCCAATCCATCAAAGCAAAGTGACAGGTAATGTTGTGCGTTCCCTCTCCTAAGGAGGTAGGACTCAGAAGAAGGGCCTTCTCTGTGGTGGCTCCCTCCCTTTGGTACATCATCCCCGCAGAGATTAAACTGGTTCCCACTTTGACACTTTTTCACAAGGCCCTTAAGACTTGGCTTTGCCAACAGGCCTGGGGGACCCAGAATGGGATGAAGCCTATCAAGTGGCTTGTTTGACTAATTGCTGTCACAGGGGTGGGAGGGTGGGGTGGAGGAGCTATTGTTGTTATGCTTGCATATTGGGTTTCTATTTTTTGTAAGATGCCCAGAGTCTCTGAAAGTGAGTGGATGGCCATGTCCATTTTCTAAATAAATAAGTAAATAAATGATGTGATCATTTCTCCAAAATAGGGGGGAAATGTTGTAAAGTACATACTAAGACAAATGGCTTCAATTTAATGAGTATAAACCAGAGAACCCATGTTAAATGTGTGCTATAATCTTGGATGCACATTTTTGTGGGAGTAAGTCCCACTGCTTTCAGAGAAAGCCCAGGATTACAATTTCATTTGCATAAAGTCTGGATCGCATTTGGTACCTGGAAATTGCAGGTACCCTTCCAGAAATGTCCCTAGAGGCCTGTCAAGCTCCATGGCCCACCCCTGGATCACAATGCTTCCATTCTCCTTGGAGCCGTCTTAAAGCAATCCACATTTTTATTGGACCCACAAGCAACAGTTCAGTCTGCTTAACAGAGCTAACAAAATAAATCATACGAAGCTCACACCATCCCATTATGTTTCAAGGCTTAATTCAAGTGGAGGTTTTGAAAAGAAATGGAGACCCTGAGGATGCAGGAAATGCCTTCTTCTAAATGAAGCCCTGTATTCTAACAAAGGGTGGGTTGAGGGGGTGGATGGGATGGGGAGAACCAGATGCAAATCCATCTTCAGACAGGGAACCTCATGGGGTGACTCATACACTTGCTCTGATCCAAGCTGCTTCCTTCTCAACCCATTCTTTTCGCCCTACCAACAAAGCTAGTAGGAACAAGATTTTTTTTTTTTAAAAAAAAAAGCTTTAAAAATGGAAGCACAGAGATTATCCAACAGCTTTCACACCATTGTGTGCTTTTCTCACGGCTGCTTTAAAGGAAGGGGTTAAGACAACGACTTGGACCACTGACATAAGTCTATGTCTCCACTGAAGCCTAATGAAAGAGATTTTCCACTGATTTTAGTGGAAGTAGTTTATCTCCTACCTCGTGTCCACTTTACACTTCGTTGTTGCTGGGACTTTCTTCCTTCTTTGCTCTTTATTTTGTTTGTTGCTCACCACTTTCTATTGGATTTGCACATAATATTGCCATGTAAATGTCAGAAGGTCAATGTAAATAAATTGAAATATATGTCAATTATTAGAGTAACCTGTCCCAATCCCATGTTTGTAGCTGTATTAGGATTCATTTCTCAGAAATTAATTTTAATTCTGTTAGCTGCCTTGAGTATTCTTTGGAAAAGGCAACTGTGTAGACAGGATGTAAATCAAGTAATAATTTTAAAAAATAGATTCCCATCACTGGATTTTTCCCATTTCAAAGTTAAGTATCACTTTCAATTGCTTTGAAATGTATTATGATGGTTTCTTTACACATTAGGGACACTGAAGCAGTGCAATTAAAACTGAAGATTGATTTTACAGCCTACTTTACTTAGGACATAGGCATCTCACGGAAAAATTTCTACGCTGCAGGCCCTTTGAAAATTAAAATAAATGCAAGTTGGGAATTTCTTCTTAAATGCTGTGCTTGAGAAATACTCTTCTCAGAAATACTCATTTTTTTCTTAATTTCCTTTGCTTACCAGCTGAAGATCTTTGCATTTTCTGGAAAACAATGTCTGTCTATCATCCCTCCCTCCCTCTACCTACTTACCTACCTACCTATCTGCTTACCTATCTTTTCAATATATAGGACTGTCCAGCTCAAATTATGACTCTGGGCAGCTAATATTAAAAACCAGCACAAAAATATAAAAAGTAGAAAGACAACACATGAAAAAAACCAGCAACCAAAGTAAAACCAAACTCACCTGTTGCAAATGAAGCATAGCCAATGTATGGGCCCAGCCACACCTCTTGATCTTCAGGCCTGGTGACAAAACTGTATCTTTAAGGCCTTAGGAAAGGCTGGAAAAAACAGGACCAGTCTAATCTCTGGGGAAAAGATCTTTTAAAGCAGGGGTTCTCAACCTTGGCAACTTTAAGACTTGTGGACTTCAACTCCTGCTTTAAAGGGTGGATGGATGTCATAACAGAAGAGGCTTCATAACAGAAGATGGCACTCCTTAACAGATGGAACTTGCCTCTTCTGCTGAACTTAATGGGATGGGAGAATAATTGGGGAGAAGTGGTCCCTCAAATAACCTGGTCCCTTTTCATGTCTGTGTTTCTATTTTGATGGGAAAATATTTGTATGGGAGGGAGTGATATTAATATAGCAATCAGGTTCTTATATATTAGAATAAGGTACCTGGCATTTGATGGAAGCATTGTTCATATTGCTCTGTATTATGTGGTTATTTTGCAAAATACTTGTTCCTAATGTAAGCTTATGGTCTTCTGATTAACTCCAGTGCTTGAAAAGGTAAGGCATTCTCTCCAAGAACTTGTTTATATATATAAAGAAGTTTTATTAAAGTAGTTTTTCCACAAAGTAAAAAAAAATACAATACTTAAGTTAAAGATAAAAGAAATAGAGAAAAGAAATAGAAAAGTGAAAAATAAGTAAGTAAAAGAGATAGAAAAGAAGGGAAAAGGAAAAAAGAGCATAATTTAAAAAGTGGTTTCTAATCTTCTTAACAAGTTATATTTATATTTCACCCTCTGTAAGGTTGCATCAAGGTATTGGTATTATTTAAGTATGATATATGTTTTGTTTTTTTGGGTTTGAAAAAAGTTGTATATGATTTTATTCAGTTGAGTTTTTATATCGATTCTTTGTTATATTTATAATTTTAAAATCAATAAAAAAATTTACAAAAAAAGTTTCCTTCCTTTCATAATCTATTCGTTGTAATCATCAAATCCATCAGTTCGTTTTTCTTTTTTCCCCACAAAAAGTCCATAATGAGTTTCCAATCGCTAATAAATGAAGTGATCGATCTTTCTCTAAGTTAACAAGTCAATTTTGCCATTTCTGTTACTTCCATCATCTTCATCAACCATTCCTCTCTTACAGATATTTCAGAATCTCTTCATTTTTTTTTACTTACAGTTATCTCGTAGCAGGGTTCATATATAAAAATAATCTTCCATGGACTTTTTCTGATTATCTGTCCATTAATTCCAACAAAAAATGTACTGGTTTCAGTTGAATCTTAGTCTTTAAAATTCTTTAAATATATGTACGGAAACACAAAATTTTCTGGCTGTTTTACAGGTCTACCAAATATGAAAAAAATGAACCTTCATGTTGTCCTCATTTCCATCATAAATTTGAAGTACTTTATAATTCTAGATAATTTTTCTGGAGTCATTTTGTTTTTTTAAAAACCCCATGTTTTAGGTTATATAACAATGTGAATTCAATCTTTTCAACCACATATTTTCCCACTGTACCAAATGCATTATGTTTATCATTCTTAGCCCATTTAATCATATACTCTTTCACTTGTTTGTCCTCTATTTCAAATTTCAGCTACCGGTAGCTTTTATACATTTTGGCAATTATATGTTCATTTGTACATAATTTAGCTTCAAATTCTGTCTTTTGTTCTGCAAGTCTAAATGTTCTAATTTAATCTTGAATCTTTACCTTAGCTGTGCATACAAAACCATAAAAAACTAAATCCCTCAGCAGCCAATCATTCTCTTGATTTCATCTTATATTCTCCATATACTTGTTCTAACAGTTCTCAGTAGGTTAACCATTTCTCTTTACTTGCTGTTTCTTTCCTATAAAATGTTTCTTGCGTTAAGACCCATGAAAGCATTTTTGGGTACAGTCTGGGTTTATATCTATTCCATATTCTCAATATGGTACTTCTGATATGGCGATTTTAAAAATCAGCCATTAACTTTAACTTCTGGTACCACAGAAAGGCATGCCAATCCAAACCTCAGATCATGATCTAAAATTATTTCCTTTCTCAGCAGCTTCCACGCTTTCTTCCAAACCAAACCGCTGGCCACAAAATATAGTTTTAAAATCAGAAACCCCCTCTTAAATGATTTCAAACAACAAAAGACTTCAAGTCAAAGAAGAATATCTTCTCCCAAAGATGGTTTCCTGCTTCCTAAAGTTTGCAAGCTTTCTTTGTTTTTCAATTCTGACTTTTTGTGACCGAATGAACATCTTTTGGCCAGGATTGCCTGCCTGCCTCGAGTTCTTATAAGTTCATGCTTGTGTCATTAATGATAGTATCTTGCTACCTTGTTTTCTGTCAGCCTCAACTACTTTCAATCTTTCATCGGGGTCTTCTTTAGAGACCCTTGCCTCGGCATCAGATGTTATAGAATCTGACCAAGAACCAAAGTAAATCAACGATGAACTCTGAGTGACCAAGAGAAGTAAAAAAAAAACCCCAAAAAACCAGCAACAAAGAGCCAATGATCTCTTAGATGACAAGAGCAGGAAGTGGTCTGAGTGAGCAGAAATTAGGAGTTGCCTTCCTTCAGTTGTTTTCAGCATCTCAGCAGATCACTAGTTTTCCTCCTTTTGCTTTCTGCATTTTGGGTAATCTTTTGTTTACTTCCTCTTAAAGATGTTACAAATTGAAGTTCAGATTTCTTAGACACTCTATTCATCAAAGCTGAATCTAAAGAATAGATTTCTATTTTTTACCTACACTACATAATCTTTGGGTTCCTATCTTGTTGGTCTGATTATTTTGTTTTCTTTAGTTTAAGAAATTGTTTGATAGTCAGCCCTGATTTGCTTTTGTTGCCTGAATACAGTTTTTCCATCTTTTGCTTACAGGGCAGTGTTTCTCAACCTTAGCAAGTCGAAGTCCACATGTCTCAGTTGCCAAGATTGAGAAACACTGTTGTAGATATTGTCCATCTGACAATGACCATGTATACCAGCGGTTCTCAACCTGTGGGTCGCGACCCCATTTGGGGTCGAACAACCATTTCACGGGGGTCGCCAAACAACACAGTCCGCCATTTTCCCCCTTTTCCTTAGCTGTGCTACTCCCTCTTATTCTATTGGCTTTTGAAAGCCAATAGAATAGACTCTCTTGAATAGAGTCTAATTCTATTGGCTTTCAAAAGCCAATAGGAATTGTCCAGGCTGTCTCCGCCCTGCTGAGCCCGCCAAAAGTCCCAGTCTGTAAATGGTGCTGCAAGTTGTCTGCAGCGAAGGCGAACTCTCCGGAAGTTTACACCCCTCCCTGCTGAGCAACTACTAAAACTGTAAGTAAGAGGGCCAGGAGTGGGAGGTGGGAGGCCGGCAGGCGCAGGGAGGTTTTTTGGCGCGCGTGGGGCCTGGCGGGTTTACCTCCCTTGGGCTGGGCCAGCTGATGGCCCAGCCCGTGGTCGCCCTGTGCCGTCGCTGCTGCAGCCGCCCAGGAGCGCCTGGGCCTGCCTGCTGCCGCCCCGAATGGATGGCAGCGAAGGTAAGGCTAGTGGGGCAGCGGCGGGTGCAGGGAAGGTTTTTGGCGTGTGTGGGGCCCAGCGGGTTTTTTACCTCCCTTGGGCTGGGCCAGCTGGTGGCCCAGCCCGTGGTCACCCTGCGCCATCGCTGCTGCGGCCGCCCAGGAGCACCTGGGCCTGCCTGCCGCCGCCCCAAACAGGCGGCAGGGAAGGGAAGGCTAGCGGGGCAGCGGCAGGTGCAGGGAGGGTTTTTGGCGCACATGGGGCCCGGAGGGTGTCTTACCTTCCTTGGGCTGGGCCAACTGGTGGCCCAGCCCGTGGGCGCCCTGCATCGTCACCGCCGCGGCCGCCCAGGAGCACCTGAGCACCTGGGCCTGCCTGCCGCCGCCCTCGGCCGGCGCAGGGGGCAGCACCACACATGCACGGCGCAGGTCGGGGTCGCAGCCTGAAAAAGGTTGAGAACCGCTGATGTATACAATCATCTTCTAAGCTGTTGGTAGAAGGTATTTGCAATAAATATTGAATCTTCTTCACAGAAGCTTGCAGTCTGTTTCCTGCTTTGTTTCCTACTCAATGCCAATGTTTTTTCTGTTATTGCAGATTCTAATTTACTTGCAACTTTGACCTTCCAGTCTCTTATAACTTTTCCTTTTGTTTGTTTTGCTGACAAGTTGCAGGGTTTCGATAGATCTATTTACCCTGCCACTTTCATGGTCTCTGTGGTTGGCCTACAGATTTTGGTGATTGTGATACTGATTGGCTTTCCTTGGGTTTAGATTGGCTTTTCCTTGGAGAAAGTAAAATAAGGATTATCTGCTCTCGAAGATTTTTTTTCAACTTCTTAAGGTTTGAAGGCTTCTTTACAAGTGTTACTTTTATCTTTCCATTCCATTTTGCTGTCTGGAACCCAGGGGGGAATGTTGAGGCATATCCTTTTAAAAGTTTATTCAATTGTTTTTCATTGAATTCCTTCATTAAGATAAGATCCACTTAAGAGAAAGATTCTCAACAGAATAATCAATCAGAATTTTAATTTCTTGATGGTATGCTTAAAAACATCTTGTCTGTGAATTTTCCTATAGTAATCAATGGTTAAAAATACTTTGTAAAAATTATATCTTGTTTTCCTTTATTGTATCATGATTGTTGTGGCTATTTTTATACCATCTCTTGTCAGTTAAATTATATAATTTATTCTTGGAAAATCGTAAGTACCGGTAAATAAGAACTGTTAGTTAGGCACATGAAAAAATTACTGAAAATTTACTCTCTCGGGGTTTTGGAAAGCTAAGTTAATGTTTTTGTAGGGGCCCTGTCATGTTTTTATTATTGTGGTTGTTTTAATCTAGGTTATCTCATTTTGTTTTATGTTTTTGACTGTTTTGTTTGTATTGGGTTTTATAAGTTACTCAAAATCTATAAATTTAATACGGGTAGTTCTCCACTTACAATTACAATTGAGCCCAAAATTTCTGTTGCTAAGTGAAGCATTTGTTAAGTGAGTTTTGCCCTATTTTACAATCTTTCGTGCCACAGTTGTTAAGTGAATCACTGCAGTTGCTAAGTTAGCAACTGAGATTGTTAAAGGAATCTGGCTTACCCATTCACTGACTTGGCTTGTCAGAAGGTCACAAGAGGTGATCCCATGTCCCAGGGATACTGCAACTGTCATAAATACAAGTCAGTTGCCAAGCATCTGAATTTTGATTATGTGACCATGGGGATGCTGCAACAGTCATAAGTGTGAAAAATTATCATAATGGTCACTTTTTTCAGTGCCGTTGTAACTTTGAATGGTCACTAAAGTGAACTGTTGTAAGTCGAGGACTGCCTATACAGAAATGTTGTTTTGACAATTAAAAGTACTGAATGGGAAGGTAACATATTAATACCCTTATGAAGGGGACACGTCAAATGTCCTTTAGCTATTTTGAATCGCATTCAATCTATACAGTGAATCGTTAAATGGAATAATGAGATTTGTAGTTTATGATACCTGAAAGGTTGCAGGCTGCCTTCTTACTCTCTACAGATTTAATGGATAAACAAAGCCTTTTACTGTAAATGTGTACTATTATCAAAATGTGAGCTAGCTATAGCTATTGTATTTGCCCGGTATCTGTGTTATCCAAGATTTTGATGTTTGCCTTGCAAACAAATAACATTTTTCACTCTTACTAAATTCTGAAACCATGATCTGGAACACAACACATCAAACTATGTCTGGGTTATCTTTCTGTATCTTGGCGATATGAAGGGAAAGAAGAAATTGCTTAAATGGCATTGCATGGGTTATGTTCATATGATCTCATCATATGCAAAAAACAATGGAAGGTGTAGTAAACAAAAGTACAAATGGGTAAGTGTTCTATTTCTACATTATACTCAGATGCAGTCCTAGGAGGCTAACAGTTATGTTGGCAGGCTATGTTTTTGCCGTTTAATAATTGTAAGGAGAAAATAAAGAAGACATTTGAAAAAAATAGTGAAAAAGACATTTATTATATTTTGAAAAATACTCCCTAGGATTCCAGCACTGCACAGTTATACCATTTCAGCTTGAAGTTCATATTTGGAAGATTAACCATTGCTTAATCAACTCTAATGCAGAAGTACTGCATTTTGTTTTTCTGTAGAAATAGAAGCTCTTCTTTGTAATCTGAAATGTACATTCAATTACTTCTTTTTAAACTTCATTCTCATAACAAAGTGCTTTTTCAAAAGTAATGTTCTGTCTTGATTTGTTATTCTAGTGAACTTGGGTGACATGATGATATTTTAGCTAAAGTGCAATTCGAGCACAATAATGTTTTAACTTGCAAGGAAGAATTCCTTTATTGAGTTGGTAAAACTCCACAAGTTGAATAAGATCAGAGAATCTAGTGTGACCATCATCCAGTGAATAAAAGAGTTTTCCTTCCTCTTCTAACTGCAAAGGGAGAGAGAGAAAGTCCATAATCCAGTGATGGCGAACCTTTTAGAGACCGAGTGCCCCAAAACCGCCCCGTCCCGCCCCCCACCGCATCGCTCCACCCCACCCGCTCCACCCCTGCCCCACCCCACCTGCCGGGCCATCCACCACCTCCACGGCCCACCACAGATCGCTCAGGCAGCCCTGCAGTGCCATGGTGGCCACGTCCTCTACCCACGCCCCACATCTTCTGTGTGCAAGGGTGGAGTCTTGTCCCTGCTGCCCAGCTGCCATGTGCTTGGCTGCACTGCTCCACACTCAGGCGCGACTCTTCTCTGGTGGGGGCTGCTAATGAGGAGAGGGCTGTGGGGGGGAGGCGCACGCGCCCACAGAGAGGGCTCTGAGTGCTGCCTCTGGCATAGGTTCGCCACCTCTGAGTGCCACCTCTGCCATAGGTTCGCCACCACTGCCATAATCTATCATGTACTGTCAGCAGGCAATTAAGCAGACTACTACCGGTATTATGGATACATATGGTAGCAGCATCTCGGATTTTATTTAATAAAATATTTCTCTTTCCTGCATGAATTTTATTTATTCATCATCTCTCAAAAAAACAAGTTCTGTGAAATATGAACTATACCTTGTAAGATACAAAGGAAGAAAAAGCTAGAATGATAGTCCCATGTAGGCATATCGGGATATGTGTCAAAACAGATATCAAAGTCATAATGAGAAGTTGATATCCCAAACAAGAAAGTAAATTTTTCATGAGAAACATGGTTTTTGGTTTGGAAACTTCTCTTTCATAGAAAAGTGCAAACCATGGGATTTGGTTCTTGTAAACAGAACATCAAAAGATTTGATTCATCACCTTAATAGCTATACTTATCACCTTAATAGCTATACTTACCGGCACAATTTGGAAGTGCTTTATTTTTAATCCATGGCTTAATGACAACACAAAAGTTCTGGGATTGCTTTGACTATCCCGTACCAAGAAAACTCTATGGGGAAAAAAAGGAAAATATGGTCAAGCAAGATATGAAATTATGTCCTTAAATAATGACATTGCAGTGCTAGCAAAGGAATTTTTTTTTAGATTTGTTATTCTTATAAATAACTCAAGGAGGTGAGTTATATTCCTTTCTCCTATTTTCTCCAGAACAATGTTTCTTATCAAATTTTATTGTACCTCTTTATTTTTAAAAAGATAATTAACATTAATTGCTATATTCCATGTGTCGCAGTATCCATTATGAAATTAAGCAGGTCCACATCAGGAAAAGGGAAATTTGCCAAGTGAGTTTAAGGTATGGAGCTTTACATTACACTATGGACAAAGAGGGAATAAAAATATGATAAATATTGTACATCTTATGCTATTGTACCCACATGAAGCTCAAGAGAGATAACATTAAAAGTCACCAAATGAACATAATTGACTTCTTTAAAAACATTTTCTAATAAATGACAACACTAGGCAAGGGTGTCCATTTTCTCTTATTGTTCGTATTTGCTTTAGAAATCTTTGTGGACAAGATTCAAACATATTGGAGATTAAAATTCAAAGTCAGAAATAAGAATTGAAACATTATGCTGACAATGTAGTCCTAAGCATTATGTAAATACAGAGGTTTATAAGATAGCTGATGAAAAACAGTCAAAGACTTTGGTGAATGCTCTAGAGACTGAGTCAATGAAAAGAAAAGAAAATAATGACAAGATACTTAACCCCGGATGAAGAAGAGCTTTGTTTAAAAAATAAGTCTGGTTATGAGATAATCAAATAAATAAATAAATCCAATGAAATTCTTAGGAGTTTATTACATAAATATTTACATTTGACAGGATGCAAAGACGTATTTCAGAACAATTACAATCAATTATGGGAAAAATATATTGAGGCTAGACAAACTGAAAAATTTCTTGCTAGATTTTATCTTGACAATAAAAATGAGCATACTACCCAAGATGATCTGTGTATTTCAAATGACACCAATTTCAATCTCAGTCAAAATCTTGCAGGATTGGCAAAGAAGAATAAAGAGATTTATACAGAGCAACGAAAACGAACAAGAATACAATTTAAAATTCTGCAGGATTCAAAGAAAGATGGGGCCTTACGTTTCCTAACTTTAAATTATATTACCACACTAGCTGGTAATACAATTGCATAACATAACAGATAAAATCCCCAAAGAATAAAATATCAATCATAGGGGGAACTGACTTAGCCAATGGACTTTATAGATACTTATAGTACTTAAGAAAGCAAAAGAAAATGATTTGAAAGGATGTATAAAACTAAGTCTGATAACGATAGGAATCTTTTAAAAACAAAGATAGGTGTGACAATTTCACCATTAGTCTCACGGTCAAACATCATGTGTGTAAAGGTTTGTATGGATGGGTGGGCGTCCTCCAACCCCAACAATGTTTAAATCATTTCTGACATTTCTTTATAAAGGCAGAATGAAGTGCCTACTTCCAGAAGCAGATGCTAGAGAAGAGGAAGGAAGCCACAGGGGCCTCTCCGAAGGAAAACACTCTGTGCATCATTACATAAAAGAGTGGGATTGTGAATTTAGCTCTAACCTGCTAAAGCAGTGGTTCTCAACCTTTTTCAGGTTGAGACCGGCGCGACCCCGACCCGCGCATGCGCGACGGGCCAATCCGCGCATGTGCGGCGCATGCGACGGGCCAAACCGCGTATGTGCGCACGACGGGCCGTTCCACGCATGCACAGCGTGCATACGATGGCCCAAACCACGCATGCGTGCGCGACGGGCCGATCCACGCATGCACGGCGCACGCGTGACGGTCCAAACCGCGCATGCGCGGCGCAACGGGCTGATCCACGCATACACGCCCCGCGCACGACGGCCCAAACCGCGCATGCACGGCACGCGACGGGCCAAACCGCGCATGCACGGCGCGCGCATGACGGACAAAACAAATGGCGGACCGCGGTGTCCGGCGACCCCTGTGAAACGGTCGTTCGACCCCAAATGGGGTCGCGGACCCATAGGTTGAGAGCTGCTGTGCTACAGTATGGTGGACTTCCAGCAGATTAGGTAAAAACTTAAAAACAGATTTGAAACTCGCAGCTAAAGAACTGAGAAGTTTCTTGGACAAGAAATGAAACATCTTCAAGCAAAACAAAGAAAGCCCAGTTGCTTTTTGAAAAAGCATCTTTGGGACAACCATGAGGTGGATAACTGAGAATATCCATAGACATGTCAAGGGGCTTGAACTGAGTCTATGTAGAGGGCTTCTGAAGTTACGACAAACTGAAAATAAGCTAAGAGGTATTTCAGATACAGGTAGTACCCTTACTGAACTATCATTACTTCATGCTTGATTAATTGATTTTAAGGCTGCCTACTCGCTGGTGACTTTGGCATCCTATAGAGGGTTAAAACAACAGCCATCATTTAAAAAAGTCAAGGATGCTGGGAGGAATAAATCAGCTTACTGTACATGAAACCGCTGCCAGTGCTTAGTGGGAACACAAATAAAACTCAGAATCTGTTGGAAGAGTCAGGGCTTAAGTTCTTGCCCAAAGACCAGCAGGTCAGGGTCATGTGGATCTTGGGGGAGATACAGTTTCATAGGGTAGATGGGGCAACATAAACAGCCAGTCACAAAATATAAATATCAAGGGGGGGGGGAGAAACTTACCCATCCACCAATCCTTGCCTCAGAATCAGTTGGTGTGCCTCTTCTCTAGAAATCTTATGATGAAACCATGGCTGTGAACTGTGTATAGCTAAAAACACGGTTGTAGATCAAGTCTATCTCATACGATTCTAGGATAAGGTAATACACCTTGACACTCTGCTTCAAATATCTGGGGATTATTTTCCACAAAGTGGCTCCTGCAAAGAGTGTGCCAAATTCCTATTCCAAAGTGCCCAATATAGTATTGTAGCAATTCTGGGCTAAGATATCCATTTTATTCCAGTTTTTTTTTTATTCAAAAGCCCTAGAACATATATTATATGAATTTAACTTGGCTCACACCCTCAATTTGAATTAATCCGGTCAAAGGCCTGAAAGGCTATCTCTTAAATTATTAACTGCTTTTGTAATTGTAATTGTATTCCCAATTTTATTTTGCGGCTTGAGGCTGGATGTTTGAAGCAGAGTTGAAGATCTAAATCAAATCATGACCTACTGGCCAAATTTTCAAATCGATCCCTTTGTGTTTGACTCCTTTTATATTGGTAGATGACTCTTATCATCCTTCTTAGAACTGTCTTCTGGAAGTACGGTTCCCATCATATAGTTTTCTGTAGGTTAGAATGTGCTGGAAAGCCAGTGGTTCCAAGTTACTATTACTTGAATAGATTCAATTGTTCTTTGAAGGCAGCTGATAATTTTTATTTCATGTATCAGTCCCCCCCCCTTTTTAAAAAAGTATTCATGTTGTCATCCTTGGTGGTTTTATTTAGGAAATACAGAATTCCCTATGGTCTAAGTAGCTTGAGTCAACAGAATGTATCCTTCTAAGTCAAGGTTCCTCAAAGTAGCCAGTATTGACCCTCACAGGTTGATGGGACTATCTATTATTATTGTCATTATTAATATTTCTAGTACTATTTGTTACAGTAGTATTTATTAAATTATTTTCATATAATAAATGTTTGGGTGGGGAGGGGGGTCAATCAATAAACTTCATGAAAGAGTCAACGAGAAAAAAAGTTTGGGGACTCTTGCCCTAAACATGTATTTTATAAAGATAATATAACATTCTCTCATTGCCTTGCTTCTATGGTCCTCCCAATAATTTTTTTTGCTTGCCCAGAAAAGTATCTGCAAAATCTTTTTGTCAAAATGGGAAAAGCAACATTGCCCTATAAGTTCCACATCATGGCACATATACAAAAGAGGCAAAATTTTCATGCTGATTGTCCCTTGATAATCCCAAAGCAATCTCCATCACAATAAAACTGAGATAAACATGCTTTGTGATTTCAGTTTGTGAGTATATGTATGCATGTATATGATGAATGAATTGATGACATCACATGCTCTTCTACAAGATCGGTCAGGGGTGCATACCTGCAGTGGAGGGGACACTTTGCAAAGTGCTGGGGCTGCTATGTATACCAAGACGTAAGCTCCCTTTTTTCTACATAAAAAGAAAGGGAAAGCACTAAATTTTTAAACAAGAAACCATAACATTAAGAATGGCTTTAAACAGAGTTTTCATACCCGCCATGCTAAACCTTCTTCGACTGCAACCGATAAGGCTTCTGTAGGGTTTTCGATAATTCTGGATTTATTCCCTGTGAAGTCCATAGCGACAAGAGAATTCTCTGAAACACTTCTCTAAAGGATTAAAAAAAAATGTGTTAAATGCATCTACCAAAACTATTTTACAGTATACCCTTGATTATTCTCAGGCAAAATCAACATGGAATCTCTTGATTAGCGAACAGAAAAGTAAAAAAAGGGCATCTTTTCTGCAGAAGGTGGTTTAGATGCAGTAGATACCTCCCCCCTCCCCATTTCTTTGTAAGATTATGCCTGAAAGATATGGCATTATCAAGATCAGCAAGTGATATTTCATTTTTAAGAATTACATTCCTAACAATTCTGTCAAGGTGGTTAAAAAAATAGATTGAATTCATTATTTAAGTTGAATTGTTGTTAGTTTTTTAGATTTATATTCCGCTTTTTAAATATACCATTTACAACAGAGGTAGATATCTTTCGCCCCATTGGATGGAACAGACTTTTGACTCCTATAGGCCCCAGCCAATGGTCTGGGTTGATGGGGAGCTGTGGCTCCAAATACCTTTAGAGATTCATATGATTCTCCAACCTATCTCAAAGAAACATTCACTCATATCCTGCTCTACAATAAAAACAATCCAAACACTATAAACTGAAAAGGAAAATGGAGGGGAGGAAAGAAGACAATTGCAGAAAATTATATAAAGAGTACCAAACTAGTAACTGGAGGACTACGCTTGGTCTAAAAGATTCTACTGCATAGTAATTCATAAGTTCATCTCTTTGTTTATTCATTCCATTTGTATATAACCAAATCAATAAAAGCATACAGGCAATAAGTCACTGTGGAGAAATCATCTTGTTTTGACAACCAAAACAGAAAATCCTGCAACAATAAACAAGCTAAACCATTTCCACCTCTTCCATTTTCTCCAAAATCAGTTGCCTGAGGAGGCCACATAATGCAACAATCAAAAGGTTGTATTTATATTTCAGTTTAAATAATTGTTATTAAATATACTTACCATGGGTGTGCTAAGAAAACTGCCCCCACTTCTACCTTGATAGGGCTGTGCGTAATTCTGGTACAACTGCATTCCATACTATAAACAAGGAACAAAGAACTATTACAATTTTATGTATATAATTCAACCATCTGAGAGTATTCTACTATTAAAATAGAAATACAGACATAGCATGCAATAGCGACAGCACTTATATACTGCTTCATAATGCTTTACAGCCCTCTCTAAATGGTTTACAGCAGGGGTTCTCAACCTTGGCAACTTTAAGACTTGTGGACTTCAATTCCCAGAATTCCTCAGCCAGCTTTGCTGGCTGAGGAATTCTGGGAGTTGAAGTCCACAAGTCTTAAAGTTGCCAAGGTTGAGAACCCATGGTTTACAGGGTCAGCCTATTGCTCCCAACAATCTGGGTCCTTATTTTACCGACCTCAGAAGGATGGAAGGCTGAGTCCACCTTGAGCCAGTGAGAATCAAACTGCTGGCAATGAGCAGAGTCATACTGCATTCTAACCACTGGGCCGCCACAGCTCCTGTAGCCAAGTTATTGGAAGGATCACCTCTCCCTGATTATGTAGACCAGGCATGTCAAGCTGCTGCCCCACGGGCCGGATGTGTCACACCGAAACCACGCCCACCCCATTGCCGGCAATGGGGGAAAAGTTGCGATATGTCACACGATGTCACAGTTTGACATGCCTGATGTAGACCCATCTCACTAGGCCCAGAAAGAGAGGCATGCTCTGAGTCTCATATATTAGAGACTGCCATCTGGAAGAGCTCAGAAAGAGATCCTTTTCTGTCAATTTGGAACATCATCCATCCCAGAGATTAGATTGGACCCAACCCTGTTGGCTTTTTGTAAGGCCTTACACACAAAGTTGCATCATTGAGTTGGAGACTTGGGTGTGTGGCAGAACCTATGCAATGATTATATTGATTGTGTTGGTTGTTCTTTTTTTTTTAATCTTTTGCTGCTGATTAGTCAGGCATTTTTAAATGTTATATACTTCATGCTGTTTTTAATTGTTATTAGTTGCCCAGAGACATGAATTTGAGATGGGCTGCTATATAAATTGAGATAGACACAGCAGATAGACAGAGGTGAATTCTATCACTAGGCTGTATGATTGAAGATGACTGGTTACAGACCAACATCTCTAAAAGACCCAGAGTTGGAGGATGTTGACTTAGAAAATTGCTCCTATCACAATTATTCCAACTCTTTTAAACATGGGCTGGGTGATATTCTGCTACATACTAAAAACAATATGAATGCCTGTGTTATAGATTTTTTTTTCAGGCATTCTCAAAGTGATAAAATAACAAATTTCCTTTTTTTTTAAATAACTGAACAGATCTCTATCTCAAAAGCTAAGATGAGCAGGAGGAGAAAAAGGAGACTGTCTGCCTAGATTTGTTCTTATTCTTTGACAAGTAGATTATAGGGAAAGAAACAGGGCCACCTGGTGACCCAGAAAACTTCAATGTACCTGAAAGAACATCCCTAAGGAAACCTACAGCTTGCCAATAACAATAGTAATACAAAAATCCTGTAATACACTGGAACAGTTTTTCATTGATTCCAACACTAACAACAAAAGGGGAACAAGCTTTTGTGTTTATAAAATAGTAACAAGATGGAATTAGACTCCCTTTTTGTTTCCAGATCCCACCCAGAAAAACCCAACTCTATTTGCAGTTTTAAACATCTCTTTTAAACATATCCTGAACTGGATTTGGATAAATGCTTAAGTGGTGATTAAATAGCGACATAACAAAAACAATTACTTAAAAACCCTTTTTATGCACAATATAGTTTTGTGCTATTAGGTGACCAGCTTGAGAAAAATATTAACAAAAGGCATTTTGAAAACAACCAGTCCTATTTTCTACAATGTGCTCTTGGGAAGCTAGCTGAAAAGGTATTTGTTAAGACCCCAGGAAATGTGATCAGGTCATTCTGCTCAGGACAGAATAACAATTATAGAAAATAATTATTTTGGATTAGCAAAACTATATGTTATTTGGAGGAAGATAGTCTTACAACCACTTCTCTTTTAAAAGAAACAAAATCTTTCTAGAGCAGTGTTTCTCAACCTTGACAATTTTAAGGCATGTGGACTTCAACTCCCAGAATTCCACAGCCAGCGTTGCTGGCTGTGGAATTCTGGGAGTTGAAGTCCACATGCCTTAAAATTGTCAAGGTTGAGAAACACTGTTCTAGAGGATTATTCCGTGAGGTATGCCAAATCACATTAAATTGTTTGACTGCATTAAGTTATTATATCCCAGGACTTCCGGTGGCTCCGCAGGCGTCGCCACAGCCTCCTTTGGAGGCTCCGTTCCCTGGGTTTTGTTAAGCCGCAAAACAGCGAACACCAGCTGTTTTTTGCGGTGAAAAATCCCCCCTTCGGGCGAAGAAGGGGTGAAGAGCATCGGGCGTGGGTTTTCAGGGGGAAAGAGTGAGAGCTCCCCAGGCGCCTGAAGACGCTCCTGCCCAGGGACGCTTCTGTCTTCAGACAGAAATAGATGCCGCGACCACTCCTGCTTAAACAGATACTTAAGAAAGAGCTACATGCAGGCGGAATGAATATGAGTTTCATATCGCAAGTAATTTTTTATATTTTATTTTTGATTACAATTATTTTTACAATCCACATAATAGTATTCAAGATGGCGATCGCTTTCACTGTAAAAGGAAAGTGACAGGAAAGCGAAAGTGATTTTTTCTTTCTTTCTTTCTTTTTTCTTAGAACAAAGCTAGAGCAATCGTTCTAATTATTTTGATTTGAAAGAAGATAATCTACTGGCCAAAAGCTAATTGTTGACTATTTGGAGATGAGATGATTGGTTTTTAAACTGTTTTTTTTTGAGAGAAAGTTAATTTGATCCAGCTGAATATTTTTTAAAATGGAATCGAACTCATACTTAAATTGTAAACCTATTTTGGATTGCTTTCGTGAAGCTAAAGAAGAAATATGTGCTATAATGAAAGAGTTTAAAGAAGAAATATGTGCTATAATGAAAGAGTTTACTACAGACTTAATGGCTAGAATTTCTCTTTTAAACTTTAAAATTGATTCACAACCGTTTGCTGATTATTCTATAAAACAAACTATACAACAAGAGGATTTAACTGAGAATAAAGAGAAACTGATTTTGCCTGATAAGCAGTTCACCTATGGTTTTGAGGATCAGGAAAAGCAAAGATTGAGATTTGAAATGTTCCAGCAACGAAATTTTATGTTTAAGAGAAATAGAGGACTAATGCAAAGGCCAAGATGGTTTATATGGATTCAAATGATATTGCAAGCAATAAAGAGAGACTTATTACCTGGAAGGGAAGCTTTGTTATGGAAATCTACCTGGCAGAAGAAGAAACCCAGAGTTTGACTGAAATGAAGTGAAATTGAATATTTTATGCAATGACCATTGGATTTAATTGAAAAGAAGTGAAATTTAAATTTTTATGTAATGAATTATGGGCAATTTAGAATTATGGACTGGCTTAAGACTTAAGGATTAAGATTATGAGTAAGATGTAAGAGAAATGGGTGATTAATGGAAGATATATATTAAATTGACTAAGAAGGTTTTTTTTGAATTGATGGACTTATCGATATGAAAATTATTATTTTTAGCAAGATGATTTGCTTGTTTGAGGTCCAATGAATTGAAATGATTTAAGGTTTGATATTAGATTGACTGATGGATGGATTAGATAGGTATAGGATAGATTAATATTTTATTTTAAATAAGGGATATTTGTATAAGAAGATATAAATAAGTTCTATGATAAAATTAAGGAATTAGAATACTCGAACTGAAAAGGTTGAATAAATTTAAGCTAGATTCGGATTAAAGAGACTGTTTTTAGCATATAGTTTAAAATTTGTGTTAGGATTATATAATAACTTTGATGTACTGGGTTTTCTTTGTTTTACCCTGTATTCATTTTGGGAAGTCCGGGGGGGGGGGGTTTAGGATAGGGGAATCTCTTTTTTTTCTTTGTTTTTTAAATTTTAAATTATAAAATTAATTAAATATTTTGGAATAAGGTATGTTAATAATTTTATTATTGTAATATGTAATTGTCTTATATAAGACTAAATACGGATTGTTCTAGCGGCACCTCAGAACCACATTTGAGGAGGAGGAGGAGTTTGAGGAGTGAAGGAGAAGGGAAGTAGGGAGTTGTAGGAGGAATGAGGAGCGTGAGGGAGGTAGAGAAAGTGGGGGGACAGAAGTTGAAAGGGAGGAGGTAGAGGGGGATGTGGTTGGTGGGGTGCCTTATGATACATTTATGATATATGTTCATGTGTATTATATACAATTATATTGTAATAATTATTTTTTGTTGTATTTATAATTATAAAACTTATAATAATAATAATAAAAAGGTTATTATATCCCAATTAAACTACTACATCCCATTTACAGTGGTTTATGGCTTAGTGTGATGAGTGAACCCAAACAACTATGATTTAATCAACAAGCTCTAGTTAAGCAATCAGATTTGCATTCTTCTATAAACTGAGGAGCAATATATGATCCAAGCCAATGGCCTATTACGATATACAAACCAACCCTTTATGGCAACCCAGTCACTATACTTTGTTCAACAAATCATTCAGTCCAACAAACTGAATATGACTTCCCTCCTGAAATATTATTGTAAATATATAATGGGCCAAAGCCTGTGTCCAATTTTACTTTTTCTAAATGGAAAAATACTTTTTTCTAAAGGAAATGTTTTCCTTACCCCAACAGTTTATCAATGTTTTAAAAATGAATGAATAAAAAGCAAATAGACATATATTAACAAAGAAATCACACAGGTCTAAGGCAGAAATATGTGGACTGGATTAACATATTGCCTTAAACCATGGCTTATACAAGTTCAGTGATTAGGCCACAACTGTCTTCAGACAATAAGTCAAGTACCACAATATGGTTTAGTCCAGGGCTTTTCAACCAGTGGTACGGGTACCACCTGTGGTATATTGGCACCTGGCAGGTGGTACGTGACCATCCTAGAAAAGTGGTAGCGGGGGAGGGGAATGAGCTGAACCGGTGGCAGCACCGCACGAATCTGAGCGAGAGATGGCTGGAGCTGCCGGGCTGTCAGGGCTCAGTGGAAGCACCAGGATCAGTGCCGCTTTCCAGCTGATTGGCGCTTCTTCAGGGATGTCAGGGCTCAGTGGAAGCACCAGGATCAGCGCCAGGTTCCAGCTCAACACTGATCCTGGCGCTTCTGCTGAGCCCTGAAGAAGCACCAATCAGCTGGAATGTTGCCTTATCTCCAGGGTCTTGTGATTTACATTCAGATGCATGGTAACTGATTCATATTTATGACGGTCACAGTGTCCCAGGGTCATGTGAAGTGACCAAAACCTGCTGCAACCACCCATCAGATGGGGGGAATAAAAACCACACACACCCCACCTCACCCCCGCTGCCAATCCTCAACAGAAATGGTCACAGCAATGAAAACCTTGGACAGGAGGAAGAGCGCCGCCAAGTGGGCAGGCAGGTGTCTTGTTCGGCTGTGGCTTGGGAAGCACTTTTTTCAGTGCCATTGTAACTTTGAATAGTCACTAAGCGAACTGTTGTAAGTTGAGGACTACCTGTACTTCATCACTTTTTTCCTTTTTTTTTTGTCATCAAGTTTTTGACACCTTGCTAGGCGATCGGTGGTACTCGGATATTGCTGTATCCTAAAAGTGGTACAACGGGTGAAAAGGTTGAAAAGCCCTGGCTTAGTGTATTGTGTGAATCAACATTGGTATAATAACTACCAAATTACTGATGTTTTTGTGGTAAGATTTTTTGAGTTTAGTTCAATTGTAAGCAATGAACCTTACCTCATTCCAATGAAAATATATGTTTTATAGACTATTTAACTTCACTGGCATCTGCTGAAATTTTATTATTTGCTAATCTATGCTGTATAATTTAGATAAAAAAATCCATCTAAACTGCCTGAAGCAATGTAGTCCTCTTAATTGAATTTTAACATTCACTTTTATTGGAATGGAATGGTCCCAGATGGAAAGTTTCCTATCACTACCAGTTAAAAGATGTAATGCAACTCTGCTGCCTTCTGTTGGTAAAATACAGGATTGCTATAAATGGAGCATCATTCTTTTTTTTATATATATATATATAAAAAATTCCTTTATTAAAACATTCAGCATTGTACATAAAATCTTTGTATGCATCAAACATCATAGCATCTGGTATACAACCCTACGTATTATTCTTTGGAAACGTCTGGTTTGGTAAACATTTTTCACTCCTCGCTTCAATCCTCTATTATACACCCGTTACATTTTTTATTAATGGAGCATCATTCTTAAGGAATAAATACTCTTGAGCTGCCGTAGTTGTGTGCTAAATTTAAATTTACTGACAAAGAATTAAGAGGAGACTAGTATAGTCATTTCTAACTACTTAGCTCTCATCAGCTAGCCATACCCCTCCCTTCTGAGATTCGAATCCGGGCCACTTGCATGTTAGGCAGATGTATTAAACTCTAGGCCACAGGCTCTCCTTGCTTTGTCAGCTATAGCAGGGGAGGGAGATTAAGTGTTTTCCGGTGAGACTGATTATCAGCGCAACCTGGTCTACCCCAAATATGGGATGGGAAAACCTTCACAACTGCCTGTGAAGGCTCCTAGATTGGGGCTGAAAGGTGAAAGCGGAAGCAGTATGCTCCATCCCATATTTGGGGTAGACCAGGTTGCCCTGATAGACCGGTCTCATCGGAAAACATTATTTGGAACTAGTTATTTGGAATAACGGTGACAAGCACTTCTCTGATAATCTGAAACTGGTGACGGAGCTTTTGCATGTAAATCATTTGTGCATCCTTTGATGGCCTTTTTATTTTCAGGGCTATTCTTTGACCAAATATGCAAGGCATATTTTAACTGATCCACTTCTCCCACAGCTTCCTTCCACTTCTTCAAAAGGAATGTCTTTTCCAAACCTTGCTGCATTGTCCATGCAGTCTGGCCGTCCTTCTAAGATTGAGTGGGTTGCTCTATGGCCGTGCTTTTTCAGCTCTAGTTCTCCCTCACAGGATGCCCTCCCTGGGAAGCAGGCCTGGCACCCAATTTAGTGACTGCTCTAAGCTAAGAGCTTCCTCTTTTCCCATCATTTTTAGTGAGCTTTGACTTCATATTTCTATAAAAATTTTGTCTTACATCCTTGCGGTGCTACTTTCTAATTCTAATTGGTTTTTATGTTTTAAGTAAACATTGTTTACTTAAATAATTGTGCAGATGAGAAATATACACATGCAACACTGAGCTTTAGAAGGCTAAAAATACCACTTTTACCCAGAGGCTAAAGAGAAGAATGAAATGTATTGTGAACAGTAACTATAGAAACAATTGATGAAGACAATGCACAGAAGAAGAGAAGACATTTACCTTCAGCAACCGAATTGCTGTCATCCAACAGGTCCTACTTTGCTCACTGTCTGCATAAAGGTATTTCAGGTCTCTGGTTCCTCCTGCTTTATAAGGCTAGAAGGCCACAGCATATTGTTTAGCATTAATGCATATCTTGAAGACTATACCTGTTGAAATAAAAGCCACTAATTCTCCTATTTCACAAACAAAATCTCTTCTTTTCTTAGTGTTCTGCCCTGCATCAAAAAAGTGCCTTAGCATTTTTGGGGAGGGGGAACCACTAATTCGCTAAAAGGGGTTTAGCTCTTATTAAAATGCTTAATTCTTACCTTGAAGCAGAACCCAAAAGTGACTGGCACTCCAGATATCTTTTTGCCTCTCAAAGACATATATATGTCGCTACTGCTAAATTCACTGAAAAGCTGAAGGTGTCGTGGTTCCTAAAATGAAAAACATAAAAATATTACATCCACTTTTAAATTATTGCTCGTGTGTGTGTGTGTGTGTGTGTGTGTGTGTGTGTGTGTGTGGTTGAGAGAGGGGAAAAAAGCCTATAGTGGAACACAATGAATTTTCAAAGAATTATGGAAAGTTTTTCCAAGTTGTATACAGCATCTTATGACCATTCAAGATCTTTTAGATTAGGGGAACTTCCATCAACACTACTAAAATAGCCTTATACACTGAAGAGGAACAATAAATGTTTTTTAAAGGAAAAGAACTTGAATTAGTGAACATGGTAACTGTGTTTAGAGACTCTGCTAAACCAGAATGTGACTTATTTGGCTTTGCTGTTTTTAATTTGTTACACAAGATGAAGTATAAACCCAGCCAGTGTAGTTCATTCAACAGATTACACCAAAAGCAAACTATGGTCCAATATGAAGTGTTGACCCTCATGTGATTTTTCAACTATTAGTTTCACCCAGAAGCAACTGGGGATCTCAAATTCGAGAATAAATCAAAATGTAGATTGGAGAAAACTGTTGGAAACTACCGAGAAAACCATCATTGCCAGAAATACAGGAGGAACTATATACCATTGTTTGTTGTAATGCACGGACACAGCAAGTTCTACCCAAGGCAAGGCCTTGACAAATATGCACCAACTGCAGGGGCATCCAGTCTTGCAGGGAGGGTCAAAAAACCCAGCTTTGACAGATTCGACAGATCAGTTAACAAAAGCCCGGCTCCTTTGTATGTGCAGCAATGTTTATTTATTTATTTATTTTATTTTATTTATATGCCGCCCTTCTCACAAGACTCAGGGCGGCTCACAACAACACCACAATTAAAAAAACACAATTAAATTAAAAATTTAAAAAATTAATTTCATTCACACAACATACAAACACATTCAGCTCACAGCCACTGGTGTACAATGTTGTTTTCTGTACAAAGGGGTGGGGCTTTGGTCATGAAGTCATGGCTGCCATCGCTACTTTTTGGCCTATACCCTGAGGATATAACTCAGTGGATATTTTTCCCCAGGTCATGGTATCTTCTCTTGGTTTCAATCCTAAGAGAAGGAAAGCTAACTGCTACAGCTCCTGAACCAGAGAATTCCCAACAATTTCCAAGACAATTAGGGGAAGAAGAGCCTTCTGTCCTCTTCCAGAGTGTGGCTAGAAGAACTGAAGTGACAATCCTCCAGTAAAAAGGTTTCCAAGAACAAACCAATTTCATTTGTTGTGGGGAAAAGAGGAGGAGGAGGAAGGGGTATTAGCTAGGTTCGCTGCCTTGAGTTATTCAGAAAAATAACAAAGGTGGGATAAAATAAATTAATTAATTAAAAATGTACAGGACATCACCACTTCTTCCATAGGCAGAGACTATCAGCATTATATTATAGCTGTTGTGATGCCCTGCCAGAGACTATAGAACTGTAGTCTTAATCACAAAGTAACTTTTTTTTTAAAAAAAAAGGAATTTTATATTTCAAGAGCAACATCATTAATCCTTTAAAGTGGAAAGTTAGCTATAGATAGAAGTTTTCATAAATAAATTTCATTTATTCTAATTTCAAATCCTAATTCATTCCAAATCTATATCATAAGGACTGGGTTTTTTACTTTTTCACCTCTCTTTCTCCACAACAGACGTTCCCAACGAGGGGTGGCCACCCAGCTCCCAGGGGATGCGAGATGAAATTTCAGAGGGTGCCATAAAGAGTGGCTTGTGTCACTTAGGCACAGTCAAAATTACTTCTATAGAGAGGGTGAATATTAATCAAACATTTCCTAGGGATGTGGTGCATAGAAAATGTTAGGAACTACTGCTCAACAAGAACAAAACTGAGGAGAATTTTTTTCTAAATCTGTACAGATTTAAAATGATTAAAAAAAAAACCTCTACTACATAAAAATAAAATGCATACCAATTTCTAACACTTCTTCCTTTCCATTTGCCAAACTTACCTTTGATGTTCCCTTAGTGGAAAAATACAGACCAGATCTCCGCAACAAAAAGTACATTTTTTTCCAGGTTTTCTTCCCTTGCTCTTTAAAATGCAAATAACCATGAATTTCAGGATATGCACTGGAACTTAAAAACATCTGAGAGAGAGAGAGAGAGAGAGAGAGAGAGAGAGAGAGAGAGAGAGAGAGAGAGAGCATTCTTTAAATTCCATTGGAATGTTCTCTTATCTTGCAGTTCTTTGTACACAATGAGGAATTCTAGCATTGGCATTTGCTTAGGACATTGTACAAAGAGCTTCTGCATATTATATATATTGTTGAAAGATCTACAACTTTCTTAAAATGCTAAGTACTGTAAATGCTACCGTAACTGTGTTCAAGATAATTCCCATAGTAAGTTCACCTTATTCTACAACCATTGTTGCTCTGGGTTTCTGTTTGCGTATTTCAGAAGAGCAATTAGTAAGACTCAGATCCAGGAACTTTTCCTGTTGCAGAGAAAGTCCCCCTATCTCCATGAAAGTGCTTATAATTAGCAGAAGATTTTTCACAGCTGGGACTGGAATTCTGCTCAGTTGTCTCATCCAGTATTATTCACAATTCAACCAACCAGCTATAATTTCTTCAGTATCTTTTTGCAGATGGCAGGCTATTATTACATATAACATTATCTGATAGCGCAGTTAGGTGAGAAGGCCATTCTTTTTCTCCAGGCTCACTTTTTCTCTGCTACACAAATGCACGCACACACACACACATACTCACAGTGACTTCATTAAAAGGAAGAGATGCTTATAAACCTAACTGACACCTTAAGAATAAATAAATCTTAAGCCAGATGGTATCCACCTGAGGGATTCCAAGAACTACATGAAATTGCTGGCCTGCTAATAAAAATACACAATCTGTATAAGATTGCCATCCATTCCCAAGGACTGGAAAATTATCAGTGAGATTCCAATTTCTAAAAGAGAAACTGAGGGGAGATACAGGCAATTATAGGACAATTAGCTGACAATTAATTTGTTCCAGATCAATAATAATCAAACATAGAAAAATGAGAACCAACATGGTTTCATATGGATAGGTCTAAGCTAAATCTCTAAACTGTCTTATGGTATCAGTGAGTATGTAGACAGAGATAACTGGGCAGATCTTGAAGATCTGGAATACTCAATTAACTTTTGCCAAAGGCTCCTGAGCAGTTTCAGCAGCAGAGGGAAATATGGTGATCTTAAGGAAAGGCGATTGGCTAGAGAACAGAATTCACTTTTGGACTCGAGTAATAATATTCAATATTCAGTTCAATATTCAGAACTGAATCGTCAGGAAATGCTGGTAGAATCTGTATTTTTAGTCTGTTTAAAAAAGTCATCTGGAATGAAGAGGGAGCAACAAAGTGACCAAATTTACTAATTGAATCGACCTGTTCAGGATAGTAGCACCAAAAAAAGATGGCAGAGGATTCCAACAGCTTCTCTTCAATGGAGGATTGAACTGGATTCAAAATAGCAAATGAAATACGATGTGAGCAAGTACAAAGGGATGTATAGGAGCACACCAAAGAGCAAAGGTTTAAAAATAAATGACAGGTGGTCCTCAGCTTACAACCATTTGTTTAGTGACCATTCAAAGTTACAACGGCAGTGAAAAAAGTGACTTATGACCATTTTTTCACACTTAACGGCCATTACAGCATCCCCATGGTGACATAATCAAAATTTGGAATGCTTGGCAATTGACTCATATTTATGACGGTTGCAGTGTCCCTGGGGTCACGTGATCAGCTTTTGCAACCTTCTGGCAAGCAAAGTCAATGGGGAAGCCAGATTCACTTAACAACTGTGCTATTAACAACTGCAGTGATTCACCTGACAACTCTGCCAAGAAAGGTTCTAAAATGGGGCAAAACTCACTTAAGAAATGTCTCACTTAGCAACAGAAAAAATTGGGCTCAATTGTGGTGGTATGTCAAGGGACTACCTCAGGGGTAGGCAACCTTGGCTCTTTTATGACTTGTGGACTTCAACTCCCAGAATTCCTGAGCCAGCATGGCTCAGCTTGGAAACTCTCCCTTTCCCCTCAGCATGGCTGGCTCAGGAATTCTGGGAGTTGAAGTCCACGAGTCATAAAAGAGCCAAGGTTGCCTACCCCTGGACTACCTGTACTGGAATCAGAGCTTCTAGCAAGAGGTTCTGGAACACGGTGAACAGTTCATTGAAAAAACGGCGTGAAGCTGCTTAAGGAGAGGAGTGAACTACATGCTAAAAAAAATAGGAAGGAAACTGAAAATAAAACAGCCCTTACTTAAATATATGGTGAGTCTGCCCCTGTTTAGTATTGTGCAGTTTGAATAATTACAGTCAAAAAAAGGATCTTTTAGAGCAGCCCTTCTCAGCTGTTTTTTTTTTTTTACCTCAGAGGAACACATCAAGTACTTTTGCAACGTCTCAGGGAACTCTTGCATTTTTTTTTTATATCTGTAGGACATGGTTAATAAGTTGTGCATATATAACATAATAAAATACAAAACAAAATGGCATAATAAATAGCTAGATGAGAAAATCATTAAGAATAGGAGCATTTCACCCCTACAATTCATTTCTAACCTATACAATCCATATTTTACAACATTTACAAAGGGCCGAGTCATGGTACGTGAAAATTCTCAGCAGTCTGCTAGCATTGCACAGCATGTGAAATAAAAAAAAAGTTTTTTTTCTTTAATAATGATCTTTCACAGAACCTCTTGCAACCTCTTCAGTAACCCTAGAGTTCCATGAAACTCCAGTTGAGAAAGGCTGCTTTAGAGCCTGAAAAATTATGAACTGTAAAAACTGAAAATACAAATAAAGGGGCAGTTTGCTCCCATATCTTCACCATCTCACCCCTGTCAATACACATACACAACCCATATATGTATGAAAGTATAAAGTTTAGCATTCCACATATTGCAAGAATAATACTAAATCATGCAAATCCTGTTATTTTTTTTAAAGTGGTCATGCTTAAGAGTCTTCATATAACTTTAAGTTATTTTAAGGAAGACACCAATGGTTATGTCTTTTTAAAAACAAGTAAGCTTTGACTTAAATATGAAGAATCCAAAAGAATTTAGATGAGTAAAGTAAGAGCAAATCCAACTTCTTAGCCCCATAGTAGTCCTCATTGAGGTCAGCTTCCCTTCATCCTTATTTACTTATCGCCGCCACCCCTCCCACTGTTTTAACGAGACATATGGAAGCTTTAGAGCACCATAAAAGTCAGCCACAAGGGATGCAATCTCAACTAGGGTTGCTTGAGAGGGAAAAATTAAAATCGGATTCCCAGTGCTTACTTTACACAGAGAGCAGAATCCACTTAGTGGGGCTTAACAGAATCTGTGGTTTGATCCACAGATAAATTTCATTTGAATACCTTACCTGCAGTATCTGTGTATGGTTCATTGTGCCATTGCTCTCGTTTGAAAGGGATACCAAATGGTCTGGGAAAAATATCTGCAAAATAAAAAGTTAACAGGAGGCACTAAATGTTTCATAAGTCTGAACTACATTGTGGGCTTCACCACGATTATCATAATCTAGATCAGTGATGGCAAACCTTTTAGAGACCGAGTGCCCAAACTGCAACCCAAACCCCATTTATTTATTGCCGGGTGCCAGGTGGGCGTGGCCCACTAGGTGAGTGTGGCTATGGTGGTCATGGCAGACTGGGTGGGTGTGGCCAAGATGGGTGTGCTCACTTCGATGTTGCTCGTGGAGAGGGATGCCTGTGGGGGACAGGCAGGGTTGGGGGAGAGCCAGGGGGTCTCTGGCAGGTGGGGCAATGGGCAGGAGGCTCATCCTGCGGGGTGAGGCAAGGCAAGGCGAGGCAGGGCGGGGGTGCCATTGTTGCAGGGCAAGGTGAGACAGGGGCCTGGGTAGCTGCTGCCTGACACTGTCGGCCCCCGCAGAGAGGCCAGCGAGCGCATGGGGGCCGACAGTATCCGGCAGCAGCCACAGCCTGCCAGCCCCTCGACTGGTGCACTCTGGGGCTCCACAGCCCACCACCAGCAGTTCAGAGAAGCCGCCTCTAAGCTGGACGGCTGGCTGATAGCTGAGGAGGCGATGCAGTGGGTCATGCCCAGGAAAAGGAGAGCATGCGAGTTCAGGAAGGATGGGATGGGGGGAGGGAAACCAGCTGTGCTGGGATGCATCCGGCCATGTGGGACCTCGGCGAGTTAATGGGCGGTTGGTTGAAGAGGGACGGTTGCCATCTCCGGGGCATGCTGCACATGCCCACAGAGAGGGCTCTGAGTGCCGCCTCTGGCACGTGTGCCATAGGTTCGCTACCACTGATCTAGACAGCAAAAATCCAGGCAACCACCAGATGGCAATACAGCAATACAGAAAACTCTTAATAACTCTTGACTACTCTAGTGACAAATTGGAATTTAGCAACTTTGCATCAGATTTATTTGTGAATGTGGATGGAAAGAATGCCTGACTCCCAGCAAATCAGAGTAGAGTACTTGATATTATAATAAGCTAGCATAATAAAATCAAGCAATGGGAACTAGCTTTGAGGGAAGAAGGTGGCTTTCCTGACACAAAATACTTCAGCAGCCATTGTGTCTGAAATCAATGTTCAACAGAAGAACACTTCCTTGGTAAGCAGAAGGTCTGTGTTGATGTTACTTACTAAAAGAAATAACATGGTAGTAGACAGGGGAAAGACATTTCTACTGCCAGTCAGTATTCCATGGCCAAGGAAATTTTCTATGGACTTAAGTACAGGTACGTAGTCCTAGCATAACAACCACAATTGAAGCCAGCAATCTGTCACTAAAAAAATGTGATCATTAAGCAAAACATGTGACTGTGCTGGGATTTCTCTGTAGTTGTTAAATGAATCACCCATGGTCATTAAGTGAGACATCATGTGAATGCAACATGCAATTTCACTGTTGACTTCTCCACTGGCTCTGCTTGTCAGAAGTCAACTGTGAAGTGTGCAAATGGCAACTGAATGACCACATGACCCTGGGACGATCATTAATGCAAGGGCTTATTGCAAAGTTACTTTTACAAGGCTGCCATAAATTCAAGTGGTTACTAAAGAGGGCAGTTATTAAGTGAGGACTAAGTGTAATACTTCCGCGTCTTCTCTAGATGTGTTCCAGCACAATTGGAAGATAACATGTGGTGGAAGACTCTTACCGGTATAATGTACACAGCTCACAGCTTGTAATCATTGAAAGGACCTCAAAAAGAAAACCATTTGTCACTTTTGTCTGTATATAACACAATATACAGTCAATTGCCTCTCAGCAAGAGATTTTTGACTGCCACCACAACCTTCAAGCTCTGTTCATACATAGTAGCTGAAGAATTTGAAGCAAGCAAGGTTTTGCAAGCCTTATTTGAGAAACTCTTGTTTTTTTCAGAAGATGGGCACAAGAACGAAGAAAATGACCTCCTACAATGCCAGTTCTTCCACTGGGTGAGGGCATGAGGAACCTATGTCACTTTAGGTCAGGGGTGGGGAACGATGGCCCTTGTATGACTTGTGGACTTCAACTCCCAGAATTCCTGAGCCAGCCTCTGCTTTAGGTAGTCTGGCTGGTGCTGAATGATTCCTCACTCCACTCTACAACTTTACCTTGCTGTATTGTAATAAAAAAGAAAAAAAATGTGGGGATGAACTGTTAGTCCTTTGAATCAAAGGGATAATGGTATATGCTCCAAAGATTTTTGTCACTAGACTTCGTAGAGCTGGTGAGTTCCTGTAACTAGGAAGAATTATGCTGAGTATTCAATCTGAGGTATTTATCTATATTATAAACATATCATACAGTAAGAACTTACCTCAGGGTTTTTAAAGAACTCGTATTTGGCGTAGTTTTTCCGGAAATAAAATCTATTGCCTTCTTCAATTCCCCACTTTGAATGGACTTCAACAATCACTTCATGGTCTTCTACTATTCTTTCTGTGAAGGAAAAGAGAAATGCAAATCCCAGTTCTTTCACCAAAGGGGCTGGAAGGAAGTGGCTTACCTGAATCCTTTCAGGTGGGGTTCAAGCCCAGTTGTGCTAGTGCAGGGGTCTTCAAACCTGGCCCTTTTAGGACTTGTGGACTTCAATTCCCAGAATTCCTCAGCCAGCCATGCAGGCTTATTGTTTCTGATTTACCTATTGTTAGCTGGCCAGCATTATTTTATAAAATATGGGCAGCTATATAAATCTTTTAAATAAATAAATTTCCATTTCTGTAATTGAAAAAACTGCCAGAAGTCTGAATGATTGAGGCAATTTATAAACACTGTAAATAAATAGCTAAAATTTGCCCAAGCCCCTCAAAATAATGCTGCTACAATTATAAATATTTTAAAAACTTAAGGTCATTAAACTAGTCTGTTCAGGAGAAGGAAGAATTTTGAAAGCCACATAGCTTAGGGATGATATACAAACCACCATCATCTGTAGTTTAGGATATGTAACTGTACTGGACATTGGACATGCTAAATCTAGGTAAAACTGACATGAGGGAAAGCTCCCAGGGAAATCCCTCAAATTCCATGGATAAAAAGGAATGTTCATAAATAAATTTAGTCAGCACAGTCACACCCTGTCGTAAAAGATTCCTTCCTAGCTTGTAATACTCAGAAGTCATCAGTATATGAAGCTTGGCCATCACACAAAGTGGCTATTGGACAAAACATAGATGCTCATGAGGAGAGTGTTTAAATACTACAAACTATGCAGAAAGCTTGTGTGATCCATTCTATTTCTTGACAGAGTAATCAGTGCTGCTACTAAGAGATCAAACACTGACTTTGTATTACTTTGACTTAATAATAATAATAACAACAACAACATTGGAAGGGACCTTGGAGGTCATCGAGTCCAACCCCCTGCTCAGGCAGGAAACCCTACACCATTACAGACAAATGGCTGTCCAGTCTCTTCTTAAAGACTTCCAGTGTTGGAGCAGTCACAGCTTCTGGAGGCAGGTTGTTCCACTGGTTAATTGTTCTAACTGTCAGGAAGTTTCTCCTTAGTTCTAGGTTGCTTCTCTCCTTGATTAGTTTCCATCCGTTGCTTCTTGTCCTGCCCTCAGGCGCTTTGGAGAATAGCTTGACTCCCTCTTCTTTGATTGAGTGTATGGCTAGGAGTTATAGTTTACCAATATCTGGGAGGCATTCCCAAGGATCTGAGATAGGCAAATGTGGATGTTTCATGATGTTAGAGGTATTGTTGCAGGATGCAAACTATTCTGAGTCAAGCTGCCTTTTGCAATTGACTGATGGTGAATTTATCAATGCCAATGGTATTCAAGAGGTGCTCCAGTTATTTTGGGGTTGCACTCAAGGCGCTTATTGTTGGAATTGGGTATGTCTAGTTTAACGAAGAGAAGGACGAGGGGGGACATGATAGCAGTGTTCCAATATCGCAGGGACTGCCACAAAGAAGAGGGAGTCAAGCTATTCTCCAAAGCACCTGAAGGCAGGACAAGAAACAACGGATGGAAACTAATCAAGGAGAGAAGCAACCTAGAACTAAGGAGAAACTTCCTGACAGAACAATTAACCAGTGGAACAAGCTGCCTCCAAAAGCGGTGAATGCTCCAATGCTGGAAGTTTTTAAGAAGAGACTAGACAGCCATTTGTCTGAAATGGTATAAGGTTTCCTGCCTGAGCAGGGGGTTGGACTAGATGACTTCCAAGGTCCCTTCCAACTTTACTACTACTACTACTACTACTACTACTACTACTACTACTACTACTACTATTTTTATTATTACTATTACTACTACTGATGGTACTGCTGGTACTATCTTTGCTTTCTTTTGCTACAGTCATTCCACTTCTATTTTCAGGTTTTAGTATTTGTTGTCTTCTCCAGTATTGCCATGTCCACTATCCAGACTTGTTTGACTTTCTTATCAATAATTATTAAGTCTGGGGTGTTATGTAGCAGGTGCTTGTCGGTCTGAATTCTAAAATCACAGAGCATTTTAGTTTCTTCATTTTCTATTAGTTTCTCTATTTTATGGTCCCACCAGTTCTTGCTTGCAGGCACATGGTATTTCTTGCAGATCTTCCATTGTTGCTACTTTGTCATGCTGTTGTTTGTAGTCATTCTGGGCTTGGTGCAGACTTCTTGCAGCAGCTAACCAGACAGTCCATTATTTCTTCAGCTTCTTTGCAGAGGCGGCACTTGCTGTCTGTTGCTGTCTTCTGAATTCTGGCTTTGTATGCATTTGTTCTTAAAGCTTGGTCTTATACAGCCAGAATTAGCCCCTCTGTCTCTTTCTTCATCTTTCCTGCTCTTAGCTGTTGCCAGGTCTTGTTATTATTTGCTTTGCCTGCTATTTTTTTTTAATTTACAGGCCATGTAATGTTTTGTCTTCCCATGTCTCTTTTTTGCTTTTCATCTGGTCTTTCTAGTAGACCAGTCTCTTTGCTTTAGTGCATCTTCTTTACTATCCTTCAGATAGTTTTCCAATGCTCTTTTTTCTTCTCCAACTGTCTGATCTATTATTATTATTATTATTATTATTATTATTATTATTATTACTCATTAGACATGAACCTCAGTCAAGTGAACATTCAAATTGACTGGTGCTGATGGTTGACACGGGTTGCTGCCAGCATCCTAAATATCAACCAGGTACCTCCTTAAAATGTAAGATGTTCCGAGTAGCGCAGTTTTTTTGTAGCATTGCTGGAGTTATTGCAGGAAGCTGCAGTTTCTTGAAATATTTTCCAAAGTTTTTGGACATAGTTCCCAGTGCCCCGATGACAATAGGTATCATCATCACCACCACCATTATTATTATTATTACTATTATTATTATTACTAGGTATTACTATTATTATTATTATCTGACATTCTTTTAGAGAGAATTAATATTAATAGCAACACTATTTTAGAGGAAAATACTGTATCCTTACTTTCCCATACCCAACAGTTAGAAGATCGTGCTGCTGATGTTCAGTTATCCGGCAACTGAAGGGTTATGATCACTGAGAACTCCAGAGCTTCAATAAAAGATGCTGGCTGCGGTCAGTGGGTTGTCCAATCTTGCCCTTTTGGTTGTATCAGCTAAGCCAAAAATTGATTCTAGCCCTGTCAAATTTCTCAACTGCTTTTGGATTTATTTGTTTATTAAAATTATTAATTTGCTGACCCCTTTAATGATTCTGACTGAGTCATAATAAAAATCATCATAAATAAACATAAAACACAGATAATAAAATTCACAAATAAAACATAGCATGTGGCCCCAAAAGTAGAAATGGAGTTGGCTGTTTCTCAATAAGTTGCGCTCTCTAGCCCAAAAGGCTATTGAAAAGGGGCAAGAGGAAAAAGGCCATTCTCATTTGGTGGGTCAGGCTGTTCCAAAACGGGGGGGGGGGCTTTCACTGAGAAGATATTTTTCCTGACTCTCCACACAGAGAAATGATCCTCAGCCAGCCTCTGCAATAATATCCAGCTACCACTATACTCTTTTGGCTGATCAATGAAGCCAACCTTCCTTAAGTTCTAAAAATAACATATTCCAGATCTTGGAATAAGACAAGGGTTCAGGAAATATAATACACATATCGCTTGTCCTTCTAACTAACCTTCATAAATTCATAAAGTCTGACCTGGACAAAAGATGACAATTTTCTTCAAAAGTTACTTTTAATTTCCATGCCAGCAGAAGAACTGAAAGAAACTTAAAGGTGCGTGAATCATATAACTAAAAATAAAAAAACAGCAGTGGTACATTCAGGGCAAGTGCGTCTGAGATTCTTTTCATCTCAGAATGTCTGGCTTAGTTCAGTGCAACACTTGCTTTGCAGCTGTCTTTCGCAGTACTCTTTTCAAACTTGGAAACTGTCCTATTTGTAAACGAATCACTAGTCTACAAGGACAGATTATTTATCTAGGATCTGTAATCTGTGTTCTTCAGGCAGAAATTAAGTGTCCAGTTCAGCCCTTCTACTCTACTGAGCCTCCGCGCTATCAGCCCCCGCTACCATAAAGATCCTGCAGGAGAAGGGCAGTGTGGACAACCGTGGGATCTGGCAGGCTGAGAGCTGTGAACCATAAACACAAAGCTTTCGCTGTGTCCCTGCACAACAGTTACAGTGCCCTTGCTGACCGTAATAGGGACATAAAGGAGACAGGTCAAGGTAGTTGTGATGATAACTCAAATAAGCAGGGGATCGTGGTCCGAGATGAAGAACTTGTTTTCGACAGGGAGAAGTGCAAATGAGGTATTATACATCAGTCACACAAGAAGAGAAAGGCATCCAAAAAGAGAAGCCACCTTCTGGTTGGTGATTCAATTATAAGGGATGTAAATTTAGAAAAGAACACAGAGGTTTCCAAAGAGATCAGGTGTCTTCCAGCTGCTACTGCCAGTAGGAACAAGAAGAGTATTTGTAAGATAGTCAAGAATGCCAGCAAGGACTGTGATGTGGATGCTATTGTACATCTTGGCACTAACGATCTGTCCCAAAAAGATGTACTCTCTGTGCAGAATGATTTCCAGAGCTTGGGGCAGGAACTTAGCAGGATAGGCTGTAGGCTTATTTTTTCAGAGATTTTCAGAGATATAAGGAGCAAAATGGAAAAGGCCACTGTGGACGATTAAACAGATTCCTGACAAACCTAGCAACTTTGTCTCCCAAAAGGTAGAGAAGGGAACTAGGGGATTAGCCATAATGGATCTAATCCTCACTAATAGAGATGAAATGATAGAAGGTGTTGAAGTCACAAGAACCTTGGCGGGAAGTGATCATGCAATATTGGAATTCAACATTATGGAAGCACAAGCAACAGAACACAGTCAAACTAGAGTCTTGGACTTTAAGAGAGCTAATTTCAATAAACTTAGAGAGAGCTTGGGAAGGATTCCATGCATGAGAATCCTCAAGGGGAAAACAACTCAAGAAGCTTGGGAAATTTTGAAAAGTGAGATAATTAAAGCCCAGTCTAACTCAATACCAACAAAGAAGAAAAATAACAGCTCTCAAAAGAAACCAGCATGGCTGCATAAAGAACTCTCTGATAAATTGAAAGGTAAAAAGGACTATAAAAAGTGGAAAGAGGGGCACATAACTAAGGCAGAATATCAGCAAATAGCTCGAGCCTGCAAAGATGAAGTGAGGAAAGCTAAGGCTCAAAATGAAATAAGGCTTGCGACTAATGTCAAAAATAACAAAAAAAAGCTTCTTTCAACATGTAAAAAACAAGACAAAAATTAAGGAAATGGTTTGTCCATTAATGCGGGAAAGTGGCAAGAAGGTGACAAGCAATAGGGAGAAAGCAGAACTATTTAACTCGTTTTTTGCATGTCTTTACACAAAGGGAAAAAACAATCCAACCTATCAATAACAGTACCATAAAAACAGATTAGAAACACAAATTAAGATAGGCAAGAAAATGGTAAGTGAGCACCTGTCCAGCCTAGACGAGTTCAAATCACCAGGACCAGATGGATTACACCCCAAGGTTCTCAAGGAACTGGCAGATATGATCTCAGAACCACTGAACTATATTTTTCAAAGATCCTGGAGCACTGGGGAACTACCGGAGGACTGGAAAAGAGCTGATATAGTTCCCATCTTCAAAAAAGGGAAAAAATAGATCCAGGAAACTATAGACCTATCAGCCTGACCCCAATACCTGGGAAGATTCTGGAAAAGATAATCAAACAACGAATCAGCGAACACCTACAGGCAAAAAAAAGTCATTACTAAAAGCCAACATGGGTTTGTCAAAAACAGATCATGCCAGACAAATCTTATTGCTTTCTTTGACCAAGTGACAAAATTAGTGGACCAGAGGAATGCTGTGGATATAATTTACTTGGACTTCAGTAAGGCATTTGATAAAGTAGATCACAACCTACTACTTGATAAGATAGAAAATGTGGGTTAGACAGTATCACCATCAGATGGATTTGTAGCTGGCTGACTGGCTGTACTCAGCGTGTGGTCCTCAATGGAACTGCATCTACATGGAGCAAAGTGTGTAGTGGGGTGCTCCATGGCTCTGTTCTAGGCCTAGTGCTCTTCAACATCTTCATCAACGATTTGGACAAGGGGATAGATGGGGAACTCATCAAATTTGCAGATGACACCAAGCTGGCAAGAATAGCCAACACTCCAGAAGGCAAGCTTAAGATACAGGAGGATCTGGACAGACTTGAACACTGGGCGCTATCTAACAAAATGAAATTCAATGGTGAAAAATGTAAGGTTCTACATTTAGGCAAGAAAAACCAAATGTACAAGTATAGTATAGGGGGTACCTTGCTCAATAGTAGTAACTGTGAGAGGGATCTCGGAGTCCTAGTAGACAATCACTTAAATATGAGCCAGCAGTGTGCTGCAGCTGTCAAAAAAAGTCAACACAGTGCTAGGCTGCATTAACAGAAGGTAGAATCAAGATCACGTGAAGTATTAATACCACTTTACAATGCCTTGGTAAGGCCACACTTGGAATACTGCATCCAGTTTTGGTTACCACAATGTAAAAAAGATGCTGAGACTCTAGAACAGCAGTTCTCAACCTGTGGGTCACGACCCTTTTGGGGGTCAAACGAGCATTTCACAGGGGTCGCCTAAGACCATGGGAAAACACATATTTCCGATGGTCTTAGGAACAGAGACAACGCTCCTCTATCCGTCTCCAGGCGGATAAAAACAGCACAGAGAACGGTAAGACTAAAAGCATCAAAGGAGCAACTGCCTGCCTCTCAGGTAGAGCTAGCAAGAGCCAATGACTCAGCCCGCCTTCTCCCAGCCTTTTCACCAATCAGAAGCTGCGGCCCAGACATTGGCGTCCGTGACGTAATTTCCCAGGGAATCTGCGAAGCCTGCGGAGCTGCTCCACATCACAGACAGGCTGGCGGGGAGCTGAGAGGGGTGAGGCAGGAGAAGGAGGAAGGAGGGAGGGAGGGAGGGAAGGAAGGGTTGTTAGCTGTGGAATCAGCGCGCTGGAGGGCTTTGCCGTGGGGGTGGGTTCCTTTTGTAGTTTGATTCCCTCCCTTTTGGAGGGAGGAATGTACATTTTATGATCTGGGGGGAAAAAAGCTGGTGTCTGTGAATAAAAGCGCTAGCAATCATCTTTTCTTTCCGCCAGCTCGCCTTGATGCATTCAGTGCAATTGCGAGGGAGGGGGGCTGCTGTGGGCAGCAGAAGACAGGCTGGTACATCAGAGGTGTTGTTCACTTGCTCGCCTCCTTTCTGTTGACCCCCCCCGTCTAGATCAGAGTTGCTGCTTTGCACGGGCATGAGCCAGGATGGCCATTTGTGGGGTTGGTCTCTGCCCTTGCGTGGGGGGGGGTTGCAAGCACCTTAATTGAGTCTCCCCACCCTCATCTGTGGGATTTTCCTTGGGGTTGCTAGGAGCTGCGCTTAAACTCGGAATCGCCTGGTTGCAAGCGAAGAGAAGGGAGTTGGCACGGGTGAGAAAGCCAGCAAGCCAGCCTGCCAGCCTGAATTGCAAGCTTCCCTTTGCCTTTTTCATCGTGAATCAGGAGCAAGCCAACCTCGGGATTTTCTCTCCTCCTACCTTTAAACGGCTTCCTTTTATTCTGCCTCCCGCCTGGTCGGGATCCAAAGGCGAGGCTCCGATTGGGGAAGTGTATACTCCACTGCCAGAAATTTGTTAGGAAAAAGGAAATGCATTGAGAGAGAGACTTGTCAGAAAACATTTAGCTGAGAATCAAGTACGCTCAGTGGAAGGTGAAAATGTTGGAAAGAGGGGATGAAATAGCTGGAATCTGGGACAGCTGTAAAGTTGTATCCTTCTGTTTTGGGAAACTTCCATGAGAAAGCATTAAGCATCCCACCCACCCAACCCCTTCTTGTTCTCCTTTCACAGCCTCCTCGCAGGCAGAGGAGGTCGTTTTCCGGGGGGGCGCACGGAGGGAATGCTTCTAAAGTTTGTTCCTGCCCACCCCACCCTCCCTTCCTCAAATAATTTGGCTCCTCTTAGCTCGCGGGGAGGAGAATGGGAGCCACGCACATGCACGCTGCAAAACGGGCTCCCTTGCCAAATGCATAATCCACTTTGGGGAAGGAGGGGGGAGGGTGGAGAAGGAAGCCGTCGGGTTTACTTGCAAGTAAGCATCCCAGAGGCTCCTTCTCCTTGCCGCTGCTGCCCTTAAACGGTTCTCTCCTGAAGAAGTTCGCTTTCTAGATATCTAACTCTCCCCATCCTAAAAAGGGTCTTTGGTGGCGCAAGAGAAGGCGAGGGAGAAGGGTTGGGGGAAAAAAACACCAAACAAACCCAGGGAGCCCGTTAATCAACGCGCAGCCTTAGCAGGGTAAAGGGCTGAGCCGGGACTGACTCTCACCTTTACTCGTGAGTAAACTCTGCGGGATATCCGCCGGCGGGAGGGGAGTGACCCTCCGGGATCCCGACCGCCAGCTGGATCGGGCGTTTGGAGAAACAGATCCCGGAGAGGGAGTAAAAGTCAGAGCGGGTGAGGCTTTGACCCCCTTCAATCTTTGAGGACCCCCCCCCATCCGATTGTCCCTCTCCCCAGCTGGAGACCTTCCGGAGCAACATTGGTTTTTTTTGAGGGCGATAGGGAGGTGGCGGCTCGGCGGGCGGGTTCCCGCCTGCCCACGAATGTCGGGCCCACGGGGCTCAACACAGAGTCGACGGTCCAACATAACGTCCCTCCTCGGACGAGAAAGAAGGAATCTCTCCCGCCCGTGTTCCTTCCCTCCCCCCAAGCGACAACAGGAGGTTGCAGACAACTAAGTCAGCCGATGCAGGAAGCCTTGGAAGGGCCAGTCCAGGGCGCCTAGTTGTAGTGCTGGATGTCTTTTGCTCCTCCTAGAAGCCGGTGGCAAGAGAAAGAAGTCGTTCAAACTTCAAGCTAGCTATTGGATGCCTAATTCGCACTTTTTTTCTTTTTGAGTATTTGTCTTCTAACCCACCCCATCTGTAAAAGAAAAAGTCTTCCACCCAAGCATAACTTTTAAGGATTTTAAGGATCTTTGAGAGGAAGAGAGGGAGAGAGAAATAGAGAAAGGGAGAGAAAGAGGGAAAGAGAAATAGAAAGAGGGAGAGAGAGAGAATGACAGGGAGAGGGAGAAAGGGAGAGAAAGAAAGGGAGACAGAGGGAGAGGGAGAGAGGGCGAGAGAGAAAGAAAAGGAGAGAAAGGGCGAGAGAGAGAGAGAGAGAGGGAGGGAAAGGGAGAGAGATAGAGGGAAAGAAAAAGGGAGAAAGAGTGAGAGAAAAAGAGGGAGAGAGAAAGGGAGAGGGAGGGGAGAAAGAGGAAGAGAGAAAGGGAGAGAGGGAGAGAGAAAGAAAGGGAGAGAGGGAGAGAGAAATGAGGAGAGAGGGAGAGAGAAAGAAAGGGAGAGAGAGATTAAATTAGTAACATGGTTGTTAAGTAAATCTGGTTTCCCCATTAACATTGCTTGTCAAAAGGTTGCAGAAGGGGATCACATGACCCTGGGACAATGTGACCATAATAAATATGAATCAGTTGCCAAGCATCGAAATGTAAATCACATGACCCTGGGGATGCTGCAACGGTCATAAGTGTGAGAAATGGTCATGTCACTTTTTTCAGTGCCCTTGTAACTTTGAACAGACACTAAGCAAACTGTTGTAAGTCAAGGACTACCTGCACTTTATCACTTTTTTCCTTTTGTAACAATGAAAATACATCCTGCATATCATATATTTACATTACGATTCATAACAGTAGCAAAATTACAGTTATGAAGTAGCAACAAAAATAATTTTATGGTTGGGGGTCACCACAACATGAGGAACTGTATTAAGGGGTCGCGGCATTAGAAAGGTTGAGAACCACTGCTCTAGAAAGAGTACAGAGAAGAGCAACAAAGATGATCAGGGGATTGGAGGCTAAAACATATAAGAAACGGCTGCTGGAATTGGGTATGTCTAGTTTAATGAAAAGAAGGACTTGGGGTAACATGATAGCAGTGTTCCAATATCTCAGGGGATGCCACAAAGAAGAGGGAGTCAAGCTATTCTCCAAAGCGCCTGAAGGCAGGACAAGAAGCAACAGATGGAAACTAATCAAGGAGAGAAGCAATCTAGAACTAAGAAGAAACTTCCTGACAGTTAGAACAATTAACCAGTGGAATAACCTGCCTCCAGAAGCGGTGAATGCTCCAACACTGGAAATTTTTAAGAAGAGACTGGACAGCCATTTGTCTGAAATGGTATAGGGTTTCCTGCCTGAGCAGGGGGTTGGACTAGACGACTTCCAAGGTCCCTTCCAACTTACTACTACTACTACTACTACTACTACTACTACTACTACTTATTATTATTATTATTATTATTATTATTATTATTATTATTATTATTATTATTACTCTACTGAAAATTGAGCTATCTCAAAATATGCTTCCTTTGCTAACTGTGAAGGAAGCTTTCAAAACTAGCCTGACATTTAACTGTAGCTACACAGATGTCACTGTGGCATTTATGAAAATGCCATCTTATATTGGACGGAAAATGTATTTCTTAAAAAAATTGTAACCATCTCCAATAGAATATATTAACACTTTCATCAATTGCACCATTATTATTATTATTATTACTTAGATAAATAACCCACATTTTCCCAAATATTGTTTAGACATCTTTGTTTTCTAATACACTAAGTTTTCAGACACTCACGCAATCCAGTTTTTCTCTGCTTTTGTTTCTTTCTTTCTCCATCCAACTAATGTTTCTAAAATTCTTCTGGCCCTGGGATTTGGTCTGGGGCACAGAATTTAAATGGACTGGATTTATATTTATGTATTCACTTTACGCTTTGTAAATTAACACACACTGATGGATTCCCGGAGTGTTCCTTTAGTGTGCATAAACTATTATTTGCATTTGCTTCCAAACAGCCAGCTATTCAATTGCGTTATTAGATGAAGAAGGAATACTGTCCTTTTGTTTTGGCCAATCACAGAGCCCCCCCCCCATATATGTGAATTCTGACCTCCCAACTTCATCAACTAACATAAGTACGGTACTACTGGAATTTTAAGAGTTGAAGTCCACCCAACCATTAGGTGCACCAAAGTTTGGAAAGCTGGAATATCTCTACTTTGCCAAAGGCGGGACTAGAATCTAACTGACATTTAAAACATTTAGAACTCCAACTGACATTTTCCAACTGAAATTTAATATTCCATGATTGCTAAACTGGTTAAGTGCATCCAGGTTTCCCCATTAACTTTGCTTGCTGGAAGCCAGCTGCAAATGGTGATCCATACATTAATGCCAGTTGCATGTAAACACACAGAGATGCTGCCATGGACTGCAAGGACCAATCATAAATCACTTCTTTCACAGCTTTATAACTTCAAGTGTTCACTAACTGAACGGTCCAAAGTGGAGGATTACCTGTAGTGTGAAGTTCTTTCTACTTGTCAGTGTTGAGGTTGCCTAACTGTGTAAAGAAAAACAACCAAGCTCAAAGAGTACCAAGAATTCCACAGTTGAATCCAAAAGAGCTACAGTCTCTTTTGACATTAGTGATAAAAGTGCATCTACACCTGAAATATACAACAGAGGGGGAAACTAGAAACTGTCCTACTTTGCAAGGTTGCAGGGCTCTTCTGTCACCTACTACTGTCCCATGAAGTTGATGGAAGTTGAACTCAGTTCAAAGGAGATTTTACGGTAGGTTAAGAAAAACGAATGACTGAAATTCTACGATGCGTTTTGCCAAAGGTAAATTATGTCTTTGAAAGTAAGAAACAACAGTGACACCCAGTGGACATTTCCAAACTATACCCGTCTCTCAGTTTAAAACCTGCCATTATGTGAACAATTATCGTTCTTTCTTTATAAAATACCTTCAGCGTTTCCTATAATTTCCTTAAGATTTGAAGAATAAATCTTACTAAATTCAAAATTCAGAAGCTATTTGTATTCCTATTACTGGAAAAGATTCCATCCAGATAATAAAACCTACCTTATGTCTTGACTTTCCGTGTAGCTTATTGAAAAGTTAGCTGCCAACATTTCTTTTGCATTACCCTTGAATTTGACCCTGAAGAAATAAAGCCTGCTAAATCCTGCCTATTAATTCCATTTAGTAGATTGGATTAGAGTCATGACCAAAACTGTCTTGTGCTAGAGTAGGGTGATTTACTATTAGGCAGCGCTTTTAAACCCTATGTTCTGGTGGGACAGCAAAAATATTTCCATTGGCATCAGTGCAGTGCCCCAGATGGTTTTAATATTCCCAGATGTGTCAGAGGATATGATCCCGATCATATACCTCTGCACAGATTAATCAAGTCAAATAGGTAGGGTAAATGTGTCTGACAAAGCAGCATCAGAGTCCATCTTGTTCAGCACTTTTTAAACTGAATTTACATTAATCTTATGGAAGAATGGTGTAAAGTAAGTTCAGCAAAGTCTGAATGCTTGAAATGTTGGATTATGAACATGCCAAATAAGGGAGCGAGGGAGGGAGGAACACTGAAAGTGGCAATTGGAAGCTCACTCAGAACCCAGTTTACATTTTAGATTCCCATTCTATAGTTTGCTTTTAAGAAATCAGATCCACCCACAAACAAGCTAAATGCTGCAGAAAGTTGTAGTGCAGTTCCAAGTTGGTAGAGACGGAAACACATAGTTGATCAAACTATGTGGCCACTCCAGGGAATTCCTAAGCCTTACTGTACAAGTAGTCCTTGACTTATGACCAGAATTTCGATTGTAAGTTGTGATGGTCATAAGTCAAGATACTGACACCTCTGGCCCTGATTTTATGTCTGTTTTTTGTGATGGCTGTTATGTGATTCACAGTTTTGAATCCATTCTTTCAAATGGGCATTTTTTGCAGAAAACTGGTCAAAAATGTCACCAATTATGTTCATGTGACTGTGGGATGCTGCAACCAGTTGTAAATGTGAGCCAGTTATCAAGTGCCCAAAATGTGGTCATATGAGCGGAGGGGAGGACATTTTAGGATGGCCAGAAGTGCTTTACAGGCCATAAATCACCCTTTGTTGAGGTTGTCAATTCCAAATAGTTGTTGCTTGACTGACTGTAGGTCAAGGACTACCTATATAACCTATCCCTTTTAAAATCACTTCTAACTTACTATGCATGGGGATCGATCTTCCAGGGGCTTCCATGTAGAGTTCATTCCAAGTGGATTTCCCTATATGCTAATGGAGAGGGGCTTCCAACCAGTGATGGGATTCAGCCAGTTCACACCGGTTCAGGAGAACCGATACCTAATTTTCTGTTGAGTTCGGAGAATCAGTTATGATAAATCTGCGCAAGCCTCCCCTGCCGCCTCCCTCTGCCAGCCCTGATATCCCTCCGCCAGCCCTCCATTGCCTCCGCTGCACTTTCTTGCTTCCCTGCATCGGCCGTCATCTCCCTTCTCCATTCTGAAAATGGCAGCTCCATTTTCTGCCGCTTTCCTCCCGGAAGGAGCCAGCAGGGGAGGCTTGCGCCTTCTGGGCATGGCCCAAGGCATGGGAGAGTTGGCAGAGAAGGAGGAGGCGGGCAGGTGATCTGTGGGATGAAGCGGGGCCAGCAGGGGCCAAAGAAAGCCCCTCCAGTAGCAGACACGGCTGTTGCGCAGTGGCGGCAGAGCTTTTTGCTGTCACTCTCCCAACTCTGAAACGTTGGAGGGGAACTGGGTAAGATCCATCCTCCGTAGCATGGCAGTCCGGCTTGGGAGGGGAATGAAAGGGAAGAGGCAAGTGGGCTGCTGAAGTAAGCAGGTGTGCGATGCGTGGGGCAGTTCCCGCCCCCACACCCTAGCTTGGTTTTTACATATGCACCTCTTAAAGGGTTCTGTGACTTCAGAGAGAACAGGTTGTTAAATTATTTGAATCCCACCGCTGCTTCCAACTCACCAAACTCCTCCTAAGATACATCTTCAGATCTGTGCTTAGGAAGAAAACAGCTTTTTTGCCCAAAGCATTTGAAAATAAATACAACCAAGTAGAAACATTTTCAAAGACCGATGCTGGTCATATTATAGCTGCACAAATTAAGATTAAAAGCAGCTGGCAGTACATAGCAAAGAGAAGAGAGTGATGTCCTAATAATTAACATGGTGCGCAAACATTTATTATGAAATCTGACATGCACATTTATTATGACATCTGACATTATTGTTGCAAATAAAAATCCCATTTTCAATTTACTATGATTCACAAGTTTAGACCTCCAAGACCTGGAGCAGCTGCCGAGTGTTAGTAAAAGAATTTGAAACTGCTATCTTTATCACAAAAAAAACCAAAGCACATTTTTCACCATGTTCTACTGGGAAGCAACCTGATATATTTGATAAGATTCGCACAATGACAAAAACGGGAGATCAGTCCTTTTGAATCATCCCCTGCCTTGCTCATTGTTCAGGGGTCTTCAAGAGAGGTTTCACAGGGAACTGTGAAGGAATGTGACACTATTATTATTGCTAACATATTATTTTCTCAGTTGTGATAGCAACTGAGAAAATTAGAGGCAAATATATCAAGCATGCTTCTCTACCTGTCAAGGTGACTACTTAGCAGAGCTCAGGATGTGTTATGCATCATGGGTTTGTTGTGCTAAACCCCAGCTGTGAGTTCTTTTCCTGTGTTTAATCTTCTTCTGATTTGTGTGTGTATGTGTGTGTGTGTACGTGCGCCTCTGCAATACCTTTGACTTTAGCAAATAAAGCACTGGATTCTTTGATGAAAACAGTATTTTCCTTCTCTGTGCTACTTACATCCAAAGCAGCACTGTATTTGCTTCGCATAACTTCCTTTTTCCAGAACTTTCCAAATACGGCAGGATATTCTTTTGGAAGGAAGAAATAGGAGAGGGAAAGGAGGTCATTTAAGACCATTAGTAGAATTAAAAGGACTGTTCCAGGCCTTTGTGGTAGGTGTTTGAGTTGTGGCAAAGATGGCTCTGTTTGCTTTGGGCTTCTAATCAAACCATAGCAGGTATCTTTAACCCAGGGGTAAGCAACCTTGGCTCTTTTATGACTCGTGGACTTCAACTCCCAGAATTCCTGAGCCAGCATGGCTCAGCTTGGAAACCTCTCCCTTTCCCCTCAGCATGGCTGGCTCAGGAATTCTGGGAGTTGAAGTCCACGAGTCATAAAAGAGCCAAGGTTGCCTACCCCTGCTTTAACCCGCTTTATATAAATGCCCAGAACTTTCAGTAGCTTTTTCTGTGAAGACAGGCAATTTTCTCTAGCTTGATGCTCTCTGCATATTTCAGAACTGAGATTCCCATGAATTTATTCATTTACCTCCTTATTAAATTTTTATGCTGCCCGACTCCCAACAACTCAAGTTTTGAACCCTAACCTAGATCAACAATCTCCCAATACTTTGGAAAGGATCGGATTGGGGGCGGACGGGGGCTCTTTAAAACTGCTTCTTGGGGAAGGCCCTGTTCTGCCTCAAAACTCTGATTTCCTGCAAATCTAAGTTCCCAAGAGGAAAGGTCTTTTGGTGATACAAACAAAGGATTTCTTCCAGTGTGTAGGGTTTGCATTCCAATGGAAATCATCGCCCAAAACATCATCAGTGCGAATCCTGACTCTTGGGGAAAGAATGATGGGATCACTGACCCATCCAAACAGGAGTTGCGTCTCTATAACAGGAAACCAATTCAGAAAGTTTAAAAGCCTTAAGAAAGAAAAGAAGATCAATTTGATATAAAGGCCTGGATAGAGGAAATCTGCTGTTGCACTACTGTAACACATTAAAGATAAGTTTTTTTTATCATAAACTCCGGCTACAGCTCTCGTAGATTTCTGGGGTGTTTTTTTTTTTTCTTTTCGCTGCCTCTGAGTATTCTTAACTTACTATATTTGTAATGCCAATGACTGAAGACAATTTAGTACCGACAAGCAGAGAGGATGAACAGAAGCTGTAAAATAATTGTAGTTAATATTGATACAAGGGAAAGAGAGGCTCTCAAACTTCACATTGTGGCTGAAAAGGATCCAGAGAAAGATGCCTTTGTACAAAGAAAGCATTCCCAGACATGATGGGAATTGTAGCAAATGAAGGATTGCAATGGATTGCAAAGAGCTATTTTATGTCACTTTCAGTAACTGCTATTCTCCCTCATTTACTTTAAATTGCTTGTCTTGTTGAAAGTTTTTTTGCGGAAGGTATTGAAAGCATTTGTTAAAAAAAAAAAAAGCAAGCCCACTAAAATGAATTCCACATTTGGTGCATGTTTCACAATTACCACATTAGGTATACACTATTATACTCCCTTAAAGCACTTGTTCTCATAAGCCTAGGCAAACATTACTAGTGTAGACCCAGCTTTAAAAGTCTCTCTCTGTCTCAATTTCCACGATTCTTTTTCAATACCAGTTTCTGGACTAGGGCTAAAATGCTGCCAAAAGTGTATTGTTTGATCTAGGCTTTCAGAAGTTCGACAGCTGTAGTTCTGAATTCCTCTATTGTGTTAGCGGACTTTAAATCAAATTGCACAGGGATAATTTATGACCCTGTAAGAGCATGCTGACAGGTCTCTTTCAGGAGAAGAAAATGTAATTTAGAAGACAGCACCTACTGTCCCCACAGAAATATGCACTAGGATAACACTTCTGTAAAGCCAGGACAGTCAACAATGCCCTTGCAGCAATATTTTGACTGGCTATGTTGGATTGACCCTAAGGTCAAGGTATGTGAAAGTAAATATAAATTATGGAATTATCCTCCCCTTCCCCATTATAAAGACTTTAAAAAAAAACTCTAGAAACTTTGGATGAGTTGTACAGCCATATCTTAATAGTCTGTTGTGAAAGGCAAAGAACAGGCATGACAAATCCGAAGTCACCTTACCACACGGATATGTGCAACAAGTACAAAGACTAATACCTCATGCTGTATTTTCATGTTTTATGAGGACTGCTTCTTAATATGATCCTATGTTTAATGTTGATTGCTTTAATATTGGAAATGCGTACTGAATTTCTACCTCAGGTTATTGAATTTCTACCCCAGGATCTTTTGCTAGGGACCATAAAAGATTGCACTACTACTGAGACGAATTTACTTCCGAAGCTCGAATGAACAGTATGTGATAGACTAGAAACAGTAGATAGACCATATATAAGAGGAATGTTTACTAAACCAGATGCTCACAAAGATTAATCCTTAGTGTTGTACTGCAGGTTATATGATGATTGCCTTCTAATACGATCTTATGTTTGATGTTTATTGTTTCAATAAAAGAATTTTTTTACAAAAAAAAAAAAGATAAAGAAAAATACATTTTGCAAGGTCTGAGAACAGGAGAAAGGCAGCAAAAAGAAGCGCCAATGGTGAGCATACTGCATTATCAGGACCAGCAAACCTTATCTAAATCAGGCTAGCATTTATTTATTAAATATATTTTGTACGCCAATACAATAAAAAACAAATCTTTGTGGCTTACTTAGAAAAATACCATATAAAAAAAACTTCATATAAAATTAAAACTGCAACAAGAATAGAAAGAGAATAAAGGGCAACAAAAAATACCAAGGGAAAGAGTTTTTAGAAGCTTGAGAAAAGTCTACCAAGAAGTCAGCCTGATTTCCACAAAGAAGCTCTTCAACACTATTGGAAAAGCAGTACCTCTAGTCTCAACCTCCAAATGTTATGAGAGTGGGCAATTGGGGCAGTTTCTACCTTCTAGATCTAATTGGTCAAGGTAAAGTTGGCTGGAGAAAGTGGTCCTGAAGGTATCTGGATGCCAAGCTATGAAGTCATCTATAAGCCAAAACCAGTATCTTAAATTGGACCCAGAATTAATTGGCAGCCAATGCAGGTTTCACAAAATCAGTGCTAGATGTTCTCAATGTCTGGAATCTGAAAGTATGTAAGCTCCTGCAGTTTTCAAATATTCTTTAAGGGAAACCCCAAATAGAGAACATTATAGTAGTCTAGGAATTGGGAATAAGAGCATGAATTGCTGCTCTTAAGCCCTCCTGCCCTAAGTGAGGCTTCAATAGTACATCAACTGAAGTTGATGCAGCAGAAGCTGTGAGTCCAGCAGTATTCCAAGTTATAAACCTGTTCTCCAACAGGTAGTACTTGCCTATGAAGGAGTAACTCTAGCAAGAAAAGGGGTCCTTGAGGTATCAGCAACAACTCTAACTTGCTATTGTTTAACTTTAATCTGTTTTCTCCCATCCAGACCCCGGGAAAGGGAATTGACAGAATCTTCCCCCACTCACACCTTTATATAGAAATTAAGAAGCAGAGACCAACCCTGTAAAACTCACAAGGCAGGAGTGAAACTACTGAAAGATGTCTCCAGCCCCCAATGCTTGCAGGCAGTCCAAAAGGATACCAGTAACTTCCCAAAACTGGGCCTGAATCCTGACTAAAAAGGGTCCAAATAATCCACTTCCTCTAGGGCAGGGGTTCTCAACCTTGGCAACTTTAAGACTTGTGGACTTCAATTCCCAGAATTCCTCAGCCAGCAAAGCTGGCTGAGGAATTCTGGGAGTTGAAGTCCACAGGTCTTAAAGTTGCCAAGGTTGAGAACCCCTGCTCTAGGGTGCTAAAAAGTTGACCCACAACCACTATCTCAACAACCTTTCCCCAAAATATACTTGTCTAACACTACTAGATCTAGGGACGGCTTCTTCAGAAGGGGGAACTGAGAATTCCCAAGGCCCAAGTGGTAACCATCCCCATCCCTGTACAAGCTGGGAGACCACGTGGCACAGGCAACTGAAACAGCATCTTATCCACTTCCTTGGAAGTCAAAGACGGAAGGGGACCCAAAATAACAGAGCAATGCCTCAGTCACCATCAAAGATTCTGTCCACATGGAGGCAAGGCTACAGTGGAGCTGAGTGACAGTCAGTAAAATAATGCACAAACTAGTCATATCAGCTGGAAGGAACTTTTTCTACCTCGGATGGGAATTCATTACCATGTAGGGCCACTTGATAGCAGCCATCCAATGCAGTGAGGAGGAGAAATAAACATGTTCGGCTTCCTTTATCACTATTTAGATACAGACCTGAACATGGGCATGTACCTGTGTTCAGTCAGGTTCACTTCAAAGCTTCCTCTCCCAGGCCTCCAGATATCCTTCCTGGCCAGTTCAGTAATATTACTGCAAAACTCTAGAATTCACATATGTACTTGCACACCTGTCCACACACATTCTGTTGGCTACAATACAAATGCAGCTGGCTACAATTAGGAGCAAAACTTGATCAACAATAGACATAATTATCAGAGATGGGAACCATAACATAGTTCACATATTGGGATTATGAACAAACTGTGTCTATTGAGAACAGAGTTGGGTGAATTGGACCTTATTGGGGCCAATAGGGCGTTCTGCAATGCTATGATAGTTTCCCACAAACCGTTAGGACATTTTAGCAATAAAAATGAGGTAATTTCAGGCTAACTCATTTCAAAGCAAACTTTACATTGGTAAAAGTGTATGCTTCAATCCCTGAAGCTTGGTTTCTCAACAAATCCAGCCTATCAGCTATATTTTGGACTCTATCAGCACCTTCTTTCTTTCTTCCTCATGTTCTCCAGAACTTTGTCACTTCCATTACTAGGTCTTCATGAGAACACATTTCTAAATAACTGAATGGATGTCAACAGAACACAATACACAATACACATGTGGAAAGACAGTCGGCAAATAAAGTAAATAAATTTATAGGCATCTAAAGGTGAGCTTGGAATATCCTACTAAATAAACTTAATTCTGTTTTTCAGAAATTCAACCTAATTCCCAGGCGCATAACTATGATGAAAGATTTGGAAGCCAAGCGTTGTGGGATTACTTAATTATTCTCCTCCTCAAATTACAATCTCATTCCAGTTTCCTACCCATAATAAACCTCATCTTTCCTTATCTTGCAAACCAGAAATGGGAAAGGATGGGGCAAAGATGCAAATGAAGTAGGGCTACTTAATGCAAATAAGCAGGGCCAAAATTATCTAATTTTCCCCAGACCTTGGAAGGAAGCCATCTTTTGTCTCCACTTTTAAAGCTATATTCAATCAATTTGAAGTTTACAGTAAAGGTTTGTATGTTTTCATCTCATAACAGCAGGAAATATTATTACTCATTTTCATCAATCAGAGCCAAAGAATGCTACAAGTTTCTCACTATTAAATTAACTAATATTTAGAGATAGTAACCTTGAGTAAAAAGGAGGCCTTTTTGCTGTGGCCCCACCCTTTCCAATATCATGCTGCTGGAGGTGAGATCTACCCCCGCTTTCTTGGCCTTCCAAAAGAGCATCAAAGCCTATCTCTGGTCGATTGGCTTTAAGCCCCGATGGAGTGTTCCATGCTGGAGATGGCTAGTGCACTAAGAAGAGCCCTCCTCCATTCCGTTTGTGTACTGGTTCCGGGTTTTATCCAGTCCCTGTTTATTTTAACGTTTGCAATATTTTTAATGTTTTAATGTTTCTATATTCTCTCTTTTACTCTCTTACAAGCTGCCCAGGGACACTCGCTAATGAGGTGGGCAGCATATAAAGTTAATAAATAAATAAAGGGGTAAAGAGAAAAGAGCAATGCTCTTTCTTAAAGGTGTTCTTAAACAGAAGGACAAGGTTTAAAGAGGAGCTGGATTCAAATAGCCCTGGTCATATGGAAAACTATTTGCCTTTTGGGGTGGGTGTCCACACTATAATATAACAACTAATGAAGTCAACTTGATTCCCAGAATTTTTTCCCCAAAAAATCTAAGCAAAAGACTAAATATATACATGTTGCTTTGATTATTCCTTGCTAGGGAAAACAAGCATCTAAAGGCTGCAGTGAGTCTTTTCTCAGCCAGCAACTGGCAATAATTATCAGCAGAAAACAAACCAGCTGTGTGGAAAGACCTTTTGGGGGGGGGGGCTAGCAGGCAAGAAACAAGATATGCAGCATCTGAGCATGTGCAGTGATATCACTATGGAAGCTGTCCTGCAGTAGCATCGGGATACAGGCCTGTAAAGGAGGGGCTTGTGCAATGACCATTACTACAGGCTGGGACTTACCATAACTTGTCCTAATTTGCTATGGATTTGTTGCTGGGGAGGATTTAGTTCATTCTTCTACAATCTGAGCATGTGACAATGTGAATCCTCAGCTACAGCTGAAGTTGAGAAAGTTGGCTTAACTTATCCTATAAGCAATCCAATATTAGCTTTGGACAGGGAGAACAATATTCCTCATTTCTGCTAACCACTGAAAGGTCACTAAAAGTGACGTAACATCATGGCATTCAGTTAATGAGTTGTTCTCGTTTCCTAATTTAGTTTTGGCACGTTACGATCCTGGTTAGGAGCACATGTGTTTGAAAGGAAATCCTACTACATTCAGTGGGGCTTGTTCCCAACTGATAACAACTGACACAACGTCTAACAATGTAGACTCACTCTCTGCCTTCTCAATTTCCACCCCATTAGAGCCACCCAACGAATCATTGCTGCTTTTAAAAGCAAGTAATACTTACCTAGCCCTAAATAAGTGACACGTTCAAAGAGGGTCCAGCTATGATCATCAACGTAATGATTCTTTAGTATTAGCAGCTGGCACAAATCTCGGGCTGTTATATCACTTGGTATTTCAAAAGCTCTGCTGGTTTCATCCTCACTATATACTTTAATCACCTATTAAAAAGAAAAAAGACATCAGAGTGGCATTAATATGTAATACTATTTTGTTACAATTATTATGTTACTAGGTTTATGCTGATTTGCCACCAAAAGAAAAACAAGCAAAATAATAGTATTTATTAATTTTATATTCCAATATTCCTTTAGAACAGGGGTGTCAAACTGGCAGGCTGCAAAATAATAGTATTTATTAATTTTATATTCCAATATTCCTTTAGAACAGGGGTGTCAAACTTGGCCACGCCAACTCCAGCTCCACAAAGGCAAAAAAACATTGTGATACATCACAATACATCATGTCACACTATTTGAGTTTGATACCCGTGCTTTTTAAAAGCTCAAGGCAGCCTACATAAGGCGCCCTTTTTTCTTCACAATAACATCCCTGTATGGCAAGCTGAGCTGACAGAAAGCAACTGGCCCAGTGTTATCCTGGGAGCGATTCAGATGTACAATCTTTGTTAGATGGAGGATATGGGTTTTGCTGGATGTGCTGAGTAAACATATATAAACACGGCGAGAGAAAAATAGTCATTGTAAAGAGAGAAAAAAAAGCCCTCACAATTAAGAAACATTTATTTCTTGTAGCCTAGCTTTTTATCTATCTATCCATCCATCCATCCGTCTGTCTATCTGATTTTATCACCTTCCCACTTCTGCTTTATCCATGCTTAAAGCTATCAGGCTTAATTTAAATCTAATTAAAATGAATTGTAATTTAATTTTCCCCAAATTAGCAGCAGCTGAGGAGGCTGCGCTCTTTTGATTATATGGAGTTTTGTATTTCCTTTTATTACAGTCACAATGCTTAGCACTGTGCGTGTGTGTTCATACCCCCAATTAAAATATTAGTTTCAATAGCAGGGGACAGCTTCAGGCCATACGAAGAAACCATCCACAACAAGAATTGTGCTGCATGTGATCCTCAAAATCATTACCATACATCTGATGACTGTTTAGAGGCATAGTTCAGTGGCAAAATAGTTGCTTTGTATGCAAAGGATCCAAGATTCAGCCCTTGGTATCTCAACTTAAAAAAGGCTCTGGGTAGACTGGAACCACAAAGGGATGTTTTTCGCCAGACTAAATGCTATTGAAATCCTAGATAGGGTTAGGATTTCAATGGTCTGATAGAGGATGTAGCAGTTTCATATGATCTAACCACAAGAGTTTTAGGAGAAGTGGGAGCTGTGTAGAACTAACCCAGGGTCGGCCTCCTCCGGGTCCCGTCAGCGAAGCAATGTCGTCTGGCGGGCCCTAGGGGGAGGGCTTTCTCTGTTGTGGCACCCGCCCTCTGGAACCAACTGCCTCCTGAAGTCCGCGTTTCTCCCACTCTCCCGGCCTTCCGGAAAAACCTAAAAACTCATCTTTGCCTGCAAGCCTGGGGATGATTGTAGTTGATTGTTGCATTGAATGTGTGTTTTTTTAATTGGTTTTTCGATATCTTGTTTGGGTTTTTATATTGTATTTTCTGTTATATATATGTTGTTAGCCGCTCCCAGTCCCCGGAGAGGAGCGGCATACAAACCCAAATAAATAAATAAAGGGGTAGGCAACCTTGGCTCTTTTATGACTCGTGGATTTCAACTCCCAGAATTCCTATGCTGACTCAGGAATTCTGGGAGTTGAAGTCCACGAGTCATAAAAGAGCCAAGGTTGCCTACCCCTGAACTAACCTATCCTATGCCCTCCTCCCTTCCCCTCTCCCACTCTCCCCTCCATTCCATTCACCACAAGGACAACAGGAGGCTATCATATTCATATTCATCTATTCTTCTCAATTTTGGGATGCTGCTAATACATAGTGCTAAGGAACTTGTGACACGCTATGACCCAGTATTTGGATCCATTTTAAGCAAAGGTAAGCAGCACTTACTATTCTATTTATTTTGTTTTAATCAATTAAAAAAAGAAGTGCATTGGCCCCAGTGCTTTTTTTCTTAAAAAAAAAAAAAGGTGCCGGAACTCCCACATGCCATACAACCTGCCTTGCCTACCCTACAAGATTCCATCCAAAAAAGGTGCCAGAACTCCGTTCTGGGTGTTCTATGAGGAAAAAAAGCCCTGATTGGCCCTATCAGGATAAAAACCACTATTTACTAAGTGGCAGAAAGTACTGTCTCTCCCCACGTATTTCACCCCAATGCAACTTGCATATATGAAGTGTACAAAAACTCTGTGTGTGTGTATGTTTATGTGTAGGTATGTATGTGTGTGCGCATGCACGCATGCACACACACACACACACACACACACACACACATAACCATGATTGTGGTGCAAACATCAATTGCCCACTAGATGGCAATGAAGGGTTTCCCTACATCTCCTTGCTCCCATCTAAAGGTTGTTTATATTTTTACAACCCATATTAGATAGATCTACCCTATCATGATCCAGCAATGAATTATCAATGAAACTCACATTCGGTGAAGTCATTCTTTATTTAACCATAAATCACAATTGCCAAGGTTCACATAATATTTTAGGCCAAACTAGGGTATATAAATTACAATAGTTAGATTCGTGTAACATTTTAAGTGAAAACCCAGTGACCAGATGATTTAGCACCATGTATCACCCAGCCCCTACTGGGTATGCTGGCACAGCATTATGTGTAGTAAGCCAAGTCATGTTGAAATAGTCTATGTAAAATATGGAAGATTTTAACTGACAACTAATCTTCTATTTAGGCGTGATTTTAAAACGATATATGATATGATCTGGAAATGATTTAATAGAAGATTTAAAAGCGGGGTTGAACTGTCTAGAACACTTGTAAGGGTTTTTTAAGTTAAAAAAAAAGCAGGATAAAATATGAAATTTAAGTATGGTATTTCACAGAGGAAAAGCCCACAGAGTTCACAAGTGTGCACAATTTATTAAGTCATTTTAGTAGCATCTTCAGAGAATGGCCTCAAGAAAGGTGGGAACCAATTTACTATCAAAGGTGAGACCAATTTCTCGCATGTAATTTCAACGCTGCACCACTCTGCTCAATGCCTCTCCAAAGAATCCAAATGTCCACAGAGGAAAGACTTACTGCGTGCTAAAATAACAGTTCAGTAGGCTACCCAAGATCTGACAGTCCAAAACCAGACACTGATTTCTGGAGGTTTAATTTATTTGAAAGAGGATTCAGCTGAAGAAATGGAGTGGTAATTTTCTCAGCCACACTGATCCTTTTCCCCCTGGATCCCCCAAGGGTATGTCTCAGGAAGAAAATGCCTTTCTGAACCCTGGAATATATTGGCAAATGAAGCAACAAAGTCTTTATTTATTTATTTATTTATTTATTTGTTTGTTTGTTTGTTTGTTTGTTTGTTTATTTATTTATTTATTTATTTATTTATTTATTTATTTATTTATTAATCAAATTTCTATACCGCCCCTCTCCCGAAGGACTCGGAGAGGTGTACAGCCTAAAATTTAAAAAACATATAAATATACAAAATTTAAAATAATTAAAAATGAATTAAATAATTTGGCCAAAATCCCATTTAAAACCCAAAACATACAAAACTTAAAATCTTAAAAAATACTCAGTCCCCCTAAAACATTTTGACCCTATTGGAACCGAAGCTTCTATGCCAGGCCGGCCTGTCGGAAAAGGAATGTTTTTAGTTCCCGACGGAAGGTGCGTAAATCTGTTATTATACGGAGTTCGGGGGGGGAGCTCGTTCCATAACGTGGGAGCTCCCACAGAGAAGGCTCTCCCCCTGGGGGTCGCCAGCCGGCACTGTCTGGCCGACGGCTCCCTGAGGAGGCCCTCTCTGTGGGAGCGTACCGGACGCTGTTTGGTCCCTATAACAAACAGATTTCAAAGAAATGGAGATGGAAGTGGAAAGAGAAATCAAGCATTCAAGGGGGAGGTATGTTCTACTGAGAATCATCCAGCCATGAAGCTGTATAAATATTTTCACTGTTGGCATTCATGCAACTGTGCAATCAGATACTCTAATATATCTGATAGATCAACTTTATCAGGAAATGCAGGGAAGGTCATCAAAAGCGTTGCCTTGACAATAGAGAGAGCAAAAATATTAAAATAACTACACGCTGTGGTGTCTTTGCTTTTGAAGAAGGCACCTAATTCAGCCAAGGGATGTGACAGAAAAGATTACAAAATAGAGATCAGTCATGCAAAAAAAAAAAAGTACATAAATATATCACAAGGTAATCTGAGGTTAGTAAAGGGATCTGAATTTTATTTAAACCTTAAAGCATTTTGTTCTGCGCAGAATTATTTTTAGGGATATGTGCCCAGTAGTTATTTAGGTCAAATCGGCATACCTCTTCATAATTGTAATGCAGCATATGGGCAGATTAATGTTACCCAAATATGCCTTTTAGATGTAGTTACAAGTTCCTCCAGCCTGTACTCAACTTTAAAAGCTGATCTACAATAAATATATGCAACTGTTACCCTTCTGTGCCACCAAGAGTCATGGTGGCACAGTGATTAGAATGCAATATTGCAAGCTAATTCTGCTGACTGTCAGCAGTTCGATTCTCACCAGCACAAGGTTGACTCAGCCTTCCATCTTTCCAAATAAAATGAGGAGCCAGATTGTTGGGGGCAATATGGATAAAATGAGGAGCCAGATTGTTGGGGGCAATATGCTGACTCTGTAAACCTCTTAGAGAGGATTGTAAAGCACCGTGCAGCGGTATATAAGTCTAAATGCTAAGTGCTATTGCTATGTACATACAGAACAGACATAATCTACAAGGGCAGAGTAATTATTTATCTTATTCCTAATTTTTTAAAACAAACAAACAAAAACCTTAACCTGCCTTTGGCTGCTTTCTCCTTTAAATGGAATTCTCCTCATTCCTATCTAATTTTGTTCTGCTTGCTCCTCACTTTTTGTGATGTCCAAACTCATCTTTCCCCAATCTAGGTATTCTTCAGATATGTGAACTTCCACTCCCAGAATTCTCAGCAATGGTAGCTGGAAAGTTCAGAGCGTTAAAAGTCCACACACCCAAAAGTGCCAGCTTGGAAAAGACTTAGTCCAGTTTCTCTTTGTAAATTTGCTGCTAGAAAACAGGACATGAACTTCAAGCTCCACTGTTTTGAAATGAAATTTGTCAGATCTCTGATGTCTATGAAAGCACCTGGAGAAACATTTGAAAAATGCCTTCACAAATTTGTTAAGGGGCAAATTCTATTCCATTCATATAATGGGTGTGGTAGTCATGTGGTACTTTCATGAATCATTTCATGAAGATTCTTCTCTCTGTGGTTTTATGTATCTGTCTCCAAAACAGTTCCTAAGTTTAGGGGCTTGATCAGGACAATGTGTTTTTCATTGTCTATCAGTTCTATTACATTGCCTTAGGTAAGCCACAGGTATTTTGCATACATTTGTTTCTGAATCTTTCAAAAATTTGAGATAACAGCTGTAATCATATATCCTCTTATCTAGCAATAATCTTTTTTCCCTTAATAAATCATGGTATTTTGGCTTATATACAGCATTAAGTCATGATGGGTGGCTTTACCAAGCCAAAGTATAAATCACATTATGATTTATTCTTATGCATGATCTATGTGATAAATGATATTTACTTTTGATTAGACATGTAATAGATCAATCTATGAAGCATTCTAACTATTTTCCGAAACCATATGAGCACATTTTCATAAGCCAAATAGTATTGGAAAAAACAGCTCCAAAACTCCACACTTGACTAAATAGAAAATTTGCATGGATTATATTCTACACCACTTGATTCCTCCTAACTTAACTTGGTAGAATTAGCATGCAGCAAAATGAAAAAGATGATGCATTCATTTATTTGGTGAGTCAATTTATATGATGATGAATTTTACTAAATACTGTTTAACTACTCAACTTGTCCAGTGAAAAGGATAATCCTATATTTAAAGTTACAAAATCTTACCCATTCCAATAAGCAGACCAGATTCAGCTTATTAAAAACACATGCACACACAAACTGGATTATATTGCAACCTTTAAAAACACATAATTTGTTTATTTCAATAATATTTTACTAATGTCTTGGCCCCATTATAAATAGTAGTACTCTTCACTGATTTGGAGACTTAGGCAAATGCTAACCATATAAGCTAGCCCTAGTATTAACAATCCAAAAGTCATTTTGAAGTCCATAGCACTTGGAATTAAGCAGCAGGACACAATCTTATATTCTTTTACAAGAACCTGAATTGCTTTCAGCAAGCCAGACAGGTTAAAATATTTAGATCACATTACTTTGCTGAGCAAATCTCATTATATATTGAAAACTCACTGCCACTCTAGAAATAGCATTTCTTTCATACTTCAGCTTTTCTAAATAAGTCAAGAATTGAGTTTGATAGTCAGAATATAAAAGGGTACTTCAAATTTTTGTTGGAAATGTGGGCAACACAAGGGGTCATTTTATCATGTCTCGTGGACATGTAAAAAAGCAGAAAATTTTGGGTTCAAATCTGTACATTGATACAAGGAATTTTAAAGTTAAGATTCAACTGAAACCAGAACTTTTCTTGTTGTGATTAATGGGCAGACAACTAGGAAGCAGTCTATTTTTATGTACGATCACTGCTATGAGACTACAGGTAGTCCTCAGCTTACAACAGTTCATTTAGTGACCATTCAAAGTTACAACAGCATTGAAAAAGTGACTTATGATCATTTTTCAGAGTTACGATCATTGGGGAATGGGGAAGCCAGATTCACTTAATAATGGGGAAGCCAGATTCAATGGGGAAGCCAGATTCACTTAATAATCGGGTTACTAACTTATCAACTGCAGTGATTCACTTAACAACTGAGGCAAGAAAGGTTGTAAAATGTGCCCAAACTCACCTAACAAATGTCTCACATAACAACAGAAATTTTGGGCTCAATTGTGGTCGTAAGTTGAAGACTATCTGTATTATACGCACAAAAATGGAAAGACTTTGATATATCCACAATGGAAAAATGTTTGGTGAAGATGATGGAGCCAGCAGAGATAGCAAAATTAACTTGTTTGCTTAAAGGAAGATAACTGTTACGTTTATTAGTGACTGGAAACCCTTTATGGACTTTTTGCTGGAAAAAAAAGAAAAAATGAATTTGTGATATATGGGTTTGATGATTAGAAAGGGCAGCTTACAGAAGAAAAAACTGATGTCACCCTACACAGAGAGGGTACGTGTAAATACATGTATTTATATCTGCTGTCAAAAAGATTGTAAACATCTTCTTTATAAAGTAGGATAAGGCGATCAACAACTTACAGGATCAGACTGTATACATCCAAATATTAGATCCTAGGGAACATAACCTCATGTTCCATATAATCTTCCTAATGAACCCAATTGTTCACAAGGAGACTGATGGCTGATTCAGGCAGGCTTCTGGTCTGATTCAACATTGTTTTTTTAATAGCTGTAAAAGTGAGGCCTACTGGCCTTCCTCAATTTAATTATATACACTGACTCAGTCAATTTATTTATTTTTTTCTCTTGTAGGAGCTAAAATAGAAGTCCTGAGTTTAAGGTTTCAAGGCCCAAAAATTATGTTGGAGGACTGAGAATGCAAAACTTACATCAGACTCAAACTTTCCCATGTTGGCGCTCTATGTAAATTTTGGACTAACTTTCCTCCATACTGGCTGAAAATATGTGCACTGTAAAGCAGCAGGAGGGCTCTATTTTAGATAAACAGAAGACAAAATCAATCATCTATTTGTCTAGTGTTAAGCCTAAAGGCATTGTGTATACAGAATACTTCTCCAAAAATGTAAGTTTTTAATGTTTTCAGTATTTTTTCCTGTTCAAATTGGTATGTATGTATGTATGTATGTATGACTTTTATGTATGTATGTATGTTTTAGTTCAACAGACCTGTGAAAAAGGTCTTATGACCAGTTTCAAAGTTCTAGTATTGCCCCTCCCCCAAGTTACATAACTATATTTTGGACGCTTGGCAACTGGCCTGCATTTATGGCCATTTGCAGAGCCATGTGTTGTTTTACAAAGTTTGGCCAGAAATCAGTGTTAACTTCTGGTTTCCTGCAAAAAAAGTAATGATCACGGCATTCTCTTATTGATTGTGGCAGCTGCTTACAACAACAGCAGTCGCTTAACAACTGAAGAAGATTATGTGACCTGCTTTATGATGGTGACGACTTATGATTGCCAAGTTCAATTACAATTGTTAAGTCAAGGACCACTTGTATGTAAATTATAGCTGCATTGTAACTTATAGCTGCACTATGACTGATTCAGTTTTAATGTCTTGAGCAATATTCAAACAATGTAGCAAGTTTACAGGCAAAAAAAAAAAATCTTATTTACCAATTGCCCAAATGCCTTCCAAGTATCTCCCCCACCAATGAAAATAAGCAAACACAAACAATGTAAGCAATTAATCCAAGTCCTAATTTCATCAGACAGTATCGGATGCAACCTTTTTAACTTCACATAGAACCTAGCTGAATATTCTGCCATTTCAAATGTAAAGATCAGCTGCAATGTTAAACTGGTATTTAGAGCAAATAAAGCATTTTTTTTATGAAAGAAAAAAAGCAACGTCACAGACTTGTAAATAGTTTTGGTTCTCCTGCGCCTGGGGGGGGATCCATTTCTTCTGGCAAACGGTGCGTCATGTGTGAGAATCCTACAGATAAACATCAGGACTGGCTCAAGAACTTAATTTTGAACTTGATCACAGCAGCGAGACTGTTGGTGGGACAATACTGGAAGAAACCAGAATTACCATCTATTGAAGAATGGACTTTGAAAGTCATAAATATGGCAGAAATGGCTAAAATATCTGCATATTTGAAGGATCATTCAAATGAAAAATATATGTTGGACTGGAAACAATGGATAGACTACATACAAGAGAAACACCAATCTAAGAAAATGTATCTTGCTTATAGTTAAATCTTGATATGCCGAGTGAAGAATGTTTACAAGTTTAAAAATGATTGTATTAAGTGGAATAGCACTCAACTTGAATTTTTGCTTTGTTTACATTTACAAATATATACTTAATAAAAATTTTTTTTAAAAAAGAATTAACTCTAAAAAAAAAGGCCATCTTATACAAGATGTAAGATACAAGGATAAAAATAAGTTTAGAGAAGATTGTTAAAAAAAAAATCATGTGCTGTAGTAATATTACTCCACCACCACACTCTAAATCCAGCAGGTTAGCCACTTCCTGGAGAAGACAGCCCCCTCCCAAGTCTGTGTCACTGAGCTTTCCTTCCCACCTGCCACTTCAGCTCTTCCACATAGCTCAATTTATTGTGTTACACCTAACTTCGTAACAGCGTGTGTTTTCATGGCAGTCACATTCCATTCTTCACACTTCACAAAGTCACCTACCCTTCTTGGCTAAACTGTTGGAGAAATCACAGGCAAGGCTGCTCGTCTTCCATGGGCGTTCATCTCAGTTGTTGACAGCTAAACAAAAGTCCCTTGTCCAAATTACAGGCAAAAGAAACATGAATGCCCGAAGAATCAGTTTTCAGAGAACCTCACCTCACGAGGGCCATCGGAAAGCGGTAACTTGGAGGGCAATCGAAGGCATGCAGTTTATTTGAATATACTCCTTCAGAAAGCCGATTAAGGACTGTCCAGATAGAACTGACCAATGGCAGGCTAATCAGAAGATGCAGGGCAGACAAGGGAAGGCTCCATCTCTACTCTGGAAAACACATTATGACTCTTGGGTTTATTATGGTTAAAGAAACAAGGGAGATAATTCAGTCAAAGCTCCTTTCTCTCAGCTGTGCCTTCATCGACCAAGCAAGAAACTGCATCTGGCTTTGCTTTTCCTCCTCTCCCGCAAAGGCGGATCCCCTTTCCCTTGTTGCAAAGGAAAAACAGGCATCTTAAATCTTACGGTTATAGCAAGCAGTTAACTTTTAAACAAGATGTAAAACCCAACCTCAGTCAAGTCAGGAAATATTCAAAATCAAGACTGCGATACACAGCAAAAATTGATGCTGGATTGGTCCAGGGGAGCCAATCCAACCTTCAAATCAAATGTCACTTTACTTTCTGACTTGCGATTCAAGAAGTAGCTGCAAGAAGACTCCGCCTTGTTCTGAGTTAGGGTCAACTGAGGATAACGTCTTGCCATGTGAAATAGCAGAAGGCTAAACTGAACCAGCTGCATCAGCAAAAGCCCAGGGCTGCTTTTATTTTCTTGTTTAAAAGCCGCTGCACGGTTCATATAAATATATAAGCATGAGGCATGTTTGCGTGCGTATACCCCTACACAAACACATACACTTATATATGTGTGTGTGTGTGTGTGTGTGTTTACTCATATATCTCTTCCCTTAATTTCTTAAAGTTCCTTCAGCATGTAGATCCCAATAACTCATGGCAGAACTATCTTATTTTCTTCAAATAGCTGGTCGGCAGCCAGTGGAATGCAGTTCAGTGACCACGAACGATAGACAAAGGAGAACAATGTGAATCTGGGTTATTTTAGTGAGCAAAATTAAAGAATTAAACCCTAATCAGTTATGGAAAAAATGGCAACTGCCTAATAGCTTACTTCTTAATACAGGAGCCTTAACATGCTAGAGCATGTCTGGCTATTGCTGTTGCAGCTTATCCCTTCTTTGTGGCAAACCTTCAGAAAATCAAGGTCCTCAGATTTTAAAGAGGACCAGAGAAAAGCACTAAAGCACAGACCTACAATTTTCATGCAGCAAAGATACATCCAAGAAGAGATTATTTCCCATATGAAACTTTAACAAACTCAGCAAACAAAAGGTTACACAAATGCTTCCAACAGAGAGAGGAAATTCAACTTTTCCTCAACCTTTTGCACTCTTGCCCAATATTTGCACATAGCCTCTGGTCCCTATAGCTCAGGGACCAGAACAAAAAGTACATTTCATTTCACTTCCATTTAATTAATATAGTTAATATAACCTCATAATGTATTTAATAATTGTTCCTTACAAATTGCTACACAGTCGTAACTGGGGGGAGGAGCACTAGTAGTCCTGGAGTTTTAGTTGTGCATTTCTGGTCTAGCTAATTGCTTTATCTTTGATGAACATCCCTGAAGCTCTAGAACATTAGTTTAATAATATTCAGTAATGAACATCCCAGCTCCTTAAACTGAAACTAGAGCTTTGACAACTTCGATCTTTTGATTCAGTGACATCACAGCAGCTCAGCCAATCAGGTAGCATGCAAATTTTTACCTCACAGTTCATTATGCAGGTGTTCTGTCTGTCTGTCTGTCTGTCTGTCTGTCTCTCTCTCTCTCTCTCTCTCTCTCTCTATCTATATATCTATCTATTGTATGCAGCCTGCATATAAAAAAGTAAAAGTAATTTGCTAATAAAAATACATAAAAATAAAGGAAAGCAACCTGGCGTGGTTATGACTTCCTCTCTCATAAGCTTCCCTGTTCCTTTCACTTTGAACTAAAGATCTGTGTTTCTTAAAATAAATTTGCTCCCTTCACTGAACATACCACATGCCACAGCTCTGGATATGTGACAGAGCATCTGCAATGCTGTTGATCATGGTTATTATGGTGCAATTATTTCTTTAAGGTCATTTTTTTTCATACTCTTTCAATCTCTATCACTTCCAATCACAAAAGATGTGAAACTCCCAACAAGGTGAATAGAAGTTGTTACAAGATCTAGCCAAGGTCAAACCCTTGTTCCTTACCCAGTTAGTTTTTAAATTGAAGACTTCTCAGTAAGCAATAAAGCCTAGAGCCAGACACAACCATATCTGCTGCCAAATTTCTAACCTTGGCTTTTATTCCTACTCTCAGGAAATCCATAGTAACAATGCAATCACCTCACCATAAAATACATAGCCGTTTCTTTATTGCCTTTAGTTATCTGCAAGCTCTATACAACACCATCTCTTCTCTTCAGCATATACAGGTAGTCTTCAACTTATGAGTGTAATAGAGCCAGCCCATAATGAAGTCTGTGGGGATCCCATGGGATGGGGGGGGGGAGTTAGCTGGTCAGTCATAAAAGTGGTTGGACTGTAAAGTGTCCAAATGTTGTTCACATGATCATGGGGACACTATAGTGACCTTAACTTCAAAACCATCATTTTTGAAACAGGTTGTTTCAGGAGTCTGTTGTAACTTCGTAACTTCAAACAGTTGCTAAACTCTTCTCCTACAATTAGGAATTCAGACTTATTTGTGTTTCCAACTATATTTACTGAGAACACCCCACGTTTTCCAAGTGGTTCAAGCAAGCCTTTTTCTTACACTCCGTATCAAGCTGTGCTGTTAAAAAGGAAAAAAAAAACTAAAAAGGTTCAGGTCAGGAGGTCCCTTCAGACACAAGAATCCTGCGGAGTCTAATAGAAATCAAGTAACTGGACAATGTAGACTTTGGGGATGAATGTAGGAACCCCATTTTTAATTTTCCGTAATGTCCTTGAGATAACCCTGCACTAGGACTTATTGTAGAGGTAGCATTTTCAAATCTCCTAATGCTCCAGGGCAATGCTATACCAAGGGCATGGTGGCAAATTAACTTATTAATGTTCATCACATTAGTCCAACTTCCTGCTAACATCCTCCATCATTCCCAGGAAAACTCCCATGCCCCCCAACTACAATGTGTAGGGGGAGGGAAGTAATAATAATAATAATAATAATAACAACAACAACAACAACAACAACAATAAAGTTGGAAAGGACCTTGGAGGTCATCTAGTCCAACCCCCTGCTCAGGCAGGAAACCCTATACCATTTCGGACAAATGGCTGTCCAGTCTCTTCTTTAAAACTTTTACTGTTGGAGCATTCACCACTTCTGGAGGCAGGTTGTTCCACTAGTTAATTGTTCTAACTGTCAGGAAGTTTCTCCTTAGTTCTAGGGTGCTTCTCTCCTTGATTAGTTTCCATCTGTTGCTTCTTGTCCTGCCCTCAGGCGCTTTGGAGAATAGCTTGACTCCCTCTTCTTTGTGGCAGCCCCTGAGATATTGGAACACTGCTATCATGTCCCCCCTCATCCTTCTCTTCATTAAACTAGTAAAGTAAAGAGTTTGTTGTGGGTGTCTTCAAGTGTGGTGTGTGTCAGCCCTTCAAAGTAGACCAGGTCAGGAAACAAGTATTTCATGAACTGCTGGAACTCTTCTTCATTGTCGTAGGTTATAATTACAGAATCTTAAAAGTCTGACAGAGATTTTCTCTCTCTCGAGACAATTTTTTATTTCCCCCCCCTCACCCCTTATTGTCTCTCTGAGCTAAAGCAATCTTTACATAACAGCAGTTGCATTCCTTCTTCAAGGCATCTCTGTACTCCTCTATCCAAAAATATTTTCCTTAAATAATCCTTTCTTCACTTCCTTAAAGGAAATCCCCTCAAGTTCCTATTTTCTGTAAAAAGTAAATGTCACTTAGGTGAATGGACTGTGTAGAAGACAGATAGATTAGAATTTAAAGTAAAACTTGCAGCAAAAAAACCCCTATTACTCTCATTGGACTTGCAACCTCATAAAGGATTACATTGATTCCAGAGGGAAGGAGAGTTATGAAGAGTTTTTGCTTCTATGGGTTATATTTCTTGATTTTGCCATATTAAAAATTAAAACTGGTGCACTTGCAGCTGCTAGCACCCTTCACAATTGTTTGATGAGATCTTAATATTGTATTATTTCTCAACATAGGCTGGCAAATAATTTTGATTTCACAAACTCTTGAGATGGTCTCAAGAGACCCCCTGGGGTCTCAGGACCACACTTTTAAGAAACACTGGTCTAGTATAATGCTCACTCTCAAATTTAAGTACTGAAATAAGAAGCAATGTAATGAGTAAAGGGATTGCTGCTTTATTCAGTCCTCCAGTTCATAATATTATCAGACTATGCATAAAAAATAATTTTAAACATGAAAAAGTTATTTTTTTTCTATGCTGATATTTTTAAAAATGCACTTATTTTATGCATTGAATTTCTTGGGTGAAGGAAGAAAAGAAAATTAGTTTTCGTTGTTTTTTAAAATAGTTAGGGATTACAACTCAGAGAAATCTGCATGTGCTTAAACATACATAACGTCCTAATTCTAATATAGTGGTAACAGAAACATATACCATGTATGCCCAACAACATTCTTATTTAGTCTCTGTAGGACATATGAATGGCAAGGCTGTTTTTCAAACATGGATCATAAATTGGCAGATTTGAGAATGAAAGACAATCTCTCAGAAAGAGAACAAAATGGAATATGCTATAAAAAGGCACAACTGATTGATGAGCCATGAAGAGTAGCTTTTCCTGAGTTTGCAGGATGCAACTTGTCCTGGTTATTATTTTTGCTTCATTCATCAGTTGTTACTGGGATAGCATGGAACAGACATGCCCTAAACTGAATCAATTCAATCCAGAGTATATTATAGGCACCTGAATTGTCTTTGTAGCATGACTTTCAGCTCCTGTTGTAGGTGGATTAGTCTGGCAGGCTTGCTGATTTGGAAGTCAACTGTAGTGACCTCACTCCTGGAGTGAACCCACCAGTGTTCCCTTCTTTCTTGAAATAATGGCCCTATTTTAATTCTGGAAGCTCTGGGATGATATACTCTTGGTAATCTAAAAGCAAAAAACAGCTACTGACAAGGTGGCTTGGTAGAATCTTTCTACTAAAAAGATAACACATAAATATGTAAAGAATGACTATATATACTCAACCATCACAAATATAGAAGCAGGAATATAAATTATTTACTACCTTTAGTTAAATGAAAACAAGAGTCTGTAGGAGCCTTTCAAGTGAAAAAAAAAAACCTGTACAAGAATATCCCCCCTTTCAGGCATTCTCTTTGTAACTGCAATGTGGTGAAGAAAGAGAAGAAAAACATACATATATCATAGATATTATGTCTTTACCACCTCTGCCTCACACATTTTTGGAGGAGCATATGAAAAAAAATGCTGCCTGACATGCATAGGTATTTCCCATCATATAAAATCCTAAGTACACATACAGGTTATTAAATCACAGGAAATTCCACAACTGTATAGTACTCACGCAGAGAAGACTCCTGCGAGTCCCTTGGACTGCAAGGCGTTCAAACCGGTCAGTCCTACCGTAGAAGAGATCAACCCCGACTGCTCTTTAGAAGGCCAGATCCTGAAATTGAAACTCAAATACTTTGGCCACCTAATGAGAAGGAAGGACTCACTGGAGACGGGCCTAATGCTGGGAAAAATTGAGGGCAATAGAAGAAGGGGACGACAGAGAATGAGGTGGCTGGATGGAGTCACTGAAGCAGTAGGCGTGAACCTAAATGGACTCCAAAAGATGGTAGAGGATAGGAAGACCTGGAGGAATGTTGTCCATGGGGTCACGATGGGTCGGACACGACTTCCCAATTATTTATTTATTTATTTATTTATTTATTAAATTTTTATGCCGCTCCTCTCCGAAGACTCGGAGCGGCTAACAGCATAAATAAAACAACAACAACAATAGTACTCACGCAGCACAATATGCATTCTTTTCCTTCAACACCCCCACCTAATGGGCAGTCAGTGGGCAGTCAAAACGCAACCGCCTGGGCTCTACAATGTAAAAAGCTATGCTTTTCTAAACTTCGACTTGTGATATAAACTGCAACTGATTGGATTCATATGTTTGTGGTACAAACCATGGTTTTTCAAAACCAAATTGTGGGGTTCACATAACACACTAATCTTAGTGCAATTTGTGAACCCAACCACATGATTGTTCTCTTCATCCACATTACAATGATTATAAAGCTAAAGGGATTTTTTTTAATAAGGTTAAGGTTTCACATTTATACTAGTTGTGTATGATATCACCATAACCTGAAAACTACAATTTTCTGCAAGCAAGGGGATAATCAGGATGTTATTGGATACTCTTGTCCTAAACATACTTTCCAAAACTTAATATGATTTTTTTATGGTTCTTGGAGTTACTTATTTCCAATTTCAGGAGTAGGTATCTCCTACTTCTTTAACATAGAATGCATGAATTTGTGCTTTGTATGCTTATTGCACCACAGGAAAAAAATAGGTTGTACTTTGCAAAATATTGCTTACATCCAACCTTTTCTTTCTTTCATTCTGTAGATATTCAGTGTTAGCTAGCAAATCTCTTGCTGCAGTTCTAAGGCAACTCAAAAAACAACTTAAAACCTGTTAACATTAATAATTGCCAAGATTCTTCTGTTATAACTGTATTATTTTAAAATATACAGATACGAAGTAACACTTAACAATCAACTCTACATAGTTTACCTATGATACAGAGATTATTAGACCAGAGGCACCCAACCTTTTGGGCACCAGGGACCAGTTCTGTGGAGAAAGTTTTCTGCGGACCGGAGGGGGCCTGGTTTCGTGTGCTGCCTGCATGCTGCCGATGGGCCTTTGCTTGTTTATGTGGCCCGGTGCTGGTCCACAAGACTGGGGGTTGGAGACCCCTGTATTAGACTATTGGTTTGGGGTGTCTACATAAAACTAAATTGTACTCATAATACAGGGCAGCATCACTGTCTCTATGTACTTGCAGGCAACAAGGTAACAATGCTAAATATTGACTACATTCATATTAAGCAAATTGAGGTTCTGCTAAATATCACTTTCCCATCACAAAGGACAAAATGTAATGATAAAAGGAGGATGAAGATGAAATGACTCATGAAAATCCAATTGTCCAGCAGGGATTTTAAAAAATCTTGTTAGCTCTCTTAGATTTTTTTTAAAGCAATAGCTTCATAAAAGGGCTACCCCTCCCTGTCAAGAAATAAAAACCATGGATGAAAGATAGACATATGGACTCCAGTTCCACTTCCTTTATCCCACCTACTGTAAGGATGAGGTCTGCAGTGGGGTTGGAATTGCCCTTGGCCAAATACATCTGAGGAAGCACCACTTTGAGAATTGGAGTAGACTAGGCAAGAACCTTGGTGAGAGTTTTAAAGGACTCGTATGTTCCTCAGAGCTTTGCAAAGACATTCAACAGCCACCAGTGGAGCAGCAATTGCGCTTTCATATTGTAAGCAAGGCCCAGAATATCTAAGTAGCTGTTGTGAGAAATCAGACATGGTTGGTCAGGAACCGTCATGCAGCTAAAATCTGCTTTGATTTGAATTGGACTCCTGGTCATTTCATGGACATATATAGTTTTCTCGTCAATATTATGCAAGTCATTTTCCATTAATTTCAAGGTTAAAAAAAGAAACAGTCTGCCTTGGAATAAAATCTGCAGTAAAATGTCTGTTATATTGTTCCATTCTGATTCTCAATTAATAAAAAGTAGTGCTGAAGTTTAATTTCCTACAAGAAACAGATTTATTTTGCCTAGTGCAGTCAAGTTATTTACAAACTGTGAATATCTAGAATCAGATAAATACAGGAAAAAATATAGCAAAAGAATAAAATGTCCCTGGATTTAAATACCCTTGAGTTTTATTTTGCTCCTTCCAATCACATTCAAGGAAGCTAACAGAGTTGATTTGCCTTGAACTATTTTTATAGAGAAGTCATTTCTAGCTTATCTTTGACCAAAACAAGATTAATTATGCTAGTGTACATTTTCATTCCATTTATTCACTTAAATTTCTTGTGTTTCCCAAATAAGTGACATTCCAACACAAATATAATCAGAATAGAATAACAGAGTTGGAAGGGATCTTGGAAGTTTTCTAATCCAACACACACACACACACACCCCGTTCAAATGGTGTAGAGTTTCAGACAAATAGAAAGAAAGAAATCCTTTAAAATGTTAATGTGAAGGTTATCCATCAAACAGTAATTTATATTTTTTATATTCAACGATAAAACTAAACAACTAGCATTCATACATGAAACACAGCTATCGAAATCACTGCTAAATTAATACTATGGTTCCTGAAGGCCATGTAAATCTGAGAGAATCTTAGAAGCAGGCTACTCTCTCCTAAGTATGATTCAAAAATTCCAATTTATATTTCAGATTCTATGTATGTGGATATGTGCAAGCTGTAATCTTTTACATGAGTCCTACACAGAGTTAAGTTAGGGAAGTATTGTCTGAATAAGCAAAAGATGATACAGTTCCCAGGGCTGTATTGATGCGTACAATATTTCATTGCTCAAATCAAAACTGCATACAATATTTCATTGCTCAAATCAAAACTGCATACAGTATTTTTTCCCCCAGCTTTGTGACTGTACAAAGCAAAAATCACAAACTTGTATCCGAACACACTCAAAAGATTCAACAATTCAATTCAGCAGGAATCTTTCCATCCCAAATTGGAAATATCAGGGATTGATCTATGGTTTTTTTCCTCTTTTATCCCACTATTCATAAGATGCTTTCAGGAAAAAATAAATAAAAAAATCCAGATTCAGAATTAATATTTGCCAATCACCCTTCTCCACCTGCAAATTGATCTTGTTATAGTATCATTTCAATTGTCCTTGTCACATATGTAATCATCTTTTGGATCATTTCAATATGCTTTGTATTCACATACTTCATTAATGGTTAGGACACATGGGTGGAGCACAGCTTTATCTCCAGTTTTCTTAATGTGAAAAAGTACAGGCCTTGAGTATCTACTTTGAATAATTTGGTGAAACAATATGGACCTCAGCTTGGGTGTCCATGTTTATGATAAACAAAATGTCTGAATATGGTTATATAATTAACATTTCTAGATCACAAAGAATTATATCTTGAAATAGCTGACAATAGAAGGAACCAATAGGAGAAAATTCTAGGTTTAATTGCACATATTGTTGAAAGGTTTTGTGGTATAAACAGTGAATCTGATGGGAACTGCAAAGAATAAGCATGATTCTCTTCATAGTTTGGCTGTCATTTTTTTTAAAAAAAGATGCTTACCTGTTTTATCCTGGGATTTGCCTTAGGCAACAGGCTGGCTGACAAAACTGATGTAAATGGTGAGACACAAAGTTCAGGAAAAGGATTTGGTATGGGTGGGATTTCTGGCATATTAAACTCTGTCTTTTTTGTCCTATATTGAAGAGAGATCATGTATTGTTTATATAAGCATACTTATCTATATTCAGTTCAAAATTACAAGTAGTAGTTATACATGCAGAAATTGCAATCTGTGGATATGCACAGACTTTATTAGGAAAAGCTCCATTCTCCCAACTGGAGAAAGCACATTTTGCACTGGAATGATTTCTACCAACATTCTTTGATTATGTGGGAAATGATTATTGATCTTGTCCTGCAGTCATATTCCTCAATGGTTAAAAAAAATGAGATGGTAAATTGGATGAAAGCATTTTTTTATTACTTCCAGATGTCTGACTTATTAAGATCACAACCATGCTTGCTTGTTCTCATAAATTCTTACTTAGAGGTGAATCACACCATGGTTCACACAAGGCCTTCAGCTGCAATCTGTCTAGGTTCACTTGAGCAAATCCCATTTAAATTCAGTGGGCTTTAAAACTATAGGAGTATATATTAAATGCAGAGTCAATCCTAATACGAAATATCAACAATGTTGGCACAATTCAAACTTATACAGTATTTCAAAAGTCATTTTTAAGTATCTAAATGGTATTGTTCTAGATTTTTTCATTGAAGATTTTAGAAAAGAGATTATCTACACATATTAGCATTGGGTACTATCAGCACTATAAATACTAGCTTGATTCTACTTCATGGTTATTAATTAGCTTCACTTATGTATACAGTATTTCTGAATAACAACGTATATTTTGCACTATCCAAAGCACTTCCTTGAATGCTCTAAGAAATTTCCTATAAAGGAATTTTTATAATGCAACAGAAATATTCAAGCTACTTTCTCATATTTGGGTATTAATTAATAATCCTAACGTTTTGTACAAATATACATTCTTTTGAGTTTTAAAAAATGCTTTTACAATTCACTAGCAGGATCACAAATGTAGCACTTATATGCATCATTCTGTTAAACTATAATAAAGTTATAAATGGAATAGTGGCATTTCAATTCACTCCAAACATTCTCATTTACAAATCCTGCCAATTATTTCTTGTTCATAAAGTCTTTTGGTTATAGCAGACAGACCTCCTAATTATGTCAAATTAAGTTTTTTTTTTAATCCAGAGACCATGGCAACAACATGTTCAGGTCCCACCTTAAATGTGTAAATAGTTAATATATATATATTTATAGGTCCTTGAAAAACCTATATATTTTTTAAAAATTCTAATACTCTCTTTTGTATGACCTTCTACCAATTGCACGGGAGCACTAAAACCTTTTCCTAACTGGCCCCTTCCAGATGCATCTGATTTCAGCTTCCCTTCATTCACAGCCAAGCCGGCCGTGGGGTAATCTGGTTATAATGTGGCAATACTGAAGCCAACCTGGCCACCTAGAAAACCACTGTTTGAAATAGACTGACCTGAGGGATTTCCTTTTGGAGTTGGATTCTTGCTGTAAGGGGGGATGGAGGAGGGGGAAGGTGGGGCATGTGTGAAGTTTTCTCTGCTATGTGTTTCTGTGTGTGCGTTTAGGGATGAGGGAGGGAGGGAGAGCGAGCTGGGGAGAGAGGGAGGGGGAGAGAGAGAGAGAGAGAGAGGGAGGGAGGGAGGGAGGGAGGGAGAGAGAGAGAGGGAGGGAGGGAGGGAGGGAGAGAGAGAGAGAGGGAGGGAGAGAGAGAGAGGGAGAGAGAGAGGGAGAGAGGGAGGGAGGGAGGGAGAGAGAGAGAGAGAGAGAGAGAGAGAGAGAGAGAGAGGGAGATGCTTCTCATCAGAACTGGCCTGTTTCATCAGGTGCATCAGCCTTCAAGCTTCTCCAAGCCCAGAGGGCAAAATGCTCATTCAAGCCTCCTCCCACTTTCTTTTCATTGCAACCCATGGCTCTGCAATTCTTTCTCCTTTCTCTCAGGATAATAATAATAATAATAATAATAATAATAATAATAATAATAATAATAATAATAATAATAATAATAATAATAATAATAATAATGATGATGATGATGATGATGATAGTAAAAAAGTTGGAAGGGACCTTGGAGGTCATCTAGTTCAACCCCCTGCTCAGGCAGGAAACCCTATACCATTTCGGACAAATGGCTGTCCAGTCTCTTCTTAAAAACTTCCAGTGTTGGAGCATTCACCGCTTCTGGAGGCAGGATATCAGTGCCGGACTGGGTGGGCAAATCCAAAGTACTGAACTATCCTAAAACTCTTAGGGCAGTTTTACTGTCCTGCTTAAAAAGGAATAAAAACGCCTCTGATCGCTTCCAACAGTGAGTTACTCTTTGGATAGTCCCCAGGCAAACGTTTGGCCCAGAACTAGTGACTCTTTGAACTGCCCCGCCCCCCCCACCCCCCCCCCACCCCAAGTCCTCCAAAGCAACCTGGTGAGTATCCCCATCGGAGAAGCTTGGTCCCATTCCCTCTACAATTTTGTCCTGAGCTACACTGTCTCTGAACATGGAGGATTCATAGGATTCATCCGGCTCTCCTCCGGCATGCTTGGCAGACCCCGGCCTTCTTCTTTCCCTCCTCTTCCTCCCTCCCTCCCTCCTTCCCTGCCTTCCCACGGAAAGGCTTACCTGTCCTCTCGGGCGAGCTGGGCCGAGATCCCCGGAGCCGGCGGAGTCACCCAGGCGATTTCTCCCACGCTGCTCCCTCCCTCGCTCCTCGCCGGGCAGAGTCTTCGACGCTCGGCTGCCACCCCGCCCGCCTGGCTCTGCAAACCGGGCAGGGAAGCGGCCATCCTCGTCCGCGCCGGCTGCGGGGCTAGAGGCACATCCTCCGCGGGCAAGCAGCGCGATCACGGGGCCGCAGAGCCCCAGCCAGCCAAGGCACACCTTCCCTTCGCCCGGCTTGCCCGGCCCCACGTGCGGCGTTTAGCGGAGAAGGGGAGGAGCCGAAGGGGAAGCCGTCAAGGTAACTCCGGGCGGGCATTCCCCCCGGAGGGCGGGCGTTGCAAAGCGGGGAGCCGGCCGAGGCGGGTAAAAGAGGGCTCGGCCGGGGCTCCCTGGGCGGGGGGGGGGGGTTTCCATAGCAGTCTTCACCCCATCTTCTCCCAAATGCTGCTGGGCGAGAGTGGGGGGGGGGGGCTTCTCAAAGACGCCGATAACCGATGCGCATTTCTCGGGGAGGAACCCCTGAGCCGGTTCCGAGGAAGTCCGCTTCGGCTTTCCTCACAGCTTTTTGTCTCGGGCGCCTCCTTGAAGACCCGAAGTCAATACTGAGGGGCACCCGTCGCTTTTTTTTGCCTTTACAGTACTTTGATTTTTCTCGGCTATTGTCTGAATGCTGGGTCTTCAGGTGGGAGAATGATTCAGGCGTGTGCAGAGCCACATCCTGATTGATTTACGAGGTTGCCCTGGGATAGGAAAGCCCGGGTTTACCTCCCCAGAGTGGGCTAAAGGAGAAAATGAGAAGGACACCGGCTTATAATGCTTTGCCCTGAGCTCTTAGCGTAAATAAAAAAAATATATTTAAGAATGTAAACTTGCATAGCTTTTGAAAAACCTGAGACCACAACACTGCATAACAGTTACTTTTAATCGATGGGACTTTTGAAAATTGCCCTGTTTTTGTTTTGTTTTTTAAATCTGCAGAACTCAAGTCATCTTTTCTGGTAAAGGAAAGAGAGAGGGAGAAGGGGTTTGGTTTCATCTGTTTAAAGTTAAATCTCTTTTTGAGCATGTTTGACACATAACTTACACTTTACTTGTGACAATGTAGAATTGGTTTCGCACTGCATTCATAAAAGTTTTCTTTAAAAAAAGGATCTTCTAGTAATCTATCGGCCTAGGAATTTCTGATCTGTGAGATTAGCCAGTTTGCTTTAAATTCCTCCTTCAATTTGTCCTAAACTTGTGTACTATTAGATGATTCTCGTTGATTCTCACCTTTTCCTTGATAATCCATGACATACTGTACTAGCCATATGTGAAAACATGCTTATGCTACAAGCTGGATGATTACTTCCTATTAAGCCATGATTTGCTTAAGCAGAATTTATTAAATGAGTTGAGATTAGCACAAGTAAATTCAAACCAAAACCCAACATGGCTTAGTGATTTAGAAATGTGAATCTAGCATTATTTTACAGAAGCCACTAAAATTTAGGAAAAAGCTGAACTTGGGGGTCCCAGGGAGCTTTCAATCTTAATTTACATCATTGCCTTTCAAAGTTAGCAATTTTAAGCATGATGGATGAGGAATTCTGGGAGTTGAAGTCCATACATCTTAAAGTTGTCAAGTTTATAAAAAAAAACATTGGTGAAGGGAGCAGAGACTGGCCTGTGGTGTGATCTGTGTACAGTGGAGCCTTTGTTAAAAACAGCCATCAAAAGGACCATCCATGATTTTAAACCACATTCTTTTGTTGCCATGACTGCATTTTTTGTGGTTTTGACTTGAATACAGTACTCTCATAACTCAAATCTATTCAAAACCCAACCGTTTATTTGTACAAAATGATATGCCAAAGTTTGCTTAACAAGTGCAAACTATTTATTTAAAAGACTTATACAACATGCATGGGCTCACACATCCTGCTAAACCATGGTTAACTCACTATAAGGGCTGGGTTTGCAGACAACACTAAGGCAAACTAGCATGTTATATGAATTATGCTAAGGATTGATTTCACTCAGGACTGTTGATTAAAATATTTGGTTAGTTTCACATATGCTAAATCCCAAATGACGGTTTGTAGACAGCATCACACCATGATTTAAACAGCCATTTTATACCTTAGTAGTTGTACAATGTATGAGATCTCTTTCTGAGTCAGGCCAGTAGCCCATTTACTCTGATATTTTTGCTACTTCCAATTCAGCAAAGTTTCATGCTTAACTGGAAACGTCTGGAATATGTTTTATGGAAAGTCAAGCTTTGGCCTCTGCCCCGATGTTAATTTAACATTTCGTAGTCAAGAAGCATATTTTCCAGCAGTTCTAATTAAATTTAATCATAGGAACTTTTGTATTTAATTACTTTCCATGAGATAGTCCAAATTCTCAGCTGTGAATATTGCAGCCCTTAGGTTTGTTACAAGAAGATTAAAATAGGATTTCTCTATCGAATTTAAGGTTATTGCTACTGTTTGGCTATGCCACATTGGAATGTGTTAATTGTAGGATTTTAGCTACTCAGGGGTAGGCAACAATAAGTTTCCAGGTGTTTTCTACATTATTAATTGCTAGGAGGCACAGCTTTCCTAGCCCTGGCAAGTAATTCTGAAGTTTTTAATATTGGAAAGTTCCCATGGTTTGAAATTCTCCTTTTCTATGAACTGTGTCATTCCAAATTCAGGTTCCACGGGGTCTGAAAAATAAGCAACATCTCCATCTCCTGAATGAGATTTTAGAATTGCCAGCTTTGCCCACATATCAGGACCCACCTGCTATAAGGGTTTCCGACAAATGAGATTTTTGGTCCTTGGCTGCTTGTTAAAAAAAAAAAAATCGAGCTACAGTAGAAGGGTTGATGAGGGGAGTCGCTGAAGAGAACCTAGCAGGCCCTCTGCCTGTACCTTTTACGCCCTGCTTTTCAGGATCAACAATAAAACACTGAGTACCATCACATTAATTTGTGCCTAAAGCAAATATTGTTTGGCATTAAAAATGTTCCAAGAAGGACAAATAAGGAAATTAAACAAACCAAGGTCAGATGCAAAACCTATCCATTCTCTAGTCTAGTGCACCTCCTCTCATTTCAAGAAAGAATCGCTTAACAATTTGCTTCTTTGTGATTAGTTGAAAAGGCCAAAGGGCATTCACATGGCTTTTAGGACTTATTCTACAGCTGTGCTGATTGCCTTACTACAATAGAAGTTGTTGAGCCAAAGAAGGTGCTTGTCCAAGGCCCTCAGACTGAAAAGGGAAGAATAGCCAGATTGTAAAGTTGCCATAAGAACTGTTAAAGATTTCAAACTTAAGTATGTATGTTGGGGGAATTAGATGCATGTCAGGAGCCACCCTCCCACATCCAGGACAAAAAAAAAAAGGTAGATTTAAATTTACAATTTAAATTTAAGCTTAGCAGGATTGGAGTGGAGCTAAATAGAGACTACTTCACAATTACTTACACTATTTAACATCTTCTACCCTTTATAGTCTGATTTTCTGAGAAAGTGATTTTTCTGCACCCCACGCCAAAGGCTTTGGAGGAGATTATAAGACATAATAATAATAATAATAATAATAATAATAATGATGATGATGATGATGATGATGATGATGTTGGAAGGGACCTTGGAGGTCATCGAGTCCAACTCTGTGCTGAGGCAGGAAACCCTATACCATTTCAGACAAATGGCTGTCCAGTCTCTTCTTAAAAACTTCCAGTGTTGGAGCATTTGATCTGATTTAATCCCACCGGTTAGATGTGTCTTTTGTACATCATAATAGTACACTATTTTTTCCCGTATCAAATGTTAACAGTTCTGATCGACAGTGAGAAATGCAATGTATTCCCATGTCAAACTGGCCACCTAAGAAATCTAACAAACAGCATCAAAATAAATATATCCTGTAAAGTAAGTCCAATTTGTTACATATTTAGATCTTGAAAAAGATAAAGACTATCCACATGATCTATGAGATTGGCAGGTAAGAAAGGAAGCATGAGAGATGCTTTATTTACTGCTTTCGCTTATATAGCAGAATTTAGATATTCTTGGTGCTGAATCTCTTATGGAAAGAAGATTTGCATTAGAGAAAATAATTAAAAAGTGAAGGAACACACATCTGGACAAGTATGGACCTGAGACACCAAAGGTTTATGATTGGTTAGGAACTTCAGTAGCTTTGTACATACAAGAGCTCACCTGAGAAGAAGAGAATCGAAATAATGAGAAAAATTCTGGAAGTTATTTTGAAAAGAGGGACAACATTAAGGCAGTTTGTGCCTCTCGTTCTTTTTCATGGGTCTGGAAACTCCCTACAATCTCACAGTAATATTTTAGCAGAAGAGTTGCTAAAAACTGACAGCACATGTTACCATGAAATTGGACACCTGTGATGGTCAGGTCAAAACAGTCACTGCTTTTTATATGCAATGGTGGCCACCATCTTGATATTTTTGACACACATATCCCAATGACATTTGTAGTGTAAACCTTGCATAAATTAAATACCTTTGTAAAAAGCAACACAAACACTCCAATTTCCAGAATAAAAGGCTTGGGGAAGGGGGCACACTGCTGGCTCATATTTAAGTGATTGCCCACTAGGACTCCGAGATCCCTCTCACAGTTATTGCTATTGGGCAAGGTATCACCTATACTGTACCTGTGCATTTGGTTTTTCTTGCCTAAATGTAGAACCTTGCTTTTTTCACCATGGAATTTCATTTTGTTAGACTTGTGTGTCTTCTTTTATTAAAGAAGGAACAACTACTTTTATAAAAGACTGGAAACCCTTCATGGACTTTTTGCTGAAAATGGATAAAAATGAACTAGTGATTTCTGGATTTACAAATTAAAAGAATGTATACGGGAGGAAGGTGACTATGTTCTATAATTCTGAAGGGAGTGAAATAGTATCTGGTATATCTATAGCTCCTATAAAAATATTGGAAGTCACTTCTTTTAAGTATCTTCCCTCCCTTTTTTCTTTACTTTCAATACTTTTTTCTTTCTTTCCTACTTCTATATTTTTTATTTATTCTTTGTAAATCCTTATATAACTTTTGTAAAACAAATAATAAAAATTATATTTCAGAAAAGTAATAGGGGGTGGTGTATGGATTTGAAGAGTCCTCTTTGGGTTTTGGCCAGAAGCGCCTAAGAAAGGATTCCATCCAGTGCTTTTTTTCTAAAAAAAAAAAAAAAGGTGCCGGAATTCACACACGTCATACAACCCGCCTTGCCTACCCTACAAGGTTCCATCCAAAAAAGGCGCCGGAACTCCATTCTGGGCGTTCTATGAGAAAAAAAGCCCTGATTGCATCCATGGGAAAAAAGTGGTGAGCAAAACTAGGAGCAGTTGGAGGAAGACGGAGAGGAAGAAAAGAAAAGAAAAGAAAAAAGAAGAGGCAGCTATGAGCAGCCAGATGAAAAGGAAAAAAAAAGCTGCAACAGTAAAGCCAAGAATCGAAAAGCCAGAGTGGGGCAGTGACTCATCCAGCAGATGCAGCCACAAAAGAAACCTGCAGGTAGAGAAGCAGATCGATGGCAAGCCACTCATAGGAGAAAAGGCTGTGGGGAAAAAGGCAGGTCTGAAATAAAAGTTAATAGAGAGGCCGAAGTGAACTCAGCAGTCTTTAAAAAGAGAGTCACCAATTTGGCAGAGACTGCAACTGATTGGGTTTCCCAGTGAAAAGTTGAAAAAGGCAAGGAATGTAAGTATTTTTATATAAGGATGAAGACAATGTACAATGAATAAGTGATCAGGATAGTAAGAATTTTATTTATCATAATTTGTACTGTTTCGTAGTATAAACTGTACTATTGCAATCATACAAAAGACACAAGGATTAGGAAGTACACCTGCCATAGGCATAGGAGCAGGGCAGAGTTAGAAGAAAGATTATTTTTGTAATGACATAGCTTTACCTTTGAAATGCTTCAACAATAAAACAGTCTTGCACGGGGCAGATATACATTCTTGCAGAATGGATATCTGCTTTGGAGATCTTACAATTCTATATCTGTCTATATAAGATTCTTGTTGTCACGACCTTTAACTGGGTGAAACAGTCCATCACTGAGCAACAAGATACCTCAAATGGATGGGCCAAAATCTGGGACCCATGGCTCCCATGGGAATGAAATTTGGAAAAGTTGTACTTTCTTCAGTGCTACTGAGTGATGCTGCGCTGCTGGGATCTTGCTATCCTGAAATGATCTCCATTTCAGTAACAGTTTCCCAGCCAGCTTCGTAATCCCTTGCTCCATCCCTTACCCAGCAGCAAAGAATTAATTCATCATGTGGGTCTTAAAGATGCAACAACTTTAAGGTACATGAAGAAAGGCTTGGATATTTTTATTGCTTTATGTGCCCCTTCTCTGGCACACAAAAATGCACATAAAAGGCTTTGAGTGGTTTTGAACTTGAGTCTTTCTGGAGCCAGTCTGATATCCTAACTCAGTGTTCTCAACCACACCAACTTTAAGATACGTGGACTTCAGCTCCCAGAATTCCCTAGCCAGCTGTGCTGACGGGAATTCTGGGAGTTGAAGTCCACACATCTAAAAGTTGCTAAGGTTGAGAAACATTGATTTTGCTCCCAGGACCCCTTACCGCTTTAAAAAATTACAGTATGGAGAACTCCAAAAGAACTGTTATTTGTATGACTTATGCTTAGCAGTATTTAGCATATTAAAATTTTAAGTGGATGCTTTTATTGAAATCATTTGAATCATACTCAAATAATATTAAACCATTAGATATTAACATAAACACTCGTGAAAAAACAATATTTTAACAAAAGATGAGAAGACTGACATTGCTTTTAAATTTTAAATACATCTTCAATATCTGGCAAATAATTTTGATTTTGTGTTCCCGAGATGGTTTGGGGGTTCTCAGACCACATTTTAAGAAACACTGATTAGAGGAAGCATATCCTAGAATATGGGTTGAAATATGGAATGTTTTGCATAACTATGGAGTTGAAGGGTACGGCACTAAAGGCAAGATTGATGGAACTGCAGCACTCCCCAAATATATTAAATGCTTCCACATTGATCAGGAAGTAAAATAATATGTGATAATTATTTGATTAAATAAAGTTATAAGATATGTTTGTGATAATATTAGTGGTAAGTTAATTATTTGCAGCATATGGTAGATTTTATGCAAATACTGATTGTAAAGTAAGTAAGGGATAATTTGTGGTTTGGTTGCAAGGAATGAAAGTTTATGAAGAGAAAGAAGTGGTTGAGCCCACTTTATGGAAGTGAGAGTTGGCTCCGTCGGGTGATATGTGAAATTAAGTGGAAATGGTTTACTTAAAGCAGCGTGTGTAGTAAAACGCAGAGATAAGATTGATAATGAACAAGTGCTGAATGAATGTGGACTGAATAAGAAAGTGAGTGACCAGTACCGAAGATGTAGGTTGGGGTGATTTGGTCATATGGAGAAAATGAACCAATTGCAAAACAAATAAATGAAACTGTCAACCAATGGAGAGGAAGTGAAAAGCTGAGAAATTCACAGGTAATGGAGTTGCTGAGATATTCAGAAAGAGCAAGGAGAAAAGTTTAAGGAACAAGACAATGTAATTAGTGGCTTATGGTAGAAGCTGAGATGTTAAAGTGCAGTGAAGGATGATGCTGTTAATGGATTTCCAGCTACATTTACTGATCGCGTCTTTCATTTCCGCAGCTTACTACTTTCTTTTTTTTCTATATATATAAAATTCTTTTATTAAAACAATCAACATTGAACATAAAAACGTATTGTGCAGCAATCATCATGGCACCTGATATACAATACTAAGGGTATTGTTCAGGGTAACTCGCTCCCTCCTTAATCGGGGGGTTGATGCACCCTTGCAGGGTAGTGCTGAGGACTTTAATAAGTTTTTCGCGGATAAAATCGCCCAGATTCGGATGGACCTTGACTCCAATTGGAATGCAGTATCGGCTGATAATGATTCAGTCGAGATGACAGGGACTCGTCTTGATCCTGTTGTGTGGGAGGAGTTTGACCCGGTGGCACCTGATGAAGTCGACAAGGCCATTGGAGCTGTGAGCTCCGCCACCTGTTTATTGGACCCGTGCCCCTCCTGGCTGGTTTCGGCCAGCAGGGAGGTGACGCGGGGCTGGGTTCAGGAGATTGTCAACGCTTCTTTGAGGGAGGGGTCCTTTCCGGCTCCCTGCAAGGAGGCAATTGTGCGCCCCCTCCTCAAGAAGCCTTCCCTGGACCCAGCTGTTTTAAACAACTACCGTCCTGTCTCCAATCTTCCCTTTATAGGGAAGGTTGTTGAGAAGGTGGTGTCACTCCAGCTCCAACGGTCCTTGGATGAGGCCGATTATCTGGGCCCTCAACAGTCAGGATTCAGGCTCGGCTACTCCACGGAAACTGCTTTGGTCGCGCTGACGGATGATCTCTGGCGGGCCCGGGATAGCGGATTATCCACTATCCTGGTGCTACTTGACCTCTCAGCGGCTTTCGATACCATTGACCATGGTATCCTTCTGCATCGACTGGAGGGGTTGGGGGTTGGAGGCACTGTTTTGCGGTGGTTCACCTCCTACCTCACTGGTCGGTCGCAGTCGGTGTTGGCAGGGGGTCAGAGGTCAACCCCTAGGTTCCTCCCTTGTGGGGTCCCTCAGGGATCGGTCCTCTCCCCTCTGCTGTTTAATATCTACATGAAACCACTGGGCGAGATCATCCGACAACACGGGGTGAGATATCATCAGTATGCTGATGATACCCAGCTTTACATCTCCACCCCGTGTCATTTCAGTGAAGCAGCGGAAGTGATGTGCCGATGTCTGGAGGCTGTTAGGGTTTGGATGGGTGCCAACAGGCTCAAACTCAACCCCGACAAGACGGAGTGGCTATGGGTTCTGCCTCCCAAGGATATTTCAATCTATCCGTCCATTAGCCTGGGGGGGGAGCTTTTGACCCCCTCGGAGAAGGTCCGCAACTTGGGCGTCCTCCTCGATCCACAGCTAAATTTGGAACATCATCTTTCGGCTGTGGCGAGGAGGACATTTGCCCAGGTTCGCCTGGTGCACCAGTTGCGGCCCTATTTGGACCGGGAGTCTCTGCTCACAGTCACTCATGCCCTTATCACCTCGAGGTTCGACTACTGCAATGCTCTCTACATGGGGCTACCTTTGAAAAATGTTCGGAGACTTCAGGTAATGCAGAATGCAGCCGCGCGAGCAGTGTTGGGCTTGCCTAGAAATGCCCACATTTCGGCATCACTCCGCGAGCTGCATTGGCTGCCAATTGGTCTCCGAACCCAATTCAAAGTGTTGGTTATGACCTATAAAGCCCTACATGGCATTGGACCAGGTTATTTACGGGACCGTCTGCTGCCCCATGAATCCCAGCGGCCGGTTAGGGCCCACAGAGTGGGCCTTCTCCAGGTCCCGTCAGCCAGACAGTGTCGCCTGGCGGGGCCTAGGGGAAGGGCCTTCTCTGTTGCGGCCCCGGCCCTCTGGAACCAACTTCCCCCGGAGATCCGTGTCGCCCCCACCCTCTTCGCCTTTCGTAGATTGCTTAAAACATACTTTTGCCGGCAGGCCTGGGGCAGCTAACACCTTGCCCCTAGCCAGTGTATCTTTCTGTGTATGTTTGTGGAGTGATTGGTTTCTTTTAGCTTAAGGGTTTTTTATAGATATGTGTTTATTGTAATTTCTATCATGCTGTGAGCCGCCCTGAGTTCTTTGGAATAGGGCGGCATAGAAATTAAATAAATAATAATAATAATAATAATAATAATTAGTCACTGAAAACGTCTGAATTAGTAAGCCTTTTTCCACCCCTCGCGTCTAGCCTCAACTATACTCCTGTTACGCTTGGTTTGATTGGTGTTTCTCTTATCTGGTTCCATATTCATGTGATCAACATTAAACCAAAGATCCTATTGCTAAACAATCATCCTAGAACATAGCATACAACATTAGGTATTAATCTTTGTAAACATCTGTTTTAGTAAACGTTCTTCCCTCCTCCCTTCCCTCTTCAAGTATACTCCGAGTACCTTTTGTTTGGTTGGTGTTTCTCTTATATATGGTCTATCTGCTGTATCTAGTCTAGTGCATATTGTTCGTTTGCGCTTCTGAATTGACTTCATCCCATTACTAGTGCAATCTTTTATAGTCCCTAACCGGAGATCCTGAGGTAAAAGTTTCATATCCTGAGGTAGAGATTCAGTCCGCTTTAACAGTATTAAAGCAAACAACATTAGTCATAAGGTTATGTTAAGAGGCATTAGTTATAGAACATATACATTCAACTAGAACATATACATTCAACTAGAACATATACATTCAACTACTACTTTCTTACACTTTTTCGGTGCTGTTCCTCATAATGTTATTTACCCTAAAAGGGAATAGCCTAATGTAAGTTTATATGTTTACAAATGCTGTATTTGTCGCTTTCTCATGATCAACGTTTCCTTAATAAATGCAATTTGGTAGGCTGTCTGCGGTCAGAGACTGTAAACTATTTGGGGGAACTTCACACTCCTGTGTGATTCACATCCTTGAATGTGGCCTCGCTGTTAAAGCATTCAATTTAGTGTGAGATACAACTATGAAAAGAAAATCCAAATTTAGGTTTAATGAATTGAGGAGTTCTTCTCCCTGCTATGTTTCCTTCAGAAATGTGTCAAAAGTGCAAAAAGCAAGTTCCTGTCCTATTTTGTGCTCTTTGTGCTGACAACTATGAGAAATTTGATTGTGCTCTTCTCAGTTCGCTTTGTTCCCATAAACATCTAAAGAACACAACTGTAATATTTGCCTGAAATGAGGTCCCCACATGGCTGTCTCAGGACTTAAGAGCCAGCCCCAGAGAGCTTAGTGTCATTCATCCTTCCATTCCCCACCATCCAGTCAGAGCTGAAGAAGCTTCTTGGATGAGAAGCGAAACATCTTCAAAGAAAAACAAGGAAGTCCAGTTGCCTCATGAAAAAGCACCTTTGGGACCCCAGAGAGTTTGCATTCTGGAGTCAAGAGCAAGATGGTGTTCTCACACTTGAGGTCGAGACTGGGACTCAACTGGCTCCTAAATGTTTTTTTGATATTGATGAGAGGCTGACCTGTTTCACTGTACTCGAAAAATGCAGGCTAGTCACTCTCCACAGATCTCTGTTCCAAAGCCTCATCCAATATGGCTGCTTCTCTCTATTGACTGAAAGAGATAGAGGTCAGGGTCAGCCCTGTTGTAAAATGACACGAAGCGTTGTTTCATATGGCAGGCGCCCTCAATGTGAGACTGTGAAAAGTTGCTGGCTGCAGAAGTTAAAACTTAAATTGGTTAAATTTGTCTTTTCAGAGATATTTATCTTTGTGTTGCATATTTCTTCAGCAAATGAAGTGGAAGCATTTTAAAAATATAATGTACATTTTTGCATCAATATTTTGCTGAATTTCTTTGGAAAGAAAAATATTAAACCACGCTAGTATCCATGAGTTACCATGAGATTAAGATGTATTAGTGTCTTAAAATACATAGAAAACATAAAACGTTTTGAGGGTGGGGAACGGAATGGATGGTGGGGCTAGTATTGTGGTAGAGTCAGGGAATGGGAAATATGGAGGGAGACAAGAGGCAGGGCCCTCAGTGTTCAGTACCAATCTTGTGCTCCAGCCCCTTACACTCAACCCACTTACCTGGTCAGCAGATCTGTGGGGGCCTGGGTTTTAGGCTGCTGCTTTTAAATGCCAAATCAGTCCTTTCCTGACCAATACACCCTGCTCACAATTATCCACACCCTAGTTCTCTCCCATCTTGACTATTGCAATATGCTCTACAGCAGTGTTTCTCAACCTTGACCATTTTAAGGCATGTGGACTTCAACTCCCAGAATTCCACAGCCAGCCATGCTGGCTGTGGAATTCTGGGAGTTGAAGTCCACATGCCTTAAAATGGTCAAGGTTGAGAAACACTGCTCTACAGGGAGTTGCCTTCGAAAAGTATCCAGCTTTGATTCAAAATGTGGCGGCTCGTATAGTTCTGTGCAAGTTTAGATTTGCACATGTCACCTCTCTTGTGGGAGCTGCTTTGGTTGCCAGTTTGCTTCCAGGTACAATCCAAGGTGCTGATTGTCACCTTTAAAGCCCTACATGACTTGGGGCCAGGTTATTTGAAGAGCTGTCTTTTCTTGGTTACATCTACCTGATTCATCAGTGTGAGGAGGTAAGGTATTTCATGGATCCCCTCCATTAAGAAGGTCCATCCAGTAGGACCAAGAAGAAGGGCCTTCTCTCCCTGAAGAAATAAGACTGGCCCCCATATTGATAACACTTTTAAAAGGCCCTGAAGACATGGTTTTGCCAGCAGGCCTGGGGAGCCCAAGGGTAATACAGAGTGTCAAGCGGCTTGTCTGATGGTTGACAAGGGGGGTGAGGGTATACTGGGTTTTGAATTTGGGGGTCTTATTTCTATAAGCCATGTACATTTTCTAAATAAAACAAAACAAAAATATTACTACTAGAAACAACTGAAGCATCTCATGCGATTAATTACCAAAACATTTCAGCAGTTCTTAAAATTCAACCAATCAATCACAATAGAGCTGAAAGAGACCTTGGAGGTCTTCTAGTCCAACCCCCTGCTTAAGCAGGACACCCTATATACTATTTTAGATCAATGGCTCTCCAGTGTTTTCTTAACAACCTCCAGTGATGAAGCACCTACAACTTCAGGAGGCAAGCTGTTCCACTGGTTAATTGTTCTCGTTGTTAGGAAGTTTCTCCTTAATTCCAGGTTGCTTCTATCCTTGATTCTTGTCCTGCCTTCAGGTGCTTTGGTACATAAGTTGATCCCTTCCTCTTTGTGGCAGCCTCCCAAATAGTGGATTACTGCTATCATGTCCCCCCTAGTCCTTTTTTTTTCTAGACTAGCCAAACCCAAATAATAATTAATAATAACTTTATTGTCATTGTGTGTGTATACCCAATATACACATACAACGAAATTTACATGACACCCAAAGACCAGGTCCCACACACATAATCCCCAAACACACTCCCACCCATCGCAATTCCCCACCCCAAAACCACCCAGCATCCACCCAACAGACCAAGTAGTACTGTCCAACAGTTCACTGATGGTGGCCCTTTAGTTCATTATTAAGTGCAATTATAGCTCTGGGATAAAAACTATTCAGAAAACGGGTGGTCCGAGTTTTGAATGTTCTCCATCTTCTGCCAGAAGGCAACAGTCCAAAAAGATTGTAAGCAGGATGGGAAGAATCTCTGAGAATCTTACGCAACTTCCTCAAACAACGAGATTCGAAGATGTTGTCCAGGGCTGCAAGCGTTCTTCATATGTTTTAGACTCCAGGCCTTTAATCATCTTAGTTGCTCTTCACTGCACTTTTCCCTAAAGTCTCAACGTCTTTTTTGTATTGTGACCAAAACTGGATGTAGTATTCCAGGTGTGGCCTTACTAAGGCTTTATAAAGCGGTAGTAATACTTCACGTAATTTTGATTCTATGCCTCTGTTTATACAACCAAGGACTGTATTAGCTTTTTTGGCTGCTGCCGTATGCTGCTGGCTCACGTTTAAATGATCGGCCACTAGGATTCCAAGGTCCCTCTCACAGATACTGTTTTGGAAACATAAAATAAAAATAGAAGTTTGAAGCATTAAAAGTATTCTGCCTCCTTGTTGAATATTATAAGATGAAAATAGGCCAACTTTGAAAGAAGATACTTTTTTTAAAGCTATCATTGAATAAATTATTCAGCTAATAACTTAGAACAAAACAATTGATTTATGCTTTGTGTTAAAGCAAGTTCATACAACTAGTGTATTATTCATAGTCTAATATAAATTAGCCATATTTGGATTAGCAGATTAGTTATGGTTTCATTGTCTTCGGATTTATGGTTTCAGAAAACTTCACAGCCTCTGCAAGGAGAAAACATCACATTTCATGGTCAGATTTAAGGTAGCCAATTGTTCTTGCCAAAGAAGCCTGTAGCTCAAAACACGTTACAACAGGTTTTCCATTATAGCACAACCACTTTTTGAAATCAATTATCTTTCCTCTTTAAAGGGAAGTTTTCCATTTGTTTTATTAGTGTGTAGCCCTCCCTTCTTTTCCCACCAAGGCAGGCAACTGGAGACATCTCTGTATTATTTCTCCATTCAGAAATGAAATGAAATGAAACCCCACAGGAATCATGCCACAAGAAGGTCAAGCAATCCGGTATCTCTGTCGGCGGCAATTAAATTATAGCCGTGAGAACTTCAGAACCATTTGGCAAAGTGGCGTTCCTTCACCGAAGGTTGAAATTTAACATCTTTTCTGTCTGCAGCCAGTCCCGTGTTTGGCAGAGTGAACGCTACCACTTACACTTATGGTACATTTTGCCCAAACTCGTGCAACTAATTTCTGACTGAAGAGGCTGGGGTCAGGCTTTAAATTACATAGTGTAATTAGAGATTGGCTTTTTAAGTTCATGAGTTACAACAACTTGAGTAAAAAGCTCCTAGTTACCCCACCCCTACCCCCTGCCTTCCTCCCAGCATTTTCAATAAGAGAAAGCTCATTCCAAAACAACAAAGTGCCATAGCAATGGGTAGTTCACACACAACACTCCTTTCATCCAGTTGAACGATTACAACAATTTTGTCTACTCTGACCAGCATTATTCCTCAGGTTCTTTGACACGACAGGTTTTTTTCCAAGAGAATTTTTACAGAGGGTAATAAATATATAATAAATGGAGTATCTTGATTTACTTGTATGGTTTCTAAACCGAAATGATGTTGGAAAGAAATTGTGGAAAGAAACTCAGGGTCCTGTCCAAATGGAATGGAATATGGTGTGGAGAGAGAAGCTGGGAAAAAGTTTTGGAAATAGGCTGGATCAAGCTATGGAGAAAAGAAAAAAAACAAAAACAGAAAAATGTTCTCCAGCACCTTCCTGTGGGAGAGGCAGCTGAGAATAGTGTTGACTTCTCCGTTATATGCCTTCTTCCTCTTGGTGACCCAGAGGTGGACATAAAATGGCAGCAGACCACCCTGGGCTTCTAGCATATGCGGATGCATGCAGATGCATACAGAGTCCCTGGGGGTAGTTGCCAATGTGAATTTAATAAATAAATGTACACATCACATTGCTTTCTACAAAGAAAGATCGAACACCTTGTACGGCCACTCCTGGTAAAGGGTTGAAAACAATTCCAGATGCCATGTTCTGTATTTTCTTTCTTTTTTAAAAGAGGATTTTCATTCTCTATATTTCCTAAGATGATCTAGGACAGTGATGGCGAACCTTTTAGAGACTGAGTGCCCAAAAAGTGGCCCCGCCCCCACTCCACCCTCCTCCCGCCGGGCCATTCACTGCCTCCAGGGCCCGCCGCAGATCGCCCAGGCAGCCCAGCAGTGCTATGGTGGTCACGCCCTCTGCAGCATCAACTGTGCATGATGGGGTGTGAGGGCAGAGTCTTGTCTACGCTGCCTGGCTGTCATGTCCTTGGCTGCACTGCTCCGCATGGGCCACGCTCAGGGTGACTCTCCTTCAGGGGGTCTGCTGGAGAGGAGGGGGTCGCAGGGGGAGGTGAGGCTGGGGCAACGGTACGTGTGCCCACAGAGAGGGCTCCGAGTGCCGCCTCTGGCACCCGTGCCATAGGTTCACCACCACTGATCTAGTAAAACATTACATTTGGTAACAAATGCCTATCCAGTTGCATGTTTTCAGCATATACTTTTTTTCATTGAATTGCAGTTAGTATATTTAAATAGTATAAAAATGTGACCACATCTTTTCACTAAGCTAGTAGCTGTAAGTGACCTTCTTGGATGTTGTGATTTCCCTCCATTCTCCCTCCATCACCCCATCTTTCTAGGCATATCTAAAATCCAATGCAGAGTGCCCCCCATCTCTTGACCAAGATCAAGAGAATCATGGCAGAAGGTGGGACAATCTGTTCTGCTACTAGATGCTGCTTGAGTGTTGTCTCCCCCAACATATCGAGATTCCTGAGTAGGATGAGATATAATTTGCCCCCTTCCCTGTATGTCTTCTCTCTGCTCCTTGGGAGGCAATCCTAGGGTCACACTCTGACTTTGAACAAATCATGACCTGAATCTGCAGGAGTCAGATAAATTCAAGAGATACACAAACTTAAACAGATCAAATTGTAACACTATTGAAACTTTAGAACTGGAGAACTCAAAATCAGAGAGATTCTAATCAATTTAATTGCAAAAATGGATACATTTCTTTTAAGCTTTCTGTGTAAGAAAATCATCTGATGTGTTATGTTTAAAACCACAGTGGTTTTATTAGAGATCTATATAGTCAGGGCCTTGGAGAAAAGCTTTGCCAGTGTTCAGTGTTCTTTGCCAGTTCTCTCCAGGGAGCAAAAGAAATAGGATCTATTGATTATTTTTCATTATCTCTAATTTCTACAATTATGAAACTTTAACGCCCATGTTTTCTAGTAACTTTCATCTAATTGTAAAATTTGTTTTCCAGAGAGGTGGTTCTACAAGCAAATTGCTTGGCATTTTCATGATAATGAAAGCCCTTATAATAACAAGACATTTTAAAATTCTGTAGATGATTGGTTTTCATTCTTTTATGTTTCTTATTCTGAACTGTTTGGCTGTGTTTTCATGCCATCCAATTTAAATACAGGTAGTCCTTGAGCTACGAGCGGAATGGAGTCTGCCCATTCCACTCGTCGTTAAGATGCACACGGCTCATTAAGTGATCATGAGGTGTCTCAGGGTGGGGAAGGCCATGGAGGGCCTAGTGATGGAACAGCCCCACAAGGCCTTCCCGACCCACTAAGAAACCTCATCCTTCCCCCTTCCTTCCTACTGCACCAGACTCATCTTGAAAAGATCTGTCTCCTCTCCGCTACGGTTCCTGTTGCTACTCAGATCTGAGGCCAGGGGACACTTCCGCGGCCCTCTGGCAGACAGATCCGGGCACCGGATACCTTCTCCAGCCTGCTGCCACCTGGATCTGAGGCCAGGGTACGCTTCTGCGGCATTCTGGCGGCCTGATCCAGGTGCCGGATGCCTCCTCCAGGCCACTACTACACAAATCTGAGGCCAGGGGACACTTCTTTGGCCCTTTGGTGGCCCGTTTCTGGGCGGCAGCAGCCTGGAGAAGGCCTCTGGCGCCCGGATCAGGCCACCGGAGGGCCGTGGAAGCATCCCCTAGCCTCAGATCCGGGCAGAAGCAGCCAGGAGGTGTCCAGCGCCTGGATCGGGCCGCCAGAAGACCACGAAAGCATTCCCTGGCTTCGGTTCCATTCTCTGTTGCAGAGAACAGAGGCCTAAAGTACCATGAGTTCACACAAGATCAGAAGCGTGAGATCTTGCCCCACTGATCTCGCGTGATCTTGTGTTACTTTAGGCCTCCGTTCTCTGCAAATGCATGAAGGCCTGGAGCAGCCAAGAAAGCGAAGGATCTCAATCTTCGCAGGGTGAGTATTGAAGGCCTGGTTCCCAGGGAGACCCCGAGTGGGGGTGGGGAGGGAGGGAATAACCAGGGTGAATGTTGTAATGCCACTACAATCACAAATGTGAATGACTGCCATGGTGCTGCAATATTCATGATTTTGAGACTTGCTCATAAGCACTAGGGGGTGCTTATCACGTAACTTCAAGCAAGCGTTAAGTGAATGCTCATAACTCGGGGATTACCTGTTATTTATTTAAACTCTGTGTTCATATTCTAAAGCTTTCTAATTTTATTCTTTTGTTGCTTCTTTTGTTCTTGGAAAAATAAGTAGATAAACTAGATGAAGGCAGGAGTTAGTGTGCATTATATAGTGGATGGAATCTGCATCCATTTGGTGATGTATTTACATGCTTTAACTATAGAATTGGATTATTTCTCCTCTGTTGTTTTAGATTTGTATTCTCAACAGATTAGGTAAAAGTAATTTCAAATTGCTTTCTTTCTGTAGTTGCTCAGACACCGTGCAGGTGATGATGAAAACATTGACGTCATACTATTGGATCACTGGATAGGGTGTTTTTTATATTGTAGTTTGTAAAGGTTTTTAGTATATATCTTCCAGCATTCCAAACTTAATTCTGAGACTCATTTTACATGTACTGTATATATAAAGAGCACTGGTCATGTAATTTTATTTTCTGGCGTGATTACTGTATACAAATCTAGCTATATGTAGGCAGAAAGAATGATGTGCAATCAGATTAGCAAAAAAGCAGCTATATCAGTGAAGAGGTAAATTATGGCACTTTCCCAATTTTGCATTACATAATTTTTTTGACAGCATTCATTGCCCCATTCAGATCAATACAATGCAACTCACTGCATAGAAGATTTTGAAAATGTTTGGAAGTTTTTGTTAAAAACTGATCTGATCAGAACTTTTTTAAAATTTCAAAAGTTGATGGTTTTCAAAATTATAATTCAATATGATTCAAGAATAAAACTAAATACCATTGCTTTTATCTGAAAATACCATGAGTTATTTAAAAGTAAAGTAAAAATATTCCATTATTTGCAACGCATATCTACAATTTATTGCTTGATCAGAACTAGGTTCACAAACAAATTTTCAACATAGAAATGCAACATTAGTAAGTCAAGATAGGAAGAAAAAGATGGCCAGCGACAAAGCAAAACATCTATTGCTGAGGATTTGGTTTTCTGCTCAAGATAATATGTCTTTTCCATAATTGATTCTTAAAATTCTACAATGTTAGAAATACATACTCATAGAAGTAGTTGACTGACAATATTTCTAAAACAAATTTGAACTGGAGAAATTGTCACCAATACCTCTTTCCTTAAGATAAAGTGAAGTGCATTTCCCCCCCATAACCATATACTGAATTTCCTGAATGTCAAAAAATATTTTAAAAATTAACAAACATAAAAATAGCTTGCTTTTAAGAATATTGAAGAAAAGCTGCACAAAAGTCTGCATTCAACTACAGCATATCTATTTTCAAATACATTATGGCTGCTCTAGGTCACTGCGACTTTTGCTTGAGATCTCAAGCTATACCTGATACACAGCTCAATGTCTTAAAATTTATATCCAATGCCAAACAAATATCCAAAATCTTCAGTCCAACCCAGAGCTGGATTGTGAATGTTTCATGTCATCTTAAATAGATTCCAAATTTATTGCCAAATATATGTCCTATCGGTCTGTCTTTGCCAAAGATCCTTTCCCAACATTTGTTTAGCTACTAAATTTATAAAAAGATGTGGGTAGAAGTTACTGAAGCTCAGTACTGGTGAATCACATCCATAAAGGACTCTGAATGAGGATAGGAACGCTGAATTACATGCCTATTTTTGAGATATACAGTTCAGACCTCATGGACCTGCTCTTTGGTACCACCCTAGAACAGGATGGGACATCTGTGACTTTCCAGATGTTCCTACACTGCCCAATTGTTACTATCTATCCTCATTGGCCATATTAGCTAAGGTTTTGGGGACATCCATCAGCAGCATGAGTGCACTCCAAAAGTATTCACGGGTTGCTCTGGATATGGGTTTACAGCTGCTTTTGGAAAAAAAGAGATCTGATCTCACTGGTGGCATTGTTGCGACACATCACAGACATAAGCACTCTAGCACTGAGACTAAACATGTTTTAAATAAGGAAATTCACATATAGTGTTAACAAGTAGGTGCCAGGAGATTTCTGTTTTACTATTTTTCACTTTGATACTAGAAGCAAACATGGTAACAATCAACCTAAATAGGCATGATCCAGCCAGAATTAAGCACCTTTAGGTTCTACTAATTTAAGTAAGGACAATAAGCAATTAAACTGATTTAGAAGTATATCTTTCAATGTATATCATCTACATTGCTTTTTTACTAGAAAACCTGCCCATCAGAGTTTCTAGATAATATTTAGCTAAGTGCAATAATTAATTTCAAATTTAACATTCAAGGCAACAGGTGAGAAGAACTACATTTAAATTCAAATATTTCTGAACATAATTATTAAGCAGTTACAAATATTAAGATGAATCTTAGCATTATACAGCACATTGCTACACATCATTTGTTATGGATGAAGTGGAAATTAATATATCTGATTATTACAGCAGCAAAAAAAATCTACAACTGTTCTGCGCCATGGAATACATTCTGAAGCAGCATTTTTAGTTTTAAAGAGAAAAGTCAAAAAAAGCCATAAATTATATATTTTAAGAATTCTTTTGAGGCATCCAGTAAATTTCTGTGCTTCACTCTTGACAATATATACCCACACAATCCTGCATTTATATATAAGTCTTCAATAATATGCAGGTAACTGTGAAGTAGATTTATGCAGTAGATCTATGCAGCTGTGATTAAAGTGCAAAATATTTGGTACAAAGTCTTAATGACTACCGTATCTTGTTTCAATGGACACTGGAGAACTGAGACTGGATCTTCCATTGATGGCAATAGTGTTTGATGGAGGTGCAACCTGGAAAAGAAAATATTGTCAGGATCATAGAAAAAAACTAGGCCTGGATATCATCCATCCACCATTTCAACATGCATCTGTCTTAAAAAGTTATCCCTGAGCAACATCTACCGTGTTTCCCCGAAAGTAAGCCCTAGCTTGATTTTTGGGGGTGGACCTAATATAAGCCCCACCTCCAAAATAAGCCCGTAGTTTTGGGGCAGGGCACACACTTAAAAATCAAGCCAGGGTGGGAATGTGGATCTGCCCCACTTACCTCACACCCACTTACCTTGCAGCCAGGCCTCTCCTTGCTGGCCCACTTCTTCTGCGGCGTCTTTTGCAGCCAGGCCTGCATTTCTCAGTCACAGGCCTTTCCGGAAGGCCTCTTCAGCCAAGAACCAAGCTATGGATTGAATAGCTTGGTTCTGTAAGACCTCTGCAACTGAGGACCGAGCTATGGATTGAATCCATAGCTTGGTACTCAGCTGCATAGGCCTTCCGGAAAGGCTGACTGCAAAATACAGGCTGGACTGCAACTGCAGAATGAAGCTGCTCCTTTGGCTGCAGAAGAAATGGACCTGCTAGGTGGGGCTGTTGGTGCCGGAGGTGAATAAGACATCTGCCAAAAATAAGACCTGGTGCCTCTTTTAGAGGCAAAAAAAAAAAGACCCGGTCTTATTTTTGGGGAAACACAGGTAATTATCAGGATGAGATGTCTACTCCAATCCCATTCAATAAAGAAGCGTATACAGGTTTGATAAAGAGAGTAATGTAATGTGGTCAGCGAAGGGTGAGAAGATTAATCAAATATTAATCCGTTTTGACATTCAGTGGGTGTCTCTGGACATTGTTTTATCAAACAGCGCAAAATGGTAGGACAAAATGAGATGGAAGAAGCATATCTCCAAGATTAAAAAATAGGAGACAAGGAGGTTAAAATATGAAAGTACTAGATCAAACAGAATTGGAGAATAAAACAGGTTTTAAGATTGAGAAGAAAGCAAAACATTGGGTATCGCCATGACAATTCTGAACAGTACGCTGCTTCAAAATAGTTATGTTAAAACATGGAGTGAAAGTAAAAAGATATGTTAAAGATGGAACAAAATGCAACTGTCATTTTTGAGGAGTGAAGTCAACAGACACATGGAATGAGGTATACATTTTGCTTTTTAAAAGGAAATGTTTTAAATAAAGCATTATCTTAATGGGGGGAGACTAGTCATATGATGGAAACATTCTGGAGAGATAAATACCTTCAAGCCTTACCCTCTTTTGACCCATTTGATTAGCAATTAATGAGGGCTTAATTCAACAGAAATAAAACTGCAGCACAAAAGGCCACAGAGTTTGGCTCTGCACCCAAACAAGATATTAAAAGGAGGAAAATGTTTGGCTGACAGGAGAAACAGTTTTTCTGCCTCATTTCTTAAATACTTGACAGTTAGTGAGAGCACCTGATAGACCTTTTACCTGATTTACTAGAGTAAAGCATTCGCCCAACATCCATTCTCCCTGCTCTCCATACACAAGGGAATCAAGGAGCCTGCCAGCCTGCTGACATTAAGGGTTTAATTCTCTCACATGCAAACATCCCTTGTTTTAAAAAGCTAAAGTGACATTTTGCAGCCACAGCCTGACATCATCTTCACAAGAGGCATAAAAATAAATTTGATACTGCAGTTTTCTCATCCAAGTTTCACTTCCTCACATTGTTAATCTCATCAACAGGCTACGCTTTGTGGGGGGGGGGGGGAAGGATGTCTTTCTTGAATGGAGAACAACTACCGGTAGGAAAATCTGAAAAAAAAAACGTTCTAAAAATGAATGGATCTAACTAGGTCTATCCCGACCATATTAGTAAGCCTTAGAGCCCATTCTCTTTTCAATGCACAGTTTTAAAAAAGAATGGAGGCATGCCTTAGTTACTCTTCATTTTTCACTATTTATTTACTTATTTAATAAACCCACAGAGGGCCTCAACAGCAGTCAAAGAAAAACAAGTGACAATAGAAATACTAAATACCCAGAACTTCACAGCTCATTATAAGAACAACAGAAAACATGCAAGGAGCCAGTTCACATTCCACCCTTCCACAGAATCTGCTGGAAAACCTTGATCTTCAAAAAAGCACAACAGATTTGGGTTCAATACAGACATCGGAAGGAGTGCCTTTCACGTATGCAAGATGGCACTGCTTTACCACGAGGACTTGGAGTGAGCAAACTTTCCAGATCTTATCAGATGGACAGAAATAACAAAAAGAGGCCACCCCAAAGGTGTCCAAGCCCATGAAGTGACAACCAGCCTTTTGAATTGCAACTGGAAGCTAAATAGTGGTCAAAATAATGGTGTAACACAGTAGGAGTATGAAACAATGATGTTACACAGACAAAATGAGATATGACCATAATTACCTCCATCCCTCTATTTTGGACCAAGGCAGTTTCTGAGTAGACTTCAAAGTAGCCAAATGGAGAGCGCACTGCAATAATCCAAACAGTTGGTGATTAAGGCCTCCCAGTCCAGAATACAGGTTGTAATTGGAGTACCAAATGAAATCTCTGGCCATGGCTGCCAACTGTTTGTTGAATAAGACCCTAGAGTCTATGGACCCCCACACTGCACAGATGTTCCGCCTGGAGAAGGGCAACCTCACTGAGAACAGAAGTTGAAAGATACTTGAAGCCAAAGCCATTTGGTCTTGCTACGCTGGAACTGGAACTAAACCTTAATGGCACTGCCATGTTGGGATTAACATTTAAATCTGGGTATCACCTGCATACTGATAATACCTGAATCTGTGTTAACGTAGATGTTAAATACAAAAGGGAAGATGATGAGCTGTTCCAAGGAGTCCTGTCCTGTCCCACTCTCTACCAACTTCTCATCTCTAACCCCTGGGAGTGAAGGGCTCAGAAGGCTACTGTGATCAATGATCCTGAAAGCTTCTATCACAGCGGTTCTCAACCTATGGGTCGCGACCCCATTTGGGGTCTAACGACCGTTTCGCGGGGGTTGCCGGACACCGCGGTCCGCCATTTTGGTTTTTTTATTTTTTTTGTTTTTTTTCATCGCGCGCGCACCACGCATGCGCGGTTCGGCCCGTCGCACGTGCGCCGCGCATGCGCGGATCGGCCCGTCGCGATCCGCCATTTTGGTTTTTTAAATTTTTTTAAAAATTTTTTTAATTTTTTTTTCGTCGCGCGCACGCGCGCAATGGGCCAATCCACGCATGCGCAGCGCGCGCACGATGAAAAAAAATCAAAAATAAAAAAAAATTAAAAAAAAATGGCGGACCGCGACGGGACGATCTGCGCATGTGCGGCGCGCGTGCGACAGCCCGAACCGCGCATGCGCAGCGCCGACGAAAAAAAAATTAAAAAAATAAAAAAGGCGGACCGCGGGTCAGGGTCGCGGCACGCATGGGCGGCGCAGTGGGGTCTCAACCTGAAAAAGGTTGAGAACCACTGTTCTATCAGCTACATTAGGCAATTCAGTCCAGAAAATCTACTCCACTAGAATTATATTTTATTAAGATTAAGATTTATTAAGCTATAATAACAGAATCTTGCAAGTTTGATCCTGCTATCCTTCCTCTCCATCTTATATCCCAGTGAACCAGGGAGCATTTGCTTGTGCCACTTCCAAATAGTATCTTGCTTTCTAGGTCTTAAAAGAGTGTTTCAGCCCTCTTTGTCTAGGTCAGGGGTAGGCAACCTCGGCTCTTTTATGACTCATGGACTTCAACTCTCAGAATTCCTGAATCAGCCTACCCCTGGGTCTAGGTAATAGATCTTGTGTAGTTCTGTCAAGGTCATCTCTTTTACTTTCTACAGCTGCAGTAACAGGAATGGTCCCACCAGAAGTCATCCACAAGCACAATCAGTGATGTCTCAATACTATATCCAATCCCTGTCTGATAAGATTTCAGATAATGCTTTTCCTCCAGAGTCCGCTATAGTTACAGCCAAGAGAAGCAGGCAGCAACAACAATTAAAACCACAATGGTAGACTTTTTTTAACAACACAAAAGAACACTGAAAAAAATATCTTAGAATGGCAAGGTGTGCAGTCACAAAGCTTGCCTGAGAAAGATGAGTTCATCTACTCCAGGCATGTCAAACTCACGACGTCATGTGACGTCGTGCGACGTATCGCAACTTTTTCCCCATTGCCAGCAATGGGGTGGGTGCAGTTTCGACGTGATGCATCCGGCCCACGGGTTGGCAGTTTGACATGCCTGATCTATTCACTTGAACTCCGTTCTCTGTATATAGATTTTGTCCTATTAAGCAACAAAAAATATCTGTAAAAATATGCAAAATATTCTGCTGTATATACATGAAAAATATCCAGTATGGTTTTGAAACTTGAAGCCTACAAACCTGAAACTGATGCCGCAACCTTTCTGCTTTACTGACTTGGTTTTTAAGAAGTTAACTATCTGATTCGAAGGCTGAAGAGATTTAGGGAAGGTGGAAGTGCAGGTATGAAGCCAGTTTATGAAAGACCTTAACTTGGAAAGTACAAATGAGCAAGGGAACTGAAAGAGGTGATGGAAGAAAGGAGAAAGTGACCAGGCAAATAGAAAGAGGGAAGCTAAGAGTACACAGCAACCTGATGTCCTTTAAAATAGGTTAGTTGATCATGGTTTCTATAACAAAAGTAATGATATATGCTAACTAGGTTGAGGTTAACCAGATCAAGGTCAACAGTTATGCACACAGATCTATTTCCTATTGGCCTCGTTAAAAATAATAACAACACATTCACAAGATTTGCTCATCGTATTCTGATTACTACACTGACTTTGAAAGAAGCCCTATAAATCCCCTGCTGTTGATGTAATGCCGAGTGGGAGAAGGGAGGATAGCGACTCACCCGCCTCAATTTGGCAGCAGCCTCTCCAGAGCGGATTGCAGCCAGCAAGCTCTGGTGGATTTGTTCTGGGTCAGGGTGCTGGACTGCTGCAGCAAGGCTTCTCTCACAGATAGCTGTAGCTGGATGGTTGAATAAAGGGGGTGCCTGCCTGTTTTGCTCATAGCTTGCATCGTTAGTCTTCTGCTGAGTTAAAACATTGCCAAGTAAGGTTAGCTGAGGGTGTTACCATCATTCTGAGCACATTCTCAAAGAGCTATAGGTTTCTAACTACAAAAGCATTGTAGTTTATTAAGCGGATCCAGAATAATAAATCATTAATTTATTATTATTGTAGGGGGGGTGTTTAAGGTTGCCACAAAATTCAGGTAACACACGTTGGATAAATAACTTACTCAAATATTCCAGTAAGCAGACAGAACTGGGGGTGGGGGAGATGCAATGCCATTATGAATGCATGTTAAATACAAGTTTTACCTTGTCTGTCAGGATCTGCTGTGTCTGAGTTGTTGGACTCGGTATAGGTGAATAATCCTTTACTTCGGTGTTGGATGCTGATGAGCTAAGGTCAAGAGAAGATTGTTCTTTTAATGGTCTGGTTGCATTGGCACATTTTTTACTGAAGGACTGTGATCTTTTAACTGCTGATGATACAGCAAGAGCAAAAGGTGAAGGTTTAGGAGAAGAATATGGTTGTGGCAAAACAAAAGTCCTCAAAGTTTTCAATTGTAATGGAGAAGGCTGGGATGAAGGAGAAATCAATGGTTGAGATACTTTTATAGGAGAAGTGACTTTTCTCTCTTCATTACATCTGTTTTCAGTAGTTTCCTCAGGTAACTGAGAAGGAACAGTAACTGGTTTAGGCAGTGGAAAGCCAGGTTGATCTGGAGATGCCACTTTTTTCTCCGTCTCCATAGTCTTAGCTTCATTCTGAATAGGAGAAGTGGTGACTTTTCTCTCTTTTTCAGTAGTTTCCTCAGGTAACCGAGAAGGAACAGTAATTGGTTTAGGCGGTGGAAGGCCAGGTTGATCTGGAGATGCCACTTTTTTCTCCGTCTCCATAGTCTTAGCTTCACTCTGAATAAGAGAAGTGGTGGCTTTTCTCTCTTCTTCATTACCTCCATTTTCAGTAGTTTCCTCAGGTAACCGAGAAGGAACAGTAACTGGTTTAGGTAGTGGAAAGCCAGGTTGATCTGGAGATGCCACTTTTTTCTCCGTTTCTAGAGTCTTAGCTTCATTCTGAATAGGAGAAGTGGTGACTTTTCTCTCTTTTTCAGTAGTTTCCTCAGGTAACCGAGAAGGAACAGTAATTGGTTTAGGCAGTGGAAGGCCAGGTTGAGCTGGAGATGCCACTTTTTTCTCCGTCTCCATAGTCTTAGCTTCACTCTGAATAGGGCTGCTTAGAGAACCACTTCTTGCAATTGCAGAAGTTACGTAATGATCTGTGGTCCTCCTCTGTATCTGTAAATAAAAATTGCTTGGCCTTATTGGGGGACTCAAAATTTTTGGTTTTTCTTGCACCGCAGGTGGAGAACTTTTCTTTCCTGAATTTAGAATTAAAGGAGGAATTGGGTGGTCTTGATTAGGCCTGGGATGTTCTATCTCCATTTTCTGGCCTTGGGCACTGGAGAAGGAAACTGGGCTATGATCAGCAGCCAGGTATGTTTTAGGCGGTGAATCCCTCCTTACCTCATATAATGTAAATTCATTCTTAAAATCAGGTTCCGTTTGATACGGTCTTTTTGAGATATTAGCAGTCTCTGTTTGTGTACCAAATTCTTGGGAATTTTCATTCTTGGGAGATACCGCTGCTTCTTGGTGTTCCACAGGATCTAATTCCCGATTCTTCGCGGTTTCCAAAAATTTGGGAGGTACTATTTTGTAAGTAGTCATTCCAACTTTGGGTATGTAGTCTCTGGTAATTTCATTGGAAGGCTTAGGCTTAGGCTTTGAACCTTGTCTGTAAAGTGGGTACGTTTTTGTAGGAGAACTAATTGGGCTTCTAACGATTGTCTCTGGGAGAACTGGGTTCTCATTTACCAATGCATTATCATGGGTGCCATTAGGATTCACACTGCTTTGGTCTGCTTGTCCTATGGGCTTACTCATCCTATTCAGGGCTCCTGAGGAATGGTTTTTCTGTACTGGCTTGTGTACATGAGTTGAATCTTTGTGAGGGCTCAGTGTGTGACTCTGATGATTGCCATTTTCACTTAATGCAGTCTGACCACAATTATCTTCAGATATGGTCTGAATTGCAACATCCTGAGTCTTTATTACATCTGCATTGATCGGATCACATTTTTGATCATGCACATTCAAAAACATCTCCCCGTTTAGAGAGGTGTCATCCAGTGTCTCAGGCTTGTTACTTTTTCCTATTTCTTTCTTACTGAGTTTGTTAGAAGGCAGAGGATATGTTGCTTCTTTGTGACCTTTTTAAAAAGGGAAAACATAATTTTGACATTAGCACAGAGAAGAAAAATTCTCTGAATTACACATCACTCTTTTTTCATTAAAACGGTACTAAGCAAACTAATTCCCTTAATATAAAATTCCATTGATTATACCAAACTGCCATGTGTCGTGCTGATTTCACAATCTATGCCAGGCAGACCCAAAATGGCTTATTAACATGATGTAATGGTAAATGCAGGCAGGACTTTATGATTGCTGATTTATATGGCTTGAGAACAACCACAGGGAGAATCAGAGGAATTCCTTGGTGCCAATAAGTTTAATTAGCATTCCCAGAATGTTAGAGGGAAAATTTCCTTGCATGAGCAATTCAGAGAAAAAAAACTGCAAGGATCATTTCCTGATTTTTCAAGGCATTACATGAAGGACAAGATAATAATTCTGATTAAGAGAAACTCACCATTATTTGTGTTTGGCTGCAATGTACCATGTGCTGTACCATTGGGAATGCTAACTCCTTCACTCAATATTTCACTATCTTGGGCTCTGCAAAACAAAATAGAAATACTAGGGAGAGGACTACTGACAGATGAAGAAAGCCCCACAAACAAAAGATAATTCGTTTTGACAGACAAGGACCCAAAGGCGGAATAGAATACAGGTAGTCCTCAGGTTACAACAATGCTGAATGAGGAGGATTTACAATGGTTCCTTGGAATTCTAGCCACTGCAGCCTCCCTGCAGTCACGTGATCATGATCCCAGTGCTTGGCACCCAGCTTGCAAATATGATGTAGCAATGGGCCATGATTATGTGACTGTGATTTCCAATGTTTCCTGCTGAGTTCCCAGAAGTAAAGTCAATGGGGAAGTCAGCAGGAAATCGAAACTCACTGTCACATGAGGTCCTTGCTTAGTGACCCATATGATCCTTATTTATGACAGCACAATAGGTCTGCTGGAATTACTGTCACTAAGCAACTCAGTCTTATGATGCTAGGCTTTCCAACAATGTCACTTAACAATGCAGTCCCAATAATCCCTTAATTACCCTATGGTAAGATGGTCAGCCAATAAATCAGATGGTTAAGTAAGTAAGTAAGTAAGTAAATAATCAACCCTAGGACTACCTGTAATGATAATAACAATGAATCATAAAATAATATGGTCTATATGCTAAAATGTAGACAGAAAAATCAAGAACTAAAGAAAACAATGAAAACAAAAGGACTTCAAAGATTAATATATTTTTATAGCTTAGGTTTTTATTGGTTGGAGTTATTCTAGCTGGCAGTTATATAAGGATATTGAAAAGACAAATGCAGCTAGAGAAAACCAAGAAATGAAAAAAATATGAATTGCAATAGATACATTAAGCTTTAAATTTAAGTAAAACAAGCATAAATAAGTAGTTCTCATTGAAGCCCAAGCCTTCTGGTATGGATAGGCTAAGTAATCATCCACAGTGTGATAAAAAAAATATTTTGAGGACATAGGTGACAGAATCAAACTTCTGGAAAGCTTAAACTTGAATCTCCCTTGACCAAATCTTGACATGGCAATTGTGACTATGTGGGGTCCTTGGTGCTCTCTGAGCTTGCTTGTTTTCTTGCAGACGTTTCATTACCCTAACTAGGTAACATCATCAGTGCTAGTAAGGAGTGCAGTTTGCTGTCTGTTTGTATTCTGGTGTCTTGCCTGTCTGGGTGGGCGGGGACGGTCATAGGGATCCTTTGGTTGGGCTGTTTATTAATGGCTCTTTGGCAGTTTCTTGATCGGCGTATTGCTTACTTGATTGCTAGTCTGAAGTCATAAGAACATAAGAACATAAGAAGAGCCATGCTGAATCAGGCCAAAGCCCATCGGGTCCAGCATTCTGTGTCACACAGTGGCCCACCAATTGTACATGGGGATCTTGAGCAGAAAGAGAAGGCAAAACCCTCCCTTTCCCTTGACCCCCAACAAGTGGTACTCAAGGGAATCCTGCCTGCCTCAACCAACATAGAGGCGGCACATGGACATCCGTTTTAATAACCACCGATACACTTGGCATCCATGAATCTATCTAGCCCTGTCTTGAAGCTGTCAAGGCTGACAGCTGTCACGACCCCTTCTGGAAGTGAATTCCATAAATCAACGACCCTCTGAGTGAAGAAATATTTCCCTTTATTTGTCCTCACTTTCTTAGCTATCGACTATCCATGGCTCGTGAGAAAAGTAAAAAATGCCCAATCCTGAAACCTTGTGCTGTCAACTCCTGCAGGTATCACTTCAGTACATTTCTTTTAGGTTCTTAAGAATGTAAACTGTATTAGTTAACTTCGTAGAAACATAGTATATAAATGTAAAAAAGTATGTAATCTGAAAATTTGTTGAGATCTTAGAAATAAATTAGAGCAAGAGTTGTATATACTGGGGACCATAACTATTTGTTACCAAGAGTTGCAGATAAGTTTTATTTTTTGAACTTTTTATGGGTTTGGGTCTCAGATGGCTACTGGAGGTATGATGGTGATAAAGGAGATACACTTGAGATTCCTGGCAGGTTTTATAAAGAAGGTCTGTATTTTGTTTATATAGGTAAGACTTAGTCCTACGATCATTCATTCAGTGACCATTCAAAGTACCGCTGTACTATATGAATGATGACTGTGACTGGTCCTGGGAGCCCCAGTCATCTCAACACACCTGCAATCACATGATCACAATCTGGATCCTTGGCAAGCATTCCCTGTTACAACCTTGCCACACCTCCCTTCCACCCGTGCGCAACTTTTTGCCCTCATCTGCACCACACCCTCCCTGACTCCTCCTCTCACAACTCACAACTCTCCCCACTCTGCACCACTTCTTACATACCCCCCTTGCATCTTTGCACACCTTCCCCAACCCCTTCTGTGTATCCCCATGCTCCCCACCTGAAAGAAGTTGGTCAGGGACTTGCAACTTCCTACCAGCTTCCCACCAACTTTGGTCGCGGAAAGCCAACCAGAAGGTGCCTCGCCTAACCACACCATGGGATTTGGTCAACAACTGGAACTGTAGAGATTGCATTGCTTAAGCAATGCAGTCGTGCTTTACAATCGTACTTCTAGGCAATGGAATTTCTGGTCACAACTGCTGTCATACATCAGGGCAAAATAGCTGAATGGACTCCAATGGAGGCTTAAGCATTTATTTTAGTGTTTACACGTTGTGGGGGGGGGGATAAAAAACAAAAACATTATAATGCCATCCAAACCCATAACTAATTTTTCTACCAAGCATCAGTGGTCTGTAGCTGGGGGTCCACTCCACCCCCCAATGAACTGGGGAACTGAACCATAGGCTGCCAATCTTTGATATATTCATCAACCACAACACTTTTCTTTTTTAAAGAAGCACTGATTAAGCCTTATTTTGCTACATGAGGCATTAACAGTACTGTTGGTAGATAGCATAACTTTTTGGCCCTAGCTTTAGAACTCCCATCCCAACAGTTACAGTAATAGCAATAGCACTTAGAGACTTATATACCGCTTCACAGTGATTTACAGCCCTCTCTAAGCGGTTTACAGAGTCAGCATATTGCCCCCAACAATCTGGGTCCTAATTTACTGACCTCAGAAGGATGGAAGGCTGAGCTGCCCAGGATCGATGGAATCGAACTCCTGGCTGTGTGAGTAGTTAGCCTGCAATACTGCATTCTAACCACTGCACCACCACGGCTCCCTACGGTAATGTGAGATGATGGAACCCAGCTTGGATGAATTACTCAGTTCCTTACTCTCATATATACATAAAATCGTACTAAGCTTAGCTTTACTTACTTATCTCGTGCACTCGTATTTTCTGTTTTCTCTTCATTAGACTCTTGTGCATTGTCTCCAATATCAAAACTTGGATCAGACGCAGTTTCATGTTTTTGAACATCTAGTGGAACCTCAGAAGCACTGAGAGAGTCATCATGTGTTTCTTCCTTCTCATCTATTTCCTTTAGGCTATATTCAGAACCCATGTCAGCTGTGCAAAAACACACACACAAACACACACAACACACACAAGGAGTAATCTTTGGAGAGTTTCAGTATACAAAAGTGTATTGCTTTTTAAAAAAAAAAAGTTTGAATACTTGCTTACTAATGCATTTGCTATGCTGGTAGAGGAACTTTGTCCTATTATTTAAAATCACTATAAATAAGGTAGGGAGAACGTAATATATGAAACACTTATATATTAATAGAAGATGAGAGTTTGGCAAATATATTTGAAAATACCATAAAAGCAATGTCATCTTCTTTAATTAAACACATAAGAGAATAAACTGACAGGAACATAGGGAACTGCTTTATATAGAATTTAATATATTTAGACATTCTGTGGAAGAAAATAGGAAATTATCTAATAGTATTACCATAATCAGAGGAAAAGTCCCTGCATATCTTAGTTTCTTCTTGGCTTCATTAATAAACTAATATTCTCATATGACTTCAGCATAAATGTGTTGTACCATAGAGTTATGTGAAGACAAGTACAACAATGGCACTCTTAAAATCATCAAGAAGAGAATAAGTAGGCTACAACACTCAAAGCAGGCACATGAAGCTGAACAAAATGGAAGATCTTTATTTCCTCCTCAAAACATACATTAAACGGCATTCATTACTCTCAGAGAGCTCATGTTAAATGAGACTAGTATGTATAATTTAGGAAATTAGTCCCAAAGAGAAAAGATGACAGCCACCTACATTTGAGCGACACTTCAGATTCATCTGGAGTATCAGTGTTAACCAAAACTCTACTTTCATCTGCGACTTGCTGGACATTGTTTTGATCATGACTGGTTGGATCAAAGCTGCATGAGGTACCTGCTGCCACTGGGGTCCTGGTTAGATCAACTACATTGCCTAAGAAGCAGGTTAGGAAACAATGTGTGAATTAACTTGATTAACGTGAGAATAAAACAAACATGAGAAGGAAAAAAGCAGAGGGAACAATGTTAGTCAAATCAAAATGTTTTCAAGTCATTTTTGGTAATATTAATAGGGTTGCTGCACTTAGTTAACAAACACAGTCTAATTAACACCTTTCTCTACTCACACTGAAAAGAACTGAAAATGTCTCTGATCATCAAAGTATCAGTTCAGAAGATCCTCACCTTTACCCCTCTCATACAAACAGAACTACTATCTCTTCCAAAATACTGTCTACTGAAATTGCATGTGCTTCATTTAAAAACAAAACAAGGGCACCTATTTTTTCCTTTGAAATTATAACTTATTCATAACCACCCAGATGCAAATATAACCAATTAATCAATGAAATCAATGTGATTAAGCAATTACCAGTTCTTTTTTTCTAGAACAATTAATTGTACATTAAATTGTAGGGCTCTGCACGAAAGCCAGTAAAGCACCTTTCTGAACCCACATTTAAGTGTTCCCTTTCTCCAAGGCTCAGAGTCACAGCCTTTTCCCACTCCAGCAATCCTCTTTCCATGGGGACTGCTGTCAAAATGAAACAAACTGTCCTCTACGCTTGCACACTCACACCGAGATTAAGTGGAAAAGAAGCTCAGAGCTAGTAGCAAACCTTGAAGAAACACAGCCATCTTGACACTCTGAGGAGCAGATTGGGGACGGGAGTGATTATTGGTCCCTTTGGAAAGGCCAGGCTATTAAGTGGGGAAGTAGAATGGTGAATATATTTTAATATGCAGAAATGCAAAAAACAATAGTCAAGGACACCTCTGACTTGATTATGGAGAGAGAAATGGAAAGAAAGAAAACACAGCTCTGCTGAAAACTCAAATGAGGAAACCAACAAGCTGAGTTGCAGAGATTAACTGTAGTTGTAGGAGGAGCTGCATGCCAAGCAGTTCCAAGTTATTTTTCTTATTATTTGTAAATAAAGAGATTGTTTTTGCTTCAGCAGGTATCATCTGCCTCCACATACACAACTATTTAAGCCCTTTTCAGCCTTTATAATGGAAATAGGACATGTGACTGGACCCCTTTCCCTGTACATTTCAGAGCCGTCACTCCTATAGTCGATGGGGGTTATGTAGACTATTATTCAATCACATACTCTATTAACCTAACATATTGAAAGACCAGGATCATGGTATACCTAATGGGAACAAATCACATCCCTCTTCATCTCTAACAAGGTATCAAATTATTATTTGAACATTATTTCCAAGAAGAAACTAGTGCAGAATATAAGGCTTTAGTCCCCCTTTTCAGAGTATTGATCTAAATGATATTTCACTGTGGTTGCCTTTCTTAGCTTTTAATAAAAACACCAACTTTAGTATAAATCAGTGGATTTACAGATATTTCAATATTTATGCTGTTTCTAAATCAATGTGTCTGCTTAAAAATGGGGGGGGTCTCCTAATGATATGCTTGCATGTATGTGCCCTGAAGTCAGTGTTTATTTCTGGTGACTGGACAAGTCCCTGCCATTTTCTTGGCAAGTTTTTTTGTGGTTTTCAAATACCTCCTTCTTAGGGCTGAGAGGGAGTGACTGGCCCAAGATCACCAGCTGGCTTTGTACCTAAGTCAGGATTAGAACTCAAGAGTCTCCTGGTTTCTAGTCGAGTGCCATAACCCCTACACTTGGAATATTGCATCCACTTTTGGTTGCCATGATATAAAAAAGATGTTGAGACTCCAGAAAGAGTGCAGAGAAGCTGATTAGGGGATTGGAGGCTAAAGCATATGAAGAATGGTTGCAGGAAGTGGGTAAGTCTAGTTTAACAAAAAGAAGGACTAGGGTTGACATGATAGCAGTGCTCCAATATCTCAGGGGCTGGCACGAAGAAGAGGGAGTCAAGCTATTCTCCAAAGCATCTGAAGGCAGGACGAGAAGGATGGAGAATCAAGAATCAAGGAGAGAAGCAACCTAGAACTAAGGAGAAATTTCCTGACAGTTAAAAAAACAATCAATGGAACAGCTTGTCTCCAGAAGTTGTGGGATGCTCCAACACTGGAGGTTTTTAAGAAGAGATTGGACAACCATTTGTCTGAAATGGTATAGGGCAGGAGTCCCCAGCGGCCATCCATGGACCGGCACTGGGCCATGGCATGCCACAAACTGGGCCTCACAAAGAAGCAAAGCCGGATGCAGGCAGCATGTGAAACCATGCTTCCTCCAGTCCCCGGAAAGACCTTTCTCCATGGAACTGGTCCCTGATCCCCAAAATGTTGGGGGGCCACTGATATAGGGTTTTCTGCTTGAGCAACGGGTTGGACTATAAAACTTCCAAGGTCCCTTCCAACTCTGTTTTTCTGTAATCAATCTGGCCCCAAGATAGGCTTAAGGAAGGGAAAAATATTGACATAATTTAATAATGCTGGATTTTATTTATTTTTATTTTTTATTTTATTCGGATTTGTATGCCACTCCTCTCCGAAGACTCGGAGCCGCTCACAACATATATATAAAACAATTTCAACTAAATCCGAACAAAAAAACATTAAAAATAAAACCCCACACATACTCATCAGTCACACCACAATCAACAATCATCCCCAGGCCTGCCGGCAGAGGTAGGTTTTTAAATTCTTTCGGAAGGCCGGGAGAGTCGGAGAAACGCGGACTTCAGGAGGCAGTTGGTTCCAGAGGGCAGGCGCCACAACAGAGAAAGCCCTCCCCCTAGGGCCCGCCAGACGACATTGTTTCGCTGACAGGACCCAGAGGAGGCCGACCCTGTGCGCTCTCACCGGTCGTAGAGAAGTATGTGGCAGAAGGCGGTCCTGTAAGTATCCTGGTCCCATGCCATGAAGGGCTTTATAGGTAATAACCAACACCTTGAATTGGGCTCGGAGACCAATAGGCAACCAATGCAGCATGCGGAGAGTTGATGAAATGTGGGCACAAGGAAGGCCCACAACTGCTCGCGCAGCTGCATTTTGCACTAATTGTAGTCTCCGAACACTCTTCAAGGGTAGCCCCATGTAGAGAGCGTTGCAGTAGTCGATCCTCGAGGTGACAAGGGCATGTGTGACTGTGAGGAGAGACTCCCGATCCAAGTAAGGACGCAACTGGTGCACCAGGCGAACCTGGGCAAATGCCCCCCTCGCCACTGCCGACAAATGATGATCCAATGTCAGCTGTGGATCGAGGAGGACTCCCAAGCTGCGAACCTTCTCTGAGGGGTTTATAGATTCACCCCCCAGGGTAATCGAACGACGGATAGAAGTGTCCTTGGGAGGCATCACCCACAGCCACTCTGTCTTATCGGGGTTGAGCCTTAATCTGTTAATACCCATCCAAACCCTCACAGCCTCCAGACACCGGCACATCACCTCAACCGCTTCACTGATATGGCCAGGAGTGGAAATGTACAGCTGAGTATCATCAGCGTACTGATGGTATCTCACTCCGTGGCAGTGGATGATCTCACCCAGTGGCTTCATGTAAATGTTAAAAAGTAGGGGGGAGAGAACCGACCCCTGAGGCACCCCACGGGAGTAACCTAGAGGTGGACCTCTGGCCCCCCACAAATACCGACTGCGACCGACCAGTAAGATAGGAGGAGAACCACCGCAATACGGTGTCCCCCACTCCCAATCCCTCCAGCCGGCGCAGAAGGATACCGTGGTCAATGGTATCGAACGCCGCTGAGAGGTCAAGAAGCACCAGGACAGAGGACTGGCCTCTATCCCGGGCTCGCCAGAGATCATCCATCAGAGCGACCAAAGCAGTTTCGGTGCTGTAGCCGGGCCTGAACCCCGACTGCAGAGGGCCCAGATAATCGGCTTCCTCCAGAGACTGCTGGAGCTGATGCGCCACCACCTTCTCGACAACCTTCCCCACAAAGGGAAGGTTGGAGACCGGACGATAGTTGGTCAAAATTATACATTTTAATGCCCAATTTTATACATTTTAACGCCCAATTCAAGTAAAATGAAAGCCATTGTTTTGTGTTAATTTAGAATAACATAATAACAAGGGCAGAGAAAAGGATGATAAAGGGGCAAAAAGAATTTTGGGGCTATATTAGCAGATATAGCTGGGTTTGTTGTTGTTTTTGTTTTACTAAATGTTGCATTAAAAATACCTGTTAGAGACTGTGCTTTTGAGTATTTTCCTGTGTCAATGCTTTCTGTATGAATTGATTCTGCAGATTCTGATCCTGAAAAATAGATTTTGGATAGGCAGAAATAGGCATTTTGGAAATACTTCCTTCTTCATGGCAAAACTGCAACAATGCCCAAATATCTTTTATCAAAAGGTATACAATTGTCAGACTATTGTTCTTGTGATACTATTTTTCTGGCAACAAAGCACACGCTGCATGCAATCTACAGGTAGTCCAGCTGTTGACACAACAGTTCATTTAGTGGCCATTCCAAATTACAACAGCACTAAAAAGATGACTTATGACTGTTTTTCATATTAACCACCATTGCAGCATCCCCCTGGTCACGTGATCAAAATTTAGACACTTGGCAACTGATTCATATTTATGACGGCCGCAGTGTCCTGGGGTGATGTCATCACCTTCTGTGACCTTCTGATAAGCAAAGTCAATGGGGAAGCCAGATTCACTTAACAACCTTTATACTAACTTAACAACTGCAGTGATTCACTTAACAACTGTGGCAAGGAAGGTTATAAAATGGGGCAAAACTCACTGAACAAATGCCTCAGTAACAGAAATTTTGGGCTCAGTTGCAGTCATAAGTCAATTGAGTAATAAATAGTAACTTCCTATCAAATTTCAATGGTAAGAATAATACAACAGGCCACATTGTTTGGATCTGCAGATATACTACAATGATCCATTACAATAGCCTAGATCAGTGATGGCGAATCTATGGCACGGGTGCCAGAGGGGGCACTCAGAGCCCTATCTGTGGGCACGCGTGCCGTCACCCCAGTCTTAGGCCTTCAGCTGGGTTTTATAAAACCTTTTCGCTTTAGGCCTCCACCGCCATGTGCAAAAAAAAAAAAGGTTCGTTCAATCAGTCAATTTCAACTTCTCGCAGGAAAAAAAAAGATCTTGCAAAGTTGGAATTGATTGAACTTTTTAGTCCCACCCAGTCTGCCTTTACCACCGTAGCCATGCCCACCCAATCGGCCACCCCCAATGGGCCACACCTAGCCAATGGGCCACACCCATCCGGCACCCGACGATGCATACGTGGGTTTTGGGTTGCAGTTTGGGCACTCAGTCTCTAAAAGGTTCGCCATCACTGGCCTAGATTCTTGGGAAGAACTTGATGAAGATCAAAACCATGATTTCAACAATGATTTCACATTTTGGGGTATAAAGTAATAATAATTCAATGAGCCAATTCTGACTATAAGTTAAAGAGGACAACCGCTCCAAAGTCATTACTTTACATGAGGGCAAAACTGTTTCAGGTTTTGGGTACAAAATTGTGAACTACTATGTTTACCTGTGTCAATGCTATGGTCACTTTGGCCTTGCAGTTTCCTGGAAGGTGGAGAAGGCGCTTTGCGCTTTGTGCGCCTTAAAGAAGAATTAACTGAAGATGTGCCACTGAGATGAAGAGAACCTGATCTCTCTATTCCCACTCCCGAGAGTCCCTGGGGAGAAGGTCAGAGCAGAAATGAAACTAAAACAGAAACATTCAAAAATGTAGCCAGACAGTAATCATTCCTTGTTAAATACAAGGAATGTATTTCAATATAATCAAGACATAAATTCAGTCTGCACTAATAACTCCATAAAACGATGTTATGTATTTTGTCCTTCCTGAATCAACTGATTATTTCCAGTGTAACACCAACCCAAGACTAAGCATTAATTTGGAGTTTTGAAAATCCCCACAAACATAAATAATTAAATTCTAATGATACATTTAAGTGACTGTAACTTAATCCAAGGGATTTGTAGACATTAACATCTGTTGGGGGATCATAAGCCTTCACAGTCCAGACACAATGGAAAAGTTACTAGCATTTGCTGTAAAAAATAAATAAAATAAAATAAAAACGAAAAATGGCCACCTATATTTTATTCATCCTAGATTTTATTCTACCAAGCTATATTTAGCTGAGGGAAAAATCTACTTGCATGTTATTCAGAAAAAAATAAACCTTTAAATGTTACTGTGAACTAAAGCTTTAAAATTTATCTGCCAGAGCAGACCTTGCTCATTATTTAAGAGTGAAGTGGCAGTACTTAGCAGACCTTGGATGATCTTGAAAAAGCTTGTTTAGTACTCAGAAAGCATCAGGAAATCCCAGGTTAGCCCAAAAAGTCAAAAAGCATCCCAGAAGCCAGCAGGGGCAAATGACTTCTATACTGTTACCAAGGAAACAATATGGACATGCCTGAATCATCACCAGATGTTGACTTAAGGGAGACTTCATCTTCAAATTTCAAATTAGTAACTTCCTAAGCTAAGAAGCAATGTTAAACAATACAACTGAATAACTAGTTAACTGTATAAACACACACACAAATAATTTCTTGTCCTCTGTGTCGTGCAACAATTTCATGCTATTATGAGACTGAGAAGATGGGATTCCAACTAACTTCTTCCTGAGTTAACAAAACAAAACATGCTCTCCTGCATTTAGAAAAGTAGCACATCAGGCAAGCATCCCCTCTTCCAAGTTGTACAGGCAATCCAAAATTACCTTTGGTTGTTCTTTGTGATACTTGGAAAAAAAACTGGATGTCGTTCTGAAACCACCTGAAACTTTCAATATCTTAAAAGCAGCCTTTCAGATGTACTGGACTACAGTTCCCCAAATGTCTGCCCAAGTGTCTGGGAATTATGGTAAGTGTAGTCCAACACATCTGAAGAGCTATGGCTGGAAAAGGCTGATTCAGAGCAATTTTACTTTGCACGTCTCGTTTACTTCTCAAGTAAAATGAGAAAATTCAAAGAAGATAATCAAATTCTTATATTTTCCATTTAAAATCAAAAAAGCAGAGTATAAGAAGTGAAACTGTGGAGGCAGTGTTCTTTTTAACTGGCCTCCCTTGCCAGTGTCTGACATTACCACTTTAGCATGGATAAATGCTTTGCTTTATCAAAACAGAGCAAACTGTTCAGCTGGGACAAAGGTGTTTCAGTTTAGTCTAGTATTAAGATAATATAAGAAGTCACTTTGCATTTTCCTTTCAAGTTACATCTCAGCAATTGCTGTATGAGACAGAGCACAGCCTCAAAACTGTCTGGAAAACAGGACACAAAGACGCAAGGGTCAGATAATCAATCCACTGAATTTCATTAGTCCCCCCCCACTCTAATTAGTAAGAAAGAATGCTGAACTTTCAAATAAGAGAAGGGATGATTTAGCTAGTCAAATGTTGCAGCGAAGTCCCTAGCATTGAAAAGAGTTTCTACATTTTAGAAATATATTTATAAATTGCAGGTTTTAAGACAGGAGAACTTGAATAAACAGTAATGGGCAATTTTAAACCAGACGTTTCTATGTAATTTTCAGGATATGAAACCAAGTCCCAGACAAGGATTTACCATTGGATTTACAAAAAAGGGTTTATAAAGACTTGAAGAAATCTCTTGAGAGGAGAGAAAGTTTGAAAGAAGATTCAGTCCTATGGCAGCGACTTGAGGAATTAAAGCTAAGACTGTCAGAAGTAAAAAAAAAAAAAAAGGAATATAAAGTTGCTTGTTTGATCAAGGTTAAAATATGAAATATTTCTATACATTCTATAAACACTTGATGGACTTTTTGACAATACTTGGACAGGAATGATAATTTTTGGATTTGTGAATGGATAGTGGTATGGGAAGAAGTTAATTATGTATGCAATCTTATGGGGTGGGAAAATTAAATATTAAATTCTGCATCTGTTTAAAAGAAAACTGAGAATCACTTCGTTAAATATTCTATTTTCTATTTCTTTATATATATATATATATATATATATATATATATATATATATATATATATATATATATATATATATATATATATATATCTTTAATTTAAACCATTTTTTTCTTTCTGATTTCAGTTTGAATGATCTTTTTAGTATTATTAAACTCTTCAACAAAAAGTATTTTTAAAAAAGGATATGAAATCATATGAGGGAATGAAATGGCCTAATACTCAAGGAAGAGTACATGTTCCACTACATCTCAATGAACAATAAGCATATCTAACAAAATCAGTGGATATTCACTTAGCCTTAGTGTTATAGAATGTACAATGTTGCACTGAACATAAAATGGAGACAGGCATAGAAGAATGTTTTGGCACATTATAAAGTGTTTTTAAATGAAACGTCTAACAAAGGTGTAATAGTACCAGTCAGTAATTAGAAAACTAAAGCTGGAATTACTTAGACAGGACAAGGTCAGTAAGGAGCTAAGTTTTTAGGAAGAGAATTTTTTTTATTATTGCAACATCTACTGTAAGGAATATAAATACAAATATAAACATTGGACATTAATGGATAAACTACATTGGAATCAAATTAGCTACACAATAGGAAATAGAAAACAAAGAAGTGTAATCCAGTCAGCCAGGCCAATTCCAGGTGCACACTGTGGAAGAGACCATGAATCATTGACACCATATATTTAGGAAAGTAGGTTAAAGTAAAGAGAATAGCAAGATTTGATCTGCAAAACATTCAGTTGGCTTGTGAGATCAATCTATGGAATAGACTCAGTGACCGCAAAAGAGCAGCTGAGAAGCTAAAGAAAGGGATAAGAGACATTGTGAAAACCAAAATAGAAAGTAAGCATTTCACAGAATAAAGATTTCAAGTGGCTTTCAGAACAAAAGTATTATGATTTTATTTCCCACTATGATGGGGAAATCATCATTCTGAATGTGACCTACCAACAACCCTTATCTGAAAGCAGTGGTTAAGTAGAGACTTGACTTGAAGTCCCTCGCAGGCTGCTAATAGTGTGGGCCACTGGCTGACTGCACCTTTCAGTAGCTAGTAGTGAAGAGAAGAGGGCTAGGAAGCTTGCATGATTTGACGGAAAGCAGATCAGAGGGAAAAAAATGAACAATTGATTGTGGAGAAATATATAAAGAAACAACTGAAAAATTGGGGAGAAGTGTAAAGGAATTTGTAAAGGATGGAAAGGAGAGCAATGGAAGTCAAAAGGGCAGAAATATATGCATGAAAATAAAAGAGTGGGAAGCAAAGAATGACAAAATAGAAGAAATGGGGAGACGTGGACAAACTAACCAGTTGGAATGACTGAAACAGATATAAAGATGATGAATGAAGAGAGAATGGTCTATTGAGAGGTTTTGCATTAAGACAGGGGTTCTCAACCTTGGCAACTTTAAGACTTGTGGACTTCAACTCCCAGAGTTCCTCAGCCAGCAAAGCTTAAAGTCTTAAAGTTGCTTAAAGTCTTAAAGTTGCCAAGGTTGAGAACCCCTGCATTAAGAGATGATGTTGAAGATAATCAAACAACAAATCAGCGAACCACTAGAGGCAAACAAAGTCATTACTAAAAGCCAACATGGGTTTGTCAAAAACAGATCATGCCAGACAAATCTTATTGCATTCTTTGACCAAGTGACAAAATTAGTGGACCAGAGGAATGCTGTGGATATAATTTACTTGGACTTCAGTAAGGCATTTGATAAAATAGATCACAATCTACTACTTGATAAGATAGAAAAATGTGGGTTAGACAGCATCACCACTAGATGGATTCGTAGCTGGCTGACTGGCCGTACTCAGCATGTGGTCCTCAATGGAACTGCATCTACATGGATGTGTAGTGGGGTGCCCCACAGCTCTGTTCTAGGCCTAGTGCTCTTCAACATCTTCATCAACGATTTGGATGAGGGGATAGATGGGGAACTCATCAAATTTGCAGACGACACCAAGCTGGCAGGAATAGCCAACACTCCAGAAGACAGGCTTAAGATACAGGAGGATCTGGACAGACTTGAACACTGGGCGCTATCTAACAAAATGAAATTCAAAGGTGAAAAAAGTAAGGTTCTACATTTAGGCAAGAAAAACCAAATGTACAGGTATAGTATAGGGGGTACCTTGCTCAATAGTAGTAACTGTGAGAGTAATCTTGGAGTCCTAGTGGACAATAATTTAAATATGAGCCAGCAGTGTGCTGCAGCTGCCAAAAAAGCCAACACAGTGCTAGGCTGCATTAACAGAGGGGTAGAATCAAGATCACGTGAAGTATTAATACCACTTTACAATGCCTTGGTAAGGCCACACTTGGAATACTGCATCCAGTTTTGGTCACCACGATGTAAAAAATATGTTGAGACTCTAGAAAGAGTACAGAGAAGAGCAACAAAGATGATTAGGGGACTGGAGGCTAAAACATATGAGGAACAAGTGGGTATTCTCCAAAGTGCCTGAAGGCAGGACAAGAAGCAACGGATGGAAACTAATCAAGGAGAGAAGCAACCTAGAACTAAGGAGAAACTTCCTGACAGTTAGAACAAATAACCAATGGAACAACCTGCCTCCAGAAGCTGTGAATGCTTCAACACTGGAAGTTTTTAAGAAGAGACTGGACAGCCATTTGTCTGTAATGGTACAGGGTCTCCTGCCTGAGCAGGGGGTTAGACTAGATGACCTCCAAGGTCCCTTCCAACATCATCATCATCATCATTATTATTATAAGACTTGACCCTGTGTCTGGAGGTGTGAGCGAATGAGTTGAGCAAAACAAACTGAAAATGCAAGATGGAGCTGCTATGGGTACAAATATTATCTGGTTCTATGAATGCTTCATCTACTGTTCTAGAGCTGATGCATTTCTTTAGACATAGTTTTACTAGGAGTTTGGCAAAGTATAAACTAGACTAAGACGTCTGGACAGGCATAATTGTATGCCTGCTTTACACAGATGCTGCTTACAGATTCTTAACTGGCATAATCAGTTTACTTTGATATTATTTGGAGAATGCACTGAGATGGCCACTGACTTTTCCCAAAGGAAGACTTTTTTTTTTAGTTGGTTAGATACAAATTTCCAAACCTCTGTTAAACAGCGCACTCTTGTGGTTAAGGCTTTATAAAAAATAGAAATAATATACTTTAGGAGAACAAAAATATTATTCATTGATTGCACTTATGTTCCATTCATTTACTGGGCCTGGCTTTCCTTTTCTTCTTTCCTTTTCTTTTCATCTATATAGCATGCTCATATATTCTAGGATATTAGAAAAACGCCTTTTATTCTAGATTCAAAGTGTTGTCTCAGTACACACATTCCCATTTACGCTGATACACTTAGCTTTGATTTTTAATTGGAATTCACAAGTGACAATTTATGCTTTAGTAAGATATTAGTAACTGCATTAATTTCACCCCTCAAACTATGCTGGAATAAATTCAGCATGTATGGGATTTATATAGATAGATTTGACCTGGCAGCCTCCTTTATAACTTCATTAAAATGCTTTATTATAGAAGCAGGCAAGGTTATTAAGATAAAAACATTATTTTAAACATCCCATGCTCTCCCAGTAAGTACAATTTGATTTTCTTAAGGATTGAATATGTTTCTAATAATGCAATGGTTTGCACTGCTTGGGAAACCTTTTCCCAGTAATGTATTTAACTATATTTTTCATAAAGGGATGAGGAAGACAATCTGGAAAAGACAGAAATTGTCAAATTTTTCTTCATTTGATACTTAAACTACACTTTTTCACATTTAATGAAAATACAGAAGCTATCTGTTTTATAGGGAAAGCTGAATTTGAATTGCAATTTGATATTGCTTCAAAATACAATTCTTCACAACCAATGCAACTAGCTAAATTTATGATTACTGAACTGTTTTGATCACATTAAGCTTTTCCAGCATTTAATATTAATATTTAACTTCCATCTACAAATTAAAGGTTAATATCTAAAGCCACTGCTTTAGAAGTCTGATAATAAATGCTAGTTTGAGTGAAGGAGGATTCTATGAATAATGAATTCCTCCCTAAGCACAGTTATCAGATGTCCACATATTTCATTTGAAAGTATAAGAATATACACTTTGATTTGGAAGTTCTTTTTTGAAGGATTCTAATAGGAGCAAAGTTTTAGCATGTTCCTCCATGTCTTATTTTTGATGATCTACCCCAGGGGTGTCAAACTGCCGGCCCGCAGGCTGGATGCATCATAGCGAAACCGCGCCCACCCCATTGCCGTCAATGGAAAAAAAAGTCACAGCACGTTGTGACATGTCACGTCACATTGCGAGTTTGACACCCCTGATCTACCCTGTCTACATGTCTGATGTGTTTATCATCATCATCATCCTTGTCTATCCATTGCAGGATGAAGGCCTCTTCTGCATGTTTCTAGCCAATTCGGTCCTGAGTTTTCTTTTGCCAATTGGGCTGGCAACACTTGCTGATGTTGTTGATCCGTTATAGTCAGTGTGAAATCTGAACATAAAGAAGTAATTTTGTGGCTATGGTTGATTTCAGAAACATCATATAAATTTGGCTCAAGTCAACTCTCACAATTTAATTGGAAGGTATGGTGGTGATTATTCCCATTAAACAGTTTCATAGCTATTCAGACATTATTTTAAAAATTATCCCCAGACTGAAATGAAGGGCAAGAGGTTAATGACTAACCTTATTGGTTTCATCTACACTACTGGATTTCAGCATACAGATCTTAGGTTTGTCCTGGCTCTGAGCAAGATCCTGGGACACACTTTGAGAAGCAGGCATGGGAGGCAAAGGCGCTCGGCGCTTTTTGGGCATCTCAGAGGGCAAAGTGTTTGAGTCATACTGTTTCGAAACGGAACTGGATCTCACAGAAAAGGCTGGCCTTGGCTTGTCTATGAGTGGTGTCGCAGGAGCACTGGTTGTCTTATTGGGGTTGGGGTGGAGATAAGAAAAAAAAATGATTTGATTAGATGTTCAACCATCCGACTTCTTTAAACCAAGAATTATTCACATTTATTACAAGACCAGATTCAAATGTAGCATACCCAGCCCAGGAAGTTCTTTTCTTGTAGGAAGTTCCCCAAGAAGCTCAATACAGAAACCATAAAGAGATGGACTAATACGAAATATTGTTTATATTTCGTCAATAAAAAATAATGCTTTTTCGCTATTCTGGGTTGGCCAAAACGAAATTGTAATGAATGGGGTAAGGTGGGGCATTGCAAACCTCCCCCCCTTTTTTTTCTCTATCCCTCTTCTCTCTCCTCCCTATTTTATTTCTAGCAATGTCCCAGCATGGTATATCCTTCTACCTCACCTGTTCCAGATCTTCCTAGTACATTCTATCCTTCTATTCAGGTTCTTTGTTGTCACCAATGTTGCAATGGAGCCTATCCCATTGACTCATCAGCCCTACTGTATCTTCCTACCATCTTCCCTCAGCTGCCACTGCTGATGCTTATCTGCATATTCCATTAGCCATTCCATCTCCCCAATGCCTTTCTTCTCCTCTTCCTCCTCCTCCCTTAGGCCTCCATCCAAATTGTTATACAGTATTACGTATTTCAGCAACCTATCTCCCACTTCCCAGTATCTTACCCTTTCTATCTCCTTTTCTTCCTCTCAGATGCCAATATCCCTGGCTCCCTATACACATGCCACTTCAACCAAAATAGCCCTACTATGCATGAATAAAACAACCTCATTTCACTCCATTCTTGGATCGAAATGACCAAAACGTGTGTTTTGATTTGAGCCCCAAACCTCCCATGAATGCACAAAACATTTTGATTATCCCTGGGCTACCATACTGGTAAGGATTACCGGTAAGTCCCCTAAAAACCTGAAAATCTAGATTCACTCATCTCATTTATTGAAAGAAAAATGGGATTAGATAACAAAATCTTGAAAATAGGAGATGTGTGTTTTTTTTAGCCCAGGGGTCCCCAATCCCCGGTCCGTGGACCAGTACTGGGCCGCAGCATGCCAGCAACCAGTCTGCACAAACAAGGATGCAGGCAGCACACAAAACCACGTCCCCTCCGGTCCTCGGAAAAACCTCTCTCCACAGAACTGGTCCCTGGTGCCCAAAAGGTTGGGGACCTGTGCTTTAGCCTCTCTTTTATCAGTTCAAGCATAAAAGCAGTCTCATCCTTGATGACCTTGACCTTTTCACCCTGCCTTTGCTCTAAGGGCTAGGACACCACTTTAACACCCATCTATTCTTATTTATTTATAATTTAAATTAAATTAATTTAAATCTTCATCTATCAACAATTTCCACTGCTTCCATTTGTTAACAATTCTGTTCTATTCTGACTCTGCAATGTTTTGCAAATATTCTCATTCCCAAACTCAGACAATCCATTACACCGAGTAGGAAGAGTAAGACAGAACCATAGCCGGTCTTAATCTATGGGCAAGGGGGAAGATGGTGAGAGAATTAACATTTGCACAACGGTAAAAAAAAAAATTAAAAAACAATTTTAAAAAATAGGGTCTTCAGAGCTTGGATGGAATAGTTTCCTTAGGTTGCAATCTTAGGATAATAAGGAAGAGCTGAGAGTGATATTATGAGGATGCACATATGGGTGTTATGTGTGTAAGAAAGTAATTCCTGGAAGCAAAGAAATAGGGATACTCCATGACTTTTGATCAGGAAAGATCAGGAAATATGGGCCTGTTTGCTCTGTGAGAGAAACTGAAAGGGCTAAAAAATAATCCTTTGTTAACCACTCCAGTTAACTTTAACAGGACAAATTGTCCAGGCCAGCAAAAAAAAAAAGATCTACTCGAGCTTACATTCTACCTTACCATAATTATAAACGTGTATATGTTTGTTACCTGTTGTCGTTTCTTTTTGCTTCGTTGAAAAATGCCAAAGAATCCTTTCTCCTTCAAATTCTCAGAATTTTGGGCGTTCTGAAAAGAGTCTTTAAAAAAAAGTACCTTCATGTCACAACTTCTAACTCCTATTCATATTTTCTTCACTGAACCTCTCCTCTTTCTATTATATAATAAAACTTTGAAAATCAGTACGATACTCAGTAGCATCAATGGGAAACTATTTCATTTATTTATTATCTATACAGATAATAAATCTTGAACAGGACATTTAGTCTGACACATTTTCTGCAGTTTTAGATTCAAACTATTATCTGTATCAAAGCAAGATGTAATCTGCATATCTTTTTCTGGTTAATATATAAAATAAAAGCTGCTTAGTTGATTCTTTCTATGCATAATTCTCAAAGAATTGTCCTTAGCAAGATTTATTGCAAAGAAATGAATGGGGTTATATGAATCTGAGCAAATGAATTAATTTGCATTTAAAACCAGACATGATCTCAGAACGATTGAACTATATCTTTCAAAGATCCTGGAGCAATAGGAAACTACCAGAGGACTGGGAAAAAAACTGATGTAATTTCCATCTTCAAAAAAGGAGGAAAAAAAATAGATCCAGAGAAACTATAGACTTATCAACTTGACCTCAATACCTGGGAAGATTCTGGAAAAGATAATCAAGCAACAATTAGTGAACACCTAGAACTAAGGAGAAATTTCCTGACAGTTAGAACAATTAATCAGTGGAACAACCTGCCTCCAGAAGTTGTCAATGCTCCAACACTGGAAGTTTTAAAGAAGAGATCGGACAACTGTTTGTCTGAAATGGTATAGGGTTTCCTGCCTGAGCAGGGGGTTGGACTAGATGACCTCCAAGGTCCCTTCCAACTCTGTTATTCTATTCTATCAATGCATCAGATCAGAGGCTTTTTTATTTTTCTTCTAATAGCCCTCCTGTGAAGTGGTGGGCATTTTCATTGATAACAGAAAAATGTGCAACTACCTGTTTACCTAACAGTCTCCTCAATTTTCATTAGTCTGGGAAGTAACTATTATACCTATTTATCATAATTCCTTCTAAAAGCTGATTGCTGGATATTTTTTCATTAGTGGGATTTTTTTTTTGCAATAGGAATAATTTTTTAAAAATGGATAAGTCGGTTCAGGCTCTTTGCAAACAAAGAGACAATGGGTAATAAATAAATGATCTAGCACAGTAAAAATTACTTCCCATTGGAAATAGTGCTAGATAGATAACACTGTCCAAAGTTGACAAACAGGCATGCTGCATTTACTCTAAAGGAAGCTGAGAAAACATAAAAATGTTTTTGCAACAATGGAATACAGTACTGATACGTGCCATCTGTCAACATTTGAATTAGGATTTGTTTTTCCAACAAAGGAGCAAGAAAGATTTTTGAGCAAACAAATCATAATCTTCAGAATAGTAAATAATAAGTTTTCTGGATACCTGTTTCCCCTTTCTCTCTTTCATTTTTAATTATTATAATGAGCATTTGTTTTGTACAAATACATGCTATTTATTACACTTTTTCACATTTATTAATTTGTGTGAGACAGGTCAAAATTTAATCTCTGAGTTTCTCCAACAAAGATAGGTACTTCCAGTGATATAGTAGAACTTTTTAAGAGTGGAAGGCATGTTTTTTTCCCCCCTCCATTCCTTATGCCACTTCTGAGGTAACTCCAAAGAATTAGGCACAATTACTCTATTGTTGTTCAACAGTTATCTGATCATTGAAGAGTAATCCTATATTAGATGTACTATACGTATTATCAAATACAAATCAGTGTTATCCCATTTAGATAAATGCTAATTAGTATTGTGGATTCTAACATCATTAAACAAGAATAGTTGTGTGTCTCAATATTTTATTGTTTGTATCTCTATGTTCAAAGTGACTCACCTTGTAATGAAGACAAGCTGTGTTCAGTAGTTGGCGTGGCTATAGAGACAAAAAGAAATACAAATTTAATTGTATTTGAAATGCTTCTTTACAAAATTTCAATAGGACATGTGAAGGCTACACAGGCAAGATGTAAAAAAAATCTATTTGATCATATCTAGAAATAAAAGATATATTGTAAATGAATGGACAAAACTACTGGTGCACTATAGAATGTTCCAGAAGCATATAGCCCAACCCACCTCACAGGGTTGCTGTTGTGGGGAAATAGGAGGAGGAAGGTCTGTTGAAAATGTTCATTGCCTTGAGATAGTTGTTAAAACAATAAAGATGGGATAGAAATAAAATATTCCTTAAACCCACTCACGGAAGCCTTAGGAAACAAAAGAGTACTTTCTTAAGATTCTCATATACCAAATTTCTTCCAATATATGCAATAAAAACAGCCAAGAAATAGATTGGGCTGAGAAAGTGGATGATGTTAGACCAATCATTCTGAGTTTCTTTGGCTGAGGAAGGAGTTGAATCTTGTTTCACCTGGGTCCAATTCCAATACTTTAACCACTATACTATATTGAGATATTCCTATTTTATGGCTTATCTGACACCACGTGCACTGATTTCCCATGCCTTTTATGGTCAGCAATCCCGGGGACAGGATTTTACCCAAAAACTGAAAAGTGAGAAATAGAATAGAATGCGAGTTTAAAAATAGAGAAATTGTCTGATTTGGATTCCGGAATTAGCAAATACGGACTACAAAATATTAGAAAGTTACTTTATCTAGCACAGGGTTAGGCAACCTTGGCTCTTTTATGACTCATGGACTTCAACTCCCAGAATTCCTGAACCAGCATGGCTAGTCATAAAAGAGCCAAGGTTGCCTACCTCTGATCTAGCGTGATATAATGAGGACAATTTAGCAATGTAAGTGGAAAATGAACTTATTATATTATTTATGCTATTTTTTAAATCAACCTTTTATTTTAGAACATTAAATAATTGGAATGCAGAAACAGGATTAATAGCAAAAAAAGTAATATATTTACAGCATTTCTTTCAGCAACAGCTTTGTAGACAGACAAACCGTAAGTCTTACCTCTGCTGATATCCATTGCATATAATTCTCTGAGCCCAAGGTCATTAAGGGACTTTGTCAGGTCAAGAGTCTCTCGAGAGTGATAGGTCTTTAGCAAAACAGTGTGTAAAGGATCAAAATCACATTTGCTGCTGATAATATGCACAATTTCTTGAAGTGGTGCATGAGGACTAACTCGAACAACTGTCTTCTGTGTCTTCTTGTAATTCACCACAACTCTCACAGTTTGCTAAAACAATACAATTTTTTAAAGAGTTTAACACACCGTGCACTATAGCTCTACAGAGTCCATTAATACAAAACATGTTTGCAATACTTAACATAAAAAAAAATCATAGAATAGTAATTAATTCCCATATTTCTTCAACTCTTGTAAGAATATAAGAAAATTCCATTACATTTTACAGTTTCCTATAAGATATGAAGCTAGGCCTCCCTCATTCACACATATTATCCTAAAACTGATACGTTGTGGAATGAATTAGAGCAGGGTTATTTTTAGCTGTTAATATTCTTTCCCCTTAGGAAAAGGAGAAACAGTCAGAAGTATGATATCAGGAGCAATTTGCTCTTATTAAAAGGGAAGGGCTGCCAGTGTTAATTTTTAAGATATTATGGAGAAGATGCAAGCAAACAGAAGCAGCATCCATCTTCTCAAGGTAAGAAGAATCCAAGTCAAATAACTGCAGCCTGAATAGATATGGATAAAATATCCATAAAATATGGATCAGCAATGGATTGTTTTATGTGTCAAATGACATGACTTTTAATTTTGTTAGGTGCCTTGATGATCTGCTTGAGTAGTATAAACTTTACAAATAAATAATACATTATAGGTCAAAATATTTTTTTAATTGCATATAATATTCCTGTTATTCTTGTGAGATTTTACAACTGCATCTCAAAACTTTGCACAAGGGATACAACATCTCACACGATTAAAGCACTCTTATCTCAAATGTTATGACATTTCAGTTCATCTGAATTTAAAAAAAAATTTTTTTGTGGAATCACAAATGTTGACTGTGCAGTATCACAGATACCTTGGTATCTGTGAGCACTCTTTAGTTGACATATGGCCTAAAGCAGGCTAATAACTGCTTGTAAGTAATATATATATATATTATGAAAAATATGTGAAGTAGAGGAATGACAATAGTAAGACTTTACTGACTCTCTCACCTCAGGGATGATAGGAATAGGCTTTTTCTTATCCATTTGTTTTGGCTTTAAAATCACTTGCTCAACTTCAAGCATCCCAATAGGTGTATTAGGTTTGAATTTGATTGGTTTCTTCTCAGCTGACATCAGATCAATAATATGGCTTGCGGGATTTAAATGGTATTGTGCACAAAGGTATACCAATAAGTCCATCATTGGTTTGCTAAAATAATAAACAATAGAATATTATATGGAAATATTCAATACGCTATATCTTTTATCTCAGCCAAGTTTATAGATCAGAATATAGACAGCAATTCAATCTTTTTTATTTTTCCAGAGAAGCACAGTATATTCCTGCAGCACTGAAGTTTTACGCAGCTAAGACTCGCACACAATTATTCTTTGGGGCTCAGCTAGGACCTTACTCCTCTTTTACTCCTTTGGAAAGGGCAATCCAAATTCCTAAGAGCATATTTCAGGTAGTGCACTGCATCCCAAATGCAGTAGTAAGTAGGGAGGCAGCACTAGCCAAAATTGAAACAGGTGCATGGATTTACATTTTTGTACATTGATTAAAACTACTCTTTCCCCCTACAGATTTGAGTTCTCTCCTTATACAGGTAGTCCTCAACTTACAACAGTTCATTTGGTGACCGTTCAAAGTTACAACAGCACTGAAAAAGTGACTTATGACCACTTTTCACACTTATGACCACTGCAGCATCCTCATGGTCACATGATCAAAATTCAGATGCTTGGCAACTGGCTCACATTTATGACGGATGCAGTGTCCTGATAAGCAAGGTCAATGGGGAAATCAGATTCACTTAACAACTGTGTTATTAACAACTGCAGTGATTCACTTAACAACTGTGGCAAGAAAGGACGTAAAATGAGGCAAAACTCACTTAACAAATTTCTCACTTAGCAACATAAATTTTGGGCTCAATTAGGGTTGTAAGCTGAGGACTATCTGTATAACACGATTTCAAATTAGTATGGTTCAGGACCAAAAACTCCAGTATCTTGGTTTCTGCAGGGAAGTGCTTCTTCTTTTTTTAAATGTTTTATTGATTTTTAAGAATTACAATCTTTAGTGCTTAGTAAGCAAGATGTTGTCTGGGTTCAGATATTTAACGTTAACTTCTTCAATATAAATCTATTCAGTAACACACAATCCAGTATTTTTTCCCTGATCCTCCTTTCTTCCCCATATTTTTTCCATTTTACCCTCATTACACATTTACAATTTTTGGTACTGTTGATGTATAAAAATTTAGATGTAAGCATCTTCATCATTCTTTACTAATATCATACAAATAATATCAATTATAAATCAATCATGTCAATTCATAAATCAATATCCTGTTTTTTGTGCTCTTGTTAAGGTTTGATTTCCCATCAGTATTTGAAATATCTTTGTCAGTTATAATTTTCTCAATATTAATTACATTTATATAGCTAAAAGTTTTATTCATATAAATCCTCTTATTTTCATATTTCCCATATCAAAAAAAATAAAGAAAAAAAATGCTATTTTAGTTTTAAATCGTATCTTTCATTATAAAAGTCTAAATATATCTAAGGGTCATCTGTTCTTTTAATCTTATTCAAGCAAGTATTTAAACATATAATGCCCCCTCTAATAGGTCAAATCTTCTTTTTTTAAAATCTGACTCTTGCTTTCTTTCTTTGGCAAATAGCTTTCCAAGCCAGGGCAACTAAATTGCCCAGGAATTTTCTTTCTATTGCTTAGCATGAGGAAGACAATTTAGGTAAAGCATTTTGGGGGGGGGGGGAATTCCGCCCATTTATATTCCTTAAGCAACTCCCAGTTTCTTTCTCCTTCAATTTTTCTTTTCATTCCCTGTCTCCAAAGTTATGACATTTCCCCTAACCACTCTATATTCCATTTTTTAAAATCCTCTTCCTTGCCATCAGATGTATTTTGTAGATCTACGGGATAAAAGATGTTTTGCATTTTCATCGTTATGGCTAAGTCTTGCAGTATTTTGTTTGTATATGGTCGTTTAAATTTCCCTTCTTTTATCTCTTTCGTCTCTAAATCCATTTTCTCTGTTTCGTCTTCTAATTTCTAGTTTATTTGTTCATATTTTGTTGTTGTTATCTGGGAACTTTCTAGTTGTAGATTTAATTTGGAGATTTGCTCATTTATATTATCTAAATTTTTTTAGTCTCATTATGATATCTTTTTATGTCCTCTTTATATGCAACAATTGTTTGGTGAATTAATTGTAGCATAGAGTATATTTCCTTCTAAAAAGTATTTGTTTTTTCTTGAGGCATCATTCCTGGAGATTTTCTAGTATCACCAGTCTCAGTAAGAGTAGATCAAATTTTCCTCTAGTTTTCTGGTCTTTATATATAGCCTTTATAATCCAATAGATTCCAGAGTATAGGTCCAGTCCTGAAAGCAATATTTTATAGTGATCCTTTGTCTCACGTATCCAAAAATTGTCAGGCAAGGTTGTAATCCACAATGTTCAAAATGTTCAACCTCCCTGAAAACAGTTTAAAAAATCTCTCCCATCCAAGTGTAGTCGAAGATCAATTTTTTCTTTCTCTCCCACTAGCTCCTGAGGTTAAAAGTCCAAGTCAGTAGGTATTTATAATCCAAGAAGGTCAGGGTGAAAAGTATGCCAAAATATTTTCCTTTATTGCCAGCTATTCTCCCAAGCTAGGAGTCACTAAGCAGCCAGGAAGCAAATTATAGTGCTGTACACAAATCCACCACTAGATGTCATTCAAAGTCCATTTTCCACTCTTAAGACAAAGAATTGATTTGTTTGTTTGCTTGTTTTTCCAAAGAGAAAACCTTAAGAGTTGTCTCAGTTTTCAAATTTATCAAAACTGTACCTTTATGTTACTTCCACTTCAGTATTGTATGTTTCTGTCCCTCATAAAATTAAAATGCCGCTTCCATTCGAGGTTTTTAGCTTCTTGGGAGCCTTTCCCAGGAAATTCAGTTGTAAAATAGTAAAGAAAGGATCAGTATTCTCACCCAGTCCCAAACATGCTGTTTATGATGTGTTAATTGGTGCTTTTTCTTCTTCGGTTGTCAGCAACTAATGGCTGGCCACAGGAAGGTAGTTAATCTTTCCCCTGCTGGTTTGGAGGGCTTTCCTTGGATCGAACAGAAAGACTGCCATCTCTCTGTGATCAACAAGGCACCCCTCCCCTTCATCGCCTCTTCCGGGCAACTTTAGGTCCTTTTTAGGGCCCCCACAGGGCAAAATCTGACGAGTCCCACTGCAAAACCGGAAATCTCAGGAAGTGCTTCTAATGATAGGGTATGAATGTGCACTTTGCCCATTTATACAATGTATTAAAAATCTGGAAATCCAACAAGATCAGGCTGCTCTTCCCAAGAATGTTTATTTGAGCAAACTTCCCCCTTTAAAGCAGCGAGATATTTATATCAAATAACCGTTCCAAAAAGCCAAAGGGTGTTAACCTTAATGCATTGAAGTGAACTTCCCACAGCAGTTTTGGAGGGCTAATACAAAAAAAAAGTGAGCTGAGATTGTGCCCCTGTGGACAAGGAGCCATTGAAACGGTAGCTCACATCCTGCTGTACTGCATCTTCTATAAGGACTCACAGACTCAATTTATAACACTTTACCCAAAAAATATTCAGGAAATATTTACATGCAACTATCAGATCAGTGTGAAATAGTTTCTCTCAATGTGGCCAAACTCTGCTCTGCTGTCTGTAAAAATTAAGCAAAATTTAACTGCCCACTGTTAATCCACCACCAATCACTATATATTATTCTGTCCTTTATTTTTATTTTTTACTATTACTATTATTGTTTTAATCTTTTTATTTGCTGGTCTGTGACCGTAATAAAGATTGATTGATTTCATTACACTGTGACAACATTAATGTGAAGACATCAGTACATGCCTCACTGTGGTGCAGCAGTGGTTAGAATGCCGTATTGCAGGCTGACTCACTGCTCACTGCCAGGAGTTCGATCCTGAATCAAAGTTGACAAAGCCTTCCACCCTTCTGAGGTTGATAAAACGAGGACCCAGTGTCATGGTTCCGACAGACAGAGACGAATAAAACAGAACTCTGAGGGTTGAAAATTCCTCAAAGAACATGTTTATTAGTTACAAAGAATCGGCACGGTCAAAAGTGAAACCAAGTCTGAATACACAAGTAACAATCGCCAAATTACAAAGTTAAATGTCCCACCCACAAAACCATGCAAGCAACTACGTTCCCCAATACTTAATTGGCAGGCTTTTTATGGTCTCGGGAGCAGCAGATGACCTTGGTTCCCACGGGACAGAAGATTACCTTGATTAACAAAGCACCTGGGCAACCCTCCTCCCTCCGTTTTATATGGCAACCTAGAATGAGAAATAAAAGTGGCTGCAGTCATGCTCATTGTAGAGTTGACACCCAGATTGTTGGGGGCAATATGCTGACCCTGTAAACTGCTTAGAGAGGGGCAGTAAAGCACTGTGAAGTGGTATATAAGTCTAAGTGCTATTGCTAAATGCACTGCCATTTGTGTTGGAAGCCACTGGATAACATGCTGTCTTGAGTAGAAAGGATTATTTTTTCAGGCTTGAAGCGTCTTACATTCCTAAACCTTTAAAGCATTTGAAAGAAATTGATTGTATCATTCATAAAGGAATTCCTGCAATGCAATCCCCACCCACATTAACAATGCTTACAAATTACTACACTTCTTGTTTGTCAGAAAGGTAACTAGCATTGTTTTGGGCTGGGGTTGATGTCATCTGTGGTTTAAGTTCTTCTACCAGAGCCTCTAAGAGATTAGTCACTCTTTTCCTTTTAATCTGTTCAGGTGTTTGTTTTGATAAAAGTGATGATTTATTTCCAACAACTGGGTACTTGCAGACAAAAGCCAGCTGCCTATATTGATATCCCAAAATGCAATTGCACAGAGGTATCTGAACACCTGGGCAAGCAAAAAAAAAAAACCTTTGTAGAAATGTCAGTAACTATTTTTTGAAATAGGAAAACCTTTCTGAGTTTAATTTTCCATATATAATACTGACATACAGTACAGAGGTTTTTCACCATAACTTTAAAGTAGTGCTTGGCTCAGTCCTGATAATGAATAGAAGAGATGATGATGAAATCCATTTCTTACCTCCTAAGAAAAGCTTTCTCCCACAATGATAAGGGCCTTACTTTAAAAAAAAATCTGATTTAATTTGGCTTTGCATCCAGCTACCGGTAATTGTAAACAGAACTGGTATTCCTGAATATTTTACTCACAAAATAAGCATTCATTAGTAAGCCTTTTAAAAAAAAATAAACAGGATCTATAGAAAAGCAAAGAATGTGCACTAATTGAAGCATTTCCCTAGAGAACTATAGAAACTATTTAATAGGAATGAAAGATGACATCTGACAGAGTCAAAACAAGGATCAACAAACCCGAGGAACTAATATAGAAGGGCTCACATTTCAACACGTCAAGAAGGCATCTACAGCAACAGCAGAGGCTCTGTGGCTGAGAAAATATTCCACCTGATTTGCTCAGATTCAGCTGCAGCATGAAAGGAACATGTCAAATGTCTACTCAATCCTTGGCAAGGAACTGAATCCATTATCTCTCCGGTGTAAGGAGATACCTTGTGTGGACAGAAGCTGAATTTGTTTGAGTCTGTGCAAGAACCAAAAGTTGGAAAGAACTGCTGGTATGTACAATAATATCAGTACAAGTTCTTTCGAATGCCAAATTTAGAAGGGAGAGCATCGAAGTCGATGGCATTTCTCTCAGCAAATATCCAGCAATCTGGTCTAACGGTTTTGTAAATTTCTCTAAAGTGAGCCAATGTGCCTCCAAACACGAGGCTGTGAACAGGAAGGGGGTGATAAGACTACTTAAAAATAAGAATTTAGATTTGATCTCAACATCTCTATGGGGGAAAAGAACAATTCTTGAAAGAATGAAAAAATCATACAGGTTTCTGTCTAACAGTTTAGGATCAGCAGTAAGGCTGAAAGCGTTGCTTAGAACTGTTATCTGTAGTTCCTGCAACAATGCTTAGAAGGGGTGTTGTCTTACCTGAACGCCTCTTCTCAGCACAGAGATGGATAATCCACTAATGGGCTAACTTAATCCTCCTGCCCAATCAGATCAAGTCAGCCAAACTTGCCATGCCTGTCCTGGGCCTGTATTCCCAGTCTCGATGAGGGCGCAGCTAATGACTGATAGCAGGACGTGTTGGCTCACAGAAACTGACCCTAGGCCTAAGGACCTGAATGGGTGGGTGTGGATTATCCATCTCCGTGCTGAGAAAAGGCGTTCAGGTAAGACAACGCCCCTTCTCCAGCACTGGAGATGGATAATCCACTAATGGGACATACAAAAGCCCACTTGTCCTACGGGAGGGAAGCGGGCAAGTTTGGAACCATGTCGTGAGGCACCACCTGCTGGAGAACCCTCCTGCCAAAGGATGCCTCGGCGGATGCGTACCTGTCCAGTTTATAATGCCGTATAAATGGCGAAGGGGAAGACCACACGGCCGCCCTACATACTTCCTCAATGGAAGCCTGTGTGGCCCAAGCCGCAGAAGTGGCCGCACTGCGCATAGAGTGGGCTGTGACACGACATGGAACCGGCAAGGAATCGGACTGGTACGCCCCCGCAATGCAAGCTTTTATCCACCGGCCGATCGTGGAGGCCGAGCCTTTCCGACCCTTAGAAGAAGGGTGGAAGGAGACAAAAAGTGCCTCAGAGCTGCGGAAGGCAGCCGTCTGTTTGATATAATAATGGAGAGCCCAATGGACGTCCAGTGAATGCCATTGACATTCCAGGTCATGGGAAGGATTAGGACAGAAATCAGGAAGGACAATATCCTGGGTCCTATGAAAGAGAGAATTAACTTTGGGAACAAAGGTGGGGTCTAAACGAAGGGTGACCCAGTCCCGGTGAAAGACACACAGATCCTGACTGAGAGAGCCGCCATCTCAGAAATACGCCGGGCCGAAGTAATAGCCACCAAGAAAGCGACCTTAAGGGATAAGGATCTCATGTCGCACGAACTGAGGGGTTTGAAAGGAGCCTTTGTAAGAGCCTGAAGGACCCAAGGCAATTCCCATGAGGGATACCTGTGGACTACAGGTGGCCTGGTATTGGTAGCACCCTTGAGGAAAGAATGGATCAAGGGATGTTGACCCAGAGAGTTGACAGTATCGCAAGAAATCAAAGTAGAACGGGCTGCCACCTGTCTGCACAAGGTGTTAGGCGCCAAACCTTTATTCAGCCCCTCCAGCAAATAGTCCAATATATGAGGGATGGTCAATCCCGGTAAAGGTAGTTGATGGGTGGAACACCACCGACAAAAGTTCCGCCACGTGGCCTCCTAGATGCGGTTGGTAGCCAGCCTACGGGATGCCTGAATTACGTCAATGACCCCTGGTGAACAGGACTCCTGGGATAGGAGCCGGCGCTCAAGTGTCAAACGGTTAATTGAAGCCATTGAGGGTCCGGGTGAATCAGACCTCCTGGGTCAGTGACACTCAGTCTGGAGGAATTTTCCAAGGGCGTGACAAGGAAAGACTGACGAGGTTGGCGAACCAAGGTCTCTGTGGCCAGAAGGGGGCTACCAAGAGAACCTCTGCCCTCTCCTGCAGAAGCTTGCAGATGACCACTGGGAGAAGGGGAAGAGGGGGAAAGGCATAGAGGAAGCAGTCTGGCCATGGAACCCAAAGGGCATCCACTCCCTCTGCCCCCTGAACTGGGAAGCGCGAAAAGAACCGCGGGAGTTGCGTGTTTGTCGAGAAGGCGAACAGATCTATGATGGGAAGACCGAATCTGTGGGTGATTTCCCTGAATAACTTGGGGTGCAGACGCCATTCCGAGTGGTCCACGGTTGACCTGCTCAGGAAGTCTGCCCTCTTGTTTGCCTCCCCTGAGATGTGGTCTGCCCTGATCGAAGCGAGGTTGGTTTCTGCCCAGGATCCCAGTGTTATGGTTCTGGCTAAGGAAACACTTCAAAGCACTTCCAGGCCTTTATTTTCCTAAAATTCTTTTATTGTTACAAAATGTCGGCACAGGCACAACAGGCTTTCGTGGGGGTGATTGCTGTCCGGGTAGCTTTGGTTGCTGCTCGGATTCAAGTGGGGGAGGCTTCTTATAGCGAGAGAGCTTAACATCTAGCTTCACGGCTGTCTGGTACCAGTCCTGTATCCGATTAGGTACTTCTCGATAGATGCAGGCCTGAGAGAGGTGATCGTCTAATCCCTCAATGAAGTAGTGGATGAGGGACTGCTCAGGCCACCCCTCTATTCGACCTGCTATCCTGCGGAACTCTCACATGTATTCCTGGGCAGGCCTCCCGGCTTGTTTTATTTTGTGAATTTGTCCTGCTGCTTTGAGGCCAATGGATGGGTCCTCAAATCATTCTCTCAGACTTAAGAGAAAGAAGTGGGGATCTTCCAATTCAGGGACTTGCTCGCTATATAGATTGTTCAGCCATTCAGATGCTTCTCCCTCTAGGTTGGACGCAATGACATCGACCATGGCCCCTGGTTCTGTGTAGAGATAGGCCCAGCGATTCAAGTGAGAACGCACTTGGTTGAGGAAAAAAACCAGCTTCTCTGGGTCTCCATAGAAGGTTGCTTTGAAGGGTGGTGTGAACACAGGCTGCTGTGGCCCCCACTGGGGCTGTTGTTGCTGGTTTATGTCCAGGGGTTGCACGTTTGGGGGCTGTGGACAATCTCCTTGCTGTGGCTGTTCTCCTACCAGCTGCTGATCTCCTGGATTCTGTACCACCCCAAGGCATTGCAAGACCTCTATTAGCTTTGGCAAGTTCAGAGGACATGGATCATCCACCTGCTGGGGAACCCAATCTCCCCATTGCTGCAGAGGACTCAGACTGGGATTCCCACTCTCGTCAGGGCTGAAGTCCCTGGCAGGAACATCTACAATGGAAGGGCTATAGGCTTCTCTCTGTAGGAATTGATTTCTGGGTTTCATCTCTGAGTTTTGAAATCTTTCCAATGACTCACCCACAACTTGGTTATCTCTCCGTTCCGCTTTTGAAGTCTTTCCTCTCAGCTGGGAAATCTGCCAGACTCCTCTCTTCCCCGGCTTGCTGGCTGTCGCTTCCCCCACCTGGGGAAACTGTTGCAGCCAGGGGGCTGGCCTCAGGCAATCTTTCTTTCTCCATAATGAGATCTTCCCCGAATCTTTACCAGCTCCTCTCAAGCCTAGAGGAAATGGATGGGGTTCGCGATCCCAGGTCATTTGAAAAATGATTGAGTTCTTAGCACCCAGTTGCTGGGCCTCGGTCAGGAGCGCACGGGATCGGGTGCCCCCCTGCCGGTTCACATGGGCCTTTGCCGCCACGTTGTCCATCAGGACGAGCACGTGATGCTTCGCTATGCTGTGGCAAAAGTGGCGAAGGACTAGATGTATGGCCCTGAGTTCCAGCCAATTGATATTGTGTATCAGATCCGACTGAGACCACCATCCTTGGGCCCATTGTGACTGAAAGTGTGCTCCCCAGCCGAACAGGCTGGCGTCCGTCGTGATCGTGAGCTGACCCAGCTCCTTGAAAAGAGACCCTCTGGTCATGGCTGGAGAGATCCACCATCTGAGTGAATGTAGGACCTGTGGTGGGATCCGATCGAGATACAAGATACCATTTTCCCCAGAAGCTGGGAAAGACTAGAAGGTGACATAGTCTTTTCTTTGCAGACCTTGAGAATCAGGTCCCGTATACTGTTCTTGCATTCCTGGGACAGATAAACCCAGCACTCTACTGTATCTATTATGGCCCCTAAGTGGAGCAATCTGGTCGATGGAACTGTCTGACTTTTCTTGAAGTTGACAGAAAAGCCGTGACTCTGGAGGACCTCGATCACCAGTCTGAGGTCTGACAGAGCCCCCCCCAGGGAGAGGACTACAAAGAGAATGGAGTAGAATCTGCGACTCTGTTGGGCCGTAGGCACCAGTTCTATGGCCCTTATGTCCAATAAGTGAAACAATAAGCCCATTGTTTCTTAACTGCGTTGAGGAACAAAGCTGGGCATGGAACATGGTGCTGAGAGACCACCGGTTCAACGAAGATGGGGTCCACCTCTGAATCCATTGTAGAAGCTGCTGGAGCAGACCGGTCCAGTCCCACGTGTGCTGCAGAGCTAGCCTTGCGAAGCAGGGTAGAAAAAGGGGTGGATTAAATAGACCGCCGAATGGGGGCAGATCCGGTGCCGGTTCCTCCTCCTCTGACCACGAGGCATCAAGCGCCTGCTCCTGCTCCGGGGTTAATGAGATCCCACTAAAGGAAGAATGGGAAGGGGAAGGAGGATCACGAGAACTGTGATGCACTGGACGCGAGAGAGGAAGTGAAAGCAAAGATTCCGCTCTGGGCACTGACAGAGTCCTGACCACAAGGGCCCGCTCCATCACCTGAGCCACCAGGACCTGGATCCTATCGTCCAAGGATGGAATGGGAAACTCCTCCCCTCTAAGCCCTGCGGCCATGGGTGTAAAGGTGGTTTCTGGGGCCTGCTGGGCCTGTGGGGTAGTAGGAGACCTGAATGTATGTGCCTCAGGTTCCACATTGGCCATACGAGGTGGAAGGTTCTGCCGGTGCCCAGACTTCCTGAGGAGAAGAAGAAAGGCCTAGAGGCAAATCAAAAAAAGTGGACTCAGTCTGAGCAGTCTCAGTCCTGGCCTGTTTTTGAGCCTTTGAAAACACTTTTTCCAATGCCTGGTGTCTCCTTGTGGCCTGTTTTTCAGCCAATTTGGAGGTTTTCCCCCAAGAGGTAGCCTTGGGTTTGACCTTGGCTGTGATCCTACCAGCGGCCTCTTGGGTAGGAGATCTGTGCCTTTTCCAGACTGAAGAGGAAGGAGAGGCAGCCCTGGATTGGGAAGCCATGTTATCCTCCATGCTAGTATGAAATCTTCAGGTGCGCGAGAAGGTGCACCTGGGAAAGGGATCAATTGGCTGATAAGAGTGTAGGGAAAAGGCTGGACTTAGGCTGCCCTACCTCCCCCAGTCACTGAACCAGTGGTATCCAAAAATCAGTTCTACTTGCAGCCGCTATGACTTCCACCGGAAAGTGGATTGCGGCCTGCTAGTGAGGCTTGCTGTGTTGCCAGGCCAGCAATATAAAAAGATGGCAACAGTACAGTGTCAGAGGCTAGAACTACTGTAGTGATCAGCAAGCCAAGAGGTGACCAGGATTTGAGACACCAGAAGGCCCAATAAAACTCTTGGGCCTATGCCAAGGATAAAAGGATAAATTCCAATTGCCACAAGGGGAATCTCCAAAGATGACCTGAGAGAATTCCCCTCCCCCCAGGCAAACCTTGGCTGTTACAATCTGGGAAAGGCCCTTGCCAAAGGAGGTCTCAGTGAGGCCTTAATCAGAAGACTAGAATGCTCCAAAATGGTGGCCTTGGGAGGAAGCTGAAGCTTCCAAGATGGCAGCCGTGGACTGCGGGGCCCCTGTGCAGATCTAGGCCTTCACTTGGGGCGGATGAGAACCCGGGACTGAGAGAGAAAGTGTCGTTAACTGAACTAATCACTGCTGAAATAAGTGGAAAGGTCTTTTTCCACACACCCCACCTTCCCTTGCGGTCAGCAAGGCTTTGGGACCACATGGTCACAAAATGACGGCCGCGACTCAGCTCAATCACCCCTTCCAGTTCCAAAACAGTTGGAACTCACCCGGCCTGTCGCGTGCTTCTCGGGGGGAGACGGGGCTGAAAACACCCTCCCCAGCTGATCGTCGGCGTTTAGAGCGAATCCGTAAGCCTCCGAAGCAATCAGAAACGTGCCAAGACAATCCGAGGCCCCTGCGGCCTCCACGAGTCAAGCCAGGCTCTTTAAGGCTGTCGGAGCTGCAGCCGCAAGCTCCAACGCCGGGGGAGAGTTGGTGGGAATGGGGGGGGAATTTGGAAGGGCTGCTGGAAGGAAGAAAGGATGGAAAAAATCCTTTTCCCAGAGCGAAGAGGAAATGGGGAGGTAATTTGGATAGAAAACGGAGTCCTCCGTTTGAAAAACTGAATCCCAATGGGAATCAGTAAGGAATAGTCCTCTAGAGGAGTGCTGGTCCCACGCTACTCAGGGGACTAAAAGTCAAAAGGATTTTAGCAATTTGATAGAAAAGTTTAATGGATAATCCACTAATAGGTAACTACCTGCCTGTGAGCCAAACCTGCACGTCTGTTCATGGGCAAGATCAAGTTGGGACTGGGAAAAACAGGCCCAGGACAGTGTGGCAAGTTTGGCTGACTTGATCTGATTGGGCAGGAGGATTAAGTTAACCCATTAGTGGATTATCCATCTCCAGTGCTGGAGAAGAGGAGGAATGCTGGTTAGTTGATGACATAGAGTAGTGTTGCTCTCTAATATTACAGTACAGTATTCTCTCTCCAATATGGTTTCAAGGTTCACTGATAGACTATAAGCATGATTTTTCAATACCAATATATTAACAGCAATCAATATTTTGAAAACCATGACCTGCTCCTCGGAGAGATAGCATGGTATCTCTCAAAAATGGTTTGTATGCTATGCATCTTGTATCACAGGGGTCCCCAACCCTGGGTCCGTAGACCAGTACCGGGCCACAGCATGCCAGCAACCAGGCTGCACAAGCAAGCAAAGCCCCCTCCGTGGGATGAAGGCAGCACACAAAATCAGGCCCCCTCTGGTCCATGGAAAAGCCTCTCTCCATGTAACTGGTCCCTGGTACCCAAAAGATTGGGGGCCTCTGTTGTATTAGATGCATGTGTTAGCCAAAGCCATACTTGTTTCTGATCCTCCTTATCACTAGAAACAATCAGTATCCCAGTGCAAACTTGAACTCTGACAAGTGGCCATCACTACTAAGTATCACTTTGTATTAATGTTAAGAGGGGGTCATCTCAAAAAGATAGGATGATGATTCATATCTATTCCAAAATATTGGAAGCTGATCTACTTACAAGTCAGTCAGATGAGGGCAAAAAAAATGAGTCATCTAGAGCTTAAGAAACGATGCATTAATGCAATCTAAAGATCCACAACTACCAGCATGAAATCTGAGTGGAATACAATAATCAAGGATTGGTAAGAAAAATCAATGAAAAGATTAAAAGTATTCTGAAAGAGAAAAGAGACCCAAAGATGATGATGATGATGATGATGATGATTATGATGATGATAATAATAATAATAATAATAATAATAATAATAATAATAATAATAATAATAATAATAGTTGGAAGGAACCTTGGAGGTCATCTAGTCCAACCCCCTGCTCAGGCAGGAAACCCTATACCATTTCGGACAAATGGCTGTCAAATATTTTCTTAAAAACTTCCAGTGTTGGAGCATTCACCGCTTCTGGAGGCAGGTTGTTCCACTGGTTAATTGTTCTAACTGTCAGGAAGTTTCTCCTTAGTTCTAGGTTGCTTCTCTCCTTGATTAGTTTCCATCCGTTGCTTCTTGTTCTGCCTTCAGGCATTTTGGAAAATAGCTTGACTCCCTCTTCTTTTGTGGCAGCCCCTGATATATTGGAATAATGCTATCATGTCCCCCCTCGTCCTTCTCTTCATTAAACTAGACATACCCAATTCCAGCAACTGTTCCTTATATGTTTTAGCCTCCAGTCTCCTGACCATCTTTGTTGCTCTTCTCTGTACTCTTTCTAGACTCTCAACATCTTTTTTACATCATGGTGACCAAAACTTAATGCAGTATTCCAAGTGTGGCCTTACCAAGGCATTGTAAAATGGTATGTAACTATAGCAGACTGGTATAAAACTAAGTTCTGTGCTGGCATATCCAAAAGCAGCCCAGGAGTAGTCAGTATTATGAAGGCTGAAACAGTATTGGTTGGGAGGATCAAAGGAGCTGGTCTCAAAACCACTGAAGGAGCTTTCATTAGTAATAAAGATTCTCTATGCACCTAAGAGAGCTTCTCTAGATCTTGAGATTATATAAAAAGCAGAGCTGCTCAATTTGGGGTTTATGAGGCAAAGGCAATCTTATGATGCGAAACCCCAAGAGACCTACAATGGCCCCAAGACCTGAATCCTGAATGATAATAATAATCTTACAAGGTTGGAAAATTAAATGCCAATAAGATGATTTCTATGGAAAGCCTTGCTGAAGCAAACATTGGTCCCATTCCTCAAATGATGTTCAAAGTTGTCATATATCATAAAATATAAATTTTGAAAAGAGACAAAAATGAAACAAGTTCAACATCCTTCCTCGGAAATTTCAACATCTTCATCACTGTCTAAAGTTAACTCTATGGATGTTTTGCCCAACTGAAAATAAAAGTTTGTTTTTAATCTATTTTGCTCATTTCTGCTGAAGGTGTTCGATATAATGCAACTCTGATTAAACTATTCTAACCATCCTGAATATAGAATATGGCACTTTTTAGTCAAATATAATTCCTATTGAAAAGCTAAATAGTGTAGAATTGGAGCTGGTTAGTATCTGGATGGAAGAGTATTAGGAAATCCTCCAGTTGTCAACTAACCTGGAAAAATTTAAAATCTGTGAAGGTGACAATCACAAATGTCTTCCATATCACTGACAAAAAAAACATGGACTTGTCAGGAGTGAAGTTTAATGTGAAAGAGTTCCACCTTGGCATTAGTACTGAAAGTCTCAGAATCTGTGTGTGTGAGATGGGCGACTATGTAAATCATTTAAATAAATTATAAGTGTGTGTGTGTGTGTGTGTGTGTGTGTGTGTGTGTGTATACATATATATACATATATATACATATATACATATATACACATATACACATACATACATACATACATACATACATACATACATACATACATACATACATACATACATACATACATATATATATATATATATATATATATATATATATATATATATATATATATATATAGCACGAAGTAAATAATTTGCGATCACCAGGAGATTAAAAAAGAATGACTTTAATATAACCTAGCTTTCGTTGGGAACTTCCAACATTGTCAGGGTTAAAAGAGCCAGTTAATAAGGTGTCTTAGATAGGATTAGCCAATGCTTGCACATGGCTCCTAGACTGCACCAACGGTCTCAGCTGTTCAAATTTGCATTCCGGATGCTCCTCCCTCTCTGTCATCACTTCGAGCCTTCCCACCTACCTTTCCAATGGTAGATCCTAAGTTGGTCAGGATCTTTGCATCTTCACTCACTCCAATGGTGTTAATTCTCGTATTATCTTTCCCTCTACTGTGAATTTTGGTGGGGGTGTTCGGTTTTTCTTTTATATTTATCCTATTAGGGCTCCAGATAGTTTTCTCCACCCCTCTCAGCCATGGGTCGATGGTTTCTCCCTGCTCTGTACTCATCCTCCTCCTATATACACACACACCCTTCTGAAAATCCAGTTTTCATCCACAAAACAGCTTCAAATTTTTGTTCAACATACCTGCCGTTAACATTAGTAGTCTTGATCACCTCTCCAGGAAGAAGCACAGACAGCTGAATATCTCTGTCAATCGCATTTTCTTTTTGGTCCATAGTGCAGTTAGCTACTTCTAGATCATCAAAAGATGAGCAATCAGTAACTTTAGTTTCAGGTGGAGGAAGGGGAGCTTTTGACTTGGCTTTCCGCCTATAGTAAAACAAAAAATTGAAAAAGATAAAAATTAGACAAAGTAAATTCAATGGGAAATATTGGATTTCCCAATACTGGGAAACTAGACACTAGCTGGATACTAGAAGATCCTCTATCCCCAATAGATTTTTAAAATTAAAAGAAACTATATAAACACAGAAAGAAAAGCAAGTACATAATCAGTAAACTTCACCATGCATTATCAAACAAATAAGACAATGTGGCCAAATTAAGATGGTATCCAAATATGACAGATATATACATCCTAAAAAGACTTTTACTTGATTATGCAATGCAAGCATGGATTCCCCACCCCCACATCTGGGATTATGTTTAACTAAATGCTGAAATTTCTAATTCTCTCAATCATACATTTTAAATTATGTGATGAAAACATTTAATGGTTTAAATAATTTGCTGCTGTTGTAGTTTACTTAAGAAAGCATTCTTGTTTTATTAACATTTTGCCATCTACATTTAAGTTTCATTTGAATATGTTTATTCAAACATTGCTGCGCAACTTTTTGAGGTTCCACAAATCCTTTTTTTTTTTTTTTTGGCGACTCCTGGAATTCTTTCTGCCTATCATTGCCAAAACTAATGCGTAGCATGATTTCCCACTATTTTGAGACCTGAAATACACAGCAATTTTAGTGTAAGTCTTGTCAATAGAGAAAACTAGAATTCCACAGGCTTAACAGGGGTTGGAAAGGGGGAATCCTGCTTTATATTTTTCTCTAGGCTGGTATTCTGCAAAAAAGCCCCTTCACTCTTCTACAATCACCACCCAAGCCCTCACTCACAATGCACCTTCTGGTACCTCGTGGCCGATAAGTTTATACTGGCTACATCTCCTTCCTCCTCTTCTTCCCTGTCTCTTACATGATACTTCTTAACAAGAGAGAAGCAGAGAGTTGTTGCCACTCTGTGAGAAAGAACAGATCTGATCCAAAGCCCCTCTATTCTGTCATTTTATTCCCACAGTGGCAGATATGACACCCATAAGCTTACAAGTGAGGCGCTCATACAGCACCACACTCTCACAAATGTTTCCTAGTAATGGGTAATCAGGAACTTAATGCCATTAGGAGAAACAATAAATAACTGTTATGACTAATAGCCATTGACAGCATTGTCTTCCATGAATTGGTTTAATCCCTATATAAAATGTTCAAATAAACAGCCATTGCTATATTTTAGACAAGCTAATTCCACACTAAGATATAACTATGTTCTAATCTAGTGAAATACCTTTTTTCTGTCCTCCCACTCCAATCAGTGAATGTTATTGGCTGATCCTGGATTCTAGCATCCAACTACAACATACATGTTTTACATGCATCTAGCATGTCTCCCTCACCTCTCTCTGTCTTCTTGCTTAAAGCTAAAATCCTCAAATGTTGTAATCTTTCCTCATTGGATAGTTACTGCAATCTCCCAACTTTTCTGCAAAAATGCTCTTTTCTGTGGAATTTCCAGCTCTACAATACTCTCCTTGATGTATATCAGCAAAAACTCAATAGAAATTTTCAAGTCTGTTCATGCCAACATGTAACTTTAATTTTTTCTACTAAAATTAAGAATGGAATTTGCATTTCCGACATTCCTTCACAGTCAACACTCTATGAGAAACCTAATTAAGATATTTGGCCTCTAAAATATGGGTCCCATGTTCCATCAACCTCATCACATGAAATTTTAAGTAAAGAATGGCAACATAAAATGGAACCAATAAGGGAGGCTCTCATGTTCAAAAGAATTTAGTCTATTTGCATTTATAACCTGCTAAATAAGCTATGGAAAAAACAGACTAATAAAGCATTCACAATAAATGTAAAAGTATATTTAAATTCCAATAAAGGCATGAATGTATGTTAAGATCCAGATTAAATATTAGTACATAAAAACAGCAGCATTTTGGATTGTACCTAGAAGCCTATAGGTAGCCAATGTGGGACATGCAACACAGGTGCTGTATACAGGTAGTCCTCAAGGTATGAACCTAATGGAGCCTGCCCATTAGTTTGGTGAGTCAAAAAATTTGTCAAATGAATCAGACTCAATTTTACAAATTTTTAAAATCAAATTCATTAATTGAATTTGTTAAAGGAATGAAGATATGACTTACTATTTCCTCTGATTTGTTAACTGCTGGCTGCCACCAGGCTTTTCCAGCTGTTTCTGCTGCAGCCCACTCAGGAACTAAACTGCCTCCAAGCAGGGCTTGCAGCCATTGCAGTTGCTTTTTTTAAAACAACAACAACAACTGTTGCTAGTTAGTTCAAGCATCTTCAGCTGCCCAAAGCAAGTGCTTTAAAAAAAAACAACACTTGCCACTAATTAGCATAAGAGTTTCCAGCCAGGCACCCAGAGGGAGCTGTGGAAGGGATTTGCAGAACTCTGTTTGCAACAGTAATAGAGATGGAAGGGACCTTGAGGTCATCTAGTCTAACCCACTGTTCCCACAACAGAGTATTTCTGATAAAATGCCTATCCAGTCTCTTCTTAAAAGCTTCCAATGATGGGGCACCCACAACCTCTGGAGGCAATTTAAATTTAAAACCTACAAACTACAGTAATATACACTAATCTCCAAAATAAAAGCCAGGAACACAACATTATAGAATGCTTTGTGTAGATCCTGGCTATCATTTCTACAAGTAGTTTCAAGGAAAATGTAACAATTTTTTTTAAAAAAATTTTAGAAGCAGTCTTCAAGCCCAGGCAGCAGCAGATTCTGCACAAAAAAAGCAAAAAACAAACCCAGCCGGCTCTGCTCTTCTTTAGCCATGTGACCAGGGACCAAAAAAAAAAAAAAAGAACAACCCTTCCAGCTTTAGGAAATTGCATTCAAGTCAGAGTCAAAAATGGCCGCCACTACAGCACTAACGGTGACAAAAAAAAAAAAATCAAGACGGTGGCCACAGTCATGCTATTGAAACCCTACCGCCCTTTTTAATATATGTGTCAGGATTTGACTGTATATTTTTACTTGCCATCCTGCCATAAAGAATTGCTTTTTCTGACACCCTGCTTGCAGACACCCTTTCATGTTCTCCTTCAGGGATCTCAAAAATGGAGATATTGGACTGGAAGCCAAAGGAAAAACAATAAACAGCAAAGTCAATCAAATTAAGATCCTACCATCAGAAGGAGCCCAATTAAAAAGGAAGCATTTATCTAGTAAAACAAAGGAATCAAGGGCCTGGTGGATTTCTCTTGTCAGAATATTATGGAGAAGGCCCTGCATTTCAGAGCTATTTCTCCAGCTTTAGCATTAAGTGGAGAATTTTCAGGTGAAACCCAACCAGCTGCTGTGATCATGTTCAGCCTTCTTTTCAGGAGGTTCGCTAGAGAACAGGGCTTTTCAACCTTTTCACCCATTGTACCACTTTTGGGATATGGCAATATCTGAGTATCACCAGTCACCTAGCAAGGTGTCAAAAACTTGATGACCGGGGGGAAAAAAAGGAAAAAAGTGATAAAGTACAGGTAGTCCTCGACTTACAACAGTTCGCTTAGTGACTGTTCGAAGTTACAATGGCACTGAAAAAAGTGCCCCCCAAGGCACAGCCGAGCAAGGCACCTGCCTGCCCGCCCGGTGGCGCTCTCATTCCCCTCCTCCGCTACCACTTTTCTAGGATGGTCGCGTACCACCTGCCAGGTGCCAATGTACCATAGGTGGTACCTGTACCACTGGTTGAAAAGCCCTGCTGTAGAACTATAGTCAGCTTTATTAACAGTCAGCTGAGCAGAGTCTTTGAGGAACTCCTTTCTGCAGTAGGTGGATGCCTGGAGAAAGGGCTGGGCAATAGCAGTGACACAAAGAACTGGAGCTACTTGCAATTCTCCTTTGCAAGCTGTGGCTTTTTGCACCCCTAAACCTACTTCCCATTAGGGGCAAAAGACAGAGTTAGCACAGGATTCTTCACTTTTATTTCCTTTCCTTGTCTAAAAGGCTTCTTTGGATATTTTTAGGAAACAAGCCCCTTATCAGTCAGATGGCTATTATCAGGACTCTTATCACTTCCTTCCTCTTTCACTTCAGCTTTCTCCTCTGACCCTGAGCTGTATAGTTCAGGTTCTCACCCAATTCCTTCACTTTCCCTCACTATAACTTTTAGTTGTAGGTACATTAAAAACAACTCAGGCTTCCCATGTTAATTCCTAAATAGAACAAAAGTTCCAGTTCCAAGAATATTTTGTTATAAACTGCACTGCTAACTTTAGTGGCGGGGCGGGGGGGGGGTTCCCTACATCTTGTTTCCCATGTATAAAGGTCTGGATATCCACCAGCCTAAATATTGTAGAAACCCTTTTCAAGAATGCTTGGGTAGGGTTTTTGGTAGGTTTAGACAGAAGGAAAGGGCAGTAATGGCTATTTAAATAAAGGCCATCTGTGATGGAGATTTTATCTCTTCTAAAATGTAGTGCACTGGTAACTATCAGCTACGCCACAAAAAAACTGCAAAATGGCTTTTTTGTAAGGCTTTGACTGAATATTTGGGGGGGGAAATGTAATTTCTTTGTTCTTTCATTAGACATTTTTAAAAAATGTTAAATATGTAAATACTTGTACAAACATCGAGGAAGTGCTACAAGGAAATATATACATAAAGTTAAAACCGCACAATCAAAGACTTTGCAATGCCTCAAGGGGATTTAAGTCCGGAATGTAGCAGCACTTAACAGTATAATTTCTTGGGGGGGAAATTAAGTGGTTCCTGGAATTAATGAGCATTATTACAAGACATGGCCTAATACAAATTGTGAGAAAACTGCTTTCGCAAAAGTATTTTTTGCTGAGACAACCATGACAATAATGGATTGCTCCTGGTCATGGATGGACCTTCAATAGATTTCATTGCAATTGTTAACATGTCAGACATATTAAAACTACCACATCTGAGTAGAATTCACGACTAATGGCAAGACTAATATGAATGTATTGCCAGTTAAATCACCTAAATAATCTCAATTATCTGATCCCCGTAATTTAATCTCTGCAAATGAAGCAGGAACTTTTGTAGCATAATAACACATACACACAGTTCCCATTCTGCGTCAGTGTTTACTTGGGCCTCAAAACTAAATAGGGAAACTGATTGGGAAATACTTCGTTTCTAAGAGAATTAGAAGAAACGCAAGAATCTCACGACACAGAGTTTCCCAATGTCTTGCAAATTTTGAAATTTGTCCATGATTTATAAAAAAAAATTTAAAAAGCAATTTTTTGAAAAAAAAAAAAGGTTCTTATTTACATTAGAGATTCTCGCTGCCAATAATATTAAATCTACTAAAAAATAATTAGACATACAAAGTTTAAAATAGAAGATCTACATTCTCCAGAACAACCTTCATTAAATAATTTATAGTAACATTGTTCACCTACTTACATTTTTATACTATCACACTCTGGCAAGATTCCCAGTAGTTAATAGCACATATTAAAATAAGCCAATACATAATAAATCTAATAAAAAAATCAGCAGTATGAAAGAAATATGGTTCATCTCCCTTCTAGCAACAATCTATGTAGTAAAAGTGTTACAAAACAGCTCAGTTTTCACCTCCTTTCTGAATGTCAAGAGACTGGATCCCATCTGGAGTTATAACTAAAGGAGTACTGGCTCCTACCTCCCCAAACTTCAAGTACTCAGGTGGGATCTTCACTTCCATGAGGGATGTCCAGATCATATGTATAGGTTTTATTTGAAGCAGGTTGACCTAAGGACTAACTGCTAAGGCACCTAAAAACCAAGCCATCTAGGACTTTATAGATCAAAACCATCACAGAGAATTTTGTACATAATTACATATTACCTCTTTAAAAAATAACCTAGAGATCTCTTCCACAAGAAATATCTTTGCATATACTTTTTGTTTTTAACTTGTTGGAGCAACAGCAAGGCTGTAGGATACTTTATGCAATTTCATCTTAGGCTTATGATAAGACAGAAATGTGGCAGCAATCAATAAACTTGAATTTTGGCAAAGACGATATGAGGCTTGGTCAATAATGTTAGGAATACCAAGGATAATTTTATTGCTAGTTAAAAGTTTCCATTTGTGCAAGGCAAGGTAGTAGATTTTTATAAGGAGAGGATGAGAGATCACCAAATTATGCTCTGGACAGCTGCTCCTTGCAAGGAGAGTGGGATAGCAGTTGGTCCCAGTGGTGGGATTCAGCCAGTTCGCATCACTTCGGCAGAACCGGTAGCTAATTTTTTGTTGCCCAGACCCAGAATGGACTTCCGGAAGAAGCATCCACACAGAGAATTGGTTGTTCACATATTTAAATCCCACCACTGGTTGGTCCTATTGGTCTGAGCACCGGGAGACAAGGGAAGCCATCAAGCCCTCAACCATGGCAGAGCCTTTAAGGACACTGGGTTCAACCATTGCATTTTCTAACCACTTTTAGATTTACAATTATTTTACAATTAAATGAGACTTTCCAAACAACAGGTCTGAAAAACTACTTAGTGAGTAAAATTTCATCCCAAAATGGAAGAAAAGTTAAATAGTACTTTTTTAAAAAAAATTAAATAATAAAAAGCAAAAGGCAAAAAGTTAACACAAGAATTTTATTTTAAAAAGTTTAAAACAGATTAAGGGACCAGATTAAATCTGGAATATTAAGACTTTTTAAAGATTTTTGAAAAATTGAGTAAACAAAACAATATTTACGTGAGAATACAAATTGTTTTGTCTACCAGGAAACAGATTATTGCCTGAAAGCAAAAACAAAGTAACAGTGAGACTTCATGAATATAGAAATGGGCCACTAGAGGGACTAAAGTTCTAGGCAGGAAGAAGAAAAATTAAATTCTACCGGTAAGTAAGATCAAGTAAAATGACAAATAAAGCACACAGTATGATACTTGAGACATTTCAAAGGAATGGGAGAGAACCTTATAATCAGTCTGACAGCAATTATCTTTGTCCCAGTAAATGCATTCTTTGAAGAACATTGCAAAGTCTTGAAAGATGTGACACAAAAATACAGAAGACTATATGGAGAGACAGGATGAAGAGGGCGTACAAACCCTAGCTCATGAAATATTGGAAAATAAAGAAATTGAGGATTGTAAAAAAGAGGCAACAGGGTGGAAGCACAAATGACAAATCAAGAGATAAAAAGGACATAATTGGATTTTCAAAAGAGGGTTTCTAAAACCTTGAAAAAAATCTTTGAGGTGGAAGAAAACAGTCTGCACTGAGATTCAATCTTAAAACAGCAACTTGATGAACTAAAGGTTAAGATTGTTAGGAAAAAAACAATATAATATAATGTTGGCTTGCTTGATCAGGGCTAAAATATGGACATCTTTATAAAATTCTGGAAACCCTTTATCAGTTTTTATGACATATGGACTAAAATGACAATAATTTTTGGATTTGTGAATTGACCAGTGGTGTATGGGAAGAAGTGAGGTATGCATATGACTACATAATGGGTAAGGAAACTATTAATTTGCCTGAATGTGTTTGCAAGGAAGATCAGGAATCGCTTCTTTCTTCTTCTTCTTTTCTGTTTCTTTTCTTTTTGCATTTTGTATTTCTTCTTTTCTATTCTTTTATTTTTCTTGTGATTTCAGTTTGGATTATCTTTTAGAATGGTAAAACTCTTTAAAAAATTTTTTAAAGATAAGACCCGAAATGTTTGGTGCAGGAAAGAGAATTAGGGAGGACCTGATGAAAACAAGTTTTTTTTTTTCCACTAAGTGCAAGCGAGTGCAAAATCATTGGAAATAAACCACTTATATTCATAGTAATCTGTACTTCATGGGGGATACTTCCTGATCTTGCAAGCACAAAGATAAATGTTTCATAAATTATGCGGTAGCTTTACATCACAACAAAATAATCACTGGTCTTTAAGTTGCAACCATTGCATTAAAATATTTTTATTTAATCCTAAAGTTTTGAATCATGTATTCCCTTTAAGGAGGAGTGGTTAATTCCATCAATATAGAAATCAGTCCCATAACTGTTTACTACTGGATTTAAACCATAGGTTTTACCAAAATCCTGGAAAACATTTTTTGTATCCCTCTGGAACTTGAAGACTTTCTCTTGAAACAACAGTCTTCTGTAGATCTGATAAACTGACCTTTGGACAGCAGCAGTCTTGGAAACCGAAAATCCTTTTAGTCAGCTCCAAGTCCAAATGACATTTTCTTACTTTAAAAGGCCAAAAACCATCCTTTGAGCTGTAGGTTAAAGCCAGATCTGCTACAGATATTTATGCTTTGAGCCAGGGTTGTTAAGGCATTTCAGGAAAGCATGTCAATCAGCTGTTAATGTAAGAGTCTTTCTTACGTTATCTCTCATTGCTGAAGAAAGCTTTAGCTGCTCTATCTCGATAATTTAACACAAGCACTTTTTAAAAACACTTTTTGAAAAGCATCACTTTGCAATCGTAATAGAATAGTTTTGCAAATGCCAATCCTTATATAGTTATAAAGGCATCATCCACAAACCAAAGAGGATACAGAGGCAGATCTGAAGGGAAAAACAGCAAAATAAGCCCGGAGTGACTTGGAAAAGGACAGGGGGAAAACCATGAATTGGAATATTATAGGAAAGGGAAAGTTTGGCTCATAACTGAATCCTGTAGTATATTGTTGCAAGTCTCATCTGCATCACGTCATTTATTACCAATAAAGAAACCCATTTCAAGGATTCACCTGTATTTCTTATCAACAGTTAATCCCAAAGGCAGGGGAGGCTTCAACATCTTATGAAAGAATACATTCCTCCATATATTAATACCCAGGGATAAAATTTCAATGATCTCCAGCCTACCGGTGACAACAGCCATGATGAACGATTAGTATTTGAAGATCCAAGTTAGAATCAACTGGACACAACCACTTTTCTTTTTTATTGATGCCCAAATAGTTACAGCTGTTTCTCAGAAAGATAAAATTGGATATACAATTAAAATGTGACGTGAAAGTTGCAACAGAACTGACAGTTGCAGAACGGTTAATTAACAGTAAAAAAACGGAAGGCCATAGATGACTTTGCCATTAAAATTGTCACAGACGTAAGTCTGGCAGTTTTATAAATGTGAGAGTCGTTTGTATTCAGGATAAATAGGACACTGTTTAATCAATTTCTCAAATTATACCTAATCAGGTACTGTTTGGAAGAGGAGTTGTTTATCAGTATCATCAGGGAATCTCTTAAAGCTTTCTGAGGAGAGGGAATAAGCAATTAATGTTCGGTCTTCCACTTTTCAAAATATAAAATCGAGCAGTTACCACTTTCTATCCTATGAGAGATATAGAGGCCTCTTCTAAGAAACAGCAAATGAATAAGCATTCATTCATTGTTTGTGAGAAATCAGTGCAATATAAATATGTCTTATTCTGAAGAATTGCCACTGGTTGTATTCAAAAGGTCTACCAACTTTAGGCTTAGAGTAGAGGAAAAAACTTCAATTGGAAAAGTCCCCCCCCCAAAAAAACCCTACCTCTGGAAATTTGATAAAAATGAAAAACTAAAAGCACAATCTTGGGCACATTTATGAGAAGTAAGGCTTACTGATTTCAGTCAGACTTATCTCTTGCTGTGGAAGGGAAAGGTGCGAAGACCCAACAACGTCTTCACAGGCATGGGAACAAACTCCATTATCAGCTCCGTTCCCACAGTGGACTTAACACCTAGGGATTGGCTAATTCAACTGACCAGATGAACTGTTGGGGTGGGGTTTGCTTGATGCTCCTTTAACCTATTGTTCTCCAGCATGGTGGATGTAGAATCCACATGATTGGGTTATTTCAGCCTTCCTGCTCAGAGAGACTAAGTCAGAGCTTTAGTCACGCCTCTCTTTGGGTGTGTCTTCCCAGTTTTGACTTAGTCTTAGGCTCAGCAGAACACAGGTTGTATTGGCTCCATAGCTTTTTCTATTAAATCAGTCTAATTGGTTGTTTTTTTTCTAAATTTTCTAATTTTCTAAAATTGAGAGGTTTTACGGTTTTGGCTATCAGCTGAGGACTCTGTCCTTTCTTTGAGAATAGGAGCTCTGTAGGCTCTGAAAGGGCTCTGCTTCCCCTCCCCCCTTTCCTTTTCTCGGCCTTCGGGCTGCTTCAGGCCTCTTTAGGCCGGATCCTCGGGTACTTCTCATACCCGATCTGAGCGGCTAACCGCTGCCACGGTTCTCCGCCGCCTGTTTTTTTGCTGGTTCTTTCCCTCAGAGGCTTCTCTCAGCAGCACGAAGCTCCAAGCGACGGCTTTTCCCTCCGGATTTCGGCGACGTTCATCCAAACCGCAAGTTTCTCGCCGTGGGGGGGGGGAAGCGGGCAGCTCTGGCTCCAGTCCCAGGCCCGTCCCGAAATTCATTCTCCTTCTCCCCTTTGCCGTTCTTTCATCGTTGTGGGGCGATACGGGAGTCGCGGCTGCCATTTTGACCATGTGGTCGCCAGGTGGTCGCCATTTTGAGAGGCCCATAGGCGGACGCCATTTTGGGCCCTAAAGTGTCTAAGGCCTAGGCCGATCAATCTCTTGCTGTTTGCCTTGACTTGTGCTGACAAATCCGAGCGGGGGGACCTTTTCCGTATTCGCAGTTAAAACTGTTTGAGAGGCATAGGCGGACGCCTCTTGGCCTCTACAGTTATTCAGGCCGGCTAGGCCAGATTCTTGTTGTTGGCTAGGCCCTTGCTGACAGGGCAAGTCGGATTTACCCATATATAGGCGGTGATGTATTGAAAAGAATACAATAATGTTAGTTAAGGAACAATAGTTTGTGGATTGGTATTGGATACAGGTCTCCAGACCCGCGATTGGAGTGGGGAGTTTGCTTGACCACCTTTTTCTGTTAGCTGTAGCCTTTAGCCACCAGGCCTATTCAGACAGGATTAGAGTGCTGTCTGACTGTACCTGCCATTGCCAAGGCTCAGTGTGAGGATCGGTTGCACTCCATCTCTGACCTTGATCTGCGTGCTTGGATTCCCCCCACCTCTAGATAACCTTGGACGGCTCTTTCTAGATTGCAATGGCAGACAGCTCTTTGCCTTCGGCATCTCAAGTCTCTGGTGCACCCCATTCGCAGCCAAAGCGCAGATCTACTGAATTGGAAGCAGGGGGGAAGAAAAAGGCCAAAACCAAGCATTTGACTACTAAGGAGACTTCTAAAACAGCCGAGCGAGAGGCCTCGAGGAGACATCAGGCACTGGAGAGGGAATTCTCCAAGGCACAGCAGCTCCTATGCAGTGGGGCTGAAACAGTTCCCCCTGCCCCACTGGATGCTTCCATTCTGGAGCTTCCCTTAGCACCTGTGCAAGAAGCCTCTTGGATTAGTTCTCCTCTGGGGGTAACCGAACAGGTAGGCCCTCCCCACTCCTCCTCCTCTTCCGTCCATCAGAGCCCTGAGGTTGCCCATGTTCCAACGGTGGTTGGGACTGATCCCAGGGTCCAGGGGGACATGTGGTCTCAGAGCCAATTTCAGGCATTCATGCACCATGCCTTCATGCAATTCATGTCCTCCTCTAGGAGCTCCCAAGTCCCTTCTCAACAACTGCCTCCTCCTCCCAGTTCACCTCCTCAGCCGGGAGGTACAGGTTCAGATATCTCTGAATCCTCCTCTCAATTGGAGGAGGAGGAGTCAGTGGACATGGCCATAGCTGACACGCCCATGTCAGAGGATGAGGAGGCAGCACCAGAACAGGCCTCCACTTCGGATCTATTTGACCCCTCCTTATTCAAATCCCTTCTTCTGAAGGCCTGCACTACTACCAACCTGACTTCAGTTCAGGAGGAGAGGCCTTCTACCTCCGCCACACAGGAGGCTAACCCTTTATTTGCAGTAAAGGCCACCGAGAAAAAGCAGATTCCTTGTCCTCTGGTTTTTCGGGATGCAGTGGAGTCTCAGTGGTCCTCCCTGGCATCCACTCCAAAGGAAAGTAGTTTGGAAAGGAAACTGTACAATGTTTCTCCTTCCTTTGCTGCCTTATTGGAGGTTCCATCAGTGGAGCCAGGGGTCAGTCACAGTCCAAACGCTCCTTCAGGGATTCAGGTCATCCCTATAGACGTTCTAAGTGACATCATAGGGAACATTCTGATTGGAGGACGACTGGAACAGTTTTACCAGGTCTGGGAGCAGACCACCACCAACTCTTGGGTCAGGGACACCATCAGACGGGGTCTGGCTCTCGAGTTTCAGTCGCTTCCCCACGATCGCTTCCTACTCTGTCCGGTCTCGCGAAACCCCTCAAAGGCACGATTGGTCACCACTGCCATCACTCACCTTCTAGAAATCAGGGCCATAGAGGCAGTCCCTGGGGATCAAATTGGGAAAGGTTTCTACTCCATCCTGTTCGTGATCCCCAAATCGTCAGGAGGATGAAGGGCAATACTGGATCTAAAAGGCCTGAACCGGTTTCTAGTTTACAGAAGGTTCAAAATGCAGACCCTATAATCCATTCTGGCCAGCATCAGGAAGGGAGATTTTCTCTCCTCAATAGATCTCATGGAGGCTTACCTCCATATCCCAATTTCCCTGGAGCATCGCAGGTTCCTGCGCTTCTGTTATGCACACCGGCATTATCAATACAGGGCTCTTCCGTTTGGCCTGTCTTCGGCTCCAAGGGTTTTCACCAAGATCCTGGCAGTGTTGGCGGCTCACCTGCGGATGAAGCCAGTGCGCGTACAGTGCTACCTGGATGACATTCTGGTCCAGTCCCGGCCCCCCCAATTAGCAAGGGCAGACATGGCTACCACCATTCAAGTTCTACAGGATCACGGCTTCTTTGTGAATTTCAAAAAAAAGCCACATAGTCCCCACAAAGCGGCTCCTTCACTTAGGAGCCCTGATAGACTCTGACCTTTGCAGGGTCTACCTCTCCCTGGAGCGCCGGGTCAGCATCCAGAAATTAGTATCCTAGATTCGGGGGGCAAGGGCGGTTCCTCTGGTCCAATTGTCATAGCTCCTGGGAAAGATGATATCTTGCTTGGGAATAGTCCCTTGGGCAAGACTGCACTCGAGGAACCTCCAGTGGTTCCTTCTCCCATTCCAGAAAGGGAACCTCAGTGCCCCCACCAGGAGGGTCCAGGTCCCACCCCACATTCTCTCATCTCTCCAGTGGTGGACTTCCGCAGCAATGTCCAAGGGTACCATCTTCAAGGAGCCCTCCAGACTCGTCCTTACCACGGATGCCAGTCTGTTCAGCTGGGGGGCCCACCTCCAGAACCATTTGGCACAGGGGCGATGGTCCAGGGTGGACCTCAAACAAAACATAAACTGGCTGGAACTCAGGGCGATTCATTTGGCTCTTCTTCATTTCTCCTCCCTAGTGTCAGGGAAACACGTGTTGATCCTGACAGACAACATGGCAGCCAAGGCTCATGTCAACAAACAGGGAGGGATACATTCCTGGGCTCTCCTGCAGGAGGCCATGGAACTAGGTTTATGGGCAGAGGCCAATTTGGGCTCAATCAGAGCAGAGCACATTTTGGGAGAGGCAAACCGACAGGCAGACTCCCTGAGCAGGTCGACTGTAGACCACTCATAGTGGCGCCTGGATCCGAGACTGTTCGAGATGATTGCGAGCAGGTTCAGCAGGCCAAGCCTGGATCTGTTTGCCTCCCCGTCCAACGCCCAGCTTCCCAGATTCTTCTCCAGATTCCCCACAAGGGGGGCCGAGGGGACGGACGCTCTCTGGTGCACATGACCGGAGGGTCTGCTCTATGCTTTCCCTCTTCCGCTGTTGCAGGCCACCATTCGCAGGCTGATCCTGGAGCCGGCGGAGGTAATATTAGTTGCTCCATATTGGCCGCGACGACCGTGATTTGCAGACCTAGTGGATCTATCCCTGTCTCCTCCATGGAGGCTTCCTCTGGACCGAGTAGCTCTCAGCCAGGGGGAGCTCCATCATCCAGACCCCCAGTGGCTCCAATTACCCGCTTGGCACTTGAGCGGGAGAGTCTAGATAGTCAGGCCTATTCCTCGGGGGTGATCTCTATGATCCAGGCATCCAGACGCCCTTCGACAAATCAGATCTATGATGCCATGTGGAGAAACTTCTGCCAGTGGTGCATCTCACACGAATTGGACCCCCTTGCGGTTACAGTCCCTAATATTTTAGACTATCTACTGGAGGGCACTTCCAAGGGCTTGTCCACTAACACCATTCGTAGGCAGGTTGTGGCCTTGTCCACGGTTCTTACCTGTGACAATGTGGGTCCGCTCTCACACCATCCAGCTATCTCCGCCTTTCTTAAAGGGGCGGCCAATTCTGGTCCTCCCACAGTACACAGATACCCATCTTGGGACTTACCTACTATGTTGCTGGCCCTAACCACCGCTCCTTTCGAACCTCTCAAGTCGTGCTCTCTGCATTTTCTCTCCTTGAAGGTTGCATTTTTGGTTGCAATTACTTCGGCCAGGAGGATTTCGGAATTGGCCGCCCTCTCAGTCAGAGAGGACCTCTGTATCTTCCATGAGGACAGGGTGGTCCTTAGATTAGACCCCTCCTTTATTCCCAAGGTGAACACCGGGTTTCACAGGTCATTGGACCTAATTTTGCCTAGTTTCTGCCCAAATCCTTCCCACCGTCTGGAACGTCAGTGGCACACGCTAGATGTACGCAGGGCTCTGCGTCTTTACATCAAGCATACTTCGACCTTTTGCAAGTCGGAGGCCTTGTTTGTGTCCTTTCAGCCCTCCGCCATGGGTAGGAAGGTCTCTTCTTCTACCATTGGCAGATGGATCAGGGCTTGCATTGCTAGAGCCTACGTGTCCCAGTCACTTCCGGTCCTGGCTCGTATCACGGCTCACTCCACGCGTAGCGCAGCAACCTCTGCGGCCTGGTCTACCCAGGCCTCTGTGGAGGAGATTTGCAGGGCGGCTTCTTGGTCGTCTCCATCATCTTTCATTACGCACTATAAGATCGATAGGTTTGCCGCGGCGGACGCTGCTTTTGGCAGACGGGTTCTTCAACAGGCTGTTTCCTCTAGGGAGACACCAGCCTAGACCTTCCCTCCCTTAGGGACATGGGGGGCTTTGGTATGTCCCAATCATGTGGATTCTACATCCACCATGCCGGAGAAGGGGGCGTTGTCTTACCTGAACGCCTTTTCTCAGCATGGTGGTATAGAATCCAAGCCCTCCCTTGGATAGGGGTCTAGGCTTGCGTATTGTCATTTTTTTTGTGTTTTTTGGAATCATTGCGTCAGACTTTGTCAGGATCCTTCGCCTCGTCAAAACTGGGAAGACACACCCAAAGGGAGGCGTGACTAAAGCTCTGACTTAGTCTCTCTGAGCAGGAAGGCTGAAATAACCCAATCAGTGGATTCTACACCACCATGCTGAGAAAAGGCGTTCAGGTAAGACAACGCCCCATCTGAGCGGGAAACCCTCAGATCCTGCCTTCTTTACCTGCTGTCAACTTCTCCTAATAAAAGTTCCTTTTGGAATGGAATTGCTCCAAGAGTCTTGCTTTCTTGGGATGAGGTTTTGAAGTGAGTCCTTACAATACTGTTGCATTGTGTAGGAAAAGCTAATTCTTCAATCTTTCAGAAATTAAAAGCTGAGTACTATATGGCAAACAGAATAATCTAACTCACAACAGAACACAGAGTAAGAGTAGAAAGGATTTCCGATACATCAAAGAGGTTTTGTTTTTTAAAAAAGGAAGCGTATACAAACTAGTAAATATCATTTTACACAATTTGAAAAGTCCCTATTTTACACATTCCTTTACTATCCTGATCGAAAACTGATTTTGCCAGCTACAACATTTTTATAGAAATTGCAGTCCACCCCCACCCTCCCATATTGTAAAGAAAGTCTGTGCTACTGAAAAGTAGCACAAAGCAATATGTATAAGTAGCACAAAGCAATATGTATAATAAAAAAAACTATTAAAGGTATGTTTGTTAATACAATACAATCAAACTAAGCTTGAGAGTTACTTTCCTGAGCTTTACCAACAAGTAACATATAAAATGATGCCACACACACCCAGGTGATCTTAGCCCCAAGGCTGAGAAGTGATAATACCTTGTGAAGCATAATAACTATTAAAGAAGGAGAACACTTTTTAGCTTAAAACTTCCATCATAAGACAGCAAACTGCTCTTACTCTGAAAGAATAAGTGGCTAACCTAAGTAGGATAAACTAGTCCCCATTTGCTCTATCTATCTGTCTATCTGACAAGTGATGTAGTAGTCAGGGAGTTAGATTAGGAGATTCAGTGTTATGGTTATTCTCAGGCATAGAGTTTCATTGGGAAACTTTGGGTCAATTAATCTTTTTCACTCCATTCTACCTCACAGGGTTGTTGTTATGAGCATATAACTCTGAGCTCCTGGAGGAAAGGCAGGATATACATCTAACAGGAGCATTAGTAGATGCACCATTATAATCCAAGTCTTCCAAGCCAGCCACACAATCTTCAAAAGGAGACACACCTGCTTTAATGAGGAGGCAACAGCTACAGCAGTCACACTCTAGAACAGCAGTTCTCAACCTTGGCAACTTTAAGACTTGTGGACTTCAACTCCCAGAATTCCTCAGCCAGCTTTGCTGGCTGAGGAATTCTGGGAGTTGAAGTCCACAAGTCTTAAAGTTGCCACGGTTGAGAACCCCTGCTCTAGCACATTCCAGAGCACTTCCTACGAAATGAATCTGGAGCTCTGCACATCCCTACAGGACACTACAGGTGAAAAAACCTACAAGTGCTAGAATGATACTCAAAGAACACAGTGATTTTTTCAATGTTGATCCACCCCGAAACAATGAATTCATTGTTAGTACACAGAACTGATATATATGCAGTGTGGGCCCATCTATGCAAAAAACAAACAATGAATCATTGATTAAACATCTACCCAGGAAATACACAGTACAGCTGGGGAACGCCAAAATATACACAGTATATTTTTGCTACCTTCGCTACAAAAGATGATGCGTATTTCTGTCTTATTTGGAGCTAGGATTAAAGGTTTTCTTGCACATCACCCTATGGAAAGGATACTGGATGGTAAAGGGAGTAAGTAAATCCGTATTACAATACTGCTTATAAATGTGAATGGGGAAAAGAAGTACGACTACCACTTTGTTTTATTCTCTCTCCCATGCTCCTGTACACGAGAAATGGCAGAACAAGACAAAGGAAGCACACAAAGTTGTAATGAATACCACATGTATCCAAAATATAGTTTCCAAGTTAGTTAGTAATGTAACAGGACAGGTACTCTCAATATGAACCAATTTAAAGGCATTTACAGCCTGAGCTGAAGCACGTTTCTTCACAATCCAATTGTGAAGCTTCCCCCAAATGAGTGCACTGGGTATGATCTAACAGCTATTTCTGGGCAGAAGGCCACATCTGAACTCTGAGTGATATGCTGCAGGCAGACATGTACAAACATAATGATGGGGAGAGGCGAGATAAAAATGAAATTTCACCCAATTCACATAGAGTTAATTAAAATGGAGTTGATGTTATTGCACTCCAGTCAAATACTTAACCATGTCACTTTAAAGCTTATGATTGGAGGGTTCTGGGGCTTCCTCCGAAGTTTTCTGAGGTACGGTAGTTTGTGCCTCTCTGCTCAAATCAGAACGACTGGTCTGATTGCTATGCAATTTGTGTGAAGCAGAAAGTCCCTCCATGCTTTGAGTTCCCAGTAGCTGGAAATGCATATCTTACAGTATAGTGGAAGCGTATCTTTTATCAAATGGTACAAACTGATGCTGAAAATGTTCAAGAATTATCAGTTGTTTGCATAATGATAGGCTGACTGGAATAAAGTAATTCAGTATATGTATCCGCTAGCCTTGTGTACACAGGCACAGAACAACCTTTCAAGGGCATTTGTGTTGCCTTTGGTGTGCTTTACACAGCCTAACAATGACGTAGGAATCCAGCTTCATTCCATGACGCTGCTATAACATTAAAAGTCCCAGAACTAACTATGAGAAGTCCCAAAGGTGCTTTTCAAAAGGCGAATTGGGGTTTTTTTCCCGTTGAAAATGTTTCGCTTCTCATCCACAAAACTTCTTCAGTTCTGAAGCATGTTTATCCCAAAGTGCATGGCTATCCCAAAGATGCTTATCAAAAGGCATCTGGACTTGGTTTTTTTTCCCGTTGAAAATGTTTCACTTCTCATCCAAGAAGTTTCTTCAGTTTCCTTCTTGGACAAGAAGCAGAACGTTTTCAAGGAAAAACCAATAAGTCCAAGCCTTTACTTAGGGTCAGCTGTCACCAAAATCTTGGTCAGGCAACTATCATAGGGTCTAGGGCAGGAGAACAGAAAAATAGTTTCTAGTTTGATCATTATTGAAACACTCAGTGATCACTTGTAAAATTTTAGACAGGTACATAAAACCATTCATTGTATGGAAATTAATTGTAAACACAATAACAAGAGGGGTTGCTCGGGCAGTACCTCTGGACCACATCTGGAGGGGGTGGAGAGTGAGGAGTGAAGGAGTGGAGGGAAGTAGGAAGGTTGTAGGAGAGGAAGGTGGAGAGTGAGGGAGGGAGAGAGGGAGGGAGGGGGAGGGAAGTAGGAGATAGGGAGGAAGGAAGAGGGGGATGTGGTGGAGGGGGTGCTGCTGAGCAACACCTATAGTTATTCTATTTTATGTAAGTTTTTAAAGGAATGTATGTTTTGTTTTGTGTGAGAGAAAGTCGAAAATGATTGTATTAAGTTGAGTTGTATTTAATTTGATTTTTTGTTTATAATTATAAAACTAATAAAATATTTACAAAAAAACAAAAACAAATCCTTGCCTCGACTGGCTCCCTACTATTTGCAAAAAAAAAAAAAAAAAAAAGCCACCAGACTCGTTCACATTAATATAACCTGAAGTGATAACATGCCAAAACAAACAATTTCAGTTGGGTTTGAGCCATGGCGCATACAATTCAAAGTCTGCGGAATGAGGCAACTACTTCAAAACAAGGAGCTAATGAATCAGAAGTTTTAAAACCATTTTACCTTACTAAAAGCATATGTTTAGACCTGACCAACTGTGCCCCAGATTAATAAAAAGATTGTATTATTTTTACCTTTAGCTCCTGCAAACTAATTTGTATCAAGTATCCGATACCATAACCCAGTCATCATTACTCTGTTTTCCCAAGACAGGTAAACCTGTGGAATTGTTCACATATGAGTAACACACAGAAAACTGTATACATTTCAAAAACTTACTATTAAATTTATACTCAGAAACCAAGGAAAGAAGATGGTGCAGATTCTGACTCTTAGTTAATCTTGTTACTATTTGGCTCATGCAAATTTCAGCTAAGAGAACTTTGCCAGCTCTTAAACTGAAAACTGCAGAAGAAATCATGTGTCTTCCCAGTATATGATTAGCTGGAAAGTGTGAAGCTGATCTACACATGGCTGAAAAAAAAGTACGGTATTACTTTATGCAAATTATGTACATTTGCAGACACCACTGCAAAAGGTAATAGTCATTTCTTTTGTTAAATTCTTGCTCCATATTTTGGAAAAGAATATAAGCAGCCCTGCTTTACTCAATCAGCACTCTCTAGGAAACATTATTAATGAACTGGCAACTTGCAATCAGGAGCTGCATTGTCCAGGATGTGTCAATTATAGTAACATGGTGATTCTGGATATACTATGTTTACCAGTCTTTCAACATTTCTTACTTAATTATCACTGCAGAAGTATTAATCACAGTAAGGTGATTCTCCAACAGGACACAAATTCTTAAAAATTCATGTGACTGTAGAAGCTGGAACCCCTTTCATCTGTGGCAAAAATGATGAGTTTGGAAAAAAGGAACTGGTGAAATGTTTTGAAAAATAACAGCATATACCAGCAATATTTAGAGGGTTCCATTTATTTAGCCTATTTGGTGTAGTGCAGTGGTTCTCAACCTATGGGTCGCGACCCCATTTGGGGTCGAACGACCGTTTCGCGGGGGTCGCCGGACACTGCGGTCCGCCATTTTGTTTTTTGTCGCGCGCATGCCGTGCATGCACAGATCAGCCCAGCGCACGCGTGCCACGCATGCACGGATTGGCCCGTTGTGGTCTACCATTTTGTTTTTTTGTCGCGCGCACGCTGCGCAAGCGCAGATCGGGCCGTCGCGCACGCATGCGCGGATCAGGCCATCGCGCGCGCATGCACGGATCGGGCCGTTGCGCGCGCATGGGCGGCGCAAGTGGGGTCTCAACCTGAAAAAGGTTGAGAACCACTGGTGTAGTGGTTAAGGCACCAGGTCAGAAACTGGGAGACTGAGGGTTCGAGTCCAGTCTTAGGTACAAAGCCAGTTGGATGACTATGGGCCAGTCACTCTCTCTTGGCCCTAGGAAGGAGGCACTGGCAAACCACTTCTGAAAGATCTTGCCAAGAAAGCTACAGAGACTTCTCCAGGTATTTGCTAGGATTTGGGGAAAAAAAGTTTATTCATTCCTGCTTGCATTTAGCTTATTCCCCTTGGTGGTATAACCAGCTAAAGCACTGAAATTGTTTGTTTACCACAAAAGTATATAGTGTGTGATATTCCAAACACTGCTGAACTACCTCCCAAAATCTTTCACAATTGGCCACACAGACTAGGGCTCCTGGAAGTTGTAATTTAACATCTGGAGTGCAACATATTTTGATTTAAGATTTGGTTTGATCCTGGGCTCCTAGCTTCTTACTTTTCTCTCTAGATCGAAGTGTGAATGATCAGCGACATATAGAAATCTCTTCTTAACACTTACACTTAGAAAGGTGCTATAGAAAATAAATCATGCAAGTTTTGAGGTATTGTCATCTACTATTTGTGTTTCTCATCCACACAACATTGTCAATGAACATATTTCAACAGAGCTTTCTTGAAACACTTGGTGAATTACTTGTTTATATATCAAAGTTCTGGGGTTGCACTTAAGTATCATCTGGATAGCATTTGAAAAATAAGCTTTCTCAATATTCATGTATGTCAGTGGCTTTATATCTCAAGTTAACTTGCTTCTTAAATAAATGGGACCGGTGTTATTTTTAAAATGTAATGCACACAGTTCTATAATTAAGGTAATTTAGAAAAATACTTATCCACAAAGATTATACAGTTGGGATGGCTGTTTTTCTCTGAGTTTCTGGCTTTCTGAATACAAGGAAGAAATACATCTGAAATCTGAAAGGGCCAGTTCAGTGTAGGGCAGTAGTTAAACTATTGTACTTAGAACAGAGAGATCAAAATTCAGGTCCATGCTCAACTAAACACAGCAAATGTAAGGATTCTATAGATAGCATCTGCCAAGGCTATCATTTCCCATACCTGGTGATGTTACTGGCAACATATCAGTGATACTACAATCCCAAAGGTATGTCTACTATGCTTTTTAGACGACTACTACTGTTAAACATCACAGTGAACAACAACAACAAAAAATCTTTCTTCTATCTGATTCTTACTTAATATTATTTGTCAAATAACTTACATTGTTCAACTGTGGCATTCACTCTACGAATCCTATAATTTATCAGCAATGTATTCCAACCATTATTCATGGCTTGTTGGCAGACATTCTAGCTCTGACTGCTACTACTGTATATATTGGTTGATTGAAATTTTTTATCCTGTGTTTAGTTCCATGATAGGCCCACTATTTCATAGTAAATCCATAGAATGTAAAATATTGTTTAAAATTAGGAACATCCTTGAAAATAAATATTTTAAAATTGTATTGATTAAACATGCCAATACGGACTTCTAAAAATGTGTTTATAAATCAAGGCCATGTTAATATACCCTACTAAATACCTATAAATCTAAAAAGCAAAAATATACATCTAATATACTCCTTTCCTACCCACAATAGAAAAGTCAGAATAGCAAAAAAAGGGCACAGAATGTAGATGAAGAGATAGCTAAAAGGAAATAAAATAATCATGTGCAAGCAAGGAAAAGATAAAATGAAACTTATGACACTCAAAGAAAGCACAAACGCTTCGATTTATAGCCCAATTTTATACTTGTAAATCAGTTTCCTCTATCCAAATATGCTTATTTCTATCTGAGCTTGAATGCCGCAAGCCAACACAAAATTCTAATAAGGTTACTGAACTCAAATAGATAAGAGCTGTGTTCTTTTTATAATGCCTATAAAAACTACCGTTTTACTTATGACTTTTCACCTTCATCAGTAAAAGAGTAAAGCACTTAAAACACACACACACACACACACACACACACACACACAAACCAGAGAAAAACAGGGGTACCTACCTTTACAGTTTTAACATCTGCATATCTAGTCTGACAATAGGTATTTCCCCAAAATAGGTATTGTACCAGCACTAACCCTGAAGTATGGCTCTAGAGATGCATTTCACTGTCACTTTACTGCACGTGGTTCAGAGCAGAGTTCAAAGTCCTATTTAAATAAAACTCCACAGTCCCTTTTCTGAATTGATGTTTTTGCCTTTACGCCAGTTGTTCCCCTTCTCTTTGCTGTTACCCTTGCAAAATAATTAGAAAATATTTATGAAAGGGGCACAGTCCTTTTTTATTTATTGCCTATCTTGCTTGACAAGATGAAAGAAGTTTTTCTCTGTTCACTATATGCAAGCACAGGAGCACCCAAATATTTATTCCCTGCTTCTGATTAGACACTTCCACACCCCTCCCACTCTTTGCTGAATTCCTGCTGAAAAGGGGTGAGCCCTCCTCCCAAAAAGCCCCCACATGATTCTTCAGTCTCACAAACCAACACCCTTAGCAGCCCTTGGAAACTATGAAAGTGTCAAAAGCCTATCCTAGGGGTAGGCAACCTTGGCTCTTTTACGACTCGTGGACTTCAACTCCCAGAATTCCTGAGCCAGCTATGCTATGCTGAAGTCCATGAGTCATAAAAGAGCCAAGGTTGCCTACCCCCATTCTGGCAAGACACACTCCCAGCGATCTGCAAAACTTGTCTCACAGCCAAGCTTTGAGAGGGAAAAAAAGAAGTAACAGACCATAAGAATCTGAGGATCAGACAAGTACCATAATTGAAATCTGCCATGATATATAGTTGGCAAATTTTCCAACCAAATCTTCTGTGTTGGTTTACCAGCAGAGATATGCAAAATATGAATAGGATAAACGTATTTCCCAAATGATTTTAAACATTTCGGGGAAAGAACCATTTCATCAAAAAGTAGGACTCATAAAATGATCCAATTCATTTTGCAAGAGTTTATCAATGTTACAACATTTTAGAAATCATGTTTCATACTGATATAAACACTTTTTTCTCACTTTTAAAGTTTTATCTAAAACATCACAGTATTAATCATTTCTAATTACTATTGTGTGTATATACACATGTAGGTCTGTGCATGCATGTGTGTTATGTACAGTATGTATCTGTGTGTACATACACACATATATACGTATATTTGTTGTTGTTAATTATGAAGTCATGTCCGACTCATCGCGACCCCATGGACAACGTTCCTTCAGGCCTTCCTGTCCTCTACCATCTTCTGGAGTCCATTTAAGTTCACGCCTACTGCTTCAGTGACTCCATCCAGCCACCTCATTCTGTTGTCCCCTTCTTCTATTGCCCTCAATCTTTTATATATGTGTATATCAATCACCAAATTCAGTTATTAACTTACAGATCGTCTTTACTTAACAACCATTCATTCAGTGACCATTCAAAATCATGATGGCGCTGAAAAAAATGATACTTACACTGAGCCCTGTAGCAGCCTCGCAATTACATGAACAAAATGTGGGTGCTTGGCCACCTAGGACTAGCAACCTTCTACCAGCTTCCTCATTGCCTTTGCTTGTTGGAAGATGGCAAAAAGTCATGAGTAGGTCCTTGTTTAACAACCTGCAAGCCTCACTTAAAATGGCCCCAATAAACTGCTGGGATTGCCCTCACTAAATGATGAGGTCATATGACACTGCATTTTATGACACCACTGTTTAATGATGGAAATTCTGATGCCAATTACCATTATCAACCAAGGACTACCTATAATCTATATTATTCACATTTTAATGCAATAAAACAATTAATAATATCACTTTTTCAGAATGAGCATCAACTGGCTACATCACTTTGATTTAGGGAAGATACAAACATCAAAAATTATAACACAATTTCATAAATTCAAGTCTGGAACATTTTAGTTCTTTGAACAAAAAAAAAGGGGGGGACAATTGGGGTCTCCCTACCAAAAATGTTTCTACTCATAGCTGTAGTCATCCTGGAACAGAAGCCCTTAGATCAGGGGTGTCAAATTGCCGGCCATGGGCCGGACGCATCATCCGGAAGCTGCGCCCACCCCATTGCCGGCAATGGCAAAACCGTCCCGATACGTTGTGCGATGTCAAGTGACCTGTCTGCCTTAGATGCTATTTGAGGTTTTATATTTTATAGCTCCAGCCAGCAGCTTGGTCCAGTTAAATATACAATAAAACTGACAGAAAATTCCTCAACCTAGTATTTAACACGGCATTCTGACTAAATAACAAACAACATATAAGTTACAGACACACAAAATACCAGAACATTATTTTTCAATTAACTTACGTAAATTCAAAATAAATGAAAAAAAATGAATTAATCTGAAATACCGCAGCAGTCTTATGCACTATTCAAAATTAGATATTCAATTTATATTGTTGGGACTTCCCCACCCCTTTTTCTCTTTTTTTACTGTTTTATCAGCAGAAGGGAGTGGTTTGAAATATACACTGTCTGTTGCACCAAATATTACTATCCCTAGGGAAGTACATTGACTCTGAAACAAAGGACACTTGCATTACATTGAAGTAATCTGATTGTATACAATTCTGCAACCTGTGTTATTTTAAGAACAAGCTTTTGTTTAAACTGGGTGTTTCTTTGGCAAAGTCATTTTTTGTTATTATGGTGAGATTCTTGATAAAGTATGTCATTTGTTTGCAATGCTTTGAAAAATTACATTATTTGAAATGTTACAATGCTGAGCATATATATTTAGATGGTGCAGTCCAGGCATCATTCATATATATTCTTTGCATATTTTTTTAAAAAGCACATTGTTTCCATAAGCTGGCTCCATTATTATGGAATCTTGGGCTTGTATTATCTACAGGTTGGGAAAGACTGATATTCCCAGGATAAGTCTGCAACTGAAAACTTATATAACCTAGTATTTTTTTTCCCTGTAACTAAATATGAATTTAAGGTTGCCATATTTATTATGTTTCTATGTCGTAAAACTAATAAAATCAGTGGCATAGAACTAACAGCATTTTTCAAGCCAACCCAAAAAAAATTGAAACAACTGTAAATTAAAAAGGTACCTTGCAATGGTTCATTGCAAAATTATTTTTGTGCTTTCTACAGTAATCTACTTCTCGGTTGGATGTATATCCTACCTTTCCTCTAGAAATCTATGACAGTATACACAGCACCTTCTATTTTCCCCATACAACAACCCTGCGAGGTAGATCAGACTTAGAGCATGAACTTGCCTAAAGATACCCAATTAGCTTCCATAACCAAGCATGGAGTTGCGATCTGGATTCCCCTGATAACAATCCATTGCTATACCACAATGATTCCCTGTGACTGTTTAAATCTGCTGATAAATCATGGGCTGTAAGAACTTTAATGTTTGTTTCCCAATAATGAATACATAAGGTTTTGCATTTTAAAGGAACTTCAAAATATTATAGTTCATATATAAACTGTAATTCAGACTATTTTATCATATAAGCATAAACTTCAAAGGATTAAACGTTAGCATTAAAACAACGAGAAACAAAAGTTCAAGAACATGTACTCACACAAGAGTCATAACTAGATATGATACAATTGAAAGTATCAGCCCTCTGTAGCTATTAGATAAAATCTGCCTTCACTACCAATATGGGTGCTCTGTTTAAAGTATTAGTATTCCTAATCATAGCATGTCTTCTGCTTACCCAAGTGTTGAGACACAGAATGTTTTCTCTACACTGTAACAACTCAAAACTCCCTCTATAGAAAAGTACTACACTGTAGCTGCTCTCTCTCTCTTCAGATAGTACTATCACTTAAGCCTTTCTATTTATAATCTCACTGTCAGACCAAAATAACCTTGGAAGCATGTATATAGATCTGTATCATTGTTTTAGCTTGTTTCAAATAAATCTGGTCTTCGCTCTGTAATTGCATTATGTTGCTGTGTAGGCTTTTCTCCCCTCTCATTGTAGATCCCTTTGAAGGGGCCCACACTTGACAAAAAAAACCATCTCAATAAATCAACTGCTGGTAATCCTGACATATCCACTTCAGCTAATTCAAGAACCTACATTAAGCAGCTTTGCCCTTTTTAAAATAACCTAATTCAGTAATGGAGTAATCTGCTGTACACAATGGAAATCTGCGTTCATATCAACTTAATTGCAGTGTTAGATATCTCAACAGCAAAAAGTACCAACTAGAGATATTGTTGTTCCAGTGGTGTCCCCCAGTTTCTACAATTCCAATTCCACTTTATTGGCTTTTAAATGGATTTTGAAAAGCTTTTTAGCTGCTTTTAACTAATATCCTGGGCTGAGTATTCTACATTTTAACTTCCATTATGCAGGATGTTTATGTTGTATAAACACCTCCTTTCAAATCAAAGAATGTGGAGTTGCAAAGCACTGCTACTACAACTGATTTTTCTTAAAATGAAAAGGTAGTAGAATACAATAAATAGAATGAAGTAGCAGAATGGATAAAGGTGCAGCAAGAAGTGAAAACACCTGGGCTGTCTAGACTCTAGAAGATTAACATGTCGAGAGTGACTTTGCAAAGATTAGTTTAAATCCTACCACAGAATAGCAGATTTCATCTATTTGGACACAAAAGGCCATGGTCCACTTCAGGGCAAATCTACTGGTATCACTTTTTACAATGGAGATGAGCTGGTATTCAGATAGCATGAATACTAATAACCACAATAATAATGCATTGCATAAAGGAAACTTCAGCTGCTGGTTGATACTGGCAAAATGTATCTGATTTAAAAATACTCAGTGAAAGGGACAGGAAACTATAGGTTGATACCATGCTGCCTACAATGTTTAAATTACTCAGAGGCGTAACAGCAGACAACATCCAATATTATTTAGAAGAAAGTAACATCCTCCCAGTAAAACAGAAAGGAAATAAAAGGAAAAGCAGGATGTTTTGTATATCAACTTCTGATTGATAAAATGATTCTGGAGAACTGCAAAAGGCAAAATAATAATAATAATAATAATAATAATAATAATACATATGGTGTGGATTGATGATAAAATGGTGCTTAATTCCTTCCCATATAGTTAGTTTGGAAACAATTGGCATCAGTGAAAACATCAGAATGTTTATGGAAAAAATAATGAAACAGAGGAAAACAAAATTGGTGGTTGGAAAGGAAAAATATAGGCTTGTCAGCATTAGGAGAGTTATTATGACTCATTATCACCCTTATTATTTGCCATGGAGTTGCTCTGTTTGCCTTTTAGTGATTTTGAAGAAAACATATACTGGTTATCAAACAGCAAAAAATGCTTATAAAATCTAACATTTGCTTTGAATTATTTGAAGCTTCAGGGAAAATTAGAAATCAAAATTCAGTCACTGACAAACACTGTAAAATCTTTTAGCAGAGATATAGCAATCGAATTTGACCTAGAGGAACGTCCTACATTAGCAATAAATTGAGGTAAAATTACAAATAGTAATGGAATTGAAATAACAAATCACTGAACCATCAGGAACCATCAGGATGAAGCCTACAAATATCTAGGGATTTTATAGTTGGATAACATAAGCATGGGTAAGTTAAAAACGTGATTAGTAAAGAATACATCTAAGGAGAAAATTGCTAAAGACAAAATTGAACCCCTCGGCCAGACCTGTGATACAACTCATTATTTGAATTATTAATTGGACACAAGCTGAACTGGACAGTTTCGATTGAAAAACAAGAAAACCCATTACTATTCACTATGCATTATATATCCCATAGATATTGACAGATTATACCTGCCCCAGAGAAATGAAGGCAAAGGTTTATTTTAGGTCAAATAAACTGTTAAACAAGAAAAGTATGAACTGGCTATTAGATCAAAGACAGCCAAGAAGAAGTCAATTTCTACAAAAGATCAAGAGAAAAATGCATAAAGATAAAACCTGGCAATGGCTTATAAATGGAACATTTAAAAAAAAAGAAAAGAAACTGATGGCCCAAGGCCTCCAGTATGAGGGATGGGGTGAGAGATAGGCAGGGAGGAAGCACTGCAGTATACCTGCTATCTTTCATAAAGGTAAAGGACCACGGGGGGGGGTACTGCTGTGGCCATAACTGTGGAACCAGGTTCTAAGTAGCTTTGAGGGGGGGGTCATCCATAACTTTGAATAATAACCTGTCAATAAGCAAGAACTATACCTATATCCTTGTGTCTGTCTTCCCTTTGCATATTTTACTGTATATTGGCAGAACTTGTGTATATTTTATCAATATCTGTTTAAGTTATGATTCCAAATCAGCTGACTAAACAGAAAGCAGGCTGTACTAGCTGTCCACCCAGCCATCCCAATTCGTAATTTTTAACTGCATTCTAATTTCAATTCCACATTGGTCTTGCCAGCATGAATATATACTCCAAGGTTCTTTTTGTCCTTCCCACTCTCCTAGTTGTATTTTGTGTTTTAGGAGGAAGTCAAGAACTTAAAAAAAAAACCAAAAACCTATTTTTTATAAATTAGGAAAGGTTCTACTTTTACTACATCTCTGGTTTTCATTTTGGTGATAAAAAATTACGAGAGAGGAAAAAAATCTCGTCTGAAAACCCTGAGAGCTTCACTCAGTTTCTGTGGCTTTAAGGCAGCCTTATACAGGTAGTCCTTGATTTACGATCAGGTGCTTAGCGGTCATTTAAAGTTACGACAGACCTCCCCAAGGCTACTTATGGATTCCCCCTGCCATCACAGGATTGCACTTTGGATGCTTGGTAACTTTTCAGCTGTTTGTAAAATTTTGTGGTCACAGGATCGTGATTTATGATTTTTTTCCCCTGGAAGCTGGAGTTTACTTCCCGTTTCCGGCAAAATACACCCATTGTGAACAATGAATTTGTCACAATAAAGATTGTAAAATTGGGTACAATCACATAGTGACCCATTTAATGACCAGCACAACTTACAACCATAATTCTTGGCTCAATTTACAGTTGTAAGTCAAAGACTACCTGTATCAAATCATATTATTAATACATTTCAGCTCAGCATTTCTCTGGCCACGTGCCATCCCCGCAATTGTATAGAAGCTAGGAAAAGACTGAATTAAATTATTATTATTATTATTATTATTATTATTATTATTATTTATTTATTTATTTAATTAATTAATTTCTATGCCGCCCTATTCCGGAGAACTCAGGGCGGCTCACAACATGATAGAAATTACAATAAAATACATAAATATAAAAACCCTTAGTTAAAAAAGAAACCAATCATTCCACAAACATACACACAAACATACACTGGCTAGGGGCAAGGTGTTAGCTGCCCCAGGCCTGCCGGCAAAAGTATGTTTTAAGCAATTTACGAAAGGCGGAGAGGGTGGGGGCGACACGGATCTCTGGGGGAAGTTGGTTCCAGAGGGCCGGGGCCGCAACAGAGAAGGCTCTTCCCCTAGGCCCCGCCAGGTGACACTGTCTGGCTGACGGGACCTGGAGAAGGCCGACTCTGTGGGCCCTAACCGGCCGCTGGGATTCATGAGGCAGCAGACGGTCCCGTAAATAACCTGGTCTGATGCCATGTAGGACTTTATAGGTCATAACCAACATTTTGAATTGGGTTCGGAGACCAATTGGCAGCCAATGCAGCTCGCGGAGTGATGCCAAAATGTGGGCATTTCTAGGCAAGCCCAACACTGCTCGCGCGGCTGCATTCTGCATTACCTGAAGTCTCTGAACATTTTTCAAAGGTAGCCCCATGTAGAGAGCATTGCAGTAGTCGAACCTCGAGGTGATAAGGGCATGAGTGACTGTGAGAAGAGACTCCCGGTCCAAATTATACTAAAGGTCTGACTGCATATAAGAACTATTTGTACATCCCAATTTCCAGTGTCCAACTATAAACCAGCATGTAGCAGACCCTTAGATAAGCAGTTAGAATGGTGATTTTTTTTATGGGAAACTCCTTGGGAACCCCAGGACTTCAGAGTAGACTAGAAAATCAAAAAGCATTTTAGAAAAAAAGGCAATGGCAATCTATTGATGCTAAGAAAACTATTTGGAAATATCTATGAATTCCTGAGAGGTTGAGTTGAACTCAAGAGGACTTTACCTTTACCAGCAGTTAATTACTATCTGTATTAACAACCTACATGAATGTCTAATCCAGTGTTGCTTTATTCTTCAATAATATAAATCAGTTTATTTAGTGTCTGAAAATATTCTGCAAAGTCTCTAATACAAACTTATAATTTTTGTCATTTTTACCCTCACAGCTTGAAAGAAACAAAGGCAGAAAAACAAAATGATGAATTAAATAAAGTGTTGTTCCAATAGTGACTCCAGATTGTGAGAGCCAATTCACAGAAAGTTGCCCTAATTAACTTGATCAGACATAAATCTGCGATGAAGGGTTTTGCCCCTGATTCTAGTCCCCAGACATGTTAGGCTACACTTCAGAATGAAGCACCACTTTTGTTTGTTTTCTAAGAATTATCACAGCATTGGGAAGCAGCCATGCTTCAAAGCAAATTGCAAGCTTCCAGCACAGGAATTGGCACACTGCTCTGAAATATGCCAGAAGTATTTCCCTTTTCTGTTTTTGATCTAGAACATAGGTGTCAAACTCGCGACTTCACGTGACGTGTCGTGACCTATCATGACTTTTTTGCCATTGCCGACAATGGGGTGGGCGCGGTTTTGCTATGATGCATCCGGCCCGTGGGCCGACAGTTTGACACCCCTGATCTAGAAGAATCCTTTTTAAAAATATAAATTGATAGACACTAAGAAAGATAACCACAAGTACTTAACACTCATGGATATCAGAAGCAAAGTTCTGAAGTATGACAATCAACAAAAATGCTTTTAAAAATATTCTAGTGTGTGTACTCATAAAAAATAAGACAATTTTCTAATTTGTTGTTTCATGCAAAAATGAGGTTTGCTGGGTGCATACATAATGTCATAGTGTGTGTCTGCTTCTTTTAGAAGTGCCACACATGATCAATTCCATTGTGGATGTTAAGATAAGTCTGCATTTCATCGTATTGAATGTCAAAAACATGGCTTAATATTAACCGTAATATGGCTTAATGTTAAATAAGGACACAGTTGGGTATCATTTGGACCAAAGGAAATTGGTTTTTTTTATTAGTTGTATTCATTTATAACATAAAATGTGAAAATACAAAAGCAAATAGTTGGGGACAACAGTAGAAAAAGGGAAAACAAAAAAGATGTGAAGAATGGGAGGGGAAGAAACAAAAGGCATTGACTTCCGACTCTCTCTGTTGCAGTAAAATCAGATATTAAAATCAGATCTCAACTTTTTACATTTCTATAATAGTATGCACTAGCCATTTCTATAGTGGGAAATCAGTCTAATCCAGTGGTTCTCAACCTTGGGGTCGCGACCCCATTTGGGGTCGCGAGACCATTTCGCGGGGTCGCCGAGCACCGCCGGCCGCCATTTTGTTTTTTTTTTTTTATTTTTTTTTAATTTTTTTTTAATTTTTTTTACTTTTTTTTAAAAAATTTTTATTTTTTTTGGCGTGCGCATGCTCAGATCCGCCCGTCGCGCCGGGAAAAAAATTTAAAAAAAATTTAAAAAAAATTTAAAAAAATAAAATAAAATAAAAACAAAATGGCGGACCGCAACGGGCGGATCCGCGCATGCGCGGCACGTGCGATGGGCCGATCCGCGCAGGCGCAGATCTGCCCATCGCGGCCACCATTTTGTTTTTTTTTTGTTTTTTTAAAAAAAAATTTAAATTTTTTTTTGCGCGCGCGCGCACACGCGCGCCCCCCCGAGTCGGGGTCGTGGCGCGCATGGGCAGGGCAAGTGGGGTCTCAACCTCAGAAAGGTTGAGAACCACTGGTCTAATCAGTTAAACCCAAAATCATGATATCATGTTTTTCCCACCTTGAGCACAAAGTCCAGAAGCAGTTTCCAAGTAGAAATAAAAGTACTTATGTTCTTTTCTTTAACCAGCATAATCAATTTCGCCATCTCTGCTAATTCCATCAGCTTTTGTAACCATTCGTCCATGGTACAAATCGAGGCATCCTTCCACTTTTGTGCATAGAGCAATCTTGCTGATGTTACCATAAATAAAATCAGAGTTCCAATTTTTTTTTCCAGTTCTCTTTCCATTAGACATATCTTTGGTAAAACATTCGTTTTAATTACTGAAATTCTGCCCAGTAATGAGAAATGTAGTTTGTCCCATCTTTGTAAATCCTTTTTTATATCATTCCAAAGAGGTACATAATTATTTTGAAAGAGTTTTGTATTTGTGTTTGTCACCATAACCTCCAAATATTTCACTTTTTTCTCAACCTTGAAACCAGACCTTTTACTCAATACGTCACCATCCTGGGGTGACATATTCTTGATCAACATTGTTGTTTTCTGTTTATTTTAAAAGCTGCTAGAACCCCAAACTCATTTAATTTCCTCAACATATATTCTATCTTATTTTTTGGGTCCTGCAGGAATATAACCAAGTCATCAGCAAATGCCCTCAATTTGCAAACTTCTTTCTTGATATTTATACCCATTATTCTCTCATCTTGCCTAATGTCTCTATTTAAAACTTGCAACACCAAAATAAACAACAAGGGGGACAAGGAAATTGTTGATAGAAAGGAAATTGCTTTATTCACTATTCTATTTGAGCTGGAGGTTTTTTTTTTTTTAAAAAGAAAACTCTAGTCATATACAAATTGCTGGAACATAATGGAAACACCACAGGATTCAAGACAAAGTGCAAATGTTGACCAAGAAATTAAAGTTATCAGGAACACTCAAGAGGTTCATTCACTTCCCACAACTCTTTTAGGAGAGTCACTAAAATACAAATTATTGGACATATTTTAAAAAAAATCTAGTTCAAGATTCCTAACATGCCAATTGCATAAACTCCCATTCAAAAGTAAATTATGGAATGTACATATGGATCTAGTCACACCATTATGAAGGTAAAGGTTTCCTCTACCCAGTCCAATACACAGCCAACCACAACACAAAAACAAGTCCTGCCCTACAGCAAAGGAACATCCGAAATGGCTGCCAGAATACTGCAACCCCTGGGAATAATGATAGCTCACAAGCCCACATTTATACTCAAAAAAGAGCTATCTAAACTTAAAGACAAAATGCAGAAGGAAGACAACAGCAACATAGCATACAAAATTAATTGCAACAATTAGAACCAGTTATGTGGTACAAACAGGAAGGCAATTGAAAGGTTCATGAACATCAACTAGCCGTTATGATCTCATAATAATAAACACCAGTTCAACTGGGAAGGAACAAAAGTCATTGGGCAGGCCAACACCGCCACACATGTGAATTTATTGAAGCCTGGTATTCTACCAAAGGAGCAAATAACAAGTATATTGATTTAGATCCAGTATATGAATATGTAAGAAAACAGACCGTTCGAACTGCCAATCATCAAGAGAACCAATCAGCTGCTCAGAATTTAAATATAGCCAGGCACACAAGACATTTATAAGCTAAGAAAAACAGGACAAGAAAATCCTGCTGATGATGTTACCTAGTCTGGTAAGTACAGAAACTAAATTGAAACCAGCTTCGAGAGCAAACCACTGCCAAAATCCTTGTCTTCATTTCTTCACCAAGGGAATCAGCCTTGTCCAAAGACATTTTCTGTGGCCAGTAAGACTATACGTCAAGGCGCACGGGATGCTGTTACCTTCCCAGTGAAGTGGTACCTATTTATCTACCCTTATTTGCATCCTTTCAAACTGCTAGGTGGGCAGGAGTAATGGGAGCTTACCCCATCACGCAGCACTCGGATCTTGAATCATGTCAGCTTTCCAGCTGACAAGCGTAAGGCCTTTAACCGCTGAGCCACTGTGTCCTCCTCACCATTATAGTGAACAGCAATTCTTTTCCACTTTAATCAAATGGAAGCTATGCAAACCTTCATATTTACAAAAATGACTGTCATTTTTATCTGATTTATACAGCTACTAATCTCACACAAGTGGCTCTGGAGGCCCTACCGAAAACCCACCACATCTCATGCTAGGCTCATTTTAGGAAAAGTGTTTTTTTTTTCTTCCTAGTGCAGGGTCTGCTTACTTTTTGGACCAACCAAGGGTTGATCCATTGGTTATGACCAGGAATTGACCAACCAGCATATTGTCAAGTCTCACATCATGGGCTGAATGATTGGCCCAGAGTCATCCAGCTGGCTTTATGCCTAAGGTGAGGTTAGAATTCAGAGTTTCTGGGTCTCTAGCCTGCTGTCTTAACCACTAACCAAACCAGATCTCTTTAAGAAAGCAGAATCTATGCAGCTTTAAATTGATAGGTTTAGGTTGCGATGTAGGGGATTCTCCTTTATTTTAATGGGCAAGAAAGCTCTGAAGTAATTTGCACAAGTTCAACTTTAAATACCAAAAATCTTGGGAATAAAAAGTGACAGTTTTACACAAAACACTGCCACTTGCAGAGCCACAAATAACATTAACACCAAAGTGTGGAAGAAAATGCGTTCTGTGAAGTTCATGAAGAGTATCTAACTCTGGAATTTTCCTGTTTAGGAAAAATTGCAATTTTTTTGTAATCTGTATAATTGTTTGTTTCAAACTTTTATTATTATAAAATTAATAGTTTAAACAGGAGTAATCCTTCACTCCCATCTCATGCATTTCACTTACACGCTAACTACAAACACATTCTTAACATTCCACTGGAGAAAACTCTTATCCTGGGTAAAACAGAGCATGTAGGAATACTCCTGGGGGGGTGGGGGGAGGACTAACTTAAGGATTTTTTTTGCAAGCACCTGGTCAGAACCATCCAATCAATCAGAATAATCAAAAATCTTAAAAACTGGTGAACTGCTGATTCGTGCAAGGGAACCTGGTTATGCTGTTCTGAAATATGAGTACTTGACTTTTATTTCTCATTAGCATTTTGTTAAATTGCAGTAATGGCAGAGCGTATTTTGAACATAATACTTCAATATGTCAGAATAAGAGAGTAGAAAGGTCACGCGCTGATTGCTTGCGTGATAATGAATTTTCCTCTTCTATTCTGATTGCCACAATCGTCCATGTCTACGAAAATCAACCTCTCACATAAAAACAGATTAAAAGACACAAAATCGCACCTGCTTTCGAACCTGATGCTAGTAAATTAAATCTAGAAGGCTTTGGGTAAGTCTGTTTTCACTCGCTAGAATAAATAGACGAAAAACAAAACTAGTTAAAGAACTTTGCAAAGACTTGCATAGCTGTCATTATCGGAAAGCACAGGAGTGTGTAGCAGTATGACGTAACATGGCACCAATTCAGAATTCTAGATGCTAGGAACAATGGACATTATGCAAGAGATCTTTCAGTTCTGCAGTCAGGCCTTCCTTTGATCTTCTCTCAAACTCCTTGTGTACAAGCCAAACCAGTTCAAAAGGAAACCTGAGGACTTTGCAGGGATAGAAAAGGGAGCAGAATGACCCATTTGATGCAATTCATGACTAGGAGAAGGGATTATGGATTTTATTCTCTTCCTTTTGAAGCTAAACATGTTGCTGCAAATACTAACCCAGGGTTCATAAGTAGAGCCAGAAACTGATTTGCTAATCATAATTAGGTCTAATGCTCAGAAATTCTTAATGTTGGTATTATATAATAATTCACCACTGTTATCTGAGAAAAGGAAATAAAAAGGGAATCTGAACACAATACATTAGCCTTAAGGCAAATTAATATCAGGAATATAATTCAAAGCAACAAACATTGTTGGAGATGGGCATATTCTGTGGAATTCAGAATGCCAATTATAATGCTTAAACTCTTTCTTACTGGAAACTTAGCCTTTAATGTGCTACTTCGAAGAAGTCAGAACTTCAACTAAAAGCATTCCAATCCAGAGATTAATGGTGCCACCTGCTAACAATTTTTCTGCCCTAAATAGACCTTGCAACCTTGCCAAACTTATAGAATCAGTTGCCAACAGATTCAGAAATTTTTACTATGAGGTTTGTAACCTATTAGTACCTAAATTAACTGAATTTTGCTACAAAGTAATCCATTTCCTTATTTCTTTTACACCGGTTCTGCTGTTACGATTCTTAAACCTACCCATTGTTTATTTATTTTAAAAATATTAATAGCCCACCTCCGGGTAGAGAACAAGTATAAGGTCAAAAATATATAAAAACAAAGCACAAAAGCTAGTCCTCGTTTAATGTCTGCTTCAGGTAGCCTCTACTTGCAGTTGTGATATTGGGGGGAAAGGTATAGGAATGGAAGCTACATCTGAGAAGACCTGTAGTCTGGATCATGCCCTTAGAGAAAGGTATGGTAACAACTTTGACTAAGGAACAGTCAGTTTTTCAGGAGCAGGTTCCTAGAAGTAATAAGGCATATTTCCTTCTTGAGCACCTAACTGGCCATTTTATGTCTTGGCCCCAAGAAGCATTTGAGAGTATTTAAGGCTCCAAACAACTGCACCATGAATACATAACTTTAATTCACCAATTTGCTAGAAGCTGGGGATAATGTAATAAGGCCACTGAAAAGCTAATTCACCAAAACACTTAAACCACATCTTAACAAAGGTCCCAGGGGGAGAAAGGGTTGAGAAAATACAAACATAAAAAAACCAAACCCACAAGTACCTACTGTATGTTTCAAGATACAAACTTTAATTTCAAACTACAACTCACTCATGGCAACAACAGACTTTTCTTGAACTCTTGAGATGATCATTGTTATTCCAGGAATTACCTTATTACTCATCACAGAAAGAGTTAATGGAAATGATGGCACAGCAGTTTCATAGAGACAAATGCCTGCAGTTTTGGAAACTTAAAGAATAATCCATTGCATTTATTGTGAGCGGATGATACGTGGCATTGAAGCATATGTTTTCTCTCTCTTATTAAACTGCCTTAGGTATGGGAAGACACTTGATTTATTTAAACAAAGCTGGTTTTCCTAATCTCATTTTTCATGGGGCCTCCCTGCTTGTATTCAACATGAAAGAGAAAAGATCACACGCCTTAAGAATTTTCCCCACAAACTCAGGGAAGTATAATGATGATTGTTCCATTTTTCAAGTCTTTATTAGGGTGCGTATTTTCCACACATGGTGGCAAAGGAGATTTAGATTATTTTGTCTCTGTATTCCTTTGAAATCTATAGAAAACTAATATGTGGACAAGTAACTATATAGTTATTTTTCCTACCCTTCCACGCACATAGTGCAAAGCTGAAAAAAAAATGGCTCCTGTTCTTGCCCTTTATTTATCTTCAGAACAATTTTGGAAGACTGCAAATTGAGAGAGAGAGACAGACAGACAGAGATCCCAGTTGGTGTAACCTGAGGTTGTTGTATCAAATGTAGGCAAATTTGAGCCCATCAGGTGGTTTAGACTTCCAAAAAAAAAAGATGATCTACACTTTGTAACATTGGCATTTGCTTCAAGAGAAAGCAAATGCCAATGTTTATATATAAGAAGTGAAACTTCCTTTGTGCTATCTGAAAGTTCTTTTTGGTGATTTTGGTAAAAGCATCAGATAACTGAGGACATCTCTGATTCCACAGTCTACCCTATCCCTATACAGCAGGAGTGGGGAACAATGGCCCTTTCATGACTCGTGGACTTCAACTCCCAGAATTCCTGAGCCAGCCATGCTTGCTCATGAGTTCTGGGAGTTTAAGTCCACAAGTCATCGTTCTCCACCTCTAATATATAAGATAAATCTTGGGTCAAGCAGGCCAAGTCCTTTTACTTCCCTTCCCCTAAGTAGCAGTACAGTTCTGCAAGCTGCAGATCTTTGTAAAATAAAGAGAGCTGACCTTGGACTCATCTCAATTTCTTTTCTCTGACCAAACCTCCTGTTCAGATGAGTTGCAAATATATTAAGGCTTAAATATGAGTCTGAACTGAATACTTTTAACTTATGTTATTAAAAGATATAATAAGTACAATCACCTAAAGGAGAGTTTATTCAGTAAAACAGAAAACAGCTAAAATAGCTAAAATTAAAATCATCTCAAAAAACTGGTCCAAACTGGGTGTCAAACTCGGTCGCATCACCTGACGTATCACAACGTTTTTTGCCTTTGAGGAATTGGTATGGGCATGGCCTGCATGTGACCCATCTGGCCCGTGGGCTGCCAGTTTGACACCCCTGTGTTAAGGAAATGCCTAATCATGTAACAACATTCTTTCACAATAAGCTACAAGATTTTTTTTAAATGCTTTTTTACTTTATCTTCCCAAAAATATTGAAACAGATCTGCTTCCAAAATACACACACAAAACATGCTCTCGCTCTAACATATTACAAAACTTTCAAAGTTTCATGCAATGAGGTAATTGAGTAAAAATGTGTCAGAACGTTAGCTAAACAGCAAACTTCTTCTAATTCTTCCTATCCCAAGGGGCAGCCATTCTGAGAAGCAGAATTTCTTTGCTCAAAACAAAAAAATTCCAAAGCTCATTGCTGATGGTACGGACTGCCAACTCATGGCTTTTTCAACAATGAAAAAAGTCTGCCCAAAAATTTGTGAAAAATTAGACCCTAAGCCAGACAAACTCAGAAGCCCACACTCTTTGTAGACTGCTTTGCAACCACAATGCTCAGCAAAGTACTAATTGGGAATTATTTGAAAGAAATCTCAAGAAAGGTAAGGTTCATTTGGTAAATTAATAATAGGAGCTGCTGGCCAGCAGTTGAAAGGCCTGATTCCGCCAGTGAAGTCAAGAAGAATTTCATCTAACTTCTAGCATGATTTATTAGATCAAATGTAACATGCACAAATGCTAAAGAAAACATTACATTCAATCAAAGAAAACTTAAGACATTCAGTAGGGGTTCCACTATACAAATACATTATAATGCATGCATTTTTGCTTGATGTTATTTTATTTTATTTATTTAAAAGATTTATATAGCCACTCATCTTATGTATCATAATCCCAGGTAGCTAGAACAATAATAAAAGAATAATTGTACTGGTAATTCCTGAGCTCCAGCCACATACTGTCCCAAAGCTTGTGGGAAGGGCCAAAACTTCAGGAGTTCTCAGAAGGCCAGGAGGTATGCTCCTGTCAGATCGTGTGTGTGTGTGTGTGTGTGTGTGTGTGTGTGTGTGTGTGTGTGTGTGTGTGAGCATACTAGGGACCTAGACTAGGTCCCAATAGGTGGGGCCTGGAGCATGTCCACCCTATCAGACCTGATAGAATGGGTAGATATACTTGGAGAGACAGTCCCACAACTGTCCCAGACCATTTGAGGCTTTAAAAGGGATAACCAGCTCCTTGAAGAGCAGCAGAAAAGAAATGGAAGACAGTGTAATTCCCATAGCAGCAGCAAAACATAGACAAATCATAGGCAGAAACGCATGCGCCACTACATTCTGGGTGGTAGCTCCCCCCCCACCCAATAAAACATTACAGTAATACAACTGGAAGATGATCAGGGTGGGAATGATTGTGGTGAAGGTCTCCCAGTCCAGGAATGGATGCAACTGGAGCACAAGATAAATCTATGCGAAGTCCCTCCTGCTACAGCTGCTCCCTGCTCCCTGTACAGTGAATCTTATTTAAAATAGATATATAAAGGTTCCTCCAAGTCATTTGGAGAAATTAGCATTGAATTAGTTTTCTGAAAATGAAGTTTAAAAATATTCCATCAAATTTAGTTAGAGGCAGATCAAAGGGGAATGTCAATTTTATACAAATACCTTAAATACAGTACTATTTCACAGATATGTTTTGCTATGACGAGAAATATTTTTCTTCCACTGCTTTCTTCAGCAAATACGTACGCGCACCGGTATCATCCAAAGGTGGGCTACCAATACAGCTAGGACCTTCGTGAAAACCCTTGGGGCCGAAGACAGGCCAAACGGAAAAGCCCTGTATTGGTTATGCCGTTGTGCGTAACAGAAGCGCAAGAAGCTACGGTGCTCCCGGGAGATTGGGATGTGGCGGTAGGCCTCGGTAAGATCTATGGAGGAGAGAAAATCTCCGTTCCTGATGCCGGCCAGTATTGACTTTAGGGTCTGCATCTTGAACCTTCTGTATACTAGAAACTGTTGTATCTGGCCCTTCTCAGCTTAGTAAAGTCCACAGGAATATTTCTTTAAGAGTTTTATTTAACACAGTTCAAGAGATACACTTCAAAGCGAGATGCTGGCAGTTCGTTTGCGGAACGGCCGAGTCTGACTTATTTACATTCAGCTTAAACATGCGCTCCCCCCTTCCAATAACTCACTCTTTATCTCTCAGGTTGTCCAAGACCTCATTAATCTTCCGTAGATTCCAAAAACACCAGAAAACTGAGTTCAAACCAACTCCTCGATGTATCAGGCTACTTCTTGATATTAACGTTGCTCGTGACAAAGAATTAGTCCCTCCTTCACCTTCTAATATAGTTTTCGATACGTCACTTCCCCCATTACTTCCTTTTTCCACGTAACTGAAACCTCCGCCTATCAAACCTTCGGAATCTCGGATCAAGCCATATATTTTCCTGTTCCAAGTCTGACTCCCCGCTTTGAGATTCCGACCCAGACTGCATGTAAATCTCCTCACTGCCTGTCTCGGCTGCCGGGAGGGGAAAATACCCAGAGGGGCCTGGCTGCTCTTCCTCATCCTCTGACATTTCCCAAGCTGGTCTAGAGACACCCACAACAGAAACCGGTTCAGACCCTTTCAGTCCAGTATCGACCTCCATCCTCCTGATGCTTTGGGGACCATGAACAGGATGGAGTAGAAACCTGTTCCAATTTGATCCCTTGGGATTGCCTCTATGGCCCTGATCTCTAGAAGGTGCTTGATGGCGGTGGTGACCAATCGTGCTTTTGAGGGGTTCCGCGATACTGGACATTGTAGGAAGCGATTGCGTGGAAGTGACTGAAACTCGAGTGCCAAACCCCGTCTGATGGTGTCTCTGACCCAAGAGTCAGTGGTGGTCTGCTCCCAGACCTGGTAAAACTGTTCCAGACGCCCCCCTATCGGAAAGTCCCCTGTGGCGTCACTTGGAGCGTCTGTAGGGACCTCCGGAACCTCTGAAGGGGCGTTTGGCCTGTGACTGACCCCTGGCTCCGGTGTTTGGGTGGTCCTGTTACCGATCCTGCCTCTGAGGAAAGGATCGTGAGCCTCTGGGCCAATCCCAGGACTGCCCTGCCCGAAAGGGCTGTCGCCACTCCCAAGAGCCAGAGGGACGAAAAGTCTGCCTGCGGAACTCCTGCTGTGGCCGCCTGTCAGACTTCTTGGAGGGGTGTACCAGAACCTTGCACTTGTCCTTACCCTCGACCACATGTGGATTGAGGATAGGGCCAAACAGATTTTTTCCGGCGTACTTGGCTGTGGAAAGGCGCCATTTGGCCTTTAGATCCGTTCTCCACTGCTTCAACCACAGTAGTCTACGAGAGGCCACTGTGGCGGCAATGGATCTGGCCGAACACTTGGCTGAATGGAGAGAAGCGTCAGCCATGTACTGTGAGGCTGCCACCAGTTTGACAAGTGTCTGGTGTACTCTGACCTGATCAGGGTGAACCAGGGTCTGAAGATCGCGAAGCCACATGATGGCCGCTCTGGCAAAGAATGAAGCAGAAGTCGTGGCCTTTATGGCCAGTCCCGAGGCCTGATGAGCTCTTCTAAATTAGAAATCGAACTTCTTGTCCTCCGCCTTCAGAGCCTCTGCAATGTCGCCTGGGATGGCGGAAGTAGAAAACAAAGAAATTAAGGGGGAATCAAGTTGGAACCTCTAGTATAGAAGCGAATGAAGGAGAAATATTGTACAGTTTCTTTTCCATACTGCTTTCTTTTGGAGTGGTGGCCAGGGATGACCACTGGGTCTCAACCGCATCCCGAAAAACAAATGGGCAAGAAATTTATTTTTGATCCACAACCTTCACCGCAAATAAAGGATTGGACTCCTGATCTGCGGAGGTAGAAGGCTTCTCCTCCTGAACTGAAGTCAGGTTAGTGGTGGTGCAGGCCTTCAGAAGAAGGGATTTAAAGAGGGATGGGTGAAACAAAACCAAGGTAGATGCCTGTTTGGGTGTTGCCTCCTCATCCTCTGACATGGGAGTGTCAGCTATGGCCAAATCCACAGACTCCCCCTCTCCTAATTGAGAGGAAGTTTCAGAGATATCTGAACCAGGCGCCGTGGCACGTCCCGGCTGAGAAGAGGGACTTGGAGGGGGAGGCAATTGTTGGGAAGGAACCTGCGAACCCCTGGAGGACATAAACTGAACAAAGGCATGATGCATGAATGCCTGAAATTGGCTCTGAGACCACATATCCTCTTGGTCCCTGGGGGTAGCCCCAACCACCGTTGGAGCATGAACAACTTCAGGGCTCTGATGTATGGAGGAGGAGGAGTGAGAGGGACCTGCCTGTTCAGTTGCCCCCAGAGGAGAACTAATCCAGGTAGCTTCTTGCACAGGTGCAAAAGGAGGCTCCAGGATGGAATATCCAGTGATGTGGGGGGAACTGGTTCAGCCGCACTGGATAGGAGCCGCTGTGCTTTGGAGAATTCCCTCTCCAGTGCCTGGTGCCTCCTCGAGGCCTCTCGCTCAGCTGTTTTGGAAGTCTCTTTAGTAGACAAATGCTTGGTTTTGGCCTTTTTCTCCCCACCTGCTTCCAATTCGATAGATCTGCGCTTTGACTGCACAGGAGGTGCACCAGAGACTTGTGTTGCCTGGGGCGAGGAACTGTCTGCCATTGCAGCTAGATAGAGTCTGTCAAGGATATCTAGAGGAGGGGGAACCCAAGGACGCAGATCAAACAGTCAGAGATGGAGCGCAACCGTTCCTCGCTCTGAACAAAAAGTGCAAAGACAGAAAAAGTCAGACAGGTCTGTAGTCCTGTCCGATTAGGCCTGGTGGCTAAAGGCCACTTCTATCAATAACAGGCGGTCAAAAGAAAACTCTCACTCCAACACAGGGCCGTGGGCCTGTGAGCAATATCGAGCCCACTGTGTACCTTATTATTTTTATTATTATTATTATTATTATTATTATTATTATTATTATTATTATTATTATTATTATTATTATTATTTTAATTCAAAAACAGTAAACCCCCTGAATATATAGCGATTTGTCTCCATTCAGGCCTGACAACACAGGTCCGGACAACTACTGAAGGTCCGGCCTAGCCGGCACAGATCGGTCTAGAGGTCAAAATGGCATCCGCCTATAAACCTCACGAACCGCTTGAATACGACCAAACAAGTAATCCTCCCGCTTGGACCTGTCAACACAGGTCAAGGCGACAGTTGCTCTTAAAGAGTGGCCTAGCAGGCCCTAACGACTCTAGAAACCAAAATGGCGGCCATTAGCGGGAGCTTGTAATGGCGACTGCCTGACGACCACACGGTCAAAATGGCGGCCGTGACTCCTCATATCTCCTAAAACGAATGAGACAATAGAAAATGAAGAACGAGGTAACTACGTGGGCCAGGACTTCCTGCTTCCCCCCTGTCTTGGAACTTGCAGTTTCGAGGACAGGAAAGTCTGCGGTGAATCCGACACTTGAGCCTCGTGACGCCTGGTCCTAGGATCGTAATGCGCCCAGCTAGGGAGCGTACGAAACGGGTGCAAAAATTACCCGAGGGTGCTACTTTGAGGGAGGCCCAAAGGCCTCGAAGGAGGGAGAAGAGCCCTGCCGGAGCCCAAGAGGCTCAAAGCTCGAGGAAGGACAAAGTCCTTATGTGACCAGCCAAAACCCAAAACAGTCTGATAAATTTGGAAATTTAGAGTAAATTTAGAGGAAAAAACCAAATTGAACTAATTAATAGAAAAGATCCTATGGAGCCAAAAAAACCTGCGTGCTGCTGAGCCTAAGACTAAGTCAAAACTGGGAAGACACACCCAAAGGGAGGCGTGACTAAAGTTCTGACTTAGTCTCTCTGAGCAGGAAGGCTGAAATAACCCAATCAGTGGATTCTACATCCACCATGCTGGAGAATGATTAAACGCCTGCATACATGAGTTAGAAGTAATGAATATTCAATCCCCTTGCCTTGTTTACTTACTTTTATTATGTATTATTTAAATATCATTTAATAATATTTTATTATTGATGTTATTGTTAATATGACAAGCTAATGGTCATTTTACAGATGTAATGAATTGAACTGAACTGAATTGAAGCTTGCGGTCAGCAATGCTTGGTGCTATCTAGATGCAGATCCACATACCTATGTTAACTGTAGAGATGGCTTGGGCTGAGATAAATAACCCAAACAAACTCCCTTTTCTATTTCTGTACTTTGCTTTGCTGACAAGGAGAAAGGCAAAGAAGATAGTTTCGCTCCTCATGAAGGAGGGAAAGCCCCAAAACCTCCGAGATGACTTGTCAAGATCAGAAAGGATTCCAGGGAGGAGAATTTGAGCCATGGAGCATCTGGCTGGCAGCTAGAGACCCCACAATAGCTAAACCAGATTAGGCAGCTTTAGTAGCTGTTGAAGATGGAAGGGTTTTTTTTTTCAGTTTCTATCCAGAGTAAAGATGGCTGGTAAATAAATCTAAGATGGGCTGAGCAACTAATTCCAATTAGGATTTATGAGATTTGGGTGGGTGAGACTAGGAGAACTGCTGAAGTGTATAACTCTAGACAGAAGAACATTGAAGGGAAAAAATGATAACGCAGCTAGCTAGGTTCAACTGGAGTTGAACATGTCAGAAGGTAAGAAAAAACAAGATCAAAGCTTGCCTGCCTGGTTCAGTTGCCTATCATTTCTTCGGCTTAAGAACAGATAGTACAACGCCAACTATTAAATAAGCCATTTCCTTAGACCTAGAGAGACAGGTAAATAGGAACATCATAGTATCAGTCTGGAGGTGGGAAAATGCCTACTAAAGAATGCAAGCCAATAACTGAAGTCAGTGAAATGTGAAACTATTTGCACATTCTGATGAGCCTTGGCTTACATCCAAACTGCTTATTTCTCTTTTTATTTCTGAGTGACATAACAGAAAAACCTGGGAGCCATGTGGTCTTGCTCTGCCCCCATCAGATTTTAATCTGTAACTCTGCTAATGATTTACTTTAATGAACAAAATCTTCAGGGCATGGGACAAGAGTTTTTATCTAGGCCTGCTTTATCACTTTAATACCATATATGGGAGTGGATTAGAAATCAGGCCCTATTCCTTGTTCAAAAGCGAAAGTGATTGTACATGTGACACTGCACACACACAATCCACAAACAGTTGTGAAATCTACGCAAGCTCCCCCGCCCCCAATAAGTAAAATAAATACGTACTGTAATTCAACTCTACACCATCCCAGACCAAAAGTAAAGTTTAATATTTTAGATCCTTCCATAATAAAGTGGTATACACTGTACTCCAATATAAGCTCCTTCAGCCTGCAGGTTGCTCTACTTAACAAATAAAGAACAAAACACCGATCCACCTTTTAATTGCTATTATTTATTTTTCTTTTGCTTATACTGAACAGAGAAATTAATATGTACAGTATAGTATGTTTGTTTATTGGGTTATCTTCATCAGGGCTTTTCAACCTTTTCACCCATTGTACCACTTTTAGGATATGGCTATATTGGATTACCACCAGGCGCCTAGAAAGGCGTCAAAAACTTGATGATCAAAAAAAAAGGAAAAAAGTGATGAAGTACAGATAGTCCTCGACTTACAACAGTTCGCTTAGTAACTGTTTAAAGTTACAATGGCACTGAAAAAAGTGCCCCCCAAGCCACAGCTAAGCAAGACACCTGCCTGCCCGCCCGGCGGCGCTCTTCCTCCTGTCCGAGGTTTCCATTGTTGTGAGCATTTCTGTTGAGGATTGGCAGCGGGGGTGGGGTAGGGGGTGTTTGGTTTTTGTCCCCCCCCCCGTCTGCTGGGTGGTTGCAGCAGGTTTTGGTCACATCACATGACCCTGGGACACCGTGACCATCATAAATATGAATCAGATGACAAGTATCTGAATGTAAATCACAAGACCCTGGAGATGCTGCAACATTCCAGCTGATCGGCACTTTTTCTGGGCTCAGCATAAGTGCCAGGATCAGCGCCGAGTTCCAGCTGGAGCCTGGCGCTGATCCTGGCACTTCCACGGAGCCCTGACAGCCCCGAAGCGCTGATCCTGGTGCTTCCACAGAGCCCTGACAGCCCTGCAGCTCCAGCCATCTCTCGCTCAGGCTTGTGTGGTGCTCCCACTGTGTTCAGCTCATTCCCCTCTCCCGCTACCACTTTTCTAGGATGGTCGCGTACCACCTGCCAGGTGCCAATGTACCACAGGTGGTACCCATATGACTGGTTGAAAAGCCCTGATTTTCGTTGTTTCATTTTTTCACAGAGGCTGGAAATATTAACTGAAGTTTAGGGCACTTAAGGCTATTATGTGACATTCACATGATCTATCAGTCTCTGAACCAGATGCTGGATAGATTCAAAAATATTGGGCACTGTCCTTTGCCACAGCTTCTAAGATGATATTCAATATAGGTAGTCCCCCTTAATGAACACAATTGGGATCGGCAACTCAATCACTAAGCGCCATTGTTGCTAAGTGGAAAATCATCTCACTATGATGGATTTATGACATTACTTCCCCTTCAGTCATTAAGTGAAGTGCCATAGCCATTAAATGAAACATCATATAACTGCAATTTACAATTTTACTTCTACCTTTTCTACTAATTCAGCTTACTGCAAGCCAACTGTGAAGCGCATAAGTGGCAATAAAGTGATTGTGGGATGGCGCAACAGTCATAAATGTGTGCTGCTTGAGAAGTATACAAATGGTGATCACATGACCGTGGGACACTGCAATACTCGTAAAAGTGAAGACTGCTCGCAAAGCTTTTATACCGTTGTCGTAACTTTGGTAGCTAATCAAGGCAGTCAGTGAGGACTACCTGTTATAGTGTACAAAGCATTTTTTAATTCAAAACAGATTTTGGGTTAGGAGTAGCTATTTCTCATTCAAAATATGCTGTTTTAGTCATTTTGGAAATTTGGACTTGAATCACTTCCAGAATGATCAAAACAGCCTCTTTCAAATGCAAGATGGACATTTTAGACGTGAAAAGGATCAAATTCAAAATTATCTGAACCTGAAACATTTGCAGAGCTGTATTATATAGTCTTACACGTAATTGCTATATGTTATATCCCTAGTAAAAAGCAGGTTGGAGCTATGAAGGTGATAGTATGTACTTATCTTCCCTTATGCTTTCCCTTACGATATTCTCTGCCAAATCACACTTAACTAAGCCACTTTTCATGTTCTCTCAATTCTACAGTTTAATAACTGAGGAACAATATAAATAAATAAATGTCAGAATAAAAATTAGTAGAAAGATATTGTATTTTGGTATCAGTGAATTTTTAAAATAATTGCATAATTACATTTATTAATTTTTGTTCCTCTAAAATTTAAAAAAACATTAATAGTTTAATTGCAATAAAATTTGCCACAATCATTTCCTTATGTCTCAGGGACCTTAAAACTAAATATTCAGCCACACAATTTTATTGCCGAATTGAAATATTGATTAGTATATATATTTTTCATTTATTGATTTATTTTATTTATATTCATCAGATGCAAACACAGAAAAAAATGTGGGTATTACATCACTACTTAGCTGTACATCTGTCCTCTGTTTATTATTTCCTGAACAGATAAATCTTCCTTTAAGTTAATCAAGATCCACCTACAAGATCAACCTAAAAACAAAGAGAGTATTTGGAATATTATTACTTGATATCTCTGAAATACAATTGTTCACATGCATCTGCAGATTTCCTAAAGAAGGAAGAGGCCTGAAAACAATATTAGATTCAATCTGAATTGTGAGGAAAAATCATAAAAGCAAAATAAAATAACAGTGGCACAGAAAAGTTATTAAAAGGCAGAAAGATAAAAGAATAATCTCTTTGAAAAATTTTCTAGGATCAGGAAGATGTAAGATGGATCTCATATTCCCCTTAGCAATCATGTGGAATTTCCAATAGGCATTAATGCTCTATGTGGGTAAAACACAAAGAATTTTTTTGTAAAATTTCCTATTCATTTTGGAAGATTCCCATACTAAGAAGAATTTAGGATTAGTTAATTCTAAAAAGAATAGTTGTTTCTATAACTAACTGAACTGACTATCTGTCCAACCCAGCAAAAGTCTATGAAAGCAAGACCATGGTAAACTGATCTGTATAACAGTCGTGCCCTTATGCCTTAAGACAGGGGTCTTCAAACTTGGCCCTTTTACGACTTGTGGACATCAACTCCCAGAATTCCTCAGCCAGCCACAAGTCATAAAAGGGCCAAGTTTAAAGACCCCTGCTTAAGAATATAAATTCACCAAATGTTGGTCAAGATTTTTCCGGAATGCCTGTTCATTAAAACAGAATATATTTTGTATCTTCCCTATGCTACGGTATGCATGTGATATTAAATGGATGTAAATATTTCCATTTCCGAAGGTTTTGTGGCTTTTTAATTTTAGTGTTGGGTAAGACTCTTTTTTTAATGTTTGATTGATTTTTAAAAATTACAATCTTTAGTGCTTAGTAAACAACGTGTTGTCTGGGTTCACATATTTAACATTAACTTCTTCAGTATAAATCTGTTCAGTACTGCACAATCCAGTATTTTTTCTCTGATCCTCCTTTCTTCCCCATATTTTTTCCATTTTCCCTTCATTACAGTTACAATTCTTGCTACTATTGATGTATACAAAGTTAGATATAAACATCCTCATCATATTTTACTAATATTATACAAATAACATTAATATCAATTCATAAATCAATATCCTGTTTTTCATGCTTTTGATAAGGTTTGATTTCCTATCAATATTTGAAATATCTTTGTCAGGTATAATTTTCTCAATATTAATTACATTTATATAGCTAAAAGTTGTATTCATCAGCCATCCTCTTATTTTCATATTCCCTGTATCAAAAAAAGAAAAAAAGAATGCTATTTTAATTCTAAATCATATCTTTCATTATAAAAGTCTAATTATATCTAAGGGTCATCCATTCTTTTAATCATATTCAAACAAATATTTAAATATGTAATGCCCTCTCTAATAGTTCAAATCTGTTTTTTAAATCTAACTCTTTCTTTTCTTTTCTTTTCTTTTCTTTTCTTTGCCAAGTAGCTTTCCAAGCCAAGGCAATTAAATCGCCCAGGAATTTTCTTTCTATTTTTGTAAAAGTTGCTTGGCACGAGGAAGACAATTTAGGTAGGGTATTTGGGGGGGGGAATTCTGCCCATTTATATTCCTTAAGCAACTCCCACTTTCCTTCTCCCTCAATTTCTCTTTTCATTTTTTGTTTCCCAAGTTGTGACATTTCCCCTGACAGCTCTATATTCCATTTTTAAAAATCTTCTTCCTTATCATCAGGTATCTTTTGCAGACCTAAGGGCTAAAGCATCTTTTCCATTTTTGTTGTTATGGCTAGGTCTTCAATATTTTATATGTATGTCGTAGTTTATATTTCCTTTCTTTTATATCTTCCGTCTCTAGGTCCATTTCTTCTGCTTCATCTTCTGATTTCTGGTTTATTTGTTCATACTTTGTAGTCATTGTGTGGGAATTTTCTAGTTATAGATTTAATTTGGAGATTTGCTCATTTATATTATCTAAATTATTTTTAGTCTCATTATGGTTTCTTTTTGTGTCCTCTTTGTGTGCGACAATTGTTTGGTGAGTTAGTTGTAGCATAGAGTATATTTCCTTCTGAAAAGTATTTGTTTTTTCTTGAGGCATCATTCCTGGAGATCCTCTAGTATAGGGGTTCCCAAATAGGGGTGCGAGATGATATTCCAGGGAGTGCAAAAACTTGGGTTTTCAAAATTATAGTGTATATGCCTAATTCGTTGCCATTATTTTGAACTTTTGTAAGGGGTGTGAGAATATATCAGAAGCGTTCTAGGGGTGCAGAGTATAGAAAAGGTTGGGAACCACTGCCCCAATATCATCACTCTTAATAAGAATAGAACAAGGTTTCACCCAGTTTTCTGGTCTTTACGTGTAGCCTTTATAATCCAATAAGTTCCAGAATATGGGTCCAGTCCTCAAAGCAATATTTTGTAGTGATCCTTTGTCTCAGGTGTCCAAGAATTGTTGGTCAGGTAAGGTTGTAATCCACAATGTTCAAACTGTTCAGAATGTTCAACCACCCTGAAAACAGCTCAAAAGACTCTCCCAGCCAGACATAGTCAAAAGTCATATTTTTCTTTCTCTCCCAATAGTTCTTGAGATTAAAAATCCAAGCTCAGTAGGTGTTTATACTCCAAGAAGATCAGGGTGATAACTATGCCAAAATATTTTCCTTTATTGCCAGCTGTTCTCCATTAAGCTTGGAGTCACCAAGCAGCCAGGAAGCTAGTTGTAGTGCTATACTCAAATCCATTACTAGATGTTATTCAAAATCCATTTTCCACTCTTAAGACAAAGGATTGATTTCTAATATTTTACCTCAATGTTGTTGTTTTTTTCCAAGAGAAAATCTTAACAATTATCTTAGTTCTCAAATTTATCAAAACTGTAGTTTTATATTACTTCCACTTCAGTATTATGTATTTCTGTCTCCCACAAAAGAAATTAAAACACCGCTTCCATTCATGTTCAGAGATTTTAGCTTCTTGGGAGCCTTTCCCTGGAAATTCAGTTGTAAAATAGTAAAGAAAGGATCAATATTCTCACCCACTTCCAACCATTCTGTTTACAATGCTAATTAGTGTTTTTCTTCTTCGGTTGTCAGCAGCTAATGGCTGGCCACAGGAATGTAGCCAGTCTTTCCCCTGCCGGTTTGGAGGGCTTTTCTCAGATCGAATAGAAAGATCACCATCTCTCCATGATCGACGAGGCATTCCTCCTTCTTCATCATCTCTTCAGGACGACTTTAAGCCCCTTTAGGGCCCCCCAGCAGGGCAAAATCAGGCACAGAGTCCTGCCTTCCTGCATCCGTCTCGCGGCGATGCAAAACTGGAAGGACCTGGATAAGACTCTTGAGGATACCATGAACAGCTAAGTAAATAAACACATAGATCATAAAATAAATCAATCCTGAGTTCTCACTCAAAATACAAATGATAAGGCTCAAATTATCATATTTTGGACATATTCTATAAAGACCAACTTCTATTAGAAATCCATAATGCTGGGAAAGATAGAAGAAAAGACAATAGGATGACCACCAGTAAGCTGGAGGGACTCAATTAAAGTATGATGGGTACACTGCTGAGGATCTAAAGGACCAGGTGGGGACATATCAACCTGGGGAAGGTCTGCCTATGTGAGTTGCTAAGAGTCAATATACTTGAGAGCACACATCCATCAATCAAAGCTGTTCAGAAATTAAATCTGACTCGGGAAAAGATATAGGAGGAATCCAATATTCTATTACAACAAAAGTATTCATATCAATCAACCTTCAGTTCCTCCACATCATGTTGCCCTCTTCAAAGGGCCTGCTCTTAAAGGTCCCCAACTTATAGAGACATTTTGGTGAGTTTCCCGTAATGTTGCAAAGAATAACAATTATTCTTCATAGGTAACCAGTTTTGCCATTAGAGGAAATTTATTAATATAATGTAACTGACCAAACTTTCAATTGTTTGATTCTGTATGTTATTTTAAACAGGCATACAGTTTCATTAAACATAAAATGCTATGATGAAACATTATTCAAACTGCATTTATCCAGAAGCTTAATAAATGACATGCTACTGTTCTGCTCAGTCTGCATTCTATGGCAGATGGTTTTTTTAAAGATGAACAGTAAATAAACTCAAATGTCTGACTAGTAGCTGCTTCCAATTATCTAACTGTAATGTGATCGTAAGATGAGCAAGAATGCCTCTTAATGCCTGCCATATAAAATCAACTTGGGCAGATGCTTCAGATGGAAAACTCTGTGCATTGCATGCTCATGCCAACAGGGAGTTTACAACAATTTATCTGCCTATAGCATTTCAATTTCAAAAACCAGGAGAAACCAAAAACAGTATTACAATTTCAACTAGTACGTTTGATTTCAAGACTCTTTAATCAAAATACCTTCCTAACAACCTGGTTCACTTGCACATGGTTATTTTAACTGAATGCTGTTCCATAGTTCATATGCCCTTAACAAATACTTAAGTTAACATTTACTTTCAAATACCCACCACGCTGAACATATAACATGGAACAGCATGATCTTGTCTGGCGGCCAAGCAGCAAAATGATTTGACTGTCTCTACCTGATAAGGGTAAACGAGCAATTACAACTGCTCGTATGAAATTTTCTACCTAACTGGACAGTAAAATGAAGACCTCACATTAAAGTAACAGAAAATAATTCTCTTGTATCAGAACAGCAGACCTTAAAATCCAAAACAATAGTGATTTTCTTAGCAGGACCAACAACAAAGGAAGTGGGCCAAGGCCAATAGAGAAGACTATTCTAAGCAGCAGAAGCTCAGCAGGGTCTCATCTTTCTCATCACCTCTTCCTGCTACTTCTAATTAACGTTTCCAGGAACTGAACCCGGAATCAATGCAATGCATGAGGAATGGGTATAAAGAAAAAACACACATGTATATTCCAAGATCTCGTAAGGCAGCATGTGAAATAAGCAGGGATTTAACTCCTCAATGTCTTGCCTGGATTATTTAGAGCAAGGTACGTTCAATGGTAATAACACAACAGCTCTTTATTCAATGTTTTCACCCTAGCTAAAACTTTCAGAAATTTCTCCCTGTTTCATTTGTGGTTGGCAAAATTCTAAGACCCTTTGGAATGGGAGAGGGAATCTTTCCTAACAGGGAAAATGTATTTTAAAAAGCATCTATATAAGCAGCCTCAATATAAGGTCAGGATAAATGATGTGGTTGATAACTAATTTTCCACAAAATCTCTAACTGGGGTGTGGGAGGAGACAAAATGAGTGGAAAGATCTGAATTGGAGATATTTGGTTGGAAATATGGAGAGGGAGAAGGAGAGGGAGAGAGAGAGAGGGAGGGAGAGAGAGGGAGGGGGAGGGGAGAGAGAGAGAGAGAGAGAGAGAGAGAGAGAGAGAGAGAGAGAGAGAGAGAGAGAGAGAGAGAGAGAGAGAGAGAGAGATTGCTCCTCTTTCCTGTTTATATTTAAATCATTTGGACAAATAGGAATACAGTACATAATACATGTATGTAATTTATTTATTCAACCTCTATGACTACCCATCTCAACCAATGTTTCCGGGCAGCTTATAATTCATAATTAAGACTTTGAAATGAAACATACTGACAATCTTTATAATCAAAAAACTCTCCCACTGTTTAAAAGCATTCTGTAAAAACCTGTGCTGATGGAAGATTTTGTCATTTGTACTTTATAAGAAATTCCATTCAATATGGATATGAGAGCCTTTTTTAAACTTAAGTCTTTATATTAGACATTTTTAGCAAAGAATACTTGAAAAAGAACAGCTTATCCTTGTAAAGCATGGAAACTACTAGTACTCATCTGAATTTAGTGAACTAAAACTAACTCTTCCTACTATAAATACCGTAGAAGCATATCCTTTCATTTATACTGTAATTTTTTTGCAGAACTAGCATCCTGTTTTCTCTAAGTAAATGCAGCTATATAATTAGAATGCAGGCTTTATGTAACAACTTCCACATATTCCTTACAATTTATACCTTCCAATTTTGCCAGTTATTTTATTTTGGGCAGAATTTGTTGTTGAACCGCTAATTCCTGTTTTATGGATATGGGCTAAATTCCTTTCTCTTAGCTTTGCCTTAGGAGAAAATGTACCCATCCTCATCATTAAACTATGCCTAGCTGAGGAATTCTGGGAGTTGAAGTCCACAAGTCTTAAAGTTGCCGAGGTTGGACACCCCTGCTCTAAATGTTGAATTCCAATTTCCACAGCATGGTCATCAGTCCAACGTTCCAAGGAGGCACCAGATTAGGGAAGGCTAGACTTTATTACTTGGAGCAAGCCACTTTCTCTCAGTTACCGTAAGAATGTGCCATAAATACAAACTCTATGTATTTATATTAATATATTAGTGAATTCCTCTCCTGTGACATTTGTTTATTTGCTTCTTTTTTGCACCACCACAATTCCAGGCAGCTCTTGGCCATCTACATAATACACTCTTGTAAAGCTGCTGGCAAGCATTAGTAAATAATTATGTAATGCAGCTAAAATTAATTTGCAACTGATAGAAAATGTTAATTTCAATATACCTAAGGCTTTCAACACTGTTCCGTTAAAAATAGTTAAAGAACAATTTAGTAACAAAAATAAACATTTTATTGAGAATTTCATTCCAAATGTATACAGAAAACGTATTCCGCCTCTCTGTCAGCTCCCATTATATAAATGGGCTAGATTTTATACATACAGACACATATATAGCCAAAACCCAGCTCTAATATACATTATACTGAACAATTACATCTTTGAAGTTATAAAGACATAGTGCAAGTTTTGATTTTCCTTTTTTCTTTTTTTAGAGCAAACTACGGTTCCAGGAGTGACTTGGCAAACAGTTTAGCCAATCCAGTAGGAATTAGAAATCACTCAAGACAGGCTTCGCCCGAAACTCTACCTATGCTTTATAGTTGGCACTGAATCATAGCTTCTCTGTGACAGATCTTTTCCTAAACTGGTTTATCAACATTGTTTTCTTGAACGCACCACAGAACAGAATCACGATAAATAAATAAACCCAATGCAGCACTAGTGTTCATGGCAAGGACAGGCAATCCTCCACTTACGACCACAATTGAGCCCAACATTTATGTCACTAAGCAAGACGTTTGAGTTCTACCTCATTTTACGATCTTTCTTACCACAGTTGTTAAATGAATCAGTGCAGTTAAGTGCCTAACATGGTTGTTAAGTGAATTTGGTTTCCTCGCTCACTTTGCTTCTCAGGAGCTCACAAAAAAGGTGGATCATGTGCCCCAGGACACTGCAACTGTCATAAATATGCGTCAGCTGCTAAGCATTTTAATCTTGACCAAGTGACCATGGAGGTGCCACAACGTATGTAAGCATGAAAGTCACTTTGTTCAGTACTGTTGTAACTTTCAATGGTCATTAAATGAATTGTTGTAAGTTGAGGACTATCTATATATTCCAGAAGGCTTTCTCTCTAGTCACTGCATATACAATCAATTCAAAGCTCAATATTTCACAGTACAGATATAATAATCCAGGGGTCCCCAACCCCCGGTCCGTGGACCAGTACTGGCCAAGGCATGCCAGCAACCGGTCTGCACAAACAAGCAAAGCCTGATCAGTGGGATGCAGGCAGCACACAAAACCAGCCCCCCTCCAGTCCGCAGAAAGCCTCTCTCCATGTAACCGGTCCCTGGTGCCCAAAAGGTTGGGGGCCTCTATAATAATCAATAGGTTTTGCATCCATTTGTTTTCAAACTACTCCTAATAACTTATGTGCACAAAGATGCTTGAGATCAACTCAATCTCACCTGCTCAATCAATATGCAAGCTGTTGATTGTTCATGTTTAATATTAAGATTTAAAATTCAAGTCATCATCATAAGAATATTTCTGAACCTGCTTTGTTGAGATCTTAGTGCACATTCACATGAATCATCTGAAAAGCTATCCAGATGCATTTACTTTAAAGAACTCATTGTTAAAGCTTTTCTACAACTACCAAGTTATACTAGTTTTCTAGTGAAAAGTATGTCACACTGTCATGAGATCTGAAAGAACCAGTTAGGGATAGACTGTCACAGAGAAAACCTATCTCTGTGATTGCTAAGGAACAAAGACAACCTGATGGCACTTAATCAATTAAAAAAAATACCTTTAAAGATGGGTTGTGCTAAAGCAAAGTTTTCAAGTTTCACGATCAGGCAATGGCATTACCTTGGAAACATCTGGATCTTATCTTCATTCTTTTGCAACAGAGCACAAATTCTTCGTAAAGCCAGTGTGACAGTAAAATGCCAAAATAAAGCCATCTGTTACACATCAGAAATTTAAATGCATCCATTTTTAAAAGGTGAAAAAGCACAAGCTTATATAAACATATTTTTAAAACATGCATGATGCAGGAGTTCCAGCAGTGGTAGAAAACTCCTATTCTCCTCATTGGTCAAAGCTCTCAAATTCCTATTCTGTTCATTGGCTAAAGCCCTCTGTGGTCTCCCACTTAAATACTAAGGTCGAAATTTTGCTTAATTTCCAAGTTCAAATAAAATTAGTTAGGCACTACCTAATCTCGAGACACTAAATCCTGGTACTGACAGGTTCATTATTACTGGTAAAGTGTTAAAATCTCATGTTATATTTTAAGTCCTAGGTGAAATAATTTAAATGTTAGTTTCATGCCAGAATATCCCTTAAGAAGATCATGTCAAGTAAAATGGCAGGCTAAAATGCCATTTATTCATTTCATTTCGTACTTTATGATATCAGAGTTTTATGTATGAATATATTATATATTTACTTATGAGATAAATAAATATATCAAATAAAGAGGAAGAAAGGAAAGCGGTTCCCTGGAACCAGACTGGAATCCAGGATCAATTTGTTGTATGACAGACATATTTGAGGACATTTTATGCTGCCACTCTATTACAGAGCCTAAAGATGTCAGACAAATATTTTTTTCACTGTAATACTCCATCATCCATCACCACCATTCTCTATTCTACACAGAATAAATAGGCAAAACCTTTTCTGCATAGTGATGAGACAATTTTCAATCTCCATAAAGTAATAAACATTTCCCTTGCTTATTTGTAGAGCCAAACATTACAGTGGTTAATTACCCCATCAAGTATATTTATTTTGAACATAAGCAGCTGATGATAGTATCTGAAAACATATATTTTTCATTTTTCTTCTGATTTGGCCCCTCATAAATCTAAACTAAGGATAAGAAAACTGAACATTACATTGGGGGGAAAAAAATAAAACCAGTCCCATTTTTTGCTCACCAATGCTAACATATCATGTTGTCATCAAAGCCTCTTTTTTTAAACCCCATAATTACAATAGATGTTTGCAAAAATATCATTGCAAACACATTTTATAGAAAGCATAAAAAAGGTTTAATTGCAGTATACAGGTACTGTATTTCTAAGTGGCATCATTCTTGGATAGCTTGAGAGCGTAAATACAAATGAATGAATAAAAGCATTGTGGCGATCACTCTGAAATGACAGCATTATAATGAAAAATCCCACCTACTTACCTCCTGAAAACAAGCAAGAGTTTTCACATGCAGCAAGCAACATCTACCGGTACTTGGATAATGAAAAAGGGGAGGGGAAAAAGAAGCTTAAGAACTATCCCAACAAAAAAGACTCTTTCATCAGTAACCCCAGAGGGTAGATGTTGAGTAAACTCTTCAAGCTGTACCCATTTACCACACAAAGCCTGCCTATTGCTAACCTGCAATATTGCAAAGGCTGAAGTTTCAGCTGTTGCTTGAGCTGACGTGATTTCCAAATATGTAGAACTATGCCATAAATAAATTTGCTCTGGGCTGAGTTTTGGCAAGCTGAGAATCTGCCTCCACCATCTCCTATGATTTTGTTGGCTGATTTTCAGGGTAAGAAACTACAGAAAGAAGAACTATCTGTTCAGAAGATGGAAACGGATTAAAAACACAAGGACCACACTGCTACAAATGCAGAAAGCAGAGGCCAGGTGTTTTTCTAAGCCAAGTAATTTTTAGGTGTGTTCCTTTTTATCCCAAGCAAAAAAAAAAAAACCCAAGTCTTGTTTGTCAAGCTATATATTCATAGCTACAATATCTGAACTGGAAAGGGCTGGAAGAGCAAGATCAAGGCAATGCTTGCATAATTATGGAGGAACAAAAGGTTTTCTTAGCATGCTGATAAGCATCACAGCTTCATATAATGTTTAGCCATTCAGATAAGCAAAAAGCAGAATTCAAAAAGAGAAAAACAGACTTAGGAAAAATTACTACAGAATAATTTTCTTAGAACAATAATGAATAGCAGGAAATGCTTAAAAGTTAAGATTGGTGATTCAATGCTGTTCTTTTAAGAAGACCAGAAAAAGAATCATAGCCATAATAAAGGTTAATGAGTAAGAAGCAAAAAGTTTCTGAAAATATAAAATGATAGTTCTTCTTTGTTAAAGTTAAGAAAATTTATGTGGCCACCCAAGGGCATCTCTGGGCAGTTTATAAAGATAAAAACCCAATGTAAAAACAAGCAATAACCTTCCAACCCCCCACCCCAGTGACAATAATCAAATAAGCCACTTGATGGGCCTATCCCACTCTGGGTCCCCAGGTCTGTTTGTAAAACCAGGTTTTCAGGGTCTTCGGAAAGAGTGTCAAAATGGAGGACAATCTTACCTCTATGAGGATGATGTTGCAAGGAGACCCATACAAGGACCTTCTTCTTGATCCCATTAGCTCAGTGGTAGGCAACCGTGGCTCTTTTATGACTCGTGGACTTCAACTCCCAGAATTCCTGAGCCAGCATAGCTGAACCTTTTTAGGAGAGGGGACCCATAGCATTCCCTGCCTCCCCACTCTGGTCGGTCAGGTAGGTGTGATCAGGAAAAGACGATCATTCAGATAACCTGGTCCCAAGCCATGTAGGCTTGTATTAAACAATGTCACTTCATCTGACATCTCATATAAACCTAAAAACGCTTAAGTGTGGTTTCTATGCATGTTGTTCTGTGTGGTTTCAGTTATCTCCCATCTTTAGAAAAACAAAAATTTAGCAAGAATTTTCAATTGTACATTTCCTTGCTTTTATATTTACTTGTCATAAACTATCACCACCATATTTGTGTAAGTGTCTCAAATCCAGGAACTAAAACCAATGCTGTGCTGAGAACTAACTCTAGTGTTTCTAATAAAATGTACATAACTGAACCTGAATTGGCAAATTATTGCTAACCTTGCTTTGCTACCTATCTTTATTTCATATTAACTTGTGTAATAGCTTAACAAGTGGGAACTGTGCTTTCCATGGTTTTATTATATTTTCCAAAAGGGACTGAATTGCTATGATGGAAAAAGAGCATAATGTGGCAAACCTAACCTCTTACAATGGAGCATCATCTCTGTTTTTAAAGCATGTATCATAGGAGCAATTGTTACATAATGAGGAAACTTATGCACATAATGAACAATGCTATAAAGGCAGGGGAGAGGCAAGTACTCCATATCCCTTAGACAACACAGCCCTTTCTGCTGAATTAACTGCATTTATTGTAAAAACTATCCTCTGTACTGTACTTTCACAATGGAGATCTACCCAAGTTTAAGCAGGGATAGGCAACCTTGGCTCTTTTATGATTCGTGGACTTCAATTCCCAGAATTCTTGAGCCAGCATGGCTGGTTCAGGAATTCTGGGAGTTGAAGTCCACAAGTCATAAAACAGCCAAGGCTGCTTATCCCTACTGAGGCTTAGGCATAGCTAATCATACTGCAAATTAACCTTAGATATTTAGAACATGTATTTTCAAGAAAAACAGGAACTATTTAAAATAATTTGAATGATTTCAAATTTTAATAATTGCAGATGTCCAAAACAACTTATAAAAATATTTAAGTAACAACTAGTGGTTGAAAAAAATGTTTTTCTCCTTTAAATATTTTCATAATCATAATCTTATTTTAACCTTCACTCTAGTGTAGTTTCAATTATATATATGTATTCCTTTATCCTTGCTTTTTGTTTTCTTTTGTTGTTTTACTTAAATAATAAAATTAATAAGTCCTCTCTTACTTTGTTCTTACATGCCACATCAAAAAATATTTGGATGCTTTCTTATTTATGAATTCCTTCTCACCTTACTGTAGGTGACATACATAAATATGTGAATATATTACAAGGGTTGCATGAAAAGTTATGCTTCCAATGTTAAAAATCACCAATAGATGGCAGTACTGACATACTAAAAACTCTGACATGTTCTTTAGCATGTCTTCATTTCAGTGGGTGGGAAATAGCTATTATTCATGAAATGCCTGCAGCAAGTTGCTGCATTTTAAGCAACATGCCATAATTGAACTTCTGATTGCTGAAAAGGCCTTCCAATTGAAAATGACTCCTGGAGGAAGGTTGCTGAGCTTAAAAAACTGTAACGTCAGTGAGCTGAAAAGAGCTGATTTGTGTGATCAAGAACAAAGTGGTTAACCTGAGATAGCAAGTTTCACAAGAAAAAATCTGACGAGTGACTTGTGCATTACTCAAAGAGAATTTACTGTCAAGCTTTGCACTTCACAAGAATTTCTGGGACATGTTGCTGATGTTGTGTAATATCAGAAAGTTTGTTCAAGATGAATTCTTTACATGCTGACCAGAGAGATTAAAACCTCAAGCACTGAAATTTGCCAACAATTGCTGTCAAGCTAAGAGAATGAAAGCATGGAATTACTTCACAGTATTGTTCCAGCTAATGAAATATGGACTCATCATTCTGACTCAGAAATGAAGCATCAGCCTATATAGTATCATCACAAACCTTCACCTGCATAGAAAAAAACAACCAAAGCCCAGGATTCAGCAGGAAATCATGACTACAGTTTTTGGGGATCCAGAAGGTACTGTTTACATAAATTTACTTGAACTTGGCACCACTTATACTACAACATTCAAAATACTGAAACAATGATTAAGTTCAGAAGCATAAGAAGACATTTTGCTGCAATATGGCAATGCTAGACCTTACATTTCATGAGCCACCCAAGAGACAATTGCAGAGTTGGCTGTGGTCAGCTGCCTTATCCCTTTCAGCATATACTGTTGGGGGGAGGCATGTGCTTCACTCAAATGAAGAGGTGGAATGGACTATCAGAACCTGATGGAAAAGATAAAGTGTGGAGTTCTTTCATGATGGCTTTAAGAAATCCATAGTTGATAGGAGTGTATAGTGAATGGTATTTAATAAAGCAATCACAGGTAATGAAGAGCTCATTTCTGTATCATTTATTTGAGTATGCCTACTAAGTAAAGTTATGGAGGCAGAGACATTACTTTTCACTCATCCCTCACGTACCACATTCTTTACTTTTTAAAATTCTGCTTTATATAATTAAGCCCACAATTCTGATGACAAACATGGCATGATGAAGCACATATTTTCAAGCAAATATCAGTTGAAAGTCTCGGACATATGACATTGTTTACAAAAAATATAATTTCCTGTTAGCATATCTGATTTATTTTCATTAAAATGCTTTCGAAGAAATAACTAAAAACAGCAGTTTACCAAAAATCTGTATCAATATACTATTGTGCAAATTAAATTGATTAACCGAGAAAAGCTCACAATGGTACAAGGATCAGGAATCTGGTAGATTCTCCCAAATTCTTTCACCTGCTCATTAGCTAAGAGAATAATACAGAGATATGAGGGAGAGGGAAACTGTAGTTTTTTCCTTACCCGTTTCTTCTTTTACATGGCTCCTGAACATATCTTCAGGATAATTAAAATAGTTACCAGTTAAGTACAAACATAATGCTGATGTTCTGACTATGTCTGCAGTTGTTCAAGGAGGATTCCTGGCTTCAAATTATTTAACAACCATAATAATATTATCCTTATTTTAAGGTACTCTGGAACCAGAAAATGTGCCAGTAAAAAAAGATGTCTAAATTGCATTTGAGTTCCAAGAATTCACAATCTGTGGAGTCCTTGGTGCTGTCTGAGCTTGTTACCTCCTCTGGTTAACGAAACATCCACAAGCAAACAACCAAACTCAGAGAGCACCAGGAACTCCACCAATATGAGACACATACATTCTCTTCTATTGGTAATTCAAAATCTTACCGAAGTCTGAACTAGACCTCAGAATTATTGAATTACAGATGCTAAGCATCAGGTTAAAAAAATGGGTGGATTCAGGTGGATTATAGAGGTTTGTGTTATGTGCTAGATCCAGGAAGCTGTTCTCTCCACCCTAAAGGCAGAAAAGACATCAGTATCTGCTTCGTAAGACTGTCCTTTTGTGTGATAGATGTTATATCATCTATATTGACAAAAATAAACTGTGGTGTTTTATCCTACAAGAAGTCAACACCCTTTTCCAAATTGCATTCCAAAGGGAAAGTATAAATTCAATCCATCACACTGCCAAAAACACTTTTTTAATATAAAATAAAAGAACAACTGGATTATATTTCATTATAAATACATACTATAGACTACATCTATCTGGTTTCTAATATATTTGTATAAAAGTCTTCTCCTGAGTCTACTTCACTATGTGTTTTGAGTTATACCAGGAGTAAGCAAGAGAGGATTTCAAAGCTGCTGCTGTAAATGAAAGCTGTTGTCATGGTTAACTGGTACAATGACAGGAGAACGCAAGAAACAGCAGTACCTATTATAAATGCTGATGGGAGCCTTACTCTTAAAACAAGGCAAGAGACACTGTTTTTTTACAGCGAATAATATCCAATGATTTATGTAATATAAGCCACATCCCAAAGTGCACAGTGCTTTGATAAATCACCAGGCAGTGTCACATTAAGTTTATTTTATTTTACTATTTTCTACATACTTTATTAAAATACACCAGTTAACATTAAGAATTGTTACTTTTCATAAATGTTTCTAACAATGAATTTCAGAGCCCTGCATTTTTCATAAAACCTGGTAAAATAAGGCTAGTTTCACATAACAGTTTTATGTAATCAACAACATAATGGATACAGCTGCCCAGCAAGTGTTATTTGCCAGCATATCATATCTACTGCCCTGTTTTAAGAACTTTATGTATAATGTGGTTCATATAAATCAGTGGTTCTCAACCTTTTTAATGCCGCGACCCCCCAACCGGTCGTAAGTCGAGGACCCCAACCGGTCATAAGTCGAGGACTTTCCCTGCCCGGGAGCGCCGCGCATGCATGGTGCCGCCCCCTGCGCCGAGGCGTAGCTGGTAAGGGGCAGCGACGGCACAGGGCGACCACTGGCTGGGCCACCAGTTGGCCCAGCCCAAGGGAGGTAAGGCACCCGCCGGGCCCCATGCACACCAGCAACCCTCCCTGCGCCCACCGGCTTCCCACCTCTGGCCTTTTTACTTACATTTTTAGTAGTTGCTGAGCAGGGAGGGGTGGAAACTTCTAGAATCTAGACAGCTCGCCTTCGCTGCAGACAACTTGCAGCACCGTTTGCAGACTGGGACTTTTGGCAGGCTCAGCAGGGTAGAGACAGCCTGGACAATTCCTATTGGCTTTTGAAAGCCAATAGAATTAGACTCTATTCAAGAGAGTCTATTCTATTGGCTTTCAAAAGCCAACAGAATAAGAGGGAGTAGCACAGCTAAGGAAAAGGGGGGGGAAATGGCGGACTGCGTTGTTTGGCAACCCCCATGAAATGGTCATTCGACCCCAAATGGGGTTGCGACCCACAGGTTGAGAACCGCTGATATAAATCATGACATGCAGAAAGCATAGAGCTGTCAGCCAGATTTGTAGCAAGGGGATATTTATTGACTGATTTGTTGTTTTTTTAATTTTGCCTTTTATTACTTCATAGGTAACTCAAGGCAATGAACATACATAACCCTGCTTCCTCTCCCTATTTCCCCCACAACAACCACTCTGTAAAGTGAGTTGGGCTGAGAAAGAGTGATTGGCCTAAGGTTACCCACCTGCCTTTCATGGCTAAGACCAGACTTGAACTCATAGTCTCACACTTTTTAGCCTGGTGTCTTAACCACTTACCTTTTTGCCTTAAACAGTAGATCAAACTGGCTCCCCTTCTAGTCAGGTTAGGCTCCTAGTAATTTAATGAGGTTTTTTTCATGAGATGTATGTTTTCTTCTGACAAGAATTCAGAATTGTCTTGGAACTAGCTTTGGTGGGATAGTTTATTGAACTACCTCCCATCCAAGTAATGACCAAACATCCATGTCAGCCAGATGATGCCACCTATTATAAGAGGTAATGATAATAATAATAAACTGACTACATACTATTGTATTGCATAAAGTAGAAGTTGCATTTTTCAAAGCCTGGTTGGGCAATGACAATGTTATTTATATTTAATATCACTCAGGTTAACATTATAGTTCACTGTTATGCAAAACTTAATAGTTCTGTTTTAAATATTGGGTAATTTTGGCCCCCCTGTCATCTGAATAGGTTGCTTCAATTGGCTCCATTAATCACTTAACTCCCTGAAAGCTAGAAGTGGATTCTTTTTCAAACTCAACAGCCGAAAATGTCCTCTCTCTTGAGCTAATATTTCATTTAACTAAGTGCAAGGGAAACATTACGAAGCAGATTCATTTCTGTTTAGAAGGGGGGGGGGAATCACAATGAATATCTGAATAAAATTTAAGTATTTTTTTGCAGTTTAAGCTGCAGTGGTTGCCAAAAAAAAGAAAGAAAGAAAGAAAGAAAGAAAGAAAGAAAGAAAGAAAGAAAGAAAGAAAGAAAGAAAGAAAGAAAGAAAGAAAAAATAATAACATGGTCACATAAATATATTAACACAATGGACCAGATCTTAAAAATAATACTGTTCAGGATCCTAATTTAATTAAGCAAAATATTAGATCATTTGTCTAGAGCAGAAGTTCTTTAATCACTGGAATTTTAAGAAATGTCAAAGCACGATTACTCTTACACTCACACAGAGCAAGCATTGTTCATGCTGTTCTGGAGCTGTTCAAAGAAACCTTTAAACGACGACTGAGACACATTTCCCATACTAACATGAAATAATTATTTTCTGCCATTATAATGAAAACATTATTTACTCTCTCATTTTATCTATCAAATCATTTGCCAGGTATCATCTTATCTTACCATCTTAGAGTTATTGCATATGTGCTAACGATTATTATATTGCAATGTATATTGGATGGTTTTTTCCAGGGCGTGCTGGAAAACACTCCATAAAAACCACTTTGAAAATGTTGAAGTAATTAAGACAGTAACTTTCTCCATGGTTAGTCTTATCGATCTTTTGTTTAATTATGCTTGACTAGATTATCCAGTCATTTGACATTCGTATGTTATTCGAAATAGTTTGGAATAATTACTAAGAAGTAATAAATCTCTGTACTGAATAAGAGAGCCAACTTGGTCTAGTGCAGGGGTAGGCAACCGTGGCTCTTTTATGACGCGTGGACGTCAACTCCCAGAATTCCTGAGCCAGCCATGCTGAGGGGAAAGGGAGAGGTTTCCAAGCTGAGCCATGCTGGCTCAGGAATTCTGGGAGTGGAAGTCCACGAGTCATAAAAGAGCCAAGGTTACCTACCCCTGGTCTAGTGGTTAAGGCACCAGGCTAGAAACCAGGAGACTGTGAGTTCTAGACCTGCCTTAGGTACAAAACCAATTAGGTGACCTTGGGACAGTTACTTCCTCTCAGACCTAGGAAAGACACAAGGGCATCCTACTTCCAAAGTATTGCCAAGAAAACTGTGGGGACATTCATCAGGCAGTTACCAGTAGTCAACACTGACTCAAAACCAGAAAAATAATAATGATAATAATGATAATAATGATAATAATAATAGTAGTAGTAGTAGTAGTAGTAGTAGTAGTAGTAGTAGTAGTAGTAATAGTTGAAGTCTATTTTTGGACTGTTATTGATATCAGCCTGGACCCATCAGTGTAACTTTGCACTGTTCCAGTTGAGTCTCAAAACCTCATTTCTCCCCATTGCTAGCTTCCAGATGAATATCAAGAGAAAATTTGTAGGGACATGGCCTGAAGGTAACATCGAGAGAAATAGGAAAATATTAAATATTTTTTCCGTAATAGTAATTGTAATATTTGTTCAAAGAAATACACATACACACAATTTTATGAATGCTGGGACTTGACCAGCGAAGGTCACAAATTGTGATCACATGACTGTGGGAAATTACATCATCGTAACTGCAAGGCAGGCACTTGGATCATGATCATGATTGACTTAAGCATGAGGACCAGCTGTAATTACTCAGCAGCACTGTATATTTGAATAGTTGCTGAACAGTGGTCATTAAACATGGATCACTTTTATCAGCTCTGTGCTACCACGTAACGGCTGCGCTATATTATTAGTATCTGTGTATACATATACACACCCATGATATTTGGGTGCTTTAGGCTCAATTTCCTGCAGCTTTCTTGGCAACATTTTGGGGAAATTTTATTTATTTATTCATTTATTTGTCTCATTTATATTGCCACTCATCTCACAAAAAGTGACTCTGGAAAATGATTGTCCCAAGGTCATCCATCTGATGTTTGTTTGTTTGCCTAAAACAGACTCAGAGTCTCCCATTTTCTATTCCGATGTTTTTAAACACTACACCAAATTCCTTCTCAGATACAAGATACAATCTTCAAATCTGTCTTCTTTCAGTTATACCCAACCACAACCTCTATAATTTTTTTCCAATTTATTTATTTAAAAGACTTAGACAGCTCTCCATCTTATATGCTATAATTCTGGGCAATTTACAAAACAGTAATAAAGGTTATAAGAAAAAAATTCAACATTTTAAATTACCCATTTTTCTCTGTACATATCGACATCTTTACTATTCCCAACGTGTTTATGTTGTTGTCACATTATAAAGCCTGCTAAAATTCTCTTGAACTAACTCCCATAACCACATTCTCCTGGTATGAAAATCTAAGTCAACAGCCTCAATGATATATTTCAAGCATGGAATGATGGCTTATGGCTGGTATTCCTCAGGATTAGAGCAATTCGTAAACAGAATTAAAAGCCCTACAATACTCTATTGCTTTACAGGATTATTCAGTGTTAGTTTATTTATTTAATCCAATCTATAATCCACCTCAGTTGCAGTCACAAATCTAAGGACCTTACAAAATCTAAAATACTGAAATAATAATAAAGGAGAATTACTAGAATCACTTCTATTAAGAAAACAACAGAAGCAATTATAACATCACACAAAACATAGATCAGAAAGCAGGATGAGAGTCCAAAGCCTGCTGAAATAACAAAGGTCTTCAAAGCTTTGCAGAAACAGTACATTATCAGAATCACAAGGATTTCCAAGGATTTGCAGCCACACAGAAAGCCCGTCTTTAAGACTTGCAAGATGACACTGCTTTACCAATAGGATATAAGAGTAAGCCAACCCTACAAAAAAAAGTTGCAGAAAGAACAGCAGAGAGACAATCCAATAAATATCTGGACTTAAGCCATGTAGGGAGACCCAGTTTGTTGCAGCGGTTAAGATACCAGGCTAAAAAACAGGAGATTATACCGTAAATTTTAGTCCCACCTTAGGCACACAAGCAGATGGGTGACTTTGGGCCACTCATTTTCTCTCAACCCTAGAAAGAAGGCAAAGACAACCCACTCCTCAAAAGCTTGCCAAGAAAACTACAAGAGCTAGTCCAAGCAGTCACCAGGAGTCAACATTGATTTCAAGGCAGACACACACAAAAAAAGCTACGTACGTTTTTACAGATCAGGAGTCCCCACCCTCGGTCCGGCACCGGTCCACAGCATGCCAGAAACTGCTCCATGCAAACAAGCGAAGCCCCATCTGTGGGATGCAGGCAGCATGAGAAACCACACACACACCCCTCTGGTCCGCAGAAAATCCTCTCTCCATGGAACCAGTCCCTGGTGTTCAAAAGGTTGGGGGCCTCTGTTATAGATGACAACCAGCTGGATTGTACCTAGAAGCCAGTGGCAGTCAGTGAAGCTCATGAAGCACTGGTGTTACTGCTGGTGGTACTGCATTCTAGAGAAAAGTAAGGACCTTGAATTCAATCTTAACAAAACAATATTGACTCAATGAATCAATTCATTGAGCCAATGTACCTGACTCAACAGTATTAACTATGAAAGGAATATAGATGTCCTAGTGCAGGGGTCTCCAACCTTGGCAACTTTAAGACTTGTGGACTTCAACTCCCAGTATTCCCTGTCCTAGTGGACCACCACTTAAGTGTGAGCCAGCAGTATGCTGCCGCTGCCAAAAAATCCAATGCAAACCTAGGCTACATCAATAGAAGGATAGCGTCAAGACAATGAGAATTGATAGTACCTCTTTACACAGTGCTGGTGAGACCATACTTGGAATACTGCCTCTAATTCTGGTCACCATGATTAAAAAAAAAAGTTGAGACATTGGAAAGTGTGCAGAGACGACCAACACAGAGGTCTGGAGGCTAAATCATACAATGAACGGTTGAGGGACCTATGTCTAGCTTATCAAAGAGAAGGATTGGGGGGACATGATAGCTGCCTTCCAATACTTGAGGGGCTATCACAGAGAAGAGGGGATTGACTTATTGTCTAGGGCACCGGAGGGCAGGACAAGAAGTAATGGGTGGAAGCTTATCAAAGAGAGATACAACCCAGAAGTAAGGAGAAATGTTCAGACAGCGAGAGCAATAAATCGATGGAATAGCTTGCCTCCTGGGACTGGGTGAGTATGCCATCACTAGAGGTTTTCAAAAATAGACTGGACAACCATTTGCCTGGGATGTGTAAGGCTCCTGCCTTGAGCAGGGGGTTGGACTAGAAGACCTCCGAGGTCCCTTCCAATCCTATTATTCTATGACTGAAACTAACCCAAAGAAAGAAGTAAAATTACTGAAACACAATGCTCCCAAATCCTGAGATTAATCTAGGACAGTGATGGCGAACCTTTTAGAGACCAAGTGCCCAAACTGCAACCCAATACCCACTTATGCATCGTTGAGTGCTGGGTGGATGTGGCCCACTGGCTGGGTGTGGCCCATTGGCTGGGTGTGGCCCACTGGCTGGGTGGGGCCCATTGGCTGGGTGTGGCCCACTGGCTGGGTGGGGCCCATTGGCTGGGCGTGGCTGCGGTGGTAATGGCAGACTGGGTGGGACTAAAAAGTTCAATCAATTCCAACTTTGCAAAATCTTTTTTTTCCTGCGAGAAGTTGAAATTGACTGATTGAACTTTTTTTTTTTTTGCACACGGCAGCAGAGGCCTAAAGTGAAAAGGTTTTATAAAACTCAGCTGAAGGCCTAGGACTGGGGCGACGGCGCACGTGCCCACAGAGAGGGCTCTGAGTGACGCCTCTGGCACCCGTGCCATGGGTTCGCCACCACTGGTCTAGGAGTAGCTTGGCAGACACTATCAGAACCATTCTTCCACACTTACCATGCTGTCAGAGGCTTACAATACTGAGCAATAAATGCAGCACACCTGGATTCTGAAATGACACTTTTAGAATAATTAGATCTCTAGAAAAAAAAACCACATTATTCTAAGAAATACGTACATCATGTATATTTTGTTCTCAATTTTAACAACCAACCATGGATAATATTTTTTTAAGGAGTCAGGAAATAATTGTTTAAAACACCAAAAGTAAGTTAATTTTAAATTTATATGCAAACCTTGAAAACTATTTTTTTGTCAGTTCGGATTATGCCATGATCTTACAGTGTTTCAGTTAAGGAAGGCACATGTTTTTAGTTTGCATTCCTATATTCCTCAGCCCCTTTTTAGCTTTTCCTCAATAGTTCCATAGCTGTTTGAAGACAAAACTCCTAGTACTGTACATGATTAATTAAAGAAGAAGGGATTTGCTTACCAGGCAAGTTAAGTCTGCTTAAGCCACTGTATTCTATGTGTTCCTGCATTCCTTTCTATAAATACTTCAACTACTACAACTTTTATCTTGCTTCGCTTCACAAAATTTCTAAGAACGTTGTTCTTTTTTCTCACAGGCAAGCTTCTAAGCTGGTTGGGGTAAGGATCAATAAAGTCAACCTATAAGCTTCATAACTTACTAAGGATTTTGATTCAAAAGTTCTATTCTGACATTTTCACAATTAAAATGCCTCTCGTTGCCAGGCAGAGAAAAGCCTCTGAGCCACATCAGAATGTTGAATGAAAAACTTTTTTCTAAGGTACATCTATATGGGAAGAAGCCCCTAGGCAAACCCCAACTCAAGGAAATTTGAAAACTGTTCTGACTTTTTAGCTGGCTTCACCTGTACCATATGGTTAAAGATAGCAATTATTTAAGTGAAATGTTTTTTTTTAAAAAACTTAGATACTGTACATTTGGGAATTTCATTCTATTTGGTTAGGTATTTAAGATTACTGTAAAGCAGTTTGCATCAGGCTCATATCTTCCAGAAGTGATTTTTTTTTTAATTTATTCAGTCCTGCCTCCTGTTTGGGGAACACTCACATTATTAGAACAAACACAACTATAATTCCAAGCCACCATGGTTTATTTCCATGTAATTTGTGCATTCTGGCAGTAGTCTCGATACTTCTGCAAAGTGACAGATTAAGGCAAAAACAAAAGTTCACTCAAACATTACCAATTTTCTATCCTTGGAGCTTTGGCCTCCAATCCTAACCTTTTTTAAACTAACAGGTTATAATTAGAAGCTACTGTTTATGATTTCAGCGAGGTGTTTTTATTTTTAAATGATGAAATGTTGGAATATAAATTTAATATTGCATCATGGTGAGGGGGATGTATGAATTGTTAGCAAACATGCAATCACATCCTCACCCATAGACCCATACAGGTAGTCCTCAATTTACAACCATTCATTTGGTGACCATTCAAAGTTACAACAGCACTGAAAAAAGTGACTTATGACTGTTTTTCATACTTACAACTATTGTAGCCTCCCCATGGTCACGTGATCAAAATGTGGACACTTGGCGACTGGCATGTATTATTTACGGGTTGCAGAGTCATGCAATGACATCTTGCGACCTTCTGACAAGCAAAGTCAATGGGGGAAGCCAGATTCATTTAACAACAGCGTTGTTAACTGTAACACTGCAATAATTCTCTTAATTGTGGCAAGAAAGGTTGTAAAATGGGAGCAAAATTCACTTGAGAACTGTCTTGCTTAGTGATGGAAATTTTGGGCTCAGCTGTGATCGTAAGCCAAGGACTATCTGTAAACTAGACAGAAATTGCACTGTTGCTATTAGAGTACCAATACTATATTTCTCTTTTCTCAACAGTATCCAATAATTTATCTTTAAAACTTTTTAAACCACCCCAATAGCTGATGCTCGTTTAACTAGGTAACGTAACTTTACTATATACCAGGGGTAGGCAACCTTGGCTCCTTTGTGACTCGTGGACTTCAACTCCCAGAATTCCTGAGCCAGCCATGCTGCCTCAGGAATTCTGGGAGTTGACGTCCACGAGTCATGAAAGAGCCAAGGTTGCCTACACCTGCCATATACCGACTTTCTTTGACTGGACCAGCTCTCTGTAACCAATACTAAAGATTCATACCAGACAATGACACTGTTAAGCATTAGGATTCACTCTGCAGGACAATAGGGTGGGCAGAAAAGGAGCAGTTTATTGAAATCCTGTGGTCTCTGTAATTGCTAATTATAGCTCCACTAGAATAGATGCTTACAATCACCATCACTGCATTTAAATAGAATTGTAATTTATTTTTAAAATAATTCAAGGATACAATTAAGAGCAAAGGGTCTGCTTAGAATGTCTCAGGACTGTATTCTATGCAAAACTACAAAAGATAATTGGAAAACAAAGAATTTGTTTATCATTTAAACTGTCATCGGTTTAAAACCAATCTCTGCATCAAACTATAGATGTGACCTTACTATGTTTTTAGACATCCATTCAGAAGAAATTGCTGTCTCTTTTTGTGATTACACAATTTTTCCAATAACCTACTTCAGTGACAGAGGCATGGGAATCTTGTGCTACAGTAAACCATTTCAAGGGAACAATTTTTCTAGTTAAATAATTATAACCAAAATATTTTTTGAAAAACAAAGTGGACAGCAATTTAGAATAACCTAGGGTTAATATGAGTAGACAGACACAATTCTTGGGAAACACATATATTGCTTAATTTATGACTTTAAAAGATAATGCTGATTCATTTGATCTGACAGGTCAATGGGTCTCTCTTTTCTATATGCACAAGTCATTATATGGCAGCTACAAACAAATAACAGTAAAGTGGAGCAATACTAAACTGAATATTTCTTTTTCAACATTTTGACTGAAAAGAATGAAGGGAATCAACACTTAAAGCATCTACTTGGTCCTTTTTAAAGCAGTGGCACTTTTTTCCTGGATTCATGAAATATCTACTTCTCCGTTGCTGCCCCAGCCCTCTGGAACCAGCTTCCCTCAGAGGTTCGTACTGCTCCCTCCCTCCTAGCTTTCCGGAAACTGCTGAAGACGCATCTATGCCGACAGGCTTGGGGCGTATGAGCTGTGCTCTGCCCCTGGGCCCTAGGAGTGTCCCTCCATCAGCGACTGTCAGCTGATTGTGTTTGTATGTGGTGTGAATGCAATTAATTTTTAAAATTTTTTATTGTATTGTTGTTGTGAGCCGCCCTGGGTCTTAGGAGAAGGGCGGCATATAAATTTGATTAAACTTAAACTTAAACTTTAAAGAGTTGTGGGTAAGTACTATATTTTGTATTGTACTAAGTCTTGTATTCTCTTCAGTACTTTGTTTGGAACAGAATCCAGTACTATGCAGTCCTAGTATTTGTACTAAAGCTAGGCAAGTTATTTTAGAGGGCTCTGAGCACTCCACCAGCCCTGGTCAATGAAGCAGATGTTCCAAAGCTCTCCAATGTTTGAAATCCTATCAAATGATTTATATACGCCTAATTCATACTTTCTTCTATGGCAATCAGGGTGGTTTTACATATGGTTCACAGGTGGTCTATTTTCCAAGTACTTAGATGGCCAGATTGCCTTTCCCACATTGCAGCTTTAGTTTCCTTGAACAATGTTAACACACCTTCAGGTCATTCAAATATACACATTGGCTCTGATCCTGAAACCATATAGCATGCTTTCTATATTAATATCATATTGGATGTAATCATTGTTAAAAAAAACAGGCAGCATTTAGAATATAATTTTCCCTTTTCCATTAGTTCAGGGGTATCAAACTGCCGGTCCACAGGCTGGATGCATCACCTGGAAGCCGTACCCATCCTAGCTCCAGCAAGGGGGAAAAAAATCACGATATGTCATGACATGTCAAGTGATGCGGCGAGTTTGACACACCTGCATTAGTTTGTAATAAAGCATGGGCAATAAACAAGAAGCTGATTCATTTCCCCACTTCATTTTAGCTTTTTTCTGTCTTACATACATTACTAATATTTTCCTGCAATTTTTCAATAGTTCAGACACCTAAAAAGAGTTCTACACAATGAGACTTTTAATATAGGTTTAGTGTCCAACAGATTTCCTACTTATTAATATGAACAGGTTCTGGCCTGATGCTTAAAAAATAAATTCATATCATGATCTACAGGAAAATGAAGTTTGCAAATATATTTTTTGTGCTACTACTACTAACACTACACATAAGCACCATACAAAAGATCAGTAAGATTATTTGCAAAACAAACAAGTACTCTCTCACACTTGCCTTCATTGTTTAAGCCACTTTGTAGAGTATAATATACAATGCACTATATATGTAGAGGGGAAACTACTTGGATCAACCACCCTCTGGAGATCTCAGGCTCAGAAGTATGTGCACCAGAAACAACACCTATTTGTTTCAGAATATTTTTCATGTTGACAAGCTGTCATCTGCTGAACTACCTGTTCTTTATTTTGTGTACACAAACATAAAGTGCAGTTAGTGCAACTGTTAACTCCTTACACTGTATCTCTGAGAATGTAAAAGAGAGAGAAAACATAGGGTTTCCCCAGTCTGTCCCAACTGCATTTCAGCTTCTGCGACATCTCTCCACCCTCAAAATCCAGAGTCAATCACTTATATTCCAATCCTACACAACAGAAACAAATCCCCCCCAACGCACATACATTCACTGTTTGTGAAGAAATTAGAATTTCTTTGAAAGCTTTTTCAGCACTTGTCCCTGCATAAAAAAGCTTAAGGAAAGGTCATCAATTTCTTATTGGATTTGGAAGTACTTAGAAGTAGCAAAAGTTCCCACTGCTTTCCAGTGACTCAAAAGCCCACCAGAAAGGTGGGATTCCATCCTTCTAGCTCAGACATGTCAAACACAAGGCCCCGGGGGGCGGATGCGGCCCGCGACGTGATTTCATGTGGTCCGCGAAGCCATCCTGGAAACAGTGAGGGAATAGTCCCGCTGCCTTGGCCCCGGTCCAGGCCGGCCAGGAGCCAATGTACAATTTTGTGGTGGCCATCTATGCTGAAACACATTCAGTCTTAGCCCCACAAGGCCGTCTGGAAACAGCAAGGAACCAGCCCCTGCCACATCGGCCCCGTCCGCTGGGTGCATGCTGGGGAGGTGTCACCCTTTGTGAGGAATGAAGAAATGCACCATCGCCTGGAAGTGGCCAGCACATGGCCCTCGCCTACTTCACATATCCAGTTTGATGGGCTCCAGCGGAGGGGTTTTGGCAGGCTCTTCCAGTGGACCATGCCTTGGTGCTTGCCCTGGTCCCACCCCCTTCTGCCAGAGACCCTCAGATCTGTCCCACTCCTCCCCAGGCCACCACAGGCCCCCTTGATGCGAGCTGGCCATGCCCACCCAGTAGGAAACACCCACTCCAGCATGCCCACCCAGTAGGCTGCGCCCACCCTGGCCACACCTACCCACCCCCCTGTAGACAACCAAAATGCTGATGTGGCCCTCAATGAAATTGAGTTTGACACCCCTGTTCTAGCTTCTAAGTGCAGAAATCCCTAATACGTTCCAGTAAGTTTCAAAAGCAACACTTGGAAGCAGAAGCAGCTAATGTGGCTCCTCAGAGGGGTTCCTATAAGGCAGCGGTTCTCAACCTTTTTTAGGTTGCAACCCCCGATCTGTCAAGCACCGCGCATGCGCGGTGCTGCCCCCTGCGCCGGCTGAGGCATAGGCCGCCGCCCGTTCGGGGTGGCGGCAGGCAGGCCCAGGCGCTCCTGGGCGGCCGCGACAGCGATGGTGCAGGGCGACCACAGGCTGGGCCACCAGCTGGCCCAGCCCAAGTGAGGTAAGCCACCCGCCGGGCCCCACACGCGCCAAAAACTCTCCTTGCACCCGCCGCTGCCCCGCTAGCCTTGCTTTCGCTGCCGCCCGTTTGGGGCGGCGGCAGGTAGGCCCAGGCGCTCCTGGGCGGCCACAGCAGCGATGGTGCAGGGCGACCACGGGCTGGGCCACCAGCTGGCCCAGCCCAAGGGAGGTAAGCCACCCGCCGGGCCCCACGCACACCAAAAACTCTCCCTGCGCCCGCCGCTGCCCCGCTAGCCTTACCTTCGCTGCCGCCCGTTCGGGGCGGGGGCAGGCAGGCCCAGGCGCTCCTGGGCGGCCGCGGCAAGCAGCAGCGACAGCGCAGGGTGACCACCGGCTGGGCCACCAGCTGACCCAGCCCATGGGAGGTAAGGCATCCGCCGGGCCCCACGCATGCCAGCTGCCCTCACTGCGCCCGCCGGCCTCCCACCTCCCACCCCGACCCTCTTTTACTTACATTTTTAGTAGTTGCTCAGAAGGGAAAGGTGGAAAGTTCCAGACCGCTCGCCTTCGCTGCAGACAACTTGCAGCCCTTCGCTGCAGACAACTTGCAGCACCGTTTGCAGACTGGGACTTTTGGCCGGCTTAGCAGGGCAGAGACAGCCTGGACAATTCCTATTGGCTTTTGAAAGCCAATAGAATTAGACTCTATTCAAGAGAGTCTATTCTATTGGCTTTCAAAAGCCAATAGAATAAGAGGGAGTAGCACAGCTAAGGAAAAGGGGGAAAAATGACGGACTGCGTTGTTTGGCGACCCCCGTGAAATGGTCATTCGACCCCAAATGGGGTCGTGACCCACAGGTTGAGAACCACTGCTATAAGGTTTCTGTACTTCTGTCAGCTATGCAATTCAAATTTTCTGCACTGCTATCAAGCAGCCTGGCAATTTAAGCAGGAATATACTTCTGAGTAAGCAGGTATTTTGCTTATGGCATTTGTACTTTAGCGCAACAAGCAAGCACTCGCCCTCTAAATAAGTTAGACATTCATAATATTAAAATTTGATAGGTGTTCTTAACAAGAAATTCACAATAGTAGCATCATACACACATTCCACAGATATTTGCACAACCACTTGCTTTGCAGTTCTTGTCTTCTTAACTGATGGGAGACTGAAACTGACCCGCATATATCCCCAATAAAAAAGAACAGTATGTTGGAGTAGTGAAAAACTCAGCCAAATGGGAAAATGCAATGAAAATAATATTTGCCTTCATGCAAAGAAGTAAAAATTTATATGTACTATGTACAAAATATATATTACATTATTTTAGTTAAATTATTGCTAAATTATAACATTTGCATTACAATATTATTCTAAAATATTTTCTTCCACTACCCTACTTCTAGATGTCCTCTATTATCCTCCCCCCTCAAGATTTAAAGGCATATGAAATAGTTTAGATGGAATTTGCATGAAACTTATCAACTTTGAAATAATGTTTGGATTTAAATTCTCCAATGAACCAAACAGAACGTTTCACGCTTCCTTGTTACACAGCATTTGTTTTAGCTTTCCATAGCTCTCCCCAAAACCAACCAAGGAAGATAAACACAGAAATCTAATACTCTTGTGCACTTCTTTGCACTAAATTATCTGTACAGTAAGCCAAAAATAGTTTATGTTTATAATTAGCACACCTGTTTGCTCCATTAACATGCAAATACATTTTCTTGTTTAGAGACTGCATGAGAGATTTCCCAGTCCTTGTAAAATATGACATTAAATCCATACAACTACTCAAGTTTTCAACGTGCCACAAGGAAGGCACTACCTTTCAACACTTAGAAGTCCAACAATAAGCTTTTTTTTATCAAGTTTGGCTGACTTGTCCTTTCCAGAGCTAAGGTGTATTGTTTTACCCAAGATAATAGGAACGCTTTGTAAGGTGAATTACTATTCCACCAGCACTGCATACCATACTCACATTCCTCTCTGCCAAGGGTTGCTAACTTATCTTTGCTTTCAAACTGAGCTTTTTTTCTTCCCCCAATCTTTTAATAATCACTCCCCCCCCCCAAAAAAAGGGAGAATGGCAACACAGGGGCAGATTTCAGGGCATTCACAATAATTCCTTCCCAGTTTCCACATCTCACAGAAAACTGAACCCTACTAAGGAATAAGGAGCAAGTAATCCTGCTGAATTTGCAACCTCCCAAGGGCGGCTGGTCACCGTCTCCCACAGGTCCATCATCCCCAGATCTGCCCTAGGTGAAGCACTGACCTTCTTAGCCAGGTAAGTTTTGTTTTTGTTTTTTAAAGGAGGGGGGGCACTAAGAGGTGGAGGAACAGGAGAGCCACTTACCCCCCTGTTGAACTTCGCAGGATCTGCTAAACCGGGCTCGCCTTTCGCCTCTCGGCGACAAAAACTTCCTTTTGGAAAAGCAGGAAGGAGAGCGGGTGCTTACCTGGAAAGAGCCACGTCGCTCGAGGCCGAGCAGGTCTGACCGTCCATTTCTCTTTAAGACGACTATAATACTCCAGGTCGAAGTCCGGCGGAGGGCGGAATGCAAACTACGCCTACTCCCTGCAGGGCGCGAAGGAAACCGCCCGGGTCTCAGCTCCCTGGCGGCCGCCTGCCCGCTCCCCGCCTCACCTGTCTGGAGCTGCTGGGCGGCGGTCGAAAGCTTAGACTGTGGTGGTGGTGGTGGTGGTGCTGCCGGCTTCTCGCCGCTTCGGCGTCTCTGAAAAAAGACTCCACATTCTCCCTTCTTCTTCTCCTCCTCCTCCTCCTCCTCCTCCTCCCCCCTCCCCCTGCTCAAAGTTGCGAGGCGCTTCTTAACACCGGTTGCCCAGCTGAGGCGCTTCTCCTCCTCCTCCTCCTCCGCGGAGCTCTGCGGGAGCCGGGCGCAGCGCGCCTACAAGGGATGGGAGGCCGCTTTGGAAACCACACCTTGGAAAACTTCGCCGGGAAGGGAGGCGGGGAGAGGGGAAAAAAAAGAAAAAAAGAAAAATAATGCCGGCTGCAACGCGGAGCTTTCCCGGCTGCAAACGCCAGAGGGAAACCGCGCTTTCCTGCAGAGCGAGAGCAGCGCTCCCGGCGGAGCGCCCCACCGCTTCTTCTTCCAAGGCTTCGGGGGGGGGGTGGCGGGGGAATAAAGACTCCCTGGCTTCTTCCCAGTTTCCCTTTCTGCGACTTGTTCGAGCTGCCTTTCGCCCGGCGAAGCGCTGGAGCAGCTATTTTTTTCCGTGAGAGGCTGCGGGACGGAGGGGGGAGGAAAGGGGGGGCGCGAGAGAGAGACAGCCGGACTGAGGAGAGCCTTACAGGTGGTGGTGGGGGGGGAGAGAAGCGCGGATCGCTTCGGGCGTCGGAAGAGGTTAATCCTGTTAGCGTTTCGCACGGCGCTTTCCAAATCCGGCTCCGTGCGCAGAGGCATCCGCGTGTACCTCTTGTTCTTTCCCTCGGCTGTCTGGGAAGAAGCGGCTTGGCCTCCTCGGCAGTGGGTTGCCGCCTTCAAGACACCACCGGGGGTGAAGGCGCCACGGCGCGCTTTCCGCTGCGAGGACGCCCCCTCTTGCAAGTGGGTTTGTTTTTGCTGCCAATCCTGACAGTAGCCGGGTCGCTCGATTTGGTAGTTTTGCTTTTGAGAGAAGGAAAGCCGGAAAGAGAGTTTTCCTCTTCTCCCTTCGACGCCCAAAGCCAATTTTGGATGTCTATAAACTTGGGTCTTTCTATCTTGCGCGATTTTGTTTTTCGGAATTAGGGGGGGGGATTGTAGATACCTCTGAACAGACAGTCTCTAGAAAAGCAGATGCACTTTCTTCTCGGCCCTAGGAAAGCAACGGCGAGTCACTTTTAGAAAATCTTGCCAAGAAAATTGCCCGGACTTGTCCAGAGAGTCGCCAGGAGTCAACATTGATTTGAAGCCATTTCTTCCCCCCCCAAAAAAAGGGGAGGGAGAACTGATGGTTGTATTCCGAATAGGCACAGTAAATACCACTGGGGGAGAGGGGGAATCTCTTAAGCCTCTTAAAGATTTAGGACCTTTCCCTTGTTACTCCTAATGATGATACAAACATACCCTAGCAACATATTTTTTTTTTCCTTAGGGCCTCTTGACATAGCTGTCAGCTCATCCCCATCCCTCGAGACAGGCTTAAGCCGTCATTATCTGTGCTTATGCTAAAGTAGTGTTTGGGAACTTATTCTGACCCTCAGAGAGTTCCAAGTCTATGAAGTATTGTCTCCCATTTTCCTCACTGCCCTGACAAGAACTGCAGTCAAGAGAGGCAGAATAGAGATCCAGATTGCAGGTTTCCTGTTTTCTGGCAAGTGAAAGATGGATAAAGAACACTTCATCTCAGCCATGGGAAACAGCTGTCAAGAAGTAGCCCTGTTGACTTCACTGGACTACTTATATAAAAGCACAACAGGATCTGTTAACCAGCATTAGCAATGCCAAAATATCATAAGGTAGTGGCTTGAGTACAGATGGTCCTCGACTTACAACAGATCATTTAGTGGCCATTTGAAGTTAAAACAGCAGGGGGAAAAGTGACTTTTGACCATTTTTCACACTTAATGACCGTTGTAGCCTCCCCATGGTCACATGATTTACATTCGAATGCTTGACAACTGACTCACATTTATGACAGTTGCAGTGTCCCAGAGTCATGTGATCCTCTTGCAACCTTCTGATAAGCAAAGCCAATGGGGAGGCCAGATTCACTTAACAACCAATTTAACAACTGCAGTGATTCATTTAACAAATGTGTCAAGAAAAGTTGTAAAAAGGGAAAACTCACTTAACAAATTTCTCATTTAGCAACATAAATTTTGGGCTCAGTTGTGGTCATAAGTTGACAACTTGCACACACAAATTTTAAAAAGCTGAAAATATTAAAATGTACAGAAGCCCTGCCTGTGCAGAATGGCACAGGTCAGTCCCAAGTATTTCTGAATCAGGTTTACAGATAGTAAATTTGTCAAATGCAATTGGTGCATCTTACAACTCATTTTTTTAATTATAACTTAATCACATTTAACTTAGTTTTACACAAGTAACATTCTGTCGTAAAGTTGCATTTTTATTAAATGAATGAACAGGGCTAAAAATGATGTTAGATCAGCTTTGCATTTAGTCAGCTGAAGTATGATTAAATAAGACGAGTACAATATAAGACAAAATGGCTAATTGTCTGGATATTGCATAACTCCTTTAAAAAAATTAAAACTCAACCTACTATATTGAAAGTTCAGTCATTTAGAATAAATAAGTCTTTGTTCAAATTATATTTATAGTATAAATTATGTAATAAAAGGAAACTGGCAAATAATTATTTTTATTACGCTTGTTGGTATTTCAGCTTGTTCTTTGGTAACAGACGTGCATGGAGTGGAATTTTCCACTATGCAGGATAAATCAACATAAGGAAAGCCCTGCATTATTAAGTTTTCCCTCTATAAATTGGTTTTTTTTTCTGAAGTTCCCAACTAAGACATCAGCCTCCCCCCCCCAATTTTAGATTGTGTCTACTGGCCTTTAGGAGGGTAGGAATAGCAATAGCATTTAGATCAGTGGTTCTCAACCTTTTTCAGGTTGAGACCCCACTTGCTCCACCCATGCGCGGCGTGACCCTGGCGCGCCGGGCCAATCTGCGCATGCGCGGCGCGCGCGATGAAAAAAACAAAATGGTGGACCACGATGGCCCGAACCGCGCATGCGCGGCACGCACGCGACGGGAAAAAAAAACAAAAACAAAATGGCGGACCGTGACGGCTCGAACTGCGCATACGCGGCGCGCGCGCGACAGCCCGATCCGTGCATGCGCGGCACACGCGTGACAAAAAAAAACAAAATGGTGGACCATGATGGCCCGAACCGCGCATGCGCGGCGCGTGCGACGAAAAAAAATGACAGACCGCGACGGGCCGATCCGCGCATGCACGGCGTGTGCGCGACGAAAAAAACAAACAAAAAAACCCAACAAAATGGCGGGCCGCAGTGTCCGGCGACCCCCACGAAACGGTCGTTCGACCCCAAATGGAGTCGCGACCCATAGGTTGAGAACCGCTTTACAGCACTCTTTAAGCATTTTATAGAGTCAGCATATTGTCCCTAACAATCTGGGTCCACATTTTACTGATCTCGGAAGGATGGAAGGTTGAGTCAACCTTGAGCCCCGTCAGAATCGAACTCCTGCCAGTGGGCAGAGTCAGCCTGCAATACTGCATTCTAACCACTGTGCCATTATACCTCCTAAAGTCCCTAAAGACATGGCTGTATGACCACGCTTAGTGTCAGGCTTGTCTCAACTCAGACATTTAGGAAAGAAAGACTCTCAACTCTATTGTTTGAAGTGAAAAGTTATTTTACTAAAGTTAAGTGGTTACTGCAAAAGCAAAGCTGGACCTGAGTATTCCCGCCTAAAGGTTTAGTTTTTTCCCCCTTTTCTCAGCCCTCCCCCCTTGACCAGTCCATCAGTGTCCAATAGCCTTCGTTTCTGATGTTTTGGGAATGGCTTTGAGGTTTGGCATCTCTCTGGTATAGTTTCGCATTTTGTCCTCAGATTCTGTCCTTGATCAGCCAGTCTACCAACAGTGGGGAGTTTTTACACTGGCTTTGTAAAGGCGCTTGACGCAAGGATAGATTTTGGTCACTGCCCATGATTCTTGGTTTTTAAGTGATTTTTAATGTTTTATATGTTTCTATATTGGTTTTTATCCTTTTTATTAAATTACTGTTTTAACTGTTATAAACCCCTCAGAGGCAGCTAGGTGAAATGGGCAGCCCTATAAATCAATCAATAAATGCATTCATTATTCAATATAGGTGTTCCCCGTTTTCTTTTTTCTTGCTGGAAGGTTACAGTCTGATCTCAAGTTTACTTATTTATTAATCAAATATATAAGGCTGTCCATCACACCGAAAGTGACTCCCAGGCAGCATACAACATTTCAGTAAAGCAAATTATTGCTAGGCACATTCGGTTGTACAGACCCAGTGCCTAGATCAAGATGAAAACAAAATCGGAATTTCTATTGGAATTTTGTTCCCTGGTAGCATAAAAAGAGGGGGGGTCTATAGCTATGTTAGATAAACAGTCCTGGAAATAACAAATGGGATGAGTGGGAATGAAAATTAGCTATGTGGTGACCAATAGCTGTACTGAAACTACTTTATATTGAAGAAAAATGTATTAAAGTTGCTTATTTGGATTCCTCTGTCTTTCAGAGCAGAATTAAATAGCAAGCCCAGACTTACTGTGATTACTTAAACCAATGTCCTTTGGTTTAATTGGGAAAATCACTTTTTGTTTTGTCCCAGAGGGAAGAACTTTTTAATGAAAATTTCATGTGTATGTGATTCTTGCTCATGTTAGTGATGAAATGGCTAAAGAACATATTTTATGAGTATCCTATCTTTTGTTGTACAGTCTGTTGCAGAAATCTCAAGAGAAATTATCATAATTTCTTTTGTGGAACTTTTACAGATCAGGAAGCAGAGCCGTCCATAGGACATGCAGAGAGACTGAAAGATGGTAAGAAGTGGAGAACGGAGCCACCTTATAACTATAAAAAGTCAAAGTCACTTTCCCAAGAAATTCTCAGTCACCCTGAGAGCTAATTTAGCAACTTTGAAAAACTCTGCATTACATCCTAATCTTATTTCATCTGAATATGACACAATGCTGAGGAATTCTGGGAGTTGAAGTCCACATACCTTAAAGTTGGCAAATTTGAAAAACACTGTTAATGCAGGATTAAAAGGACCAGATTTCCTTTTAGGAAATTAAGGAGGTACTGATTTAAAATGCTTTTGCATTGTATCGTGTATCTTTTCTTTGTCCCAATTTTAATTTGAAAGAAGTGATTTGAAGGACAATGCTAATCGATCTGTTATGACGTTATGATACCTTTATCCAATGATCTCTATCACAGTAGTAAATAAGCAGATTTTAGCAGAACAGAAACTCTTTTTCTCACTTATCCGTGCATACAAGTGGTTTGCGTCTGACTGCCAGCTGTAATGTTTCAGGCTGGTTCAGAACTGGATTTGATGCCATCTGCTGAATCATTTATTAATTCAGTGGTTCTCAACCTTTCTGAGGTTGAGACCCCACTTGCCCTGCCCATGTGCGCCGTGACCCTGACCTGGGGGCGCGCGCGTGCGTGCATGCGCGCAAAAATTTTTTTAAAAAAATTTTAAAAAATCAAAAAAAAAATGGCAGCCGGGACGGGCGGATCTGTGCATGCGCGGATCGGCCTGTCGCACGCGCCATGCATGCGCGCATCCGCCCGTCGCGGGCCGCCATTTTGTTTTTATTTTAATTTTTTTTTAAAAAAAATAAAAAAAATGGTGGCCGCGACGGGCGGATCTGCGCATGCGCGGATCGGCCCGTCGCACGCGCCACACATGCACACATCTGCCCATCGCGGGCCGCCATTTTGTTTTTTTTTATTTTTTATTTAAAAATTTTTTAAAAAAAACAAAAAACAAAATGGCGGCCGCGACAGGCGGATCTGTACCTGCGCGGATCGGCCCGTTGCACGCGCCACGCATGCGCGGATCCGTCCGTTGCGGTCCGCCATTTTGTTTTTATTTTATTTTATTTTTTTAAATTTTTTTAAAAAAATTTTTATTTTTTTTTAATTTTTTTTCCGGCGCGACGGGCGGATGTGAGTGTGCGCGGCGCGCGCGCGCCAAAAAAAATAAAAAATTTTTTAAAAAAAATTAAAAAAAATTAAAAAAACAAAAATAAAAAAAACAAAATGGCGGCTGGCAGTGCCCGGCGACCCCCGCGAAATGGTCTCACGACCCCAAATGGGGTCGCGACCCCAAGGTTGAGAACCACTGTATTAATTTCAGGCATAAAAGGATGAAATGCAGAGATTCCATTCAGGTTTTCAACTTTCTTTAGAAAGCTAACTATATTTTATTTTTGTGAATAGCTGATATACTTCAGGCAAACAAGTTGGATTTTTGTGTTATGGACAATATATAATAAACTATCTTATGGTTTCTTTAACTACGATATTAGCAATATTTCATGTGTCTTTAAAACAATATTACAGATATTTGAGTAGCACTGTTCAAAGTGAGTGTGGTTTATGAAAAAAGGATGTTTTCCTTATTAAATTTGCACTAGAAGTCATACAGTTAATTAAAAGGAAGATATAGGTGCCTTTATCTAGTAGTAAAGTACAGAGAGATAGCATTATTAGTTTGATATATCATACAGTGAAGAAAGAAATAAAAATAATGCACTCTTCTAGGATACTCCTATTCCAAAGAGATTCATTTTTTTTTCATTTGCCTCCCAGTATAGTGTCACTCTGATGAATATGTAGATGCAAGAACATGCCACAGAAAGTATTGTCATGAGCCAATAGTTTTAATGGCACATATTTTTTTTTATTTTAGTCATTCACCCATTGTACTGTAGCCATTTAATTTGGCGTCAAAAATATTTCATGATGATGATGCATCTCTGCTTATTACTTCATGTCTTTTACTCAAATGATTTGCAAAAGAATGGGTGGTGGAAATTAGCAAGCCACACCAAAAGTCCATTTCAAATTGCTATCATGTAGTTAATCCTGTTTAGTCAGCATCACGACTCATTGGGTAGCTAGTTGGTATTCTAAAGAGCAACTGAACCAAAAGTCCACAAGGACTGTTGCCTATGTGCATTTTGGCTTTTAGAAAGTTAAATACACATTGTATGGAATCAAATTTTAGAACTTTTGAAGTGCTGTGCAAATCATCTTGCCATGGGACTTACCATCAAACTCATATGTCCTTGAGGAAATTAGTATGACACTGTGATCAGGATACACAGCTCTTTTGAAGAGCATTTATAAATCAGCTAATGCTCATAAATAATCAACTACATGAGTAATTGCTTATTTTTGTGTTCTGAATCTGCTTCAAAAAATAACTATGTAGAAAAATCAAATGTATGCTGCTGCTGTCTTCTACCAGTATTTTTAAACATACACCTTTATGAAAATTTCAGTTCTAGAAACAAAGTTACAGCGAGCCACAAATTGAAATCCAAATTAGAAATATTTGCATGGCTTCCCCTTTATTCCTTAAAATGCTTGAAGGAAAAAAACTGCCTAAAAGGTTACACCAGGGGTAGGCAACCTCGGCTCTTTTATGACTCATGGACTTCAACTCCCAGAATTCCCGAATCAGCATAGCTGACTCGGGAATTCTGGGAGTTGAAGTCCATGAGTCATAAAAGAGCCGAGGTTGCCTACCCCTGGGTTACACAATGCCCAATTCTATTAGTCAAAGACTAAAATTACAAACAGTTTTGTATTTCTTATCTGATTATAATCATGTAAGTCCTAGTCATATGATAAACCTTATTCTAGGAAAAGTTTCTACCATCTAGAAATTATTTCTCAAAACACGGTTGCTCTAGTAATTAGTTGGCTTCCTCAGTGTTGTTCAGAGGAGTAACTTTCTCTTATATTCACGTCAGGGAGGGTGGTGAGAAAGGGACTGTGATTCTCTAGATTAGGGATGGGGAATCGTGGCCCTTTTATCACTTGTGCCCTTCAACTCCCAGCATGGTTGGCTCAGGAATTCTGGGAGTTGAGGTCCACAAGTCATAAAAGGGCCATAGTTCCGCATCCTTGCTCTAGATGTTGTGCTTTAGTTCACATCATCTATTGGCCATGCTGGCTGTCATCTTCCAAATTCTCTGGACTGTCACAAGCATTTATGCATCAGGTTTGATTCATACACACATTTGGCTGATTCCCAGTGGCTGGTTGTCATATTGCTCAATGGTCCCTTATTGTTTCTTCAGTTTTGAACTATTACATTATATGAGCACAATCAATTCTTACTTCCACATATTTTTCAGCAAAGTTTGTTTGTTATGTTCATTAAAACCTTCCTGTTTCCAAGTCATATTACAGGATTATATTTTCCTACTCAGAAGTAAGATCCATACATGAAAGATTGCAAATTGCTTCATTATCTAAAGATTGCATCTAATATTTCTTCAAATAAATGACATAATTTTTGCTTTTCATTACTGATTAATCTTTTCCTTTTCATAACCAGTGTTTTATGTGTGCACGTGCTCGCGCACGCTCACACTGTATATATGACAGGAAAATCTATAAAAAGGATGTAGTCTTATAGACATTTACCCAGTGGTGGGATTCAGATATGTGAACAACCAGTTCTCTGTGTGGATGCCACTTCCAGAAGTCCATTCTGAGCCTGGGCAACAAAAAATTAGCTACCGGTTCTACCAAAGTAGTGCGAACTGGCTGAATCCCACCACTGCATTTATCTGAGAAGAGTTTTATTGAACTAGTGAAGTAGGAATTATACTTTGGAATAGGATTATATTAGACAGTGTATTCCCATACAATAGAAATTAGCAGAAAAGGGGCAATTAAGAGACCTAATTCTTTAAACCTCAAATAAGAGTGAGCAATAATACTTATTCCTACTTAAAGATGTAATAGCCCAGAAAAGTATCAGGATTTTGGTGATACTACAAATGTGTTTTACTCCAGATCTCACTTCATAAAATAAAATCGTACATGAGATCAGGAAAACAGCTTAAAACACCAAAGAGGAAGTATATATGACAGTGGTGGCGAACCTATGCCCCAGTCCTAGGCCTTCAGCTGGGTTTTATAAAACCTTTTCACTTTAGGCCTCTGCCGCCATGTGCAAAAAAAAAAAAAAGTTCAATCAGTCAATTTCAACTCACGGGGAAAAAAAGATCTTGCAAAATTGGAATTGATTGATTGAACTTTTTAGTCCCACCCAGTCTGCCATTACCACTGCAGCCATGCCCACCCAATGGGCCACACCCACCCGGCACTCAACAATGCATAAGTGGGTTTTGGGTTGCAGTTTGGGCACTCAGTCTCTAAAAGGTTCGCCATCACTGATATATGACATCCATTTAAATAAATAAACAGGATATGGCAATTCCCCAGAAAGGTTAAAGTTTGGAAACTACCTAAAACTTTGAAAGTAAATCCAACATAGAACTGTATTAGTTGCAATTCTTAACTGCAATCATATAAAATGGTTTCCTATAAAATACATAAATAATTGCCAATATTATTTTTCTCTCCAAAACTATGCAGATGTGTTATTTTTTATTTTTGTTAAAAGAAATGTGACTGGTGTTTCTCCTATAATGCTGTCAAAACTTGCTGGGTCAGAAAGTGTTGCACCAAAATTATCTTTAGTTTTCAGAGCAGCTTATTCATGTTTGCAAATTTAATTCAAATGCTTTTAATGGCCATCAAGTCTATAAGTGGCAAGGAAGGTTTTGTTGCTTTTCTTTTTTTTCATTTGACCAGTTTATTTTTATTTAGTAATGAACAGCACTAATTTATTCCTCTCCTCTGACGTTTGAATTTTCACTTTTTCGTTGCTGTTTCAATTCTTACATTAATGATAAAAAATATTCTGTCATGCAGGTGATTTATCAATGCTGCAAACAATCCGAGGGAAAGATATATTATATAAGCCACTATATCTTTATCTATTTTACTGTGATACAAGGCAATTTTTAATTAAGTAACCGGGGGGGGGGGAATAAAATTTCCTGCAGAGTCCTTGGTGTTCTCTAACATTGGTTGTTTCATTATCCAGTTACATAACATCAGGTTACTTAGTTGGGTAATGAAACATCTCCAAGCAAATAACTAAGCTCAGAGAACACCAAGGGCTCCACAGCAGAGTTCTGGGCTATAAATATTCTACTCCAGGAATGTCAAACTGGCCGCCGACAGGCCAGATGCGTCACGCACAAGCCACGTCCACCCCAGTTCCACGCCCACCCCGTCATGGTATGTCATGATACATCACAATGATGTGATTAAGTTTGACACCCGCGTTCTACTCTGTTGGAATATTTTATGTCAAAGTCAACTGATGGACCTTTCTTGGCAACAGGTCAGAGGTACTTTGTCTTGCCTCCTTCTGGGATGTTTCCAATTTAGTCCTGGGATTCCCTGAAGATATACCCAAGCCAAGAAAAGGGAATTTAGGTCCTTCCACCTGCTTAGACTTGAGGCAACAACTACCGCTGCTAATCTGGACATTATTCTTCTCACTATTACATTCAACTGTGTATCCATTATTATATAATATGCAGTAATACAGACAATTATTACTGCACCGTTCACTAGTAAGCATACAAGATGCTATTAGCAGCAATATGCATTTCTTAACTGTTGTTCAGCTCTATTGAGAATTCTCAACCATTTGAAAGTTCAGTGCCCAGTACAGAGTTTGAACCCCATGAAATAAAATCTGGTTACTTGCACCTGACAATTTCCAATAATGATGAAACCATCATGCAGTGCCCACCGGTGGTCAATGTGTCTGAAAAATATCATATTGGAGATCGTTTGACTGATTGATGTTGCGATGTCAAATTGTTGTGAACCTTTAGTGATCTCATAGATAGGGACAGACCGTCATGGAGGAAATATAACTTGGTCTTTCGCATCTTCCAAATGTACACTCTTAATTTCTGTAACTGAGTTCATCCATGTTGCCGCTGGTCGTCCTCTTTCTTTCCACCTTTCTCAGCATTAGAACCTTCTCCAAAGAGCTAAGTCTTTGCATAATGTGTCCAAGATAGGATAATTTAAACCTGGTCTTCTGTGACTCAAGTAAGAACTTAGGGTGGATTTGTTAACATTCCACTGGTTTGTTTTCTTGGTTGTTCACAATATTCTATAGTGTCATCTCCAACAACACAAGATATACCCTGTGTAAAAATAGAGAAATAGAAGTCATGTAAAACCCTGTACTGGGGGAACATGATATGAACATCTGCTTTTCCCCTACTCTGGAATTTTAAAAAACATGGACTGTATATATAATTCTGAGAGCCTTGGGGATACCAGGTTGGGGACAGTTATGGATGCTATATCTGAGAAGTCAGTCTTCATCCAACTGGTCACAGAGCTTTCAGGCTGCCTGCCTGACTTGTCATCCTCCAGATCAAAATTAGTGTACCAAGAATATGTGATGATTCACTTACTTGAGCTTTACCATAAGGCTCCTAGTTTTGCTGACCAATGAATGCCCCAGGGCTATTTCACAATTTCAATATCCTCTTTTGCAGTCCTTGGTATTTATTTACTTATGGAAGCATTTATATGGCCCATCCTACCATAAATATTAAAAATTGGTGACATGATTTCTTGCCATTTTGAGATAAGTAATACACACAAAAATAATATGAGCTGATAGATAGATAGATAGATAGATAGATAGATAGATAGATAGATAGATAGATAGATAGATAGACAGACAGACAGACAGACAACTGCAACTTTTGCCCCCCAGACATTGCTTTCTGAACTAAGCAATTCTACACGTTTATACAGAAGTAATTTCCATTTATTTAAATTAATGGTCTACATGGTGCTGGCCTAAAAGAGTATCTGAAAGCTACAGCTGGTGCAGAATGCAGCATATGAATTTGTTTTTAGAAGAACCCATGTTACACCTCTACTCTGCGAGCTGCATTAGTTACCAGTCTGTTTCTGGGTCCAATTCAAAGGACTAGTTTTAACCTTTAAAGCTCTACGTGGCATGGGATTGGGTTATCTGAGGGATCACCTCTCCCTCATTCCACAAGATCCAGAAGAGAGGGAATGCTGCAGGTCCCATTGTCCCTGAAATCATCAGAAGATATTTTACTTATCAATATGTTTAAGGTTTTATACCCATTGTTAGTGATTTCATCAATCCTCTAATCAAAGCTTGTTAGACCCCAACTCTTCTGGATACCACCAGGTTGATCTGGCAATTCCCAATCAAAGCATTTATTTCATTTCCAGCTTTGTCTTGCAAGTTGTTAAAAATATAAGAAAACATTTTTAGAATAGCTTTTGGCAGGCAGAGAGTATAGAGCTGTGACAACAATTTTAGGAGAAGATGCCAAGTGCCTTTGGTTTTCTCATTCTAATCATTACCACAATAAAATAGTTTAAATTGTTGTATTAGGGCTGGTAGAATCCAGACTTAAAAACTCTCACCTTAGGAAGCTCTCGCAAGGTGATGCAGGGTTAGTAAGACATAGCTGAAAGATTATGTGTTTTCTCTTGAACTTTTTTGAGGAAACAGAGAATATCCATTAAACAAACTAGTGGATTAATTTAACTGCCAACTGATTTCACAAGAATTGGTTACATAACAAATCAATGTTCAACATTAGGGTCAAAGGCCTTTTCTCCTCCAAAGGGATTTTTTTATTTTTTTTACAGGGTCAGCCATTTTAGAAAATTGGCTGCTGAAATGACTGGTGACTTTTAGATAATTGATGATGTACATTGCTAAAACCAGAAATGAGGAATAAAGCAAATAATCTTAATGCAATAAGTAACAGCTGTGAAACCATAATCCATGCCAATCCTGCCCTTCGGTTATTTAATGAATGCATTAACAGTGTTTTCCTCTCTGTGAGCACAGGCATTCTCCCTGAAGTATATTTTAGTGACAAAAACAGTATTGAGAACATGCAGCCTTGTGTCCACAACAGATCTGTTCATGGCAAGAAACTATTCAGGAGGAATAAAGCATATTTCCACCTCACATAACTTTGATGGGAATCTCAAGCCAATCAGTTGCTCTGGTCAAAAGCTATTTTATGGATCTACTTAGGGGTTCAACATTTTCCTTTCCTGACTTGATGATACTCATGTATCAGTGCAGCATGTTGCTTGATGTTGCCTAACAACAGAATACAAAAATGATCTTCTTCAGTAGAGGAAAATCTTGGAATCTGGACCAAAGTTGACCCAATGTCTGAGACTGTGGTTTCCTCTTTTCCATCCACCATAACTATGGAAGAGCAGCTGATGTCAGTTAAATATCTCTTAAGGAATTTTTTTAAAATGAAAATTCGAAAATGGGGGTCAATGACAATTTTTTAAAAATCTAGTATCTTTCAGAGGTAGGATAAAACTGATTAATTTTTAGGCAGGTAGTGGAAGTGATAATACAGTAGAGCTGCTTCTGTGTTTCTTTCTCAAACAGTTTTCCTGGCTGTTTCTACCCCACACTCTCCCCATGGTACGATATCATTTTACAAGGCATTTTGATGCCTCTAAGCAGCCAACTCTTGTAGTGGAGGGAAACATCTGTAGAAAACCCAAATATTCTACCCATACTCATCAACCCAGCAAGTTAGGCTTACACATCAGGATAAGCCATGGTTAGCTTCAATCAAGGATTGTTAAATATGTCACAGGGTCTTGGTTCCATGCCACATCTAAAATTGGCTTATTTGGTTCTTGTTTACTTCATTCAGTTGCTTCAGACTCTTTGTGATCTGATGGAGAACAATTCAACCAGATTGTATAATTGTCACTGTTCTTTTGTGTTTTCATAAACCTGTGCTAGGGACATTGGTGAAAAAGTCTGATCATCTTTTGCATCCTCTAATTGCCTTCAATATTTTTTTTTACCAATATGAGATGTTTTCAAAAGACTCAGACTGTTTCCAGTATAACATTTAAGCTTTAGCTTCATTAGTAGGGGCTCTAGTAAACTAAAGCAGCAAATTCTTGATCAAACTAGTCCTGCTATTTCCTGCTCTTCTGAGTTTTGGCTGAGAAGTTCCAAATTTTTTTAAAACATTCACCCTACTTGGATAGCTGCTGGATCTTTAGAGTCTCGCTGGTTTCCAAAAACAGGAATCCTTTCCTCAGATATTGTTTGTTTTTATTTTAACATTTCCCCATACTCTCACACCTCATCTCAGCATCAGGTAATCAATATTTTAATTGTTGGATTTTATTAACAATTAACATGAAATTTATTATTATTATTATTTATTTAATTTCTATGTCGCCCTATTCCGGAGAACTCAGGGCGGCTCACAACATGATAGAAATTACATTAAATACATAAATATAAAAAAAAAACCCTTAAGTTAAAAAAGAAACCAATCATTCCACAAACATACACTGGCTAGGGGCAAGGTGTTAGCTGCCCCAGGCCTGCCGGCAAAAGTGTGTTTTAAGCAATTTACGAAAGGTGGAGAGGGTGGGGGCGACACGGATCTCTGGGGGAAGTTGGTTCCAGAGGGCCGGGGCCACAACAGAGAAGGCTCTTCCCCTAGGCCCTGCCAGGCGACACTGTCTGGCTGACGGGACCTGGAGAAGGCCCACTCTGTGGGCCCTAACCGGCCGCTGGGATTCATGAGGCAGCAGACGGTCCCGTAAATAAGCATTCAGCTCTCAAAAAAATACCACTGTGCATATCCCCCCCCACACACACATATATGACACAGAGGAACATCACAGTCTAGTTCAAATGTATGCATATACATGACGGAAAAAAAGAATTCACTTTTGTTCCTGCATTCTTTTGGGAATATGGCCCTTAATATACAGTTAAAAGGCCTTTGGCCCAAAAAATGTGTATCCCACAGATACAACATTGCTGAGTTAATATTTACCATATGAACAAGATTTCTTACTAGAATTTGCTTGGCATAGTTACATATTTCTTGCAGATCTGTCTGAGAGCTGTAGGTTAGAAGTCATCTTCATAGTACCTAATTGATAAATGCGGTCTTTCCATGCCAGATAAGAATGTTGGCAAACTGAGACAATTTTTGTGTGTGGATTTATAAATAACCTCATATAACACATCAGTCTAAGCTTCAGCTGTCCATGGGAACAATACAAAACTACAGAGAGATTAAAAATGAACTGAGTTCACATTGATCTTTGTTATGCATGACCTATAGCAGGGAAGCACAACCCTTATGATTCTACTTAATCTTTTCCTGGCCTTCAGTATAATTAATTCAAACTCACGCACAGAAACATTGTGGATAAAAATCCCAGGACAGGAAACTAATCTGACGTTAGGGATCTGCTATCGCCCTCCCAACCAAACTCCAGAGGCAGATTGCTATTTGGAAAAAGAATTTAAGGAGGCCTCAAAAAGAAATAGGGTAGTCATAATGGGGGACTTCAACTATCCCCAAATAGATTGGGTAAATTCTTGTTCTACACATGAAAGAGAGACAAGGTTCCTCGACATGTTAGCCGATTATTCCCTTGAGCAGATGGTCATGGAACCTAGTTCCTATTAGTACCGTAAGCGGGAGGGGCAGGTATAGCGGGAGCAGGGGGCCGTATCATAATAAGGGAGTGCGCACCCACTGTTTACGAGTGGTTGTGTGCTCCGACCCCCAAGGCTCAACCGGTTCTCGGCGTTATCCAGAACCACAGGGCCCTGGCTGTAGGCTGGTGCTGTGCAACGCCAGGTCTGTGGTAAATAAGGCCCCCCTCATTCAAGATTTAATTTTGGAGGGGGGGAGCAGATCTGGCGGGTATAACAGAGACCTGGTTGGGACCAGAGGGTGGTGTCCCTCTGGTGGAAATGTGCCCACCGGGTTTCCTTGCATTCCACCAGCCGAGAGCTCAGGGCAGGGGTGGAGGAGTGGCGGTTGTGATTAGGGAAGATTTTAGGCCGAGGGAGGTCACTGTTCCTCAGATGGCGGGCTGTGAATCCCTCCTGGTGAAGTGGGACCTTGGGGGCCTGAGGGCGGTGTTGATTACGTACTTGGCTCCCTGCCAGTATCAACCTCCCTGCCCAAGCTCCTGTACGTTATCGCCGCGGTGGTGGTTGAGGTCCCTAGGCTGATAGTTATGGGTGACTTCAACCTGCCGTCCGTGGGCGGGGTGTCCGGTGAGGCTCGGGAGTTCATGGCTTCCATGACAGCCATGGACCTGGCCCAGGTAATTCAAGGCCCCACACACACAGGGGGGAACACGCTTGACCTGGTTTTTGTCTCTGGACAGTGGCTGAGTGGTCAGAATATAGGGGATATAGTCATTGAACCCCTGTCATGGTCTGATCACTCTCTCCTACGCCTGGACTTTCTGACCGTTGCACCCCACCGCAGGGAGGCGGAACCGGTGAGATGGTACCGCCCCAGGTGGCTGATGGAGCCCGAGCGATTCCAGGCAGAGCTTGGGCCAATTCCTGAGGTTCGGATACACGACTTGGTCGAGGAGCTGACGGCAGCCTGGGATAGGGCTGCGGCCGACGCTCTAGACCAGGTCGTGCCTTTGCGGCCTCTGATTCGGCGTGCGTCTCGATCGGCCCCTTGGTATAATGAGGGGCTGAGAGAGATGAAACGCTGGAAAAGACGCCTAGAGAGCAGTTGGAGATCGAGCCTTGCCGAATCTGACCGAACACTGGTAAGAGACCATATTAGGTCCTACCTAGCGGCGATAAAAGCAGAGAAGTGTTCTTACTTCACTGCTCTTATCGCGTCATCAGATAACCGCCCAGCCTCCTTGTTTAGGGTGACCCGCTCCCTCCTTCATCAGGAGGTGAGAGGAGACCCCTTAGAGGGTAGAGCTGAGGATTTCGGAAAATATCTGCATGATAAAATCGCTCAGATACGGGAAGGCTTTGATTTCAACTGGGTGTGTCCGGTGGGAGAGACGGAGTCCAGTCTTGAGACTGTTATCTGGGCTGAGTTTGACCCCATGACTTCCGAAGACGTGGACAGGTTGTTTGGGGGACTTAGGGCGACCACTTGTTCATTGGACCCATGCCCCTCCTGGCTGGTGCTGGCATCCCGGGAGGTGGTACGAGGCTGGTTCCAGGTAATTATTAATGCTTCTTTAAGTGAGGGTGTCTTCCCTGCCGCCTTGAAAGAGGCGGTAGTGAGGCCCCTCCTTAAGACGTCTACCCTGGATCCAGCTGTTTTATCAAATTATCGTCCTGTCTCCAACCTTCGCTTTCTTGCGAAGGTTGTCGAGAGCATGGTTGCCAGACAGTTCCCACGACACCTGGAGGAATCATTATACTTGGATCCACACCAGTCGGGCTTCAGGCCTGGCTACAGCACGGAAACAGCATTGGTCGCGTTGGTGGATGACCTCTGGCGGGCCCGGGACAGAGGTTGTTCCTCTGCTCTGGTGCTATTGGACCTCTCGGCGGCTTTTGATACCATCGATCATGGTATCATGCTGCAACGGTTGGAGGGGTTAGGTATAGGGGGCACTGTTTTGCGGTGGTTCGCCTCCTTCCTCTCCGGCCGGATGCAGTCTGTGTTGACAGGGGGTCAGAGGTCGACCCCAAGACCCCTTGTATGTGGGGTACCTCAGGGGTCAGTCCTCTCGCCCCTACTGTTCAACATTTATGTAAAACCGCTGGGTGAGATCATCCGTGGTTTTGGTGTGGAGTACCATCTGTACGCTGATGATACTCAGCTGTACATTTCCACGCCGAACCACCCCAACGATGCTCTTGCCATGCTGACCCAATGCCTGGAGGCCGTGCGGGTCTGGATGGGGAAGAACGGACTCAAGCTCAACCCTTCCAAGACCGAGTGGCTGTGGCTACCGTCCCGGTTTAGTCAATTGACTCCTTTGTTGTCTGTTGGGGGCGAAACAGTGGCCCTCACGGAAAGGGTTCGCAATTTGGGAGTCCTCCTGGATTCACGGCTATCTTTAGAGGACCATCTGGCGGCCGTGGCCGGGAGGATGTTCTATCAGGTTCGCCTGGTACGCCAGTTGCGTCCCTTCCTAGACCGGGACTCGCTATGCACAGTTACTCATGCCTTCGTCACTTCCAGGCTGGACTATTGTAATGCTCTCTACATGGGGCTCCCCTTGAGGTGCACCCGGAGGCTTCAGCTGGCCCAGAATGCGGCCACGCGGGTAGTGACAGGAGCGTCATGGTGCTCCCATGTAACACCACTCCTGCGTGAGCTGCACTGGTTGCCGGTGGTCTTCCGGGTGCGGTTCAAGGTGTTAGTGACCACCTTTAAAGCGCTCCATGGCATCGGACCCGGATACTTACAGGACCGCTTACTGCTAGCAAATACCTCCCGCCGTCCGGTACGCTCCCACAGAGAGGGCCTCCTCAGGGTGCCGTCGGCCAGACAATGTCGACTGGCGACCCCCAGGGGGAGAGCCTTCTCTGTGGGAGCTCCAACGTTTTGGAACGAGCTCCCCCCCGAACTCCGTACGATGACGGACTTACGCACCTTCCGTCGGGAACTGAAAACTTTCCTTTTTCAACAGGCCGGCCTGGCATAGAAGCTCCGGCTCCAACCGGGTGAAAATGTTTTAGGGGGATTGTGTAATTTTTAGGATTTTTGTAATTTTTAGGATTTTAGGATTTGTATATATTGGATTTTATAGATTTTATGGCCTAATTTGTTTAATTTATTTTTAAATATTTTAATTTTGTACATTTATATGTTTTTTAAATTTTAAGGCTGTAAACTGCCCCGAGTCCTTCGGGAGAGGGGCGGTATAGAAATTTAATAAATAATAATAATAATAATAATAATAATAATACCAGGGGAAAGGGATCCTGGACTTGGTTCTAACTAATGCACAGGATTTGGTTCATGATGTGCTTGTAACCGAGCCCATAGGAACCAGCGATCACAACACAATAACCTTCAACTTAACCATGGATAGCAAATTGTCAGTGAAAACTAACACAGAGACCTTAAACTTTCACAGAGGAAATTTTGACAAAATGAGGAAAATAGTAAAGAAGAAACTAAAAGGAACAATAAAAAAAGTCAAATCCCTCCAAAATGCTTGGAAACTGTTTAAAAATACGTTACAGCAGGCTCAAATAAAATGCATTCCTAAAAGAAGAAAGAGGATTGGAAAGTCCAAGAGGATACCAGTATGGCTTACGAATGAGGTAAAGGAGGTTATTGGAAAGAAGAAAAACTCATTTAAGAAATGGAAGGCTCTTCCTACGGAGGAGAACAGGAGGGATCACAAACTCTGGCAGACCAAATGCAAGGCGATAGTTATGAAAGCCAAGAGAGACTTTGAGGAGCATATAGCCAAGAATATTAAAAATAATAACAAAACCTTTTTTAAGTACATCAGAAGCAGGAACCCAACCAGAAAATCAGTTGGGCCACTTGATAACAATGGTCAGAAGGGGATAATCAGAGAAGACAAGGAGATTGCTGAGAGGCTAAATGACTTCTTTGCCTCCGTTTTCACCGAGGAGGATAGAGAACATCTGCCTGCCACTGAATTAGTTTTCCCAGGGAGGGAAATAGAAGAATTAAACCTGATAGAGATAAACAAGGAAGATGTTCTTGCATGCCTTTCTAAACTAAACGTCAACAAATCGCCGGGTCCAGATGGCATCCACCGTAGAATTCTCAAGGAACTCAAGTGTGAAATTGCTGAACTTCTAGCTATAATATACAATCTTTCTCTAAGATCAGGCACTGTATCGGAGAATTGGAGGGAAGCAAATATAACCCCGATCTTCAAGAAAGGATCCAGAGGTGATCCAGGAAACTATAGACCAGTCAGTCTAACCTCAGTTCCAGGCAAACTGATGGAAACCATTATTAAAGATAAAATTACAGGGCACATAGAAAAACAAGCATTGCTGAATGAAAATCAACATGGTTTCTGCAAAGGCAAATCATGTCTTACTAACTTGTTAGAATTCTTTGAGGGTGTAAATAAATACATAGATAAAGGGGCCCCAGTTGATATTGTATATCTTGACTTTCAAAAGGCTTTTGACAAAGTTCCTCACCAAAGGCTCCTAAAAAAGCTCTCCAGCCACGGAATTAGAGGACAGGTCTTGTCCTGGATTGGTAACTGGCTAAATTGTAGGAAGCAAAGGGTGGCAATAAATGGACAATTCTCCGGATGGAAAGAAGTGAGAAGTGGTGTACCCCAAGGTTCAGTTTTGGGACCTTTACTTTTTAATTTATTCATCAATGATCTGGATGTAGAAGTTAATAGTGAGGTAGCCAAGTTTGCTGATGACACTAAATTGTTCCGGGTTGTGAAAAGTGAAACTGATTGTCGGGAGCTCCAGAAGGATCTCTCGAAATTGTGTGAGTGGGCAACAAAGTGGCAAATGCATTTTAACCTAAACAAGTGCAAAGTTATGCACATCGGGGCAAAGAACCCCAATTATACTTACCAACTGATGGGGACCAAACTTTCTGAGACAACCCAAGAAAGGGATCTTGGGGTTTGGTGGACAGCTCGATGAAGATGTCAACCCAATGCGCAGCAGCAGTAAAAAAAGCAAATTCCATGCTTGGCATGATTAGGAAGGGAATCGAAAATAAGTCAGCAAGTGTTGTATTGCCTCTGTACAAATCGATGGTGAGACCACACTTGGAGTACTGTGTACAGTTCTGGTCACCGCACCTCAAGAAGGATATAATGGAACTGGAAAAGGTGCAAAAAAGGGCAACAAGAATGATCAAGGAAATGGAGCGCCTCCCTTATGAAACCAGATTGCAACGCCTTGGTGTCTTCAGCCTTGAAAGGCGGCGTTTAAGGGGTGACTTGATCAAAGTGTATAAAATCATGCATGGGATAGAAAAGATGGATAGAGAAAAATTCTTTTCTCTTATCACACAATACCAGGACAAGGGGGCACTCCCTAAAGCTCATAGCTAAGAAAGTGAGGACAAATAAAGGGAAATATTTCTTCACCCAGAGGGTCGTTGATTTATGGAATTCACTTCCTGAAGGGGTCGTGACAGCTGTCAGCCTTGACAGCTTCAAGGCAGGGCTAGATAGATTCATGGATGCAAAGTGTATCGATGGTTATTAAAACGGATGTCCATGTGCCGCCTCTATGTTGGTTGAGGCAGGCAGGATTCCCTTGGGTACCACTTGCTGGGGGTCAAGGGAAAGGGAGGGTTTCTCTTTCTGCTCAAGATCCCCATGTACAATTGGTGGGCCACTGTGTGACACAGAATGCTGGACTCGATGGGCTTTGGCCTGATTCAGCATGGCTCTTCTTATGTTCTTATGTTCTTATGTTCTTATAATCATGGAATCTTTCTGGATTACCCGCAAGGATTGGGTCAAAGGCACTATGTTGGGGGAAGATCAAGCCATATGGCCCTCCATTGTGGGGTGTCATATTGTTCAATATTTTCTTGTGTAACCTTTACATAAAGCCAAGGGGTGAGGTCATCTGCCAACATAGGCAGGTATCCTTAACATTCTGCTGATACTCAGTTTGACATCTCCAATGCAGACAGAGCAGTGATGCTCTGAAGGCCTTGCCCTGGTGTCTGGAAGTTATTATGGTCTGGAAAGGGATAAGCAGGCTTAAATCTATGCATCAAAGTCAGAATGTCTAGCTTGGGGATGGGGGAATGTAATGATAGGATAATAAATTAACTAGTCAAGCTACTCTTTCATGCCACCCAAAACCTGCTGCCTCAGTCAAACTAATGGCAGAGATGTCTCCACTGATGGGAGAAAAAAAAAACTACAAATAGACTTTGATGATGAAATGCAGACTAGATTTCATAACCTATCCACCCCTGCCATAAACTATACTTTATAAACCATAGTAAGTGAGTACATTCAGTGTGTTAAGTACAATCAAATTAGTTGCATCAAGGTTTAGTATCATGCAAAACCCAGGGATTTGTCTTCTGTTCTATCACAAACAACACATTTGGTCCAACGAATTGAAGCAGGCTATAGAAAACATTCTATGTATTATTAACTAGTGATTACATAGCTATTGCCATATAATTATTTAAAATGTTACCAGGAATATAATTTAACTAGAAGTGTTGATGTACTCTCTCATAGTCTGCCATCGAGCATCTGTGAGTAATACTTTGCAAAATGAAACCATTTGTATGTGTTTTCTCGACTGATGATAAAGTGTAATCCTAAAATGGATGTATGCTCAGAGCAGTTAGAAAAGATATGCAATAATAATTAAACACCTAGAAAGATAAAAGCTTAGTAGGTTCCTCAAGTAATATAGATGAGCTTAGTAAAAGAAAATTTTTAGGAACTATACTCTGACATTTATTACGGTTCGGTTTTAATAAGTGAGTCATCAGTGGTTTGTTTATTTGTTTGTTGTTGAGCAGTTGCCAAGACTCCAGCAATTAATGTTAACCTTAAGAGAATAAAGTCCTCTCTCTCTCTCTCTCTCTCTCTCTCTCTCTCTGTCTCTATGCGTGTGTGCGGTAGGTGGAATGTAGCACTATGCCGCTCCTACTATGTGCTGGATTATACATGCAAGAATTAACAAATGGCTGATTCGTTCCTTTTGCTTCTCTTCTTGCTTTTTACAACATGCATTTATGAAATATTGGAGATTGAATAGTTTAAAAGACAGTATGTGGAACTAGTAGAATTCAACCCATGTTGAAGTTTATCGAAAATCATTACACAACATTAGCTAATTTTACCTAAACTGTATCTCACCTTTCCACAGTAGGAAAGGGAAGCAGTACCAGCATATTTTTTCCCCATGCGCTGTATTTACTAATATGTAATTGTCTGGTGGTGAATAACACATATTCTGTGTGCCATGTAGTTCTACAAAGCTATGAATGGACATCTATGCAAGATGGAACGGGCAGAGGCAGGAGAGTTTGTTTTAGAGATTTTAGTTTATGCAACATATGAAAGATTCCTGCATGAACGCTTCTAAGAAGATTTGACAAGGAACTATTCTCAAAATATGACATGATTCTCAAAACAAGAGATATTGTACTCAGATGGAAAAATACCAAGAGACATGAGAAAAGTAACAAGGTGGGACTAGCCAAATCTTGTCAGAAATTATAAAAGCATTTTTGAGTCATTCCATATTGAGAAGGTGTCATGCAGTGTGAATTTCCTGCTATAAATCTTCTGGAATTTAAACACCTGGCCAGCTAATAGGTGATTAGATGTAGGCATATGTGTATGCTAGAGAGCAAAGTGCTGTGTTCAGAAAGTGAGGAATAATATTTGCAAATCTACATTTGCTTCTCTGTATCTTGAGTTTCCAGATAAATAAAAACAAGTAGCATTGATAGTGTTATAAAGATCTTTTTTACAATATTTCATGTTGATACTGTCAGCTATCATATATAGGACTGGTTAGAACATAGATGAATAGGCCACAGTTGGCTGGATTCAGCCATGAAGTACGAATTTATGCAAAAAGCAAAGCCAAAATCACATAAATCACATTGGATCATTTGTTCTATGTTCATGTGTATACAATATGTGAACTCAACCATTGGCTTTGTATAAAAATATATATATAGTCTTAATCCCAAAGACAAGAACTAAGGATAGGATGATTGTGAAGCTTTCTTTTTGGTTCAGTTTGTTTTTGTATTTTGCTCCACTGGTCTCTAATATATTCTTTTAATAAGTTGCTTTTTAATTATAAGCCTGCCTGGAATAATTTAAATAAATAAGTAAATAAACTTAGAAAATGATACAGAGTAAGAGTAAGCAAACAGAACAAATTCAAATCATCAAGATGGAAAAGTAAATTCCACCAAAGAGATCATTTGCCTGTCTACGTTTTATTTTAGTCTTCCATCTTTGAGTGAGAAGCTTGTGGCCTTTTGGATCCTGGAGAATTACAATTCCCAACAGCCCCAGCAAGCATGGCTAATGATGAAGCATGCTGGATTCTGCAACTAAGCAACATCTGGAGGGTCAGAAATTCCAAACTGGGAAGCTTATTAGAAGATTTGCAGAGAGGAGGCTAGATAGATGCCCATAGGAAGAGAGTAATGGTGAGTCATCAAACTGTTCTTTATTTTGGTAGAATAAAACTTCTAGAAATAATATGCTCAATTGTAATACTTTGCTGGGAGAAGATTAATCTTTCCCAAATTAAGATCCAAGGCAGACTTGGATCTCTGCCAGAGGATCAAAACAGAACCACAAGTAAGTTGACAGTAGAGCAGGCACTTTGAAAGGTACCAAGTCAGGAGAAACTTTTGAACATTCCCCATCTTTCTTGGATGGGCCATATAGATGTCCAAGTGATCGTTCCAGTAGGTCTAAGGTGGTAGCAAAACCTTCATTCCAGGAACTTTGATCTCCAAAACCAACATCTCTATCCCAGGAATAAACATCAGAATCCCCTGGAATCAATGTATCCTACATATCCCCCAGGGTGTCCACCAGGATCCCTGATTTTTTTTTTAAAGAAAGATTTTTTTAATTAAAAAAAGGAAGGAGTAAGTTGCCGTACTGCAAAGCAATGCCTTTAATACAGTTGAAAGCATACCTTTGGGCTGGCTAAGGTTCATCGGCTGGCAGAGTGCTAATTCACCTGTTGCTAAAGGAGTGTTTATTAACAAGTGTGACATGCTGATTTGGGGAGTGTGGCATACCACAGGCTCTCAAAATTCCAAAAGTGTCTTCATCCCCCTAGCTCTCCAATTTTATGTTTATTTATAGCGAAGTAGAATTATTTGCAGCATTTCATGCATGCCTACATGTCCTCACCGCTGAAGAGGAAACCAGAAGATGCTCGTGCAAGAGTCTGAAATATCACTGTCTAGCCTCAACAGCTAAAATATTCCATACTGAAGTTTCCTTTTATAAGCACAACTTGCCTTAGGGTGGGTGAGTTGAATACCAAAGTGGGTGTATATATTATCCACATTGCGAGTCACAAATCCTGCTTCCTTATGAGGTTTTGCAATCTTGTACACGCAGCATAAAATAAGAGCCACAAATTGCACCAGCCAAAGTTTTTTTTAATAAGCCACAGTGCCCTCATTTTGCACATTACATCAAGTAATAAACCATGGTTTTTAAACCACGGTAACAGACATCTCATACAATACCTATATACATTATAGCATAGGATGATACATGAATTCAAACCATAGGTACAGACTGTCCATACATAATGCATTGGACATTTTACACTAAGATTAGCTCTGAGTACAGAACTATCAGAAGTATCTAAAATAGATCCAGGCACACAATCTACAAGTAAGGAAACTTTCTGAGACAGTCTTGAGGAAGATATTTGTGTTGAAGAAAAATCTTGTTTAACAGAGGCCATTTTGACAGAAGTTGCTTTTGGCAATAAACATCTTCCAACAGAAACCTAGGCTGTTAAAGAAATCCAGTGTGGTGGTTTTATTTATTTATTTATTTATACAATTATTTATATATTGCCTGGTTCCACTCAAGGCTCAAGGAAGTTTACTGTCAGAGAACAACAAGCCAATAAAAACAATATAATTTTTATTATTTTATTGTTGAGACTCTAGAAAGAGTACAGAGAAGAGCAACAAAGATGATTAGGGGACTGGAGGCTAAAGCATATAAGGAATGGCTGCTGGAATTGGGTATGTCTAGTTTAATGAAGAGAAGGACGAGAGGGGACATGATACCGTAGCAGTGTTCCAATATCTCAGGGAATGCCACAAAGAAGAGGGAGTCAAGCTATTTTCTAAAGCACCTGAAGGAACGACAAAAAGCAATGGATGGAAACTAATCAAGGAGAGAAGCAACCTAGAACGAAGAGAAACTTCCTGACAGTTAGAACAATTAACCAGTGGGACAACCTGCCTCCAGAAGCTGTGGGCGCTCCAACACTGGAAGTTTTTAAAAAGAGACTGGATGGCCATTTGTCTGAAATGGTATAGGGTTTCCTGCCTGAGCAGGGGGTTGGACTAGAAGACCTCCAAGGTCCCTTCCAACTCTATTATTATTGTAGATAAAAGGTGGTAGAGTTTGACCAAGGACACTCTCATTTGTGGAAAGCAGAAGTTCCAGATAGGACTGCAAAAAGTCCAAAGGACCACAAGAGAACCTTAATGCCATCTATTATCAGATCTTTGAAACCCAGATGGGATAATCCTATTGAAAACTCACTGGTTACTAGGTAGGCTCAGTCAAGAAATGGACACACAGTGAGCCAATAATGTTCTTTCGTTGCAAGGGGAAACAGCAGATTCTGTGAAAACCTAGCTGAGTTTCTTTCTGTCCCATTTTATATCCCTCCCAGATCAACTTGGGGTGACTTTATTTTTTACACTGTTTCTTTTCTTAAGCTGAATGATGTTTTTTGAAAGTCACCCCACCCCACAATGGTTCCCTTATTGCATTCCCAAGACCAGGTCTCCATTCCTGAACATTGGGTGATCTTAAACCAGTCACACTCTCTCCGTTTAATCCATTTTACAAGGTTGGGATAAAATTGGAGATGTAAATCCAACAACAAACATACAGGTAGTCCTCAGCTTAGAGTGACAATTCAGAGTTACAACCGCACAGAAAAATGTGAGTTGCAACTGGTCCTCATACTTAACAACCATTGCAGCACCCGAAGTTGGTCGTGTGAGCAAACATCAGGCTCTTGGCATCCAGCGTGTATTTTTTGCAGGTGGCAGGGCCCTGGGGTGATGTGATCATCATTTGCAAGTGTCCTAGCTGGCTTCGCAATGAGCAAAATTAATGGGGGAAGCCAGACTGGACTGCACAACTCACCGTAACAACTGCAGGGGGACTCACTTAATAACGGTGGCAAAAGAGGTCGTAAAATCAAGCTTGACTCACTTAACAACCAACTTGCTTAGCCACCAAAGTTCTGGTCCCAGCTGGGACTGTAAGTTGAAGACTACCTGTGCAAACAAATAAAAGACAATTGTCCTCAACTCACAGATGAGGTAGCAGTTTCTAAGCTGATGGGAAGACACCATTTGTATTTCTGGTGGACTTTTATATAGGCTGCTTGTGGAATGTCTACTGGCTACCCAGTCTGCCATTTTGTAAAGCAGACGGACATGCATTTCTGATGGAAAATGAACCTTGTAAGATGCTGTCCAAGTCTTCTTTGTTATTTTTAGCTCTGTAAAATAGAATAGAATAGAATCTGTCTCCCTTTCTGAAAGAAGAGGCGATGTTGGTTTTAGGTATATGCAATGAGTTTTTTCTGCGCTCCGGAAGGAACTACAGGTAGTCCTCAACGTACGTCCACAACTGAGCCCAGAATTTATGTTGCTAAGTGAGACATTGGTTGAGTGAGTTTTGCCCCATTTTACACCTTCTTTTGCCACATTTGTTAAGTGAATCGTTGGAGGTGTTAAATTAGTAACACGGTTGTGAAGTGAATCGGGCTTTCCCGTTGACTTTGCGTGTCAGAAGGTCACAAAAATCACGTGACCCCGGGACACTGCGACCCATCATAACTATGAACCAGTTGTCAAGCATCTGAATGGAAATCAAGTGACCACGGTGATGCTGCAACGGTCATAAGTGTGAAAAATGGTCATTGGTCACTTTTTTCAGTGCCGTTGTAACTTTTATCAGTAAATGAACTGTTGTAAGTCGAGGATCACCTGTATTTTTCACCACTCTCTACTACTGAAAGAAGTCTTCCAATTTGTGTCTTTCTAAGTTTGTTCTTAGAAAAGTTGTGCCTTGGTTTGCCATTATGTGCCAAAGGTGTTTTTTCCGGTCATCTTAAGAATAAGTTATTATGACTATTATTATTTTAAAACCAAAAGTCAGGCCATTATTTTTAGCTAAAGCGCAGAGACCCAAATTTCTTCATAATGCTGGCCATCCTGGTCAAAGCATTATAAGCATAAAGATCACCCAGGAACAAGTCTTAATGACGGAAGAATTTTATTTTGAGCCACATTCCCATTTTCAAAGGGAGAAAGTTACCCACTCTATTTTTAGCCAAAGAATGAGTAAAGTATAACTTAATTTTTTTCTTTCAAGCACAGTTTAAAGGGAAAAAGTGGCCGATTTACTATATATATATATATATATATAAACACCTGTGGGGATGGTGAGGAACATAAAAACGTAAGTTTACTAAGAAATAGTATTTCCAAAAATCATGTTGACAAAATAGCAGCAGGTTAATCTTTGATCAAAGCCATAAATACCAGCAAAGGCTTAATAAATATCAAATGTAATGTTGCTGCCTGAGAGGTAAGCCCCCCTTCCTCTGTATGATTAGGTTGTTACATCACACTGATCCATAACATGGTTTAATTTAACATTCAGCACAGAGCTAAATCATGGCTGATGTCTCCTGTGTTTCTAGATCCTTGTTGCACAAATCAGACTTTAGCTTGGTTCACATGCTATTCCATGCTACAATTTGTTTAATCATGGTTTGTTGGTTAAGCCACAAGAGCTGCACTGACACGTTATGTCACTGTGGCTAATTAAATGAACCAGGGAGAAGCACAATGTTTAAATCCACTCTGTGCTTCTAATCATTGGATTATTTAGCCTAATATTGTCAGTCCCAAGGTTTCAGACAGGATATTTCCATTTTTCCTCAAGGGAGAGGTTAGAACAGCGGTTCTCAATCTATGGGTCGCGACCCCATTTGGGGTTGAACGACCGTTTCGTGGGGGTCGCCGGACACCGCAGTCCACCATTTTCCCCCCCGTTTCCCCTCGGTTGTCGCGCGCGCCGCGCATGTCCGATTTGGCCCGTCGCGCCGTGCATGCACGGTTCGGGCCGTCGCACGCACGTTGCGCATGCGTGGTTTGGGCCGTCGCGCCTTGCATGTGCGATTCGGGCCATCGCTTGCGCATGCGCGGTTCGGCCAGTCGTGCCGCGCATGCGCAGTTCAGCCCATCGCGTGTGCACCGCGCATGCGCGGTTCAGCCCGTCGCGCCACGCATGCACGGTTCGGGCCATCGCACGCATGCCGCGCATGCACGATTTGGCCCGTTGCGCCACACATGCGCGGTTCAGGCCATTGCATGCGCATGCGCGGTTCGGCCCGTCGTGCCGCGCGTGTGCAGTTCGGCCCGTCGTGCCGCACATGGGCGGCGCAGGTGGGGTCTCGGCCTGAAAAAGGTTGAGAACTGCTGGGTTAGAACATGAGCTCTTCTATTCAGATACGTTCTCCTGCTTGAGCAGGTGGCTGGACTAGAAGACCTCCAAGGTCCCTTCCAGATTCCTATTCTACTCTACTCTACTCTACTCTACTCTACTCTACTCTACTCTACTCTACTCTACTCTACTCTACTCTACTCTACTCTACTCTACTCTACTCTATTCTAGTATTTTAGATGCTTTGCTGCTGAGCTAGATCCTGAAGACAGAAGAGCCACTATATCCAGTTTCTAGCTCAGTGTCCATAGAGGTCCTCAGTTATCCAAGTCATAGCTGTCCCAAAGGTACTTTTTCAAGAGCCACTTGGACTATTTATTTTTTTCTTGAAGAAATTTCCTCAGTTCCTGACTGAATGGGAGGGGGGAAAGAAATGTCTAGCTCAAGTTAACTCTAGCAACCCTGACTGTTTAAAAGCTGTGCTCCCTAAAGAGTCTTCAATCTCCTGTTAATATATTACATTTTAATACTACATATATTAACCATCATTCAGGCAGCATGGCCAAATGAGAACAGAAAGTGAGACACAGATATAGATTGGATTCATCCAACAAACTGTGTCCTAATATGGTTTGTTTAGTTTGGTCATAAGAGTCAATGGTTGTTTATTCAAAAGATCATGTTTAAATGAATTGTGGCTTAGTGCAATGTATCAATCCAATAATAGTTTCTTCATTTTTATGATGCCTTGGTTGGGTTACTGTATTGCCTTCATGACATAATATTTATTTTTCTCAACTTATTTTATTGTCAACAGAATTTTTTAACATTGTATTTCCTGATGGATGAATAAGACTAACTGATGCTTTTTGTCTAACTTGGAAATTCTGCTCCAAAGTTCTGCCTGCCTATGATTAAACACAGAGCACCATCTGCTGGCCATGTTCTGCCTAGCAACAGTCTTAAATTGACTAATTTCAAAGGTGTTTCAAAGTTAAAGGGTCAAAAGTTCTCCAGCCTCTCATACACATTTCACACTAGCCTATATATGAATCTAGTCAACGCTTTATAAATTCAATAACAAGCTATTAAAGCAATTAAAAATACAGCCCCTCAAGGCCTACTTATAATACATCAAAATTGCTAAGATGCTGAATCTCTAAAATATATCCCCCGCTAATGTATGGCTTTGAGATCATGGGGCCTGTCAAAAAGACAGAAAATTCAGCTCAGCACATTTCAGCCAATATGATTCATCTATAATCAGTATGTTAGTCTTACAGGTGACTCTTAACTTACCTCTCTCTTGTTATGCTTCCCAATTGTACTTGGCAGGCACAATAACAATGAGACAACTGCCAGAAAAGGAACTATCTCCAAAGTTGCAAACCCTTCCAAGCCCCCACAGCAGAGGGAATTTTGTCAGATATCGCTTTCATGAGAAGTTTCCAGGAATAAGAATCTACCAAATCTATAAAACAAAATTGCTGTAAAATATTAAAATCAAAGAAAACTGTTTTGTCTCAGGATAGGGCCAGGCAGGGCCACAAGTGTAATTTTGGCAAGATGGGGCTTATTCCCCTTGGTCTTCTCATGAGTTTTAAATTGGGTTCACATTGTCTTAAACTATAGTTTAAATAAACTACAATGGATTGAATCTACAAGCACACAATCAAAACTGAATAATCCACACTAGGAATGATTAGGGTTTCATGTCACACTAAGCCACCATGTGTTTTATTTAATGTGGGTATCGTACGTACGGGATGTATGCCCTACTAGTGTAGTTTATAAGCCATATCCTATGTCTCATATTCTTAGATCCTTGTTGCATAAATATGATTGTTTAGCCATAGTTTGTTGATTAGGCTGCACTGTTATACCATAATACAGAGGTGTCAAACTGCTGGCCTGCAAGCTGGATGCATCATAGCGAAACTGTGCCCACTCCATTGCCGGCAATGGCAAAAAAGTCACAATACATCGCGACACATCACGTGATATTGTGAGTTTGACACCCCTGCCATAATATATGGTTTTAAAACTTCCTTAGTTGGATTCATACTAAACCAAGCCAGTTTAATTCACACTGGTTGGATTCACAGAACCTACTTAGTTTAACTGAACAAGCTACAATTAAAATACTATGTAAACTCAGACCACAATATTTGGGCAAGTTTCTAGGTTCTAAGCAAAAGCTTACTGTGGCTTTTTATGTAACCACCATATCATTCTCTGAAGAGGCAATATCTCCTTGCAAAGTTCCCACATAGTCTGAGATCAGAAAGTTTAATAAAAGACTCCAGCTTTGTATTAGGAGCTTGCTAGAGATGGTACGTCACCTCAGACCTCACCTATAGCACAGGTGTCCAACCTTGGCAATATTAAGACATGTGGACTTCAAGTCCCAGAATTCCCCAGCCAGCATGGTTGTGTTTTTGCTTGGGACTTCAACAGTTTTATCTTTACCTGTTTATCAGGTACAACTGAAATGGGAACTGAGGCTTTAGAGCAGACAGAGCAACCTGCCTTCCTGACTGGTTTTTCATCTCTCACTCATCCTCCAGAACAATAAGCTCCCAAACCCTGTTAGCTGAGGTTCATTGAGAAATAGGCACATAATCCGGCAGCTGATGGAACAAGTGGCTAATTATATACTTAACGCAACAAGTTTTTTCCTCCGCCATCTGACTTAAATTAAAATTAAAACTGCATCATTAGCACTAAATGAATCTGTACATTGATGTTGCAGACCTAGTTGATCAAATCCACTCATAAACTAGTTTGACTGTGTTGCCCAAGAGAAAATGCACTCACAAGTAGTGAAAAGCATTGTTAAGTAATATCCGCAATTAACTGTGAAATGTTTGCTATAATAAAAACATATTATTTACAGGGCAATTATATCACTTTATACTTTTCTTTTTAAAAAAGAAAATGTATTGCTGCCTTTCTGATAGCGATACATTGGACAAACAGCCTTGGGACATCAGCCAGCAAAGGCATTATGATGATCTAACCCAGAGAAACTTAAAAATGTTTCCAGAACCACATGATTTAAATGAGCCGCCAATGTTTTCCAGTACAAAGAGTACTGTGAAAGGCTGAAGAAAGTTAAAAAGACATTTAGCTACATGTGACTTTTAAGATGTAAAGGAACTTCTCAGTCAACTAAAGGCCGATGGAACTTACTGTTAACAACAGCTGAAGGACCAGCTATAGCCTTTTTTACAGAAATTGCTCTCGCTAAATACATATTTTCAAGAAATGGTAAAAACAGGTGTAATTTAAGTTTGTAAGTATGATAATAACTATTCTGTGTGCCTTTTCAAAAAAAAGATATTAAATATTTAAACTTTGTGTTAAGAAGTCTTTTTCTGTGCTTGTCTTTCTTACATTCCTCTGCCTGACATATCATATGACAAAGATGCACAGAGGTCCTTAAATTGCACATAGTCCACCCCAGTGCTTTTTTTGTAAAAAAAAAAAAAAAATGTCGGAACTCATATACGTCACACAACCCGCCTTGCCTACTCTACAAGGTTCCATCCAAAAAAAGTGCTGGAACTCCGATCTGGGCGTTCTATGACAAAAAAAAAAAAAAACCTGATCCACCCCCAAAAAAGAGTGTACAGTATTCCACAGTGTTTCTTCAACAGTTGCCGCTAGAGCTATCAGGTCTGGGTTAAAATATGGAATGACCACTAGATGGCAGGAAAAAGAAGATTTGAACTCTCTTTTGCCATCTCTTGGTCATATGTATATTTGCAGACCAGATTTGGTCCAAGTTGTCAAATTGTAATGTTTAATTGGACAGATTATTAAATATAAGGGTAGTAAATTATATAAGGATGTTTACTTAACTTTGCTTCATTTTAATTAAACTTAAGCGAAACAAATTCAGCTTTTATCCTGGATGCATTCACTTCTTTGACTTTTCCTTCATGTACAATACTTGGAATCTAGTCTCCATTTGACCTGAAGTCATATTGGCACTCATTCAGGGGAACCCAGACTGTCTACTTGGCCCATCACCAATATAAGCCATCTATGCCTTTTTGGGTGCATGCATTTCCCAGCTTTGATTCAAAATGGCTCTTTTTCAACTACAGCCCTTCAGAGCAGATGGTCTTCTGCCTTTTGTTTCATTCTAATAGCAGCCCAGCACTGATAGGTGGCAGTGCCTGGGATATTTCCTCCACTCCAGTGGCTGGTTGCTTCCATGTGCAGCCAATTTGTCTTCAGTTTTTGGACTATGTTCTCCGTGGTTTTTTTTTTTTAATGGGCAGGGGATTTACAAATGTTAGCAAATTTCCCCCAACAATTTGGGTCCTTATTTTATCAACTTCGGAAGGATGAACGGCTGAGTCAGCCTTGAACCCCGTCAGGATCCAACTCCTGGCTGTGGGCAGAGTCAGCCTGCAATACTGCATTCTAACCACTGCACCACCATGGCTCCATCCATAATCTGGTGGTCCATATAACAATGGGCCATTAAGTCATGCCTTTCCTGTCTTTCCCTCTAGAACAGACGTGTCACACTTGTGACGTCATATGACATCGCGCAATGTATCAGGCCGGTTTTGCCATTGCCAGCAATGGGGTGGGCACGGCTTCCGGATGACGTCTCCGGCCCGTGGGCCGGACGTTTGACAGCCCTGCTCTAGAAGTCAAAAATCGCTTCAAACCTTATATCTCCCATTGGGTCCCCCTTCTATTTCTGCCCAGGACCCATTAGGTCCTCCCCTTGCTTTCTACCCATTATACATAGCACTGCAAAATTGTACTTGCCTACATTTTTGTTTTCAATCCGTCAGTTGCAACACAGGCGACAAAGTCTCAATGGATGCTATTTTTGGGGTTGCCGTGAATCTCAACCAGCCATTCTTTTTCCTACAAAAGAACTGTTTCTATGGATGTACAATGGAAGTTAGGAATATAGGAAGAATCCATTTCCTTTCCTTTGACCAATGTAGCATTACAATCACAATGCTATAATTTTAATATGGTTTCCCCCCCCCCAGAATCTCCAGTCTGTCTGAACTGTATTACATAGATAGAAGAATAAGAATGAAGACAGCCCAAGGGTAGGCAACCTCGGCTCTTTTAGGACTCATGGACTTCAATTCCCAGAATTCCTGAGTCAGCTATGCTGACTCAGGAATTCTGGGAGTTGAAGTCCATGAGTCCTAAAAGAGCCGAAGTTGCCCACCCCTGACCTAGCCTGTTCTTTTTCTCTCCTAAGGTTGCTGAGGGATCTACCTACTTCAGTCTCTACCTGTTGGTTCTCAGGGCCACTGAACTTTTTGACAGCAAGAGAGTCAGGACTCAGAGTATCAGAATGTGTATTAGGTGTAAAAAGGTTACAACACAGTAATGGCCTTATTCAAAATATGCCAATGGGCCTATAAAACAACTCTATGTTGCTTTTATTGAGCTTATCTCTGCTATTGAGTCCATTGACAGGTCTCAGCTATGGGAGAAACCAGCTGGGACAGGCTCATAGCTACATGTCTTATAAAGTCACTACTTACATTCCCATGGAAGCTTTACTTTATTTTAAAGCTCTGGTCAATATTATATATCAATAGCATCTTAAAAAGATTTGATGTGTAGTTTGCTGACCATCTGCATTTCCCCTGCTCCCACTAAAGCTATTATTTATTTATTTATTTATTTATTTATTTATTTATTTCTAATTGGCGTGAGCTTGTAAACTTCAGCTCATTATGGCTGAAGTTTTTTTTGCCCGTTTGTCGGGAAGAATTATAGTTTCGGGTGAACTGGTGCGTGATGAGCAAGGAGGTCAGCCTATCTTTTGTATTTGGCTCCATATGATTTGCAATGATGCCTTTTAAAACTAACTAACTATAGCAAGTTTTTCTGAAGACCATTATAGCTGAAGATCGTACTGTTTACCATTGTTATGGCTGGCTACACAGCCAGCCTGACATTTATAATAATAATAATAATAATAATAACAACAACAACAACAACAACAATAACAATAACAATAATAATAATAATAATAATAAAGTTGGAAGGGACCTTGGAGGTCATCGAGTCCAACCCCCTGCTCAGGCAGGAAACCCTACACCATTTCGGACAGATGGCTGTCCAGTCTCTTCTTAAAAACTTCCAGTGTTGGAGCATTCACTGCTTCTGGAGGCAGGTTGTTCCATGGGTTAATTGTTCTGTCAGGAAGTTTCTCATTAGTTCTAGGTTGCTTCTCTCCTTGATTAGTTTCCATCTGTTGCTTCTTGTCCTGCCTTCAGGCGCTTTGGAGAATAGCTTGGCTCCCTCTTCTTTGTGGCAGCCCCTGAGATATTGGAACACTGCTATCATGTCCCCTCTTGTCCTTCTCTTCATTAAACTAGACTGGATTTGGCATTTTTGTTTGCCTATCAAGACTTTCCTAAGGACCTGGGAGAGGCAGATGTTGGTGTTTAATATTAAATGTATCATGGACAGATGTAAGCTGTTCCAAGTAAAACTGCCTTTTGCAATTGTCAGTGCCAATGGTGTTCCAGATTTTGGGGATTGCATTGCATTACTATTGGTACTACCTTTGCTTCCTTTTATCACAACTGTTCTACTTTGGTTTGCAGCTGTTTATATTTTGTGATTCCCTCCAGTTCTTTCTCTTCTATTCTGCTTTCTCCCGGTATTGCAATGTCTGCTTTTCAGATTGCTTTGTTGTCTTTTGTATCAACAGTTATTGAATCTGGGGTGTTAAATTTCATTGCAGGTGGATATTAAGTATGAACTAGACCATATGTTTATCCTAAGATGTAGGATGATGTTGGCAAGACTAAAGCTGGATGGATCTAATCTGAAGATGCACAGGAAAAAATAACCTCTAGAAGATGAGAATCATCTTGGCTGTTTGCATTTATTTTGGGGGCGTTTTTAGTATTTTATTGTTTTTCACTGTTTAATTGTTTTATAATCTTAGAATTGTAAGCTGCCCACAGTCACTTGGTTGAGTTGGGTGGTTATAGAAATAGAATCAATGAATTATATAAATAAATAAATGAGAGGGGTAATATTAACCTCAATCTCCTTCCCCCTCTAAATAGGTGACAATTTGCCTTGCTTGACGAGGATGATAAGTGTTGTAGTCCTACCTAGCTGGGGAAGACTCAGCCATAACAATTTCAATGAAAGATATAAATAAGAATCTTTTGCAATGTTATTTCTCTTAACAGTTTCCACAATGGGCTGCAATTCTTTCTTTTTTCCTTGATGGCCACTTGTAACTTTCATTTTCATGCATCAGTCCTTTCTATTTATGTGTTTGAAACCAAACAGGATAGAAGAACACATATACATGTGTGTGTGTATCTGTGGGTCTGTGGGTCTGTGGGTCTACTGTACAGTACATACAGACATGCATACGTATATACCTATATTCTCTAACGAATTCCTGTATGTACAGTACATACAGACGTGCATACGTATATACATATATTCTCTAACGCAGCGGTTCTCAACCTATGGGTCGCGACCCCATTTGGGGTTGAACGACCGTTTTGCGGGGGTCGCCGGACACCACGGCCCGCCATTTTGTTTTTTTGTTTTTTTGTTTTTGTTTTTTTGTTGCACGCATGCCGCGCATGCGTGGTTCGGGCCGTCGTGCGCGCACCGCGCATGCGCGGATCGGGCCGTCACGGTTCGCCATTTTGTTTTTGCTTTTTTTGTCGCGCGTGCGCCACGCATGCACGGATCGGCACGGCCGTGCGCATGCGCGCACGTGCCGGGGTCGCGCCACACATGGGCGGGGCAAGTGGGGTCTCAACCTGAAAAAGGTTGAGAACCACTGCGTCTAACAAATTCCTGTATGTACAGTACATACAGACATGCATATGTATATACATATATTCTCTAACGAATTATGCTCAAATTGATGCAAAAACCTGCATGTTGTGGCATTTCCCCCCTTTTTATCCTCTTGCTATACAGAAAACTCTCCAAAGTACAGGACAGCAGCATATTCCCAAGTGCCTTGTTAGGAATTAAAGTAGAACAGAGGAACAGACTGAAGAAAGCCAGAGTAGGGTTTGTGTGTGGGAATTTGTTCCCCTTTTGCCCTAACCAGAAGTTAAATGGCTAAATTTCTTCCAAACATTAAAAGCAGTTTAGGGTGACAGCTGATGAGCCATTTTATATTTTCCACAGATTACTCAGGCAATCATTAAAGCGAGTGGTACATGAAAAACATAAGCAACTCCAGAAATGGAGGAATCACTTTGGTGCAAAAATAAACAAATAAATCTGACTCTTGTGCTGTGCAAATTAAGAAAAAAATATATCAGGCAAGGCACTTACTCAATGACATCACCCCAATGGCTTGAATTGCATTTGGCTTGAAAACTCCCAAGGAGTGGGATGTGAAAAAGAAAAACCATACAGTCCTGAGAAGCTTCAGTTTATTTCGCTTGAGATCAGCGCACTGAATTGACAAAAATGAGCAGCAAAGTGAAAAACACATGCTGCAAAATCGAGGACTGTTAAAAAAAGAGAGTGAAAGGGGTGGGGGGGGTTGGGATTTTTTTTCCTGTGGTGCTTCAGGCTAATGAATGCTACAACTGTCTCTTTAGCCAATACAGACATGCTTCTGTGCAGAATTTTCCTTGCTGCATCTGAGGGCCTTTTAAGAGACAACAGTGGCAACTATTGCCTCACCCTTGGGGTTAGCGGTACTGCTGACATACAATGATGCAGCGAAGGGGGGAGAAGCATAGACAGTATTCTGACCGTATAGCTCTATGTAACCTCGTATAGCTCTACGTAACCCTAACTAGAGAGCATGTATCAGTGTGTCAGTGGGAGGAGTCTCTAAAGGGCATTGGGAGACTTCCTGGACACAAGCCAGATTGGAATGTCTTTGTCTGAAAGAACCATGGGCCATCAGATGTCACCCGATAAGCCTGCGCCGTTATAAAGATGGTATGGAAGAGAGCATCATTCATTTACCTATAGGAATGGACAAAAGATGTATTTCCCAGAAGCCACAGCATGAATGCAAGTAATCTTTCTGATTAAAAGTATATTTTTGTTATGAAATCATTTCTATTGAGTTGTCTATCTGACTTGATTTAAAAGAAGGCATTTTTAACTCAGAGTCAGAATACAGAGTGTGTAGAAGTTCAAATTAACATTTAATCTCTGAACTTCTCCTTGTGAATATAAAGCCATTTAGTAGGGAGCAAGCCCCATTGATTCCTCCTAGGGATCTTGCACTCATATTGTGAGCACAACTGGGGAAGGGAAGCAGCCACATGAAAAACGATAGGACTGAGAGAAAGCATGCTGTGGGAAACTGCAAAGAGAGAAAAATCTGGCACATGAAATCTTTAGGAAATGGTACAATTCAATTAGACTAGACCTCTGATCTGGTCTATTTCACCCATCGCATGTGCTATGTTTCGGTTATCCAGGGTTGGAATATCCCACAGTTAGTTGGCTTCATGCAACATGCAGAGACATAAGTCATTGTTTATAAACCTTAACAGGTTTCTACAATATATAACAACAACAGCAGCAACAACAATAATAACAATAATAAGAGTTGGAAGGGACCTTGGAGGTCTTCTAGTCCAACCCCCTGCTCAGGCAGGAAATCCTATATCATTTCAGACAAATGGCTGTCCAGTCTCTTCTTAAAAACTTCCAGTGTTGGAGCATTCACAACTTCTGGAGGCAGGTTGTTTCAGTTATTAATTGTTCTAACTGTAAGGAAGTTTCTTCTTAGTTCTAGGTTGCTTCTCTCTTTGGTTAGTTTCCATCCATTGCTTCTTGTCTTGCCTTCAGGTGCTTTGGAGAATAACTTGACTCCCTCTTCTTTGTGGCAACCCTGCTGGCTCATATTTAAATGATTGTCCACTAGGACTCTGAGATCCCTCTCACAGTTACTACTATTGAGCAAGGTACTACTTATACTGTATCTGTGCATTTGGTTTTTCTTGCCTAAATGTAGAACCTTACTTTTTTCACCATTGAATTTCATTTTGTTAGATAACACCCAATGTTCAAGTCTGTCAAGATCCTTCTGTATCTTAAGCCTGTCTTCTGGAGTGTTGGCTATTCCTGCCAGCTTGGTGTCATCTGCAAATTTGATCAATTCCCCATTTATCCCCTCATCCAAATCATTGATGACGTTGAAGAGCACTGGGCCCAGAACAGAGCCCTGGGGCACCTCACTACACACTTTCCTCCATGTAGATGCAGTTCCATTGAGGACCATACGCTGAGTACGGCTGGTCAGCCAGCTACCAATCCATCTGGTGGTGATGCTGTCTAATCCACATTTTTCTATCTTATCCAGTAGTAGGTTGTGGTCTACTTTATCAAATCTTTCTCACCATAATTATTTAATCATAATTGGTGGCGTAGTGGTTAGAATGCAGTACTGCAGACTAACTCACTGCTCACTCCAAGAGTTCGAGTCTCACCAGCTCAAGGTTGACTCAGCCTTCCATCCTTCTGAGGTTGGTAAAATGAGGACCCAGATTGTTGGGGGCTTCCCATCAAAATGTATAAGCATTTATCTTTTTCTCACCCTTTTAAAAATAAACAAGCAATAATTAGAATGATGAAAGAATCATGTATGTTACAATAGGACGGGGGAGTCAAACTGGTGGCCCGCGGGCCAGATGCGTCACCCACCCCGACTCCGCAAAGGCAAAAAAGTCACGATACGTCATATGACATGATCGAGTTTGTCACCCATGCAATAGGACAACAACAACAACAAAACCCCATGAAATGAGATTGTCAAGAATCAGACCCAAGTACCAAAGATTCAAAGAACTCACTCTTCTTCGAGTATGGAAAAACAAAGGAAGAAATACAGTTTCCTCGTTCCAAATGAGGAATCTGGTTCGATAGTAAGTAAAACAGGAAGGGTTTCTTGTTGGAATCAACAGGAGATGCAATAAGAGTGGAGAATGCAGGTAGCCTGCAGTTTAAAATGCAGTAGTGTCATAGGAGGAAAAAAAAAACAGAATACAGACAACTTATAACAGAGGGGCCAAACTGCCGGCCCGCAGGCCAGATGCATCATGCCAAAAGCACGCCCACCCCATTACCGGCAATGGAAAAAGAGTCGCGATACGTCACGACACGTCACGTGACATTGCGAGTTTGACACCCCTGACTTATAATGTAAAATGCAATAGTGACATAAGCTGCTGTCACTGGCTGATCTGCAAAGCAGCTGGACACAGCTTTAGACCATAGTGGAGCCCAGCAGCTGCCTTTCTTCATTTCTGCCACCAACCAAGCACCATTCTCTGCCGTCAGCATAATTTGAGTTTTCTTCTTGCCAATTCTAGAAAGAATTCCTGCTCCAGAACACATATTTCATTTTCACGTTTATTCAAGTGGGAGAGGCATCATTATAATTCAGCGGCAGCTTTTTAAAAAATCGCTTTGGAATAATAATGACGATGGCTGAAATTAATTCCAGTCCTCTTGTAAATAAAGGATAGTGAAATTTATAGTTCCCTTTATTGTTTTAAGCATCTGATAACAAGTTATTTATAATGCAGTCTTACACTCATCCGTTTGGAACTAAATTCCACTGGTTCCAATGGGATTTGCTCTTAGGTCAGAGCATAGAACTGGAATATAAAATCTGTTTCTTTACTCATTTATAAAATATGTGTGGCTGGGTGAAGAGATGGAATTTCCAGCTCAAACAGGATGTACCCCACACTGTTCAGGACAATAATCTAAGCCCACATTCTTATATGTGTGTTCATTTCCTTTTGAATGAACCCTAAATAGAAAGAATTCCCTGAAGTTTTTGAATACAGCTGCTGTTAAGTCTCTGCTTAAGTGCTCTTCTGAATTAGGACATATTAAAAAGAGAAAATCCCACCTGGATCAGCCTCATTCACTTCAGTATTCGATTCATGCATCAAGTACCTCTAGGTCCACAGTGTTTCTCAACCTTGACAATTTTGAGGCATGTGGACTTCAACTCCCAGAATTCCACAGCCAGCAATGCTGGCTGTGGAATTCTGGGAGTTGAAGTCCACATGCCTTAAAATTGTCAAGGTTGAGAAACACTGCCCTAGGAAATCAAGAAGCTGAATATTAGTTTGAACTACCAGCTCTTTCTAATCTTCCCAGCAATTAATTTTGACATACTGCTTAGGAGTATACTGCTCCTAATACAGATAATCCTTGACCTATGACCATAGCTGAGCACCAAATTTCTGTTGCAAAGCAAGACAGTTGTTAAGTGAGTTTTGCCTCATTTTACAAACTTCTCTTAAGTCAGGGGTGTCAAACTCAATTTCATTGAGGGCCGCATCAGCATTGCGGTTACTCTCGGGGGGGGCGGGTGTGTGTGGCCAGGGTGGGTGCGGCCTACTGGGTGGGCATGGATGGAGTGGGTGTGGCCTACTAGGTGGGCATGGCCAGCTCTATATCGTTCGTGTCAATGGTGCCTGTGGGGACCTGGGCAGGAGTGGGACAGATCTGAGGGTCTCCGGCAGAAGGGGGTGGGACCAGGACAAGTGGAGGAGTCTCACTGTTCCTCTCAGGTCATGTGGGGGGGGACTGGATGGTGGTGCAGGCTGTACGGAGCCCTGGGCAGCAAAGGTCAAATGCCCAGCCTGGCCCTCGAGCACCCACGGCACCAAGCCCAGCCTCACTTCCCCAAGGGGGTGCCCAGCTGCACTTACCTCCTTCTCAAGGCTGCTGCTGCTGTGCTTGCTCTCCTTAGCCAGGTTGTTCATGATATGTACAAGGGCAAAGTCAGAGGGTGGCCCATTCCCTCTCCATGGGAGGAGACCCAGCTTTGTATCCTTAGCTTCCTTAGCAATAAGATGGGAGACCCCCAGGTGGGAAAATATTTGAGATGAGGGAGAGAGAAAAACAGCAAGAAACGCAGCTGGGGAGGTGTCACCCTTCGTGAGGAATGAAGAAATGCACCAACGCCTGGAGGTAATCAGCACATGGCCCTCACGTACTTCACATATCTGGCTTGATGGGCTCTGGGGGAGGGGATGCCATGAGCAGCATGAGAGTCAACATTACCTGCGCAATGCCACCCAGCCCCCAGCCTGCCTGGTTTTAGCAAGCAGCGGGGCACTCTCCTCACTGGTTCCTCGCTGTTTCCAGGCGGCCTTGTGGAGCTAAGACTGAATGCGTTTCAGCATAGATGGCCACCACAAAATTGTACATTGGCTCCCTCCTGGCCGGCCTGGGTCAGGGCCAAGGCAGCAGGGGCTGTTCCATCACTGTTTCCAGGATGCCTTCACAGGCCACATGAAACCACTTCGTGGGCCGCATCCGGCCCCCGGGCCTTGCGTTTGACATGTCTGCCTTAAGTGAACCTCTGCAGCTGTTAAGTTAGTAACACAGCTGTTAAGTGAACCTGGCTTCCCTGTTGACTTTGCTTGTCAAAAGGTTGCAAAGGTGAGCCCATGACCCCGGGATACTGCAACCATCATAAATACATTCCAGTTGCCAAGGGTCCAAAATTTTGATCACGTGAACAATCGGGATGCTGTAATGGTTGTAAGTGTGAAAAATAATCACGTCACTTTTTTCCAGTGCTGTTGCAACTTCAGATGGTCTTTAAATGAATGATTGTAAGTTGAGGGCAACCTCAACTTACCATTTTGAACATAGCCACTGAATCTCAGGAATGGGTTTAATTTTTCTAAAGCTACACTGGTAATCATCCATACAACGGTTGGTGTAAATTTCATCATTTATTTGTCACCTTTACATCCTTCCCTCTTAAAGATCAGCTCAGTTCTTTCAGTTTTACCCCCACGACAATAGTATTGAGATAGGTTGGGCTGAAAAAGAGTGGATGGCCCAAAGCGTCCAAATCAGTTTTCATGGTGGACTGTGTGCTTAAGTTGGGTCCCTTTGAACCTACTCCAACCACCAGGAAATACTTCCTTTTATTAAACTGGAACTGTCCTTCTTTCAGCTTCATTGAATGATATCAGGCTCTAGTATCATCCATTTTCTCCATACTGTGTATAGTTTTATGCTCACCTGGTTCAAAGCTATGTTATTAATTAAAGTCTTATTGTACCTCTTTGTGACTTTCAAATCATGGGTGATTTAATAACAAAAAACAAAACAAAAACAAACCAGTTATTTGTTCAGCTGTTCATGCACAAGCTGCCAATGAATCATGCTTATTTGGATATAAATCCAAGGGAACCGATCCCGCCGTAATGCTGACTCACCAACAAGCCAAGAAACTTCCTTTCTTCTCATACATCAGTTTCAAAATCAATGCAAAATCAATGTTTTCCTCATACCTTCAGTTGGTTTAACTCTAGAATGTAGGAGCTGCTTAAGCCATCATTTATTGGTTCATGTGACAATGTGGAGAAGACCTCCACAAACAAATATTTGCTCAGCTCATCCTTCACATGAGGATAGAAGGGAATGAATCATAGAGTCATATAATCAGGAGAGACTTCAGAGGCCTTCTAAGTCTTCCAAATGCATTATTGAAGTTTAGATGCATTCCATATCATCAGGTTTCAGTATTGCCAACAGTTATTTCTCCCCCTTCACATACTAGAGCCTGGTTCTCCCTGTTTGTTCCCCATATTCTGTGCAATAGCGCACAGACATCTGAGCCTTTTAGAACTGTCTTTTTTAGGTTTGCCTGATGCATCTCCTGTATATTCCTAAGTGCTTCTTCCAGGTTTAGGACATTCTCACTTTGCCCCAGCCACCCACCTCAGTTGATTGACAGCCAGTTTTCCCCTCCGCTGGCCCTCCCCCAGTGATTCTCCATGGCCAATGGCCCACCGGCCCTCTGCCCCCAGCCTTTCGTCCCGGCCCTTTCCCTCAGGGACTGTTTGACCCAGGCCTTTGGCTGCACAGGACAATGGACCACCAGCCAACTGGTGGCGGATGGCAGCGAGCAATCGGCAGCAGGCTGTGGGGAGGGCAGCACACCATCACGGGGGACATGGGGAGGTGCTCTGGGCAACTGGCAGCAGAGGGCCAGGAGACCATTGGCTGGGGAGAATCACTGGGGGAGGGCCAGCAGAGGGAGGAAGCTGGTTTTCAATTGGCTGAGGTAGATGGCTGGAGGTGAAATGGGCACAGCCACTGGTGGGCGCCTAAATGTCCCATTCCACTTCTTCCTTTTCACTACTTCCTTCATTGTTGCAAGGTTTACTGCCTTTAGACATATGCTGTGAGTATAGTTCTGAATATTGGATGATTGTTGATTGTGGTGTGACTGATGAGTATGTGTGGGGTTTTATTTTTAATGTTTTTTGTTCGGATTTAGATTAAATTGTTTTATATATATGTTGTGAGCCGCTCCGAGTCTTCGGAGAGGAGCGGCATACAAATCCGAATAAAATAAAAATAAATAAAAATAAAATATTGGTCTCTCTCTCTCTCTCTCTCTCTCTCTCTCTCTCTCTCTCTCTCTCTCTCTCTCTCTCTCTCTCTCTCTCTCTCTCTCTCTCTCTCTCTCTCTCTCTCTCTCTCTCTCCTTCCTAGTTTAAAGCCTTGCAGGTGTCCTGAACAAGATGCCTTTCCAAACACTTTAGTGCAGCTCATCTTTCACCAGAAGCCCTTCCTGTAGATGGTGTAGATCATGGTCCAGTAATCTTCAGATTTTTTTTTTATGGTACGTATCATACCTTGAGCCAGAGGTTCGCTTTCAGAATCCCCCTTTCCTTCCTCAGACCTTAAATTTTAGCTGCAAGTATGTAAGAAATAGCAATAGCATTTACACTTACATATCACTCTTAGTGCTTTACTCTCTAAGCGGTTTTAGAGAGTTAGTATGTTGCCCTCAACAATCTGGATCCTCTTTTTACCGACCTTGGAAGAATGGAAAGATGAGTCAACCTTGAGCTAGTCAGGATCAAACTGCTGGCAGTCAGCAGAATTAGCCTGCAATACTGCATTCTAACCACTGCGCCACCAGGGCTCTTGGTGGTGAAGAAAACACCACTTACGCTCCAAACTCCTCTGCTTCCTGCCTAGCTCATCTCTTGATATATTTTCCAGTATCCTTATGTTCCAACATCTCTGAAAAGAGGGATAATGATTAGTATGCTTGATTAGTCAGGTCACCATTTCTGTCACATTCTAGATCACACCTGGGAGGCAACATCTTCTGATATCATGTCTAGACTGCAAACTACTAACTGCTTCTCTCAGCAGTGTGTCATTCTTCCTCACCACATCTTTTTTCCCCCCTTTGAGACAGTCATCAGATTCCTCACCTCTGTGCAAGCTCAAGCTTATCTCCTTTCTCTGGAAGACTTGGTAGAATCCATTTTCCTGAAACCTATGACTCACCCTTCGCGGGGATGATGTGAAATTTATTCCACAGCTCCAGCAACATTCTCTTAGAACAAGGGAAAACTCTTTCATTGGTTGATCATATTGCTCCTGCTGACTGCTTATTCTACACCATCAACACATTCCTTCTAGTCCAGTGGTTCTCAACCTTTTTAATGCCGCGACCCCCAACCGGTCGTAAGTCGAGGACTTCCCAACTGGTCGTAAGTTGAGGACTTTCCCTGCCCAGGAGCGCCGTGCATGCACGGTGCCACCCCCTGCGCCAGCCAAGGCGTAGCTGGCAAGGGGCAGCGACGGCGCAGGGCGACCACTGGCTGGGCCACCAGCTGGCCCAGCCCAAGGGAGGTAAGGCACCCACCGGGCCCACGCGCGCCAGCAACCCTCCCTGCGCTCGCCGGCCTCCTACCTCCCACCCCTGGCCCTCTTTTACTTACATTTTTAGTAGTTGCTCAGCAGGGAGGGGTGGAAACTTCTACACAGCTTGCCTTCGCTGCAGACAACTTGCAGCACCGTTTGCAGACTGAAACTTTTGGCGGGCTCAGCAGGGAAGAGACAGCCTGGACAATTCCTATTGGCTTTTGAAAGCCAATAGAATTAGACTCTGTTCAAGAGTCTATTCTATTAGCTTTCAAAAGCCAATATGATAAGAGGGAGTAGCACAGCTAAGAAAAAGGGGGGAAAATGGCAGACTGCATTGTTTAGTGACCCCCGTGAAATGGTAGTTCGACCCCAAATGGGGTCGCGACCCACAGGTTGAGAACTGCTTTTCTAGTCCAAAGGATAACAGAATATCAGAATAAGAGATTTAGAAGGGACCTTGGAGGTCTTCTAGTCCAATCTCCAGCTGAAGCAGGGAACCCTGTATTATTTCAGACAAATGGTTGTCCAATCTCTTCTTAAAACTTCCAGTGTTGGAGCATTCACAACTTCTGGGGGCAAGTCATTCCATTGACTGTTTATTCTTACTGTCAGGAAATTTCTCCTTAGTTTCAGTTTGGTTCTGTCCTTGATTAGTTTTGCTTCTTGTCCTGCCTTCAGGTGCTTTGGAAAATAGGTTGACCCCCCTCTTCTTTGTGGCAACCCCTCAGATATTGGAACACTGCTATCAAGTCACCGCTAGTCCTTCCTTTCAGACATACTCAATTTCTACACACATCTGGATTAGACCTTTGATAAAAGAGTAGTTTTCTGGAAAGCTGAAGTAAATGGCCTTGTTTTAGTCAAGTGATTTGTGGTCTGTTATTTTACTGTGGGTTTTACAATCCACTTTGGCTGTATATAGTACCTATTTGTCTCATGTAATGCACATGCCAAAAACAATTGGAGTTTCGAAGTCGGAAACATTGGGCAAGTTCCTTTGCATTACTACCAACAATGAAACTGGATCACAATGAGAATATTCATTTCAAGTGTCAAATCTGAAGTCCAGTAGCAATTCAAGTTGTTTGCAACCTGGAGACCTCATTTTCTAACAGTGCCTTATGTAGCGAATACATAGAAATTAATGTGTCGTATGGCATTGACTTAGGTGAATTTCGCAAACATATGTGAGAACTTTGACCACCCTAGACAAAAGGAGATTGCCACCAACTTTTTTTTTAACCAATGGGAGAGAAATGTATCTCTCGCTAATGCAGTGTTTGTTCAATCAGTTTGCTGGTATTTCCCTGATACCGTAGGAAGTCCACTGTTACACAGGAAAGGCATTGTTCAGCTGGAAGAGTCAGTTGCCCATCTTTTTGGCACTCACTGGGCAATGTTTCCAGTTGAATACAGTTTTTCTTTTGTGAGAAGTGCCAAGAGGAAGGAAAGCTTTCCTGAATAGTTCCCATTTCCTCTTCAGCTTTTGAACTCAACTTGATTGGGGGAAACCCAAACTAAAATTCAACTATTTGAGGGCCAGATCCGTACTCAGTAATACTCCCAAAAACTGCAGGCTCAAGATAAACACGTTAACATTTTACAGCCATGTATTAATTGTATTATTACATCTACATTAATAACCACACTTTATTATGTTAATGTTATGCATTGTTATGTTAAAGTTTTAGTCAAATGTGATCCATTTGACCCAAGGTTTCTGGAGGGCATTGGCAGCTTAAAGATTTGAGGTTGTGTAACTTTGGATCAGATGCTCAAAAAGACCACAAATTTATGTGATTTGCTTTTTCCAGATTCTGTGAAAGCCCCAACTCTTCTTTGTTTCTAAAGCCCTCTTTCAGATCTTTATATCTCACTTTTAGTCTGCTTCAGTATGCTGATTTAGTACTTTGGAAAGGAACTATCAAGAGTGTGCGAGAGTTTCTACACATTCAAATGTGTCTCCTCCTCCCAAATGTAGGCTCCATGTCATTCCAATTATACAGAGAAGATACTATGAGCACAGCAACCATTTCCTTCAGATGTAGAAAAACTTGATGGGAATTTTCTATGCAGGAAACTGGAAAGGAAGGTGCTGGTTTAAAACCAGACATTATAGAAGTGATGGTTGAAAGCAAAGGGGAAATTGTTACATAATTCCTCCTACATGGCCACCTACATGATATACACAGCCACTTTTGCCCACTCTGTGGAGTCATTTTGAAGATATTTAATCATAGTTTCATTATTATGCCTTGGAAGCATTCTATGCACTATTTATGTTTCTAAAACTATCTCACTTGTAAAGATTAAATCATCTTCATTTGCAGCTTTGGTATTTCTTTTAATAGAACTAGATATCTGTTGGGAGAAATGAGAACAGACATATCAGTTCAGCTCTGTGGTTCTTCCACTAAAGATGTTGCAAACTGGTCCTAGCTGCATAAGTATGTCTCCTAAAAAGTTGCAACAGGTTTTGAAAAAGAGCAGATTTTCTTTTTGTAACATTATAAATGTCACTCATTATGGTGGGACACAAATGATTATGACATACCACACTAAATGGCACAATAGTTTCAGCGTGAAGCCATCATATCAAAAAGTTGCCACCAGCACTGGGACTGGTGATTATTCTTTGATGAGATGTTGATCCCGCTTTAAAAGTTGGCAGGAAGCAATCCAGGGACACAATTTACCCACATCTGAGTTAAATGTAAGTCTGGAAGATTTGAGGAATGGCTACCAAGGTAGAGAAATAAAAGTCATTTTTGATTGGTTATTTGGATTCTGGTTCCAGAAAACTCAAGACTATTTCTTGCTGATTGACTTTTTAAAAAGTGTTGCATGCCCTTCAAAACAGATGCACATTTAAAAATCAAGACCTGTATTACAATATTCGGAAGAGAGTGAACTCTGATTCTTGCACTAACCCAGATGGTATAAATTGGGTCAGAACAAAGTAGTATCCAGAGCAGGATAGTCAGAGATTAATTGCTCAACACATCTAAAAGGACTTTTATGAGTCTTTGTTTACTAAATGCAGCTAGAAGATTCTCAGCCTTTTAGAAATAGATCTCTGTATAAAGCAATAAAATGCACTTCAAAAATAAATGCCAAAGAATAAAGAAATATTTCTGGGTTAGATAAGGCAGGTTTGGTACTCGCTGCTCTGACCAATAAGTATTTACAGTATGATAGTTAGAAGCAACTTTACAATAAAATGCATCAACATCAAAGACCCAGAATTTTATGTCTGAAAGTCTGAAGGAAGCCAACAGTTTTCCCCCCAAAGAATTTAACATAATTTCCAAGGGTAAGCGCATCCAATCCATACTTTCTATTTGGTAAATAGATTGGCAGGTTTTTACATTGTTTAAAATATGCAAGATCTATCTGACTACATGTTGAACTGGAAGAACAGGAATGTACCGAGTGAGATTGCTGCCAAGTCTCATTCTGTCTTCAAACCACATTCAGACACAGCTACTGTCCATCTCTGCCCGACGCATCATCCAGAAATAACAAGATGACTTACAAATGTGTTCTAAATGTAATTGTCCTTATAATCCCCAACAATCAGAATGATGGCTGTTAAAAACACAGAGAGAAATGACACCTGTGAATACAATCAAAACATTTAATATCTAGCTTTCACCAGCTGGCAATCAACTTTTCAGAATTAAATGATAATCTCATAATTTTTTTAAAAAAAAATCACGTTAACATATTGCCCACAGCTGAGAGTTTTATAGGTATCAATATAATTATATGACTTTTTTTTAAATTTAAAACATTCAGTAGGAAAAAAGAGATAAAATATAATAGGTAAAACACGGAAGGAGTCTTTTTTATTTTTAAAAGAACCTTTATCTTGCAGAAAACTTGTGTCTCACACTTAAATAAGGTAGTAATAGATTTAGAGCAGTCTTCTTCCAATTAGTTTGTAGATGTTTGGGACTGTAATTCCAATACCCCACCCCCAACCACTGGGAATTCTAAATCCTGGGTCTTTGACTTGATTCCAACATTTAGGTACAAAATAAGAATGAGCAAATTAAAGCAATATAATTTTAGTGAGAGAAATTAAAATATATTCGTACTTATAACTGTTGTGAAGAGTATCAGAGGACACTTCTTTATATCTTTTTTTCTTCCTTTTCTGTTCTTCAAATTTTCTTCTTTTCTTGCAATGTTTGCTTCTTTTTGACCTTTTTTCTCCTTTACTTTATATTAGTTCTTATCTTCTTGTTCAAGCATTTAAATGTATGTATGTATGTATGTATGTATGTATGTATGTATGTATGTATGTCTTTTAAAATACTAAAAATGCGAATCCTGGGCATTATGTTAACCCAATAAAAGAAAAAACGAACACCAGAATATAATAAACCAGACTGTTTAATATAAACAAGCCTGTGGTTAAGAAGAGTCACTAAGCTTTCGTCCGGCCAAAACTGCCGGCGTCATCAGAGTTAGAATAGAAGGAGATTGGGAAGGCAGCTCATATAGCCTCCTGCCTCTGCACTCGGCTCCTTGAGCACGTCATCGGCCCATTGATTGTATTAATCCGTATCGTGCAGAGGTGTTTTCAATATATATATAATGAGAACATTAGATGCAGTAGCTACCACCAGCTTTTAATACATGATATTTCAACACAACTACTTTACCAACACAACAAATCCTTACACTTTGGCATAAGTACATTTTTTTTTAGTAAATTGGCAATGCGCTTATAGTGGTGTGTGTGTGTGTATGTGTGTGTGTGTAGTAAGAGGCTGTCTTTCAGTTATCTAAGTTTCCCGTAAATATCAGTTTTGCTTTCACAACCTGTTATCCTTGAAACATCTAGTCAGAAGGAAAGTCCTTGCAGGCCAGAAAGCTCTACTTCTACTTCTGACAAAATCCCAAGGTTATACTCAAGCTGGTAATATGTACTAAATTATAGCAGATTGAATATCAATTTTATTTGGAATTGTGTGTGCGATTGTGGCCTTCCCTCCTCCACTTTTCCCAAATAAATTCATTTTTACATTAACTTGATTGTTGTCTTATGCAGAACTACATCCAATCTGAGAAAGCTCTATCTCAAGGGTCTAATCCATCACTAAACAAAATCTCAGCCTCTCTCTGAAGCCTTGTCCCCATCTGCATCTTCTCAGCCTAGGTGCAGCAATTCTTGTCTTTTTAAGAAAAAAGGGGGATCAGTCAGGCCAACCCAACTTCAATCAAGACTCAATCAATCTCTGCCAGAAACAACTCTCAAGTACTTAGTCTGGAGAGAGTATGTATAGATGGATGGAGGCTCCCCACATTCAGAGCCCTTTCAAGCACCAATAGCCTGATGCTTCATTTACCCTGTCCTTTTCTCCTTAAAAAAGGAAGTTCTATGGTCACATAAAGATTATTGCATCCTAGCAAGTTTCATTGTCTGGGCTGTTGGGAAAAAGATGGAGTTCTGTCTTATTGAACAAAGGAGCAGAAGCTGCGCGTAGCTTCTGGACTACAAACTTGTGGCCTAGGGCAGAGGTCCCCAATCCCCAGTCCGTGGACTGGTATCGGGCGGCAGCATGCCAGCATCCGGTCCACACAAACAAGCAAAGCCCCGTCCGCGGGATGCAGGCAACAAACAAAACCACACAAAAAACCCCTTTCTTCACGGAACCGGTCCCTGGTGCCCCAAAAGGTTGGGGACCTCTGCCCTAGAGAAATGCTGCTCTAGAAAAAGGCACCAATAGCCAGTAGGACTTCCTACAGGCAAATAAAAGTCCCACTTGTTTTTCAATAGGATGACACATTGGCTCTTGTGGTGTAAACCCTGTAATTGTTAGCAATTAAAACAGGTAATTATAACTTGTCTATCTTAACAGCTGTACAGGAAAGTATATATAATGTTCAGCTCATAGAACAGGACATTTTGTAATTTTATAAAAACAAAAGAGTTTGACATGTAATAAGCTTTACTGTACTTGCAAGCCCAGCCCTGAAAATAAAAGAATTGCAACAGTGGTGAAATGTTCACAGTGCCAAATGAAAAGAAAATCATATCTAGGATTTTGTTCGTTTGCCAAATCACACTATACTGATGACTAGCAGATGCTTTAAATAATGATGGGTGGCTACTAGCATAACCAATCTCATTACATGAGGATATAGAATACAGCTGACTGAACTGGAACACAGCCAGCGCTGACTATTTACAACTGGTTGTATTTGGATCTCCAAGAATAAGCTGTTTTGATGAATCAGAGCAAGACTGTTGATATATTTTTCTCTGCTCAAACTTTTTGTGTTGGAATTGCCACCAAATCTACTGATCCTCCAGTATTATTACTGGCAAATCACTGCATTCCCCTGGTTCTTATGAAATAATACATTTCCAGCCTGAGTTTACACAATTATTAGCTAAATTTAATATATTCTATCCAACTTTTCTTCCAACTCAGAACTCAAAGTAGCATGTATGGATTCCCAGACTTGCTTGCCTTCAGCCGTATGGTTCTATGATGTTCCTTCATACCAACCCAACTCAATGTCCCTGAGATCTGTTGAGTGGCAATTCTCATAATACTGACTAGGACTGATGAGAACCAACAGCCAACAAATTTTAGCGGTACCAAATTGATGTTCTATTAAAATTTCTCATATGCAGTCATTTTATCACAAATACTTGCTCTAGATCAGGGATTGGCAACCTTAGCTCTTTTATGATTCTTGGACTTCAACTCCCAGCATGGCTGGCTCAGGAATTCTGAGAGTTGAAGTCCATGAGTCATAAAAGAGCCAAGGTTGCCTACCCCTGCTCTAGATTAGGTCCCCCCATTTGCAGCCTAAAGCTATAACCTAGAATTATTAAACAATATTTAGATCAGGGCTCTTCAAACGTGGCCCTTTTCTGACTTGTGGACTTCAACTCCCAGAATTCCTCAAGTCATAAAAGGGCCAAGTGTGAAGACCCCTGATTTAGATATTCATTATCTTATTTATGTATTAGATTTATATCCCATTACCTTTATGTACAGAAACTTAAGGTAGCATACAATAGGTCTCTTCTCCTATTTTTCTCTGCAATATGATGTAGATTGGCTTGTAAACCAACCCTTTGATAAAAGGATATAATAAGCTAATAATATTTAAGATCAGAATTCTGCTGAAGGAGTGCTGTGATTAGAATGCAGTACTGCAGGCAAAATTCTGCCAACTGCCAGTTCGATCCTGACCGGCTTAAGGTTGACTCAGCCTTTCATCCTTCCGGGGTCATTAAAATGAGGATCCAGATTGTTGGGGGCAATATGCTGATGTTGTAAACCACTCAGAGTGTGCTGTAAAATACTATGGAGCACTATATAAGTCTAAATACTATTGCTACAATTCTTTAGGAAATGAACATATTTCTGAATCAGAAAATGCTATATCATTTGTCATTTTGACAGCCAATAGCTGTTTTCCTCACCCTGTCTGCCTTAGCATTCCTAGATTTAACTGAGAATCTTTTTTCTGGAAATTTCCTTTAATAGTAGCAATATAGTCCAAGGTTACTTAATAAATTTTGTAGCCAACTTTTATTTATTTCTCTAAGAAAATTTATGTGGCTGCCAACTCATTCTCAGTGACTCTGGATGGCTTACAAAAATAGAGATTGGAACATGTACTAGCCTAGCACACTAATTCTCATGTAGGAAATCTGCAAATCTGTAAATATGGTGTAGTACAGCGACAAAAACTTTTAAGCAATTGGCCTTAGTTTTCAATGTTCCATAGTAAAAATTGATCTGCAACTTAAGATCAACTCAACTATCTTAGGAGGTATCAGTGGGAGGGAAATATTGGGGCTGAACGTGGGAAGCCTTGATTTAATCTCTGATGAGGCATCCACTTTACCACATATTTTAATATGTAATTATTCTGCATGCCTGAAATATATAATAATAATAACTTTATTGTCATTGTGTGTGTATACACAGTATACACATACAACAAAATTTACATGACACCCAAAGACCAGGTCCCACACACATAATCCCCAAACACACTCCCACCCACCACAATTCCCCACCCGAAAACCACCCACCCATATCATTAAGGAAAATAAGTTACAATATCAAATAATATTTAACATTATTTTATTATATTTGAATCCTCCTTTACTCCAGTAGTAATAAAGATGATCCCATACTTTTTTGCATTAAATCATTAAATCACTCCCTCTTTTATCTTCACAACAATTTCATGAAATAGGTGAAGTTGAATCAGTCCAGGATTACTAAATAAATTACACAACCAACTAGAGATTGGAACACGTCCTAGTCTAACACACTAATTCTTATGTGGGAAATACAAATCTGTAACGTTCCATATGGTTTTACATATTTTCACAGTAATTAATTTTACATTTTTTCACAGTAATTAAAAGACAATGGCAACTTCCCAATTTAGCATGGAATGTGGGCATGATAGGTAATTTTAGTACCTGCTAATTATGACACTGATCTGCAAAAAATAAATAAATCTTTGGGTGGTGTTTAAGCCCTCATGTCTTCTTTTTTTAAGTTATCTCAACATTTTAGTGCAAATGAAGAAGTTTGAAGATCCTGAAATTATAGATCTGCGCTTCTTTATATTGTTCACTAGACACTTTTGAGGTGATATCTGTGCAATCCTTATTTATCTATGTAAAATTATGTATGTATGTGTGGGTGTATGTGTGTGTGTGTAATTTTAATTACAATACTAAAATCTAATAAAGACTAAAATGGAAAATGTATAGGGAAAAAAATGAAAAGTGTAAAAGATTTAAAACAGAATAAGTCCATTAACTGATACCAGAAATAACAACATCTTATTTTAACCTCAATAAAATAAACTAACCTTATATTCCTTCCTGGTAGTGGCGCAGTGGTTAGAATGCAGTATTGCAGGCTAATTCTGTTGACTGACAGGATTTCGATCCTGACCGGCTCAGGTTGGCTCAGCCTTCCATCCTTCTGAGGTCAATAAAATGAGGACCCAGATTGTTGGGGGCCATATGCTGACTCTGTAATCTGCTTAGAGAGGGCTTTAAAGCACCATAAAGTCTTAAGTGCTATTGCTATTTTACTTCTAACATTCTTAATGGTTAAGGTGCTGGCCTAGAAACAAGGAGACTGAGGGTTCTAGTTCCACATGAAAGGCAGATGGGGGACTTTGGGTCAATCACTCTCTCTCTGTCCAACTCACCTCACAGTGTTGTTGTCGTGTTAAAATAGGAGGAAGTGTGAAGAAGTATTAAGTATGTTTGCTGCCTTCAGTTATTTATAAAAGCAGGATGTAAATCAATAAACAAAAATATTTAGTTCATTCAAATAATGTTATAGAATATTATTTCTTTTCATTTCTTCTTTATCCCTTTTCACAAAGCTCATCAAAGCTTTAAGAAGCCTCTTTTGTAAATCAGAAAGAATTATCCAGGCCACTCTTCGTTTATTACCTCTATTTCCCTTTTGATTTTTAAAACAAAAACTAGTTCCTTTTGCATTTCTAGTGCAACATCCTTCTCCATCTTATTTTTATAACCTGTCATTTGTAGATCCATTTTCAATGCCTTCTCTGTCCTGTCAAATAGAACTTGTTTCTCATCCGTCATTTTTTCCATAATTTTTCTTGACACGGTCTATCCATAGAAGCAAACATTGCTGTTGAAATTATGGATACTATTTCAAAAGTGTTCTTCAATATTTTCAGTGATAAAGTATTCTGCCTCATTCTATACATCCAATTAGTGGTTAATCAGGCTTATGTATTTTTCTTCTTTCAATAAATCTTTAGTCTCTTTTAATGTCCAGTGTTTAAAATTACTTACCTTTATTTTGTCTTGGAAAAAAATCCAAACAAAACTATTTCCCATGAGAATAATTTTTTATAAATAATTCCAAACTCACTCTGAATAAGGCGTCTTCCGCATTGGCCTTCAAGGACACTTACAACAATTAAGTACCATATTCCTCTTAGCTTGTATATCTGCATAATTTATATTAATGTAATTACTACTTTAGCTTCAGATATTTTAGCAAGAGACTCATACATGAAAAGTGTTTCCTTCAATGATATGTTCCAGATAGATCAAAACTTTTTCTGGAGCATTAAAGAAACCAGGCTCAGTAGAGAGAAGAAGACTTTAGTACAGTGGTGGCAAACCTATGGCATCCATGCCAGAGGCGGCACTCAGAGCCCTCTCTGTGGGCACGTGTGCCATCACCCCAGTCCTGCCTCCCCCGTGGCCCCCTCCTCAACAGCAGCCCCCCTGAGGAGAGTTGCCCCCAGACGAGGCCTGCACGGAGCAGCACAGCCAAGGACATGGCAGCCGGGCAGCGGAGACAAGACTCTGCCCTCATGCCCCGTTGCATGCAAATGTTGCTGCGGGGCGCGGGTTGAGGGTGTGGCTGCCATGGTGCTGCTGGGCCACCTGGGCAATCTGCTGCGATGGGCCATGGACGCGGTAGGTGTCTCTGTGGGTGGGCGGGGTGGGGGTGGGGCCGGGCAGGGGCAGAACGGGGGATGGGTGGGCGGTTTTTTGGGCACTCGGTCTCTAAAAGGTTCGTCATCACTGCTTAGGACATGGGTGTCCAATCTTTTGGCTTACTTGGGCCACATTGAATGAAGAGGAATTGTCTTGAGTCGTATATAAAATATATAGTTAATGTATATAAATAAGAAACTTTCTTTTTTTTATGATTTTCTGAATCCATATTACTAGCTGGGCAGCATGTGTCCTGTGAGCAAAGTTCTACATTTGGTACATAACGCAGCACTGATATTATAGTTCTTAACTATTTGGATAAAGTCATTTATAATCATCTACAGAGTTTGTATATGCCTAACTAAAAGGCATATAATAGCTGAACTTTGCCATTTGCCTAAATACTCTTAGTGTCATTGGATATTTGCATTATAAGCTATCACAAATATGTAGAAATAGATGACACAGAAACCTAAACAGCAATGGCTTCCAGTCATTAAAAAAAATTAAGAATAGCCATTGTACTTCTCTTTATAAATCTCAGGTTTGTATTCCAATGGTTTATTGCAGAAATCTATGGTAGAGAAAATGACCTCTAAAGATTTAATAACCTTAATCTGCTCTACTGAACTCACATAATTATTTTAATGAAAACTATAACCTTCATCTTATTACAACATATTTGGAGTTTCTATTTTGTACAGTAGGAAATGCTCTCATGACTGTCCTCAATTTTGTAAATATAGCAAAAAGAAACAATGTGCTGAAAACTACAAGAATATAGTTTTCTATATGACTACCCTAGAGGAGCAGACTGCAAGACAAGGTAGTCTTGTTACCACTGAGTTGATATATATTGAATAAAAGGGAGGCGAGTATAGATCCCTATTTGACTGCTCTTGGTGTAGCTGCATCGCCACCCAGTTGTCTCAAAGAATTGCATCTTTCTTAGAAGTAAATATTGTCACGTGTTAAAGAAAACCTCTATCCTCAGAAAAGAGTTTTTAAGTTTATCCCTTGGGTTAGTCTCAAAAGCAACAAATAACCCATCCTTGAGTTTAGCAGTATTTTTTTTTCTATTTAATAAAGTAATTAAAAAACATTGGTCACATTGGTCACAAGTTGATCATTGGTCACAAGTTGATCATCTGCTCAAAATCCTGCCTGCTCATAAAAAATTAAAACATCTGCACAATCCAGTCCAGTATGAAGAGAACTAGCACATATCTTGCTAATTGAATTTAGGGGATACTGGATATTAATTGACTAGATTAAGCTTTAATCTCTTCTTAGAAGCAAGGATTGCAATGTAGATCATCCAATCTGAGGATGTAAAGAAGACAGCTGAAATTGGGCCCCACATCCAGCATTTATTTTTATCAACTCTGGAATATTTAATCTCCTCCTCCTCCTACACACACACACACACACACACCCCTTTCCCGTTTGTAATGGAGTAGCCAGCTTGTCTTCTGAGGAAGTAATTCTTGACTAGACAGATAACATGTTTAAGAGAAGTTGTCAAAAGATCAAATTTGGCTATATAGAAGCAGTGTGAATCATTGGCCAGCTTTTAAGCAACCTGCACTTTTTCAAATTTTGGATTTCAATCTCATCAATCCCAGCCAAAGTGTAAGTAACTATGAGAACTGTAGTTCAAAGCATCAAACAAACACAAGTTTGCCCGGTTGTAATATTCAGATGATGGCTAATTTACACATAATCTAGTTTAATATGAATTTCAAATAATAAGAAATGGCCTATTAGAATTTCTGTTTGTAATAAATGCAAATAACAAGTCAACAAAAGAATAAAACAGGGCCACAGTGAGAGATATATTTACCTATCCCACCTGATCCTTTGAAAATGCTGATATTAAAACAAGATGATGCAAGGTTGCTAATTCCTTCCTTCCCCAGTTCATCAAGCAGCATTCTTCTTTCACCTTTTTCCTCCTGTAAACAGTAAGTAATGTTTAAGATATTTTCAAAATAATTTATAACAATAAATCCTAGATTTATAGTCTGACTGTGAACTGAATTCAGTAATAACTAGAATTTCTAAGTAGCCTGGATTTAACTGCTGTACAAATTCAGATATAATTATTTTATTTACTTCAAATATTTACACCCCACTCTTCAACTTCATATGAGAGCCACGTATATGTAAGAATAGGAAAAATATAATAACTAGGTACCAATATAATATTATAAGGTTTCAGTCAAATACATTTACCAGAAAGAAAGCCTCATTTAGAGGCAGAAGGACTTGCTTCTGGAGGAAAAAAAACGTATAACATCATACTCCAAGTTCATTGTGAATAAAATAACTGAATAGTATAGGACAGCATGAATAAAATCAAGTACAGCAGTACTGCTGGCACCAGACCTTCGTTCTCCAAAATGACTTATTAGCTTCAAATGCTGTCTATTCCCATGCAAGTTATATCACTGGATATGTCAATCAGTTTTGCTTAGTCTGCAACCATCTAAATCTTTTCTCAGCCAATAAAGCAGCTATATAGCCACACATCTGAAGAAAGCCAATTAGGGAAGATCAACGTAGACAGCTCTGTGGTTGATTCTCCTATAGCAGGCATGTCAAACTACCGGCCCATGGGCCAGGTACGTCACACCAAAACTGTGCCCATCCCATTGCCGGCAATGGGAAAAAAGTCGCAATATGTCACACGACGTCATGTGATATCACGGGTTTGACATGCCTGTCCTATAGGCTACTCAAAGAAATCCATCTCAACTATCAGGGAAGATCTAGGTTATTTCACAAAATTGAAGAAATTGTGGCCTCCCCATCCTACAGAGCCAAGAATGAGTTGTAGCATTTGTAGTTCAGCAACAAGTAGGGGATCTGGTTCGTGACTCCTGGTTTTAGAAGGAAATTTGGACATCTGTAGGCTTACTCTTCCAGCCTCACCTCCCAAAAACTTCAGCCCATGGCTTTTGTTCCCAGTGAAGCAGAACAGGCCAAGGCTAAAGGATCTACAGCAGTGATGGCGAACCTTTTAGAGACCGAGTGCCCAAACTGCAACCAAAAACCCACTTATTTATTGCCAAGTGCCAGGTGGGCGTGGCCCATTGGGTGGGCATGGCTGTGGTCGTCATGGCAGATTGGGTGGGAGTGGCCAAGGTGGCCGTGATCATCTTGATGTTGCTTATGGGGAGAGACGCCTGTGGGGGCTGGGCAGGGTTGAGGGAGATCCAGGGGGTCTCTGGCAGGTGGAGCGGTGGGCAGGAGGCTCATCCTGCGGGGTGAGGCAAGGTGAGGCAGGGCGGGGGTGTCACAGGGCAAGGTATGGCAGGGGCAGGGGCGGCTGCTGCCTGACACCATTGACCTCTGCACACAGAGGCCAGTGAGCCCATGGGTGCTGGGATGCATCCGGCCATGTGGGACCTTGGTGAGTTAACGGGTGGCTGGTTGAAGAGGGACGCTTGCCATCTCCAGGGCATGGCCTGTGCGCCCACAGAGAGGGCTCTGAGTGCCGCCTCTGGCACACGTGCCATAGGTTCGCCACCACTGATCTACAGGATGGAAGGCCAGCTGTCTGCTTTTCCTAATCAACACAATGCCACGTCCTCAACCAGTATTGGTCATCCAATAATTCCTTAATGTCATCCTCCTCCCACTGCAACTCATTTGAAATGCACCACATGCTTTTGTTTTCCAGCTTCAGTTCAAAGCCGATGTGTTCTAGTTGCCTTGAGATCTTCAGAGCAGATGGTCTTCAATGTTTCATTCCATTCTAGTAGAGCCCCAGCTCCAATTGTCTGCGGTACCTAGCACTCTTTCTTCTCTTTAGTGACTAGGCAGTGTCCTGTGGAGCCATTTCATGTTGGGCTGCCAGGATGCTTTGTTCCCTACTGATCAGCAGTTATTGTTTTTCAGTCTTGCAGTTCATCCAACAATGGCCTGTTAAATCAATGAACCATCCTCCACCTAGAGATTTCTGCTTGACTCAACCCTTACTTCTCCTAGTTGGCACCTGTGGCTGTTCCAGCTGCTCAAGCTGATGAAGCATATGCTTCCTTTGTTTTCCCAAGGTGCTGTAATGCTTCCCTTCTCCTTCCTTTACTTTTAAAATGTATTTAAGGAACCTTGCTATTTTGTTTCCATGAAGCTAATCTATCAGGGTTTTTTTTATTACTGAATAATAAAAAATGAAGGAACAACCTGTTTACGTTGAGCAGTGTAGCACCACAACCACAATACTATAGTAAGGGGGAGGGGGGGGAGAAAAGATCTGATTTAGTGTCTATGAAGATTCTCAGTCATCCAGGTCAGTTCAGTGCTGAACTGAAGAAGCTTCTTGGATGAGAAGCAAAACATCTTCAAGGAAAAACAAAGTCCAGTTGCCTTTTGAAAAAGCACCCTTGGGTCTGATTTAGTGTCAGAGGAGATAATGATGGTACATAAAAGGCATCAGTGTACCTAGATATCTGGAAAAGCAAAGGAACGGCAGAGTGACTAGTGAGAAAGGAACAATCCCTATAAGGCAGGGGTTCTCAACCTTGGCAACTTTAAGACTTGTGGACTTCAACTCCCAGAATTCCTCAGCCAACTTTGCTGGCTGAGGAATTCTGGGAGTTGAAGTCCACAGGTCTTAAAGTTGCCAAGGTTGAGAACCCCTGCTATAAGGAAAAGGCAAACATTGATTGACAGGTCTGGGCAGGAGAAAGCCACTCAATCCACTTGTCTTCTCTGCACAGATGGGAATAGCAAGAAGCAGAGGAACAGTCAGAGTTATAGTGGACATAATTCAGATTAACTACCAGCCCAGTCTTGCTACCATCCCATTGCAATCTGGACTGGAATTTCAGAAGCGGCCTGGGAAGCAAGCTGCTTAAGCAGCAGTGCATGAAGTTGTCTGCATCTTTATTAAATTTAACTCTCCTGACCCCTAGTGGTTAGTTCTTTTGTTTCAGCTCCTGCATTGTGCACTTTCCAGCAGTGCCAACTTGTAGGGTACTCCTCATAACACGCTGATTTCCAAATACCTGTGTCAAATTTGCTGCACTACAGATTTTCTGATATAACCCATTTGGTATCCACCCTCTAAGGCTGATGCTTTTGGGAGACACTGTACCAAACCTTATGGAAACATTAGTTGACACTTGTCATACAAATGCAGAACGTTGGGCAAATTCTTGTTAAATTAACCTATAATGCAAAGACAGCCACAGTTCAGATCTGAGTCTATTAACCTTACAACTGAAACCCAGAGTCTCTGCATCTTTGCAACTTTAGCAGTCAACTCTACCATTTGGCCAACTACGTAAACTGCGTATGATATGACTCTTGCGCTAATTCATTTTTCACGGTTACATTTTTGCAGACAGAAAGAGGTATTTGTTTTTATTTTTTGTTTCCCAGGCCAAAATACCTTGACTATCCCTAAATACCACGTAGCTAAATTTGAAAGCAGGGCAACAGTTGCTGTTCTACTACAGGAAGCAAAACATCAGACTTGACCCAAAGATTTTTCATCCATAGGAAGTTTGTATCTGAGATCATCCCCACAATCATCCCACAATGTATTCTTCTACATGGACAAATTCAGGGCATATATTTATTTGAATCCCAGAATGGATACATTTGAATTATCCATCCTTCTCAAAAAAAAAACAAAACACAACTTGAACCAGTTTGAAATATTCTAAACTGAACTGCAAGTCAAGTCATGCCATCCCTTCACCCTAATGTCTCCACTTGGCTGAGGTGTGCCAAACTGTAAATATTATGAAATGCATCTAATATCCATTAGATGCACTCTAATATCCATTAGAGTGCATCTCCCCAATAAAGCATTGGGAGGAGACAGTAAGGACTGTGGCTTCAAGGGATGGCATGCCGTCATCATCACCATCTCCTTTTGTTGTAGCGCTGCATTTCTTCTTCAAGGAAGGGAAGACATGGCACATGAGTCTTCCTTCCCCCAAGTTGGAATATATATTATTTCATATATTAGCTCCCCTTATATTATCTCTTTTTTTTTAAATATTTTTTTTATTAAATTTTAGAAACTTTTAACAAAATTATAACATAATAACATAATAACTCAACTGAAAACAAGCAAATAACATATTTAACAATCACTACAAATAGCTGCTCGGAACCCCCCCACCACCACATCCTCCAACAACCAAACCCTCTTCTATCCTTCTAACTACCGGTACATACTTTCGCCTTTCTGTACATCTTCCCTCCACTCACCTCTATTCCCTATCTCCACCCTCTAACCCTACACATACCTAACCTTCACTCCACCTTCCTCACCATCCAATGCGGTGTCTAGAGTTTTCCCGAGCGCCCTAAAAAAGAAAAAATCTATTCCCTTAATACCCCCAACTACAGTTGAGAAACATAATCTATTACTTATTATCTCCCTCCCCCCTCCCCCCCAGGCTTCCCAGAGTGAATACAGAGTAAGAACGCAAGAAACCCCGCTAAACTACTATTTTATAACTATTTTATAACTATTTATCTGTATATCAAATCTAATTCTTTCAACTGATATTTCTTTTGCATATAGTCAATCCATTTTTTCCAGTCCATCAAAAATGCTTCATTTGAGTGGTTTTTCAGGTATGCTGATATCTTAGCCATCTCCACAAGATGGGTAACTTTTAGTGTCCATTCTTCAATAGATGGTATTTCAGATGTCTTCCAATATTGTCCCACCAACAATCTTGCGGCAGTAATCAAGTTCAAGATCAGCTTAGTCTCTATGGTGGTACAGTCCTTTGTAATACCCAACAAGAATAACTGAGGTATAAACTCAATACGCTTTTTCAAAATATTTTGAAGAATCCACCATATTTTTATCCAAAAAGTCTTAATTTTTTTACAAGTCCACCAAATGTGAAAATAAGTAGCGTCCATAGAATCACATCTCCAACATTTGGGTTGCATATTTGGGTACATAAGCGATAGTTTTTTTGCATCTAAATGCCATCTATAAAACATTTTATAAAAATTTTCTCTTAAATGCTGAGCTTGTGTAAATTTAATGTATTATTTTTTTATGTAATGATTTATAAAATATACCTTGTTTTTGGTTTGGGGCATATATACCCATCAAAAGAACTTTCTTCCCGTCCAATAAAATTTCTATAGCTAAAAATCTTCCTTGATTATCTGCTTCTATTAATTTAGCTTTTATGTGATTTTTAACATAAATAACAATTCCATTTTTTTTCTCTGAAAATGCTGCCACAAAATGTGTACCCAACTTATTATTTATCAAATATTTCTGGTCCGAAGTTCTAATATGAGTTTCTTGTAGACAAATTACATCATTTTTACATTGCTTCAAATAATGAAAAATCTTCTTCCTTTTCTGTGGAGAATTTAAACCATTAACATTCCATGTCAAATATTTATTTGACATGACCTTTACACGAAAGCTTCTGCAAAGACCATTCCACTACTTCCTGCCTCTTAGGTCTTGCTCCCATGGCTTCCATAGATGTCAGATCAGCTTGCTTTGTATGAGTTGGTTGTGTTTTTTCTCTTTGTTCAATATTCTTTGTAGGTTCACGTACATGTTTTGGTTCTTTAGCCTTGTCAACTACCAAAGGTTGAAAAATATCAATAGACTGCACTGGTTGTTCAACTGCTTTATCCATAACTACCGATGAAATTAGTCGAGGTAGTTGAAGTTCCGTAGATTGCAATAATTCTATGTCTTTAACCAGCGTTGCCCTCTTAGGTCTTGGGGAGGTAGATCTATCAGCCATCAATCCTTCGCTTTAGCAACAGAAGTCAAACGGTATCTATTATTTTTAAAAAACAAAGAAAGTCCAGTTGGTACCTCCCATCTATATTGTATCTCTCTTTTTTTAAGCTCCTCCGTCAAAAAAGCATAGTCTTTCCTTGATCTCAACATTTTAGGAGGGATCTCTTTCAAAACCTGTACTTCTTGACCAGCAACACTTAGTTGTTTGTTATATGCTATAGAAAGAACCCAATTTCTGAATTTTCTTGTGTTAAAATATATCACAATATCTCTGGGCAAATTTCTTTGTGCAGCAATACGTGAATTCATCCTGAATAGCCGTTCTATCTGCCAGGCTACATTCTCAACCGTGTCGTCCAGAAATTTTGCTAAGGCTTCAATAAAAATTTTTCTTAAATCCTCTTGATTCTCATTTGGTATGTCTCTAAGTCCTCTAATTCTGACAGCAAACTGCATCTGATAGAATTGTGTCAAAATAGCCTGGTCCTGTACATCACTTCTAATTTCTTCTAATTTTTCCTCAAACTGTTGCTCAACATTTTCCAGTTTTTCGTCAACTCCAATAGTATAGTCCCATACCCCTTTGATGGCTTCTACAATATCTTCTCTCATCTCTACATTAGAAGCTTCTGACATAGCTTTAAAGTCTTTTTTCTGTTCTGCCATTTTTTCCTCTAGTTTTTCCTCCAGTTTATCCAATCTATCATTTACTAAAGATAATGCAGCAGTTAATGCGGTCTGTAAGTTTTCCATTGTAAGCATTTCTGGAGGAGGCTGTATAGGCTCTTGAGATTCTAAAGGAGCAGACTGTGATTTTACAAGCTGCCCTGGAGAAGGCATAGCCGCCTTCGCAATTGCTGCCTTTTGTCTCGTAGTCATAGTTAAAAAGAAAAAAAGAGGGGAAAAAGAAAAAAGAAAAAACTAGAAAGGATTTTTTAAAAAGTTGCCAAATCCTCCCTTCTCAATTTCTTTTAAAATCCAGTTGCGTTATAGTTTAATAAATAAATCCAGTCTAAATAGTCTCTCAAACATCACTTCAAGCAGAGAAGAGAGAATTCAGTTTCACTTTCCAGCACTTTCATCACTTTCATTTTCTTCACTTTCAGTCAGAACAAAGAGCAATCGCCATTTTGAAAGGATTATGTTGATTCAGAAAAGATTGTAAATACAAAGGCAGAAACAAAGTAACAGGATACTTGCGATACTCAAAGGACTCCTGTATTCACTCCGTCTGTATAGAATCCTTGTTATTTTCTCTTAAAAGCAGAGGCGGTCACGACGTCTATTTCTGTCAGCCGACAGAAGCGTCTCTGGGCAGGAGCGTTTCAAGTGCCTAGGGAGCACACCTTCTCTGCCCCTGAAAATTTCTTCCAGGGATCTTAGAAGGGCTCAACCTTGCTCTTGAGGCTCTACACCTCTTCTTTGCCCGAAGAGGGGTTTTTCCACCGTAACAAACAGCTGATGAGCGCTGTTGTTAGCGGCTTTACAAACCCAGAGAACGGAGCCTCCCCATAGAGAGACCAGCGACGCCGGTGAAGCCACCGGAAGCCTCCTTATATTATCTCAACTGCCTGTATACTTCTAATTTATTAGATAATAGTTTTCCAAAGGGACTATCACTAATTCCATTTCCAGTCCTCCAAAAATCATATAAATCAGAGTTCTACTGAAAAGGGAAGCAGGATGAGAGAGTGGCAAGAATCCCATTAAAGGGAGGCCAGAGGAAATTTGAGAATGTTGTGTCAAGACAAAATGGTAGTCATGGCCATGCAATCTAAGCTCCACCCCCCCCATTTCTATGTGTACAAAAGGATGCTTTTCTCAAAGACTGGAAAACGTCTATGCATTTTTTGTGGAAAGAAAAAAAAAGTAAGTGGTGATTTATGGATTTGAAGATTAAGAAAGGCATGGATTAAATGAGGGACTGAAGCAAATTATGTAACAGGACAGTGAGATGGGCAGAAAATAAACTTAATCAATAAATAATTACAATCATATTGTGCCCTTCCTCCTTCTTAGATTTATTTATCTGTTGAAAAGAAAGCCAAAAAACTTCAAAGTGAAGGAGAAGTGAAATTGCAGCTCACCACAGTGGAGATAATAACAAAGAAATTTAGGAGCTGGAGGTGTGAATCCAACGCCATTGACTGTTCTGTACCTCATCACCTACTGACCAAAAAGGGTAAAATACAACACAGATCTATTCTTTGTCCTTCTTTCTCCATAATTCTCTCTGTAAGAGATCACTAATACTGTGTTTCCCTGAAAGTAAAACCTATCCTGAAAATAAACTCTAACTTGATTAGGGGGGGCTAATATAAACCCTACCCCAAAAATAAGCCCTAGTTTGGGAACAAGGCACATGCCTAAAAATCAAGCAAGGGTGGGGGTGGAGCTTACCCTTGCAGCCAGGCCTCCCATGAATCAACACTTGCCCTGCTGGCTCACTTCTTCTGCGGCCGAAGGAGCAGCTTCCTTCTGCAGCTGAGAATGGAACTCGGGCCTGCATTTCACAGTCAGAGGCCTTTCTGGAAGGCCTGTGCATCCAAGCTATGGATTCAATCTGTAGCTCAGTTCTCGGCTGCACAGGCCTTCCGGAAAGGCCTCTGACTGCAAATGCAGGCCGAGCTCCATTCTCAGTTGCAGAACGAAGCTGCTCCTTCGGGCGCAGAAGAAGTGGGCCAGCTGGGCAGGGCTATCAGTGCCGCCGCTGCCAGGTGAGTGGAAAAAATACCACCACCACCTCCGAAAATAAGACCTGATGTCTCTTTTGGAGACAATTCTTTTTTTAAAAAAAAATAAGACCGGGTCTTATATTCGAGGAATGGTGGTATCATATCACCTCTCTCTACCTTCCCCCCCCCAAGAATACATGCTTGGAGTACATACTCTTGAAACCTCTTCTTGGTAGGGATGTAGCAAATCAGGTGCTAGGCTTTGCTTATCCTTTTAATATTCTGTTATGGCAGTGGTTCTCAACCTTTTTCAGGTTGAGACCCCACTTGCGCCGCCCATGCGTGGTGCGACCCCGATGTGCACGCACATCGAGCTGATCCGTGCATGCGCGGCGTGCGCGCAACGGGAAAAAATGGCGGACTGCAACAGGCTGATCTGTGCACACGCAGTGCGCGTGCAACGGCCCAAACCGCGTATACGCGGCGCGCACGCGACAAAAGAACAAAAACAAAATGGCAGACTGCGACGGGCCGATCCGTGCGTGCGCAGCGCGTGCGCGACGGCCCAAACTGCGCATGTGCGATGCGCGCGCGCGACGAAGAAAAACAAAACAAAAACAAAAAACAAAATGGCGGACCACGGTGTCCGGCGACCCCCGCAAAACGGTCGTTCGACCCCAAATGGGGTCGCGACCCATAGGTTGAGAACCACTGTGTTATGGTTATATATGGTTATGATTATACTTCACTATTGGTTTTTCAGGATAGGTTTTTGCTGTTAGGAATGCTCACACACCCACACAAAATGGTTTAACTTCTTACACAACTAAGGCTGCATATAAGCAAACCAGGCCACTGTTCCATTGCCATCCATTCCATCTCTACAGTGTCGTGTGGCTCCTTTAAAAACTGTGTGAAAGAATTTGTTACAGTATATTTGCTAAACCTAATCTATTCAAAGTTCAGGAGGTTAACTCCCTTTTGCACCTGATCAAATAGCTGGCAGGGGCTCTTTCCCAGTTGCATCTGATTACATCAAGGAATGAAGCAAAAATTTTCTTCATGCAAAACAAATGCTTTATTCCTGTGCTACGAACTCTGAACTGAAGAGAAGATTTAGGCTCCAAAAATAATAAGCTGGGAAAACTCAACTCTTGTTGCGTTAAGAACTATTTGAAGGGAACACTGAGAATAAAATCAAAAAGGATCAGTGTGTGGCTAGTATCAAGGAACGGAGACGACACATGCAATTTCAGATTTGCACTTCTAAGCATATTGTCCTATCTGAGCAGTCTTCCTCAACTGCAAATAATAGTCACAAAAGACAGCTATGCTGTAGTAAGTTGAAGATTTCGCTAGGGAGAAAATGCCAATCAGCACAGCAGAACTAGTTATTTTCATGGAGCATGCATAGGAAAATCTGCACACTTACATGCAGATCTGTGAGAAGATGACCTTATATATTGTTGGTGTTCTGCGCAGCTTGCTCCCAGGATATTTTATTTATCAAGGGCCTATAATTTGCCATTTTGAAGAAAATCTGATGACTCTACAGCAATACCCAAGCTGAAACGTTGAAGGTGAATGCCATCGATCCTTTTAGTGGCAGATGACTTTTAATAACTGTGGGTAGGGATCGACTCTTATTTCTCTGAGAAGCTTTGTGCGGCTGCTCACCCCAGGATCCCAACATCAAATCAGAGCATCTAAACTCCTTCTCCAACACATGAGGAGTGATCGGTCCACTGGCCAGCAAGGCCGGACACCAGCACAAGCTCTCCTGACTGGGCCATCTCAATCTTTCCTTCAACGCAAAGTCCTGTCAGGAGCGAAGTGCACCTTATGGCCAAAGCCTCCAGGATGGGAGGCAGCGAGGCACAACACAGCACGGGTCTTTCAAAACTCTGCAGAGAGAGAAAGCGGCAGTCAACATAAAGAGCAAGAACAAAATCCCGCCACCAGGCCTGGAGAAAAGGAAGTGGAGAACTGGCAGCTGGGTGCCCAGGCGTCGAAAGGGTTTGATTTCAACAGTTCCTAAGAATGTAGAGTTGGGAAATTGAAAGCCAGCCCAGCCCCCAAACACACAAGGCATGTGTGTATCACAATGTAACCTATAAAATCAACTGTAACAATTGCAATCAATTCTATGTGGGACAAGCGTCATGTCAATTAAAAACCAGGATCCACAAACATCAGCTGGCAGTCAAACGCCACAATCCCCAGTTCTTAATCTCTACTTACACCAACACCAAACAGCACCATTTCAATTAGAGCAGCATAAAAATCAGTCACACTACCACCCGCCACACTCATGAGTTCATTGAAGCCTGGCACTCCACATGCAATTCCATCAACAGACACATCAACCTACAACCAGCCTACAAACCCCTCAGAATCCAAATCAACTGCACAGCCAACCAGAGACAGCACCGACTGTCAACCAACCCACACAAGACCCCCTCCCCCTCCTCACCAGTTCATCTCCCAATAACCCTCACCTGATGTAATCTCCCCATCACAAGACCCATCATAAGAGTCTCACTGATGACTCACACCTGACCCATCACAAGACCGTCACTTGACAAACTCACACCTGACCTATCATAAGACCTTCTGATCACACTTGTTTTAAATGATGAGCTAAAAATTTACCTGCTTTTAATATTTTACAGAGATATATAACTCCACCAATAATTATTAGGATAGCTGAATCATATAATAATAAATATTGGAAATGCCATTTTATTATATGTGGTTGTTATGCAATCCCCCTCTCAAAATTACTGGAACAATATATATAAAAATATTCAGAACAACCTAAAAATAAAAAATGAACCGAACTGAAATATATTTTTATATTAGTTATAATTCCAGAAAACATAAATGTAAAATGTCACAATTTACTAATATATATGCTGACAGCTACAAGAACAAAACTGTCACAACATTGGAAAAAAAGAAGTTTATTAATGATATCAGATTGGGAGACCAATTCTGGAAAATATACAGCTGTGGCAAAATAGACACTTTATATATATACATAACAGAAGTCTGACCAAATTTAGCAAGAATGTCTTCCATATGTAAAGCACATTACACAGCAGGGCAAAAGTAGACATTTGGCATGTTTTTCAGGATGAAAGTTGTGAGCCTGATAAAAAATATAATAGATGAAAAGATGCAATGGAGCTTGCCAATTACATTTGTAACCCAATAATTCGTAGGAGTGAATGGTGTAACTTGAACATGATCACTCCCTGCTTTCACCCACGCATTCACTAATCAAATGCACAAGTCATTAAGTGCACACGAGGTACCTCAGGATGGGGAAGGCCATGGGGGGCCTAGTGCAGGGACAAGACCAATGCATTCAGCCACCAAAGGCCTATCCACACCCACTGAGAGACTCCATGCTCCTCTTTTCACCCCTTGGGGTCCAAAGCTACTTGAGTCTTTCCCCACACCCCATCACTGACCGCTGATTTATCTTTGATGCCACATTTGAGAGCCCCACACTTCCCACAAGGGGAGGTTGGAAGGTCTGAATGAACTTCTTTTTTGTCCAACGAACTTATTTTATTTCCCTGCTCATTTCTTCTGTTTCCAATGCAATGTTTTTTTTTTAAACCAAGAGCAGCGGTGAGGCAATGGAAGTTATTTCCCATTCCATTCTTGCTTGGAGGGGAACCTGGATTAAACAGAATGCAAAGAGGAGCTTTGCCCAGACATTTGAGGTCAGCCACCTGCCCTGCCCGGACTGCCTCCAGTTCCAGGTTAGAGGCAGAGGCCATGAATGGGATTCCAGATTGGCGGAGTCATGCTTGCAATGAGGAATGAGCTGGTTCCACCAACCTGCGCTGAGCAAAGCTGCCACATCCCACACCTCTGAAAAATCTGCGTTTAGGAGATCTCAAAGCAAGCTGCCAGGGAGCGGAGGTAAAACCGGGCTGGCCAAGCCTCATTCCTTCCATTCTAGAAGCTAGACGGCGGCAGCCAGCTTCCTTTGAGTGGTTTCTTCTCGCTCGTGTCAAAACAGGAGCAAGTGGTACGAAGCGAGGGGAGCTGGGCGGTGGCACACCAAGCTCTCCAGCTCAGCAGCAGCATAGAAACTCAACAGAACTGGAGAGTAGGATTGTTTAGGAGCCCCTCTTGCAATTTGGAAAAGGAGTGAGGGCTTTTGGCAACCTAAGGGAGCAGGGTGGTGGTGCGCCAAGCTCTCCTGCTCTGCAACAATGCAATTTGTGACATCTGGGCAGGTTCGGCACTCCAGCAAGTGGTGGAGCAGAGCTGCGCCCACTTGTGAGAAAGTCTGGGCTCAGTGGGGAAGGGGAGAGGCCGGCCTGGTGTTTCTCTGCCCGGCTGGACAAGGGCTCTGGCACCCAATGCTGCGCAGGAAGCGAGCATAGGCAGTTCGGGACTCTCAGACAGGGCACCAAAGTAGCATGTTGCAGGGTCTCTGTGGTCATTCGTAAGTGCAAACAACCACTGTGAAGTTGCAAGATACGTAACTTTGGGACCCAGTCGTAAGTACTTTTGGTGTGGAATGTTGTAACTTGTAACTTTGAACATTCGTAACTCGGGGGCTACCTGTATTTATTTATTAAATTTATATGCTGCCTATCTCACTAGAGATAGAGCAACTCTAATGCTTACAACATTAAATAATTGTTAATGTTTAATGTAAAGCAAGCATATCTAGGCTATGGTCAGCCGTTGAGGAAATAGAAAGGAAAGAAAGAATGTTTTTACTGGAAACATTTTCCCATAATGTTTTTATTTATACTTTTTCTATGTTTAGCATTAGTTTCTTTCCATGTTATTCAACTGTTATTATCCAATGTAGAGTTTTTCTCCTTTGTACTTCACTATTCTAACAATCAAAATACCTTTAAAAATAGTTGCTTATTTTTTCACCAGTTTTCCAATATTTTTGTTGCCTAGGAGACCTTTGCTTCAAACACCAGGCAACCCTTGTTAATCATTTCATAAATGACTGCAATTTTGTTCAATAATGTCATTTCAACTTCCAAATCAGAGCTACCATCTCTGGATTAGGATGAGGGTCACTTAGAAGCCTGAGAATTCTTTGGCCTTTTGGGTGTTTTTCAAGATCACATTGGATGTGCTCGGTGCCTATATAAAGATTGTCTACTGGGACAAAGGTTATGTCACATTTTCCCCCTCTTTTAGTATTCTGGTCCCACATACCCGCCAGCTTTTAATAAAATCCCTACCAGCTCCAAGGAAAGCTCCACACTACGAAGTCTATTTTGTGTGACTAGTCAGCTGACAGGCTCTGAAATGTCAGGAAAACTTTTCCCTTTGAGGCAGCTTATGCTATTCTACATCAGTTTTTCCCCATCACTTTGAACTACCGGTATTACACATACATGGAGACTGTCTGCCTTAGAAGAAACTGCAGAGGTCAAAGTGGAATCAGTTCATGCAGATGAGGTGGCTTGGAAACACTGCAGACAGATAAAGGTATCAAATCCCAAAAGCTTTTATGAATTATTTTAGCAATCTGTGATGAATCTCATGGAAGCAAATGAAGTCTTCCATTTGCAGGTATCAATGGGATTGACAGCTACTTTGTATTTCACAAATTAGATGCCTGTTTGTTTTTTTTTTCCTTTTCAAGGGAGGAAGGGATATGAACTCTTTGGGGGAACAATTCATTCTGACACTTAAAGATCATTTGAAAGGAATGGGGGAGGCCTATAGACCTATCTAGTCCTCAGGGATCCCCCACATCAGACAAGGACTGGATCATATCCTAATTGGTTGCAAGAGATGTCAGTAGGAATTTCAGTCACGCCATGTAATGTCTAATTTCTTTGGGCTGAAGATAATATTGCCCACTGACAGATCCTCAACCAAAAAAGAGAGATTTCTATTTTCAACGTTAGGTTTTAGAATTTATTTCAGTGACATATTCACTTCATCACTGCAAGAAAGCTGAAGATGCCATTTTTATTGTTGATAGACATCTTTCTATCTCTCCATTTAACAACCTACCTGGTCATTTTGATGTAGTGGTTAAGCTGCACTTTGAGGACTGGGAAATCTCTCTTGGGCATGAGAAATCGTCAGGTGACTTGAATCAGCCCATCTGCAAGAATTGTTGTGGGAATAAAATGATGGCAAGTGTGCATGAGCTCCTAGAGAATAAATGAGATACAAACCTAAGTAAATAATGAAATGAGCCCATGGAAGGGATTTCCACCTAGTATCTTTAATTAAGACCCAGGAAGCCGAGGAATCTAGAGGCAGCTTGGAGGATTATTATTATGAACGAGAAGGTTTTCCCAACACCCATCATGCTGTGGAAATGTTTAGCCCCCCCCAAAGATCTGTAAAGCTCCCTCCTTTGAGATTTTTAAAAAGTCTTTCAAGACAATTTATTTTTCCAAGCCTTCAACCTTAGCTAATTTTTATTGGCATTAATTCATTACTTCTCTTGAGTTTCTTTTTATAATTTTGATTTACATGCATTTTGTAATTGCTTTTATAGTTCTAATATGGAATCCACCCAGAGATGTTTGAGATGGGTGGGCTATAAAAACTGCAAAATAATTAAATACATCATAAAGCTTCTCCACGTCCGTCCTCCAGATAATTAAATGCAAAGTATTATAAGGATGAACTGTAAGACTGTCCAAAAGAATTTTGCCAATGCTTTGAGGATAATAAGGATGAAAAGAAATTCAAAGGCACTTGCATTGTGAATGATATTCACCCCAAATTTGCTAAAAAACTTGATTTCCAAATCTTTCAACAAGTACACGGAGTACAGGCAGTCCTTGACTTACAGCAGTTCATTTAGTGACTGTTCAAAGTTACAACAGTACTGAGAAAAGTGACTTATAACCATTTTTCATACTTACAACCATTGCAGCATCCCCCATGGTCACGTGATCAAAATTCAAATGCTTGGCTAGTGATTCATGTTTATGACAGTTACAGTATCTCAGGATCATGTGATTGCCTTTTGTGACTTTCTGACAAGGAAAGTCAATGAAGAAGCCAGATTCACTTAACAACCGTGCTACTAACATGTAACCATGTTACAACCACAGTGATTCACTTAACAAGTGTGGCAAGAAAGGTTGTAAAATGAGACAAAATTCACTTAACAATTATCTCACTTAGCAACATAGATGTTGGGCTCAATTATGGTCATAAGTCAAGGACTACCTATACTGATTTTTAAGAGAGGAAAATTCCACCTGTTGACACAAAATTCAGGCAGCCACTCTTTGTGAAATGCTGTGGGCTTCCAAACGCATTTCTGTTTGGTTTCTAAGCTACCAGTTGCTGTATTAGTCATTTCTGCCTCCAGCCTACTATACTGATATTTTTATATCTAGTGTGTATTCATCCCGCCCCCCCCCCCAAATTGCTATTGTTTTCCTTTAGCACTATTTTAATGCCAGGAAAAGTATACAATAATTTGGCTACTGCAAACATCACATCCTGTAACAGATGCTGTATTTTAGCTGCTTCTCTCTTTCCCATTTATCGTGTATGGGCCACCTCTCTGGTTCTGTTCATTCTCTCTTTCTGTGGTAAATTGTAGCTGAGGAACGAAACATGATGCTTCAAGGTTTACTGTCCCACTTCACTCAGAAATTCACCCGATGCAGGACGACAGTGGCATAAGAAGCTATTTGCTTCACTTTTGATTCAAAACAGCATGTAAGGCAGACTTTGGGAAGAGCTTTAAAGTCAAGGCAGCTGAGCAAAGCACCCATCTAGGTTGAGTTCTATGGGAGAGAGTTTTTAAGAAAAGGCGGGTAGGTTTCAGAGAAGTGGCAATGCACAGGCTAGCAGCAGCAAGGAAAAATTATGTGGGGGCTTACCCAGAATGGGCTCAAACTGGATTAACTGTAACAACCTAAATCCTGACCCTGAATAAGAACATTTCATAGATTCCTCTTGGCTAAATATGGCCTTACTGATTAAGGATCTCCATAGATTGAGAGAAGAATGTTGCCGAAACAACATTACAGTACCGGATGAGAACTTTCTATAGATTGTTTTAACCTCCAGGTTTCCCTGAAGATGATGTCTTAGATTTTGAAAGTAATAGTAATAATAAAGTTGGAAGGGACCTTGGAGGTCATCAAGTCCAACCCCCTGCTCAGGCAGGAAACCCTACACTATTTCGGACAAATGGCTGTCCAGTCTCTTCTTAAAAACTTCCTGTGTTGGAGCATGGTACTACTCTGCAAATCTTACATTAGTGTTTCCTCTTATGAAACATCCTCCTAGGAGTCTGCAAAGTCAAAATTATTCACCAGATATTGAAGATTTGTGCAAAAATGTAAAATAATGTCACTCTTCTCATCGTTATTATTTGTTAAAAATATAGCTTTTTCATGAAAAATATTTTACTTATGTTAGTATCTAATGGGTCTAATATTGTTATTTTTACATTGCCAATATCTTATAAATGAATCAATTTTAATTTTTAATATGATAAATCTCAACTTCATACAAACAGAAGCTCTTTTGGGATTCTCCATACTTTTTAAAAGTGGGAAGGGGTCCTAAGAGCAAAAAGTTTATGAAACACTGCTTTAGAGATTGAAAATTCATTCATGGGTTTCTTAACTAAAGTTGTGACATAAATATCTCTGTGGCTTGGTTTTCAGTTACAATAAAGCCAGATAGGCAAACAATCATCAGATAATCCTAGTTTCCAAGCTTCTAACATTCATGAATCTTTTCCATAAATGGAGACATATCCTGGATAAAGAGTCGGGTGTCTCTCTGTCCCACACACACACAAAGACACACATAGAGATACGCAAAATTGAGGATTATTTGCCGTACTGTCTGTTTTATCTTCTGAAGTTCTTGCTTAAAAAGAGAGCCTCCCTGCTTTGTGGCTGCATACGTATCAAATAGCAAATATTATTGACTGAGAAGATTAATTTTTTAAAATGCAAATGTATAATTTTATGGAGGGTTCTTTGTGTTCAAGAATAAATTTCCCATCATATTTAAAGAAAGGTGGATACGTTTCACTCTTTAAATGAGAAAAAAACCATTTTATTCTATTATCAGACCCATACTTTGCTATCATTTTGAAAGGTCCTGAGGTAATTTTGTTTCAGTTGGACTTTGACCCTTGATAGGACTGTGGGCAGCCATTCAGCTTTTCATGAATTGTTACATTATGTTCAAGTTTCTTTTGAATTGCTCAGGGCCTACATTATGGTTTGCTAGGCCAATTATGATTTATTTACCACAATAAACAAATTAATGGCTTAATGAACCGTGAATCCAGCTAACTGAGTAATTGCTAAACAGAATTTATATCTGTCTCCAATGTTAGGACTCCAATATTTAAGGAGGGAAAAGCAAACATTGATAAATCTTACTAATGCTAGAATAGCATTTTGTCTCAAATTAATATGGAGATGTTATAGGGAACCCGAGGAGCTAGAAAATGTCAATTTGTATTTTAATCTTTGATTTTGAAATTTAATAAAATATTAGAAGGTAGAAAAAAAGAAAAATAGAAACATGTTGGTAAGCATTCAGAAATAATTTTCCTATAAAGAACTTATCTAAGCCTATTTCAATAATCATAGGGATGTTTTAGTCAAGGTAACTTAAAGAAACTGAAATTAACAAATGCTGCATGATGATGGCATGATGTGTTATATAAAGAGGCTAATTACTGCTCTTCATTCATTTAAAAAAACAGGTCAAAGAGAATAGGAGATCTGTTTTCATTTTTATTTTTATAGCATCACATGGCTTGATTTGTCCTTACTGTCTTCTCCTTTTCAACTCTTTTATCTGATCTACATGATTTTAGACTGTCAAATCTTCACAATGAATTTACTGAAATGGTTCACTTGTTTTAACTTTTTAATTTTGCATTGCTACTTTCACCCTACTTATTAATATTTCAGACAACAAATACCCATCTCATAGTTGGTTTGCATTAATATGGTAAACCCTTAGCTTTAAGTATCCCAAATCCAGGTTGAGTTTGAATTGCCCCACAAATTATTTCTGTTGCTATGTCTGAAAAATGACATTTAAGGTCAATGACATTGCCAAAATACACAGTCCAGAAACAGGCCTATTGTCAAAGTCTGAAGCTCTGCTATACTGCTACTCAATTTCTATTCTATCTTATTTGAGCATGCAGAAATCAAGCAGATTTTAAACATTCTTTCTCTCAAGGACTCTTCCTTTCAATTACTTCTGTGAAAGGAGGAGAAAGGCACTCTGTATTTTCTTTACCCATGCCTAGAAACACAAATCTAATCATGTAATCCCAGAAGAATTCCATGGAAACTGTGCACTTATGTAGTCCTGTATGTGGAAAAATTGTAATGAGAAATTCCCTTTCCAATGGCATGCAGACATAAACAGAAAATGCAACAATCATACATGCAAAAAGCAAGAGAAGACTCAGAAGAGTCGGTCCAAGTTAGCTACATATTATTGGCTTAAGCTGATCTGGGAGTTTCAAAGAAAAGGCGCCACTCATCCCAGAACAGGAAGTCTGAAGAAGAGACCAATGTGTTTTCCTGATGTTAGAATGATTATGTTAAATTCTCACCTATTTAAGTGGAAGTGTTCACAGTGCCTCTCTGTGAAGGTTGTTGCTATGGGTTTAAACTCTCCCCCTTTTTTAAATGACAGGAAATGGCACAGTAATTAAACCCTTCCATTAGTAGCTGAACCAGCCATGTCCATATCCAAACAAAGCTAGTGATAAATTATGTAAGATTAACCTTCTGCAGAAATGGGCTATAGGTCTCAGTGTTTGTATTTTCCAAAACAGAAGATGTCTGCTTGCAATTTAGCCTCTAAGTTGGCTGAACTTTGCAAACCTGAACCTTTGGCCAACTCATGACTAGCAACTTACATCTTAGAATTTATGGCATAATGCTTGAATGTCATTAGAGAAGCATTTGATGGAGAGCTGAATTCTTTCTTTTCTTTTCTTTTTTGCATCCAGTAGAGGGCAATATTGGCTTTTTTCCCCATTCATTAACAGTTTGACAGACTTAAAGTATACATAGCATCAGTGGTGGGATTCAACCAGTTTGCATCACTTTGGCAGAATCGGTAGCTAATTTTTTGTTGCTCAGGCCCAGAAGCAGCATCCACACAGAGAACTGGTTGTTCACATATTTGAATCCCACCACTGCATAGCATTTGAAGCAAAACATAACACGTAAGAAATCGTTGGGAGTTGCTTTAGAACCCATGTCCCAGCACCCTAAAGCCATTGAGTCTTGTGGATTAGGGCAGCATAGAAATATTGTAACAAATAAAATTATCCCAAAGGTGCTTTTTCCAAAAAGCACTTTCTTGATTTTTTTCTTTCAAAACGTTTCACTTCTCATCCAAGAAGCTTCTTCAGTTCTAATTGACTGGTAGGGAATTGAAGAACTGAAGAAGCTTCTTGGATGAAAAGTGAAATGTTTTCAAAGAAAAAACAAAAACAAAGTCCAACTCCCTTTTGGAAAAAAAGCACCTTTGGGATAACCGTGACCTAGATTGAGAATCTCCAAATTAACAAATAAAACTATTTGTTTAAAATAAACAAAAATTGAAGTTAAATAAAATTAATTTGAAACCAGTTGTATGTGAAAAAACAGTAATGCTTCATGTCTTTTTTAAATAATGCAAATGGGTTTTCTTAAAATATGTTTATTCTTTACTAGAACCAATTCCAGAGTTATTCTGTGGCTTAAAATATTTCTGTTTCGTGTTAATGTGACTTCAGGGCCTGCAGCTGTTAATCCTCAGGACCATCACAGGTAATGTATTATTTTTGTTGTTGTTGTTGTTGTTCTATTACCTTAAAGTTCAGTTATTTCACTTATGAAAAGAATAAATATTTACTAAAAGCAAAGAGCAAAGGGATTTTTCTGGAATATTTGTGAGGGGTATCCCAACACAAATTTCTTATCTAATCTACCTGACCTTCAACATATTCCAGTAATAACTATTATAAAACTGTTTTGAAAAAAAAACAATATTCAAAGACAAAACTTTAAGCCTGATGTTGGAGGCTCCAGGTGCTACTGAAGTGAAACTCCTAATACAACTCCAGACTGTATGGCAGCGATGGCGAACCTTTTAGAGACCGAGTGCCCAAAAATTGCCCCACCCCTGCTCCGTCCTTCCCATTCCGCCCCCATCCCCCGCTCCGTCCCTGCCTTCCCCACCCTCAGGGCCACCCACCGCCTCCATGGCCCTCCGTAGCAGATCACCCATGCAGCCCTGCAGCACCATGGTGGCCACGCCCTCTGCCCACACCCCACAGCATGATTTGCATGTGACAGGGCACGAGGGCTGAGTCTTGTCCCTGCTGCCCGGCTGTCATGTCCTTGGCTGCGCTGCTCTATGTGGGCCATGCCCAGGGGCAACTCCCTCTGCGGTGGCTGCTGGTGAGGAAGGAGGGGGCACGAGGGGAGGCAGCAATGGGGCGACGGCACGTGTGCCCACAGAGAGGGCTCCGAGTGCCGCCTCTGGCACATGTGCCATATGTTTGCTACCACTCCTGTATGGCAATAATGGGAGCTACCGATTGCAGATGAGGAAGGGCTGGAAGCTTAATCCTAGCATGCTGTAGATTGATTTCTACCCCAATTGCAAACAGATTTTTCATTCTTCTTTACCTATGCAGACCCTGTTTATCTGCCCAGATCTGCCCTTACAATCAGGGAAAGGTGTTGCCAAGGGATAAGAAGATCTGGTGTGGCTGATAGATTTCAAAGAGATAAGGCTATAGAAATTACTCCAGGGTTTATAAGCTTGAAACTGAAATTGTTCTAGTCTCATTACCCAGTCTACTGAGACATAAAACTAACAAGAGAGCATTAGATAAGTTGATCTTCTCTAACCTGATGCCCTTCAGAGCTTTGGAACCAAGAATTCCTCTTCTGCTGGACTAGTTGGGATTTCGGGAGTTATAGTTGTAATTAAGTTGAATTTGCATGGTTGAATATCTAATTAATCATTGTTCTGTGAACAAATAATCCCCTGTTTTGTCTTTCTTTGAATAAGGACCATGATTACAGGATTAGGAACGAAATGAAGTTCTACTAGGCTCAGAATTTAAAAGTTGTTTTATTATTGCTATCAAACAGAATAAAATACACTGAGTCATTTACTACTTATGAAGTTGATTCTGAAGTTGTCCCAGGCATTCTTCCAAGACCAAAGATAACATTGAAAATTACAGGCTCTTTCTACATAGCAGCTTTCTTTCTTTGTGACATCCAGGCCCCACATTAACAAGTTCTAACTTTGCTCAAATTATTACCCACACAAGATTTTCTCCAAATGGATCAGGACTAAAATGGAACTGAAGCTGCTGTTAAAAATCTGTTGCACAATCCCTTGATGAAAATCATTTTTAAAAAAGCAGAGAAAAGAAATGGGTCCCAAATGGATGCCACAATAAAAGTGTTGTGCCCATAGCAAATGTCTTCTTGGCCAGCATATCTCCATTTTTTAAAATGAGTCCCACTTACCGGTAAGTGTTCAACTTTCACTAGATCATATCTATACTCATTAAAAGGCAAATAAACTGCAAGACAATTAAGATAATGTTTTTGAATATGTGTATGCAGAACAAGAAACCAAATGTTTTATTTTGGGTTTCTTTCAGGTGTTGATATAATACAGTGATGGGGAGAAAAATGTTATCTAAAAATAGACAACCACAAAAAAAAACTGACAAGGGTCATTAATACCAACCAGCTTTGTCTCTCTTTTCATCAATGATAGGAGACGTTTCGAGTTCCCAAGATCCCTTTCAACTTTGTGATTCTGTTCTGTTCTGAATCGGTGGCTGGATGTGGTATTTATTGGTGATCTTGGCTCAGTCACTTTCTCTCAACCCTTCTGAAAAACCTTTCCAAGAAAACTCAAGTGGCATGTCCAGACAATCTCCAAGAATTGGACACAATTGAATGGAAGAAACAAAACTCCAAACAATATGAGTGTTGGACAGTACTCTACTGTTCTAGAAGGGGTGCACTCTTCCCAGAACTGTGGGTACTCGTTGATCCATCATTGCACATAGAGATACAAGTGGCCTCATTATTTAGAGATGCTTTTACTCAGCTTCAGTTGATAAACCTCTTTGTGCAGGCAGATAGCTGAGCTAATGTTATGTACAATTACAAGCCGGTAACCTCCTTTTTGGATCTTTGCCAATTCTTACATTACAGGAGCTGCCTTTGATAGCTGGCATTAGACAAGCAAAAAAACAAGTGACATCCTTTCAAAACTGAGATTTTATTTTATTTTATTTTTTGGCCTAGTGGCAAGTATTATAGTACGACTTTTTTTCTGCAACAGTAGCCAGACATTTTCTGGCCTTGTGATCAGAAGCCTGTGCTGGAGCCACTGGCAATAAGATAATGGTTTCAGCATTTGCATCAGTAAGCACATTTCACCATCACTTTGAACTATTCTACCGTTTATTCAGCCTAAGAAATTGTTGCAGCTGTTTCAGCCAGACGCTGAATTTATTTGCAAAACTTTTTATAATACATCAAAAGGCACCTATGGTCTCTTATATTCAGTGCATCTCCTTTTTTTTCTTCTTTCTGGTAAAAGTCTTCATGAAAGCAGGTTTCTCCCATCTCCAATTTTTCCTCTATAAATGCATTTAAGCTGCAGATTAAATGCTTTGAAGAACTTGTTATATGACAAGTTTCAGCCTCAGGTCAATTTAGCACAAAGCTTTCAGCTTCCCAAAGGAAAAAAAGAACAGAATGAAAATGGGAATTAAATTTCATCACCCAGTCTACTGAGTCATATTGCTAATAAGACATAGATAAGGTAGTCCTCCTTAACCTGGTGCCCTGCAGAGCTTTTGGACATCAATTTTAGCTGCCATTTTTAGTTAGGGATATTATCAATGGGTTGCAAGTAACTACATAACCCCTAAATAGGAACAAAGGGGCCACAGTTTTCCGTGCCTAGATGCAGGCTATCTAGCTTTAGTGCAGAGGTATCAAACCGCCGGCCTGCGGGCTGGACGTATCATCGGGAAACCACGTCCACCCCATTGCCAGCAATGGCGAAAAAGCTCCGATATGTTGCATGACGTCACGTGATGTTGCAAATTTGACATGTCTGCTTTAGTGCTTTCCCAGTATTAGCTGACCTACTCACAGAGGGCTCACTCTCAGCTAATGCACAGCCGGGCAGGTACACTGCTTACAACTGAGCAGGGAGAAGAACCCAGCAGCTGGGTGGAAGGTATGTTAGTCTACAGCCAACTGAGATACATCGCTTTTCATAAAGCAATCCTAACCTCAGAACCTGCCTGATTGGGTAGTGGAGTACAGAGACAGCCTTGAATAAAACAGGTGGCAACCACTGCAGAAACATGAGCTCTGAAAAAGAGACAGGAGTGAGAAAGAAAGTGAAAGTTAGCCCACCTTCGTTCTTTTGGTATTGTGGTGAAAGCCTTGGCTTAGAAACCAGGAGGTGATGAATTCTAGTCTTGTCTTAAGCATGGAAGCCACTCACTCTTGTCTCAGCCTAACCCACCTCACCAGGTTGCTGTGGGGTAAATAGGAGGTAGATATTGTCCCTCTTGAGGTACCTATAAAGTAGTAAATACGGGATTTTAAAAAATCTAAATAATAAATAAAATAAATGAAAAGGAAATTGTCAGGTTTCAGGATTCTGCTATTAACATTATCCCTCTAGAAATTAGATTGGCCCCCACTCTGACACTCTTTCGTAAGGCCCTGAAGATGTGGTTTTGTCAGCCGGCCTGGGGAATCCAGAGTAGGATGGAGCCCGTTAAATGGAGTGCATGTTGTCGCCAAGAGAGGCTGTGGGGGTTATTATTTTATTATTTTTTTTACTTTCTATTATTTTTATTTTTTTTCTACATTGTGCTTTTATTCTCTGTAAGCTGCCTAGAGTTGCTGTGAGCAAGTAGGAGGCTATATAAATTATCTAAAAAATAAAATAAAATAATAAAATAAAATAAATATACTTTAACAGTAGAGTTATAGTGTTGTCAATCTCCTGATCTGGTCTCCCTCAAAAAGCTAAGCGACACAAATTGCGAGCAGCCATCATTCTTACCTCTTGTCTTCCCCTTTTCATCAGCTACCTCCGAAGGAAGTTGAGTTTTGTAACCAGATCTTTGGACTCAGTTGAGCCTGGGGACTTCTGGGGCAGCATGGCCGAGGGGAGCTGATGAATGTGGCCAAAATAGACGCTCATGAAGGAATTGGCTCCTCGGAGGTCCTCTCCCAATTAAGGAGAAAACAAGGCTTGCTCCTGTTTGGCTCCTTACAGATTCTACTGGCAAAGAGATTGTAAAACAGGTTTTTTTTAGTGGATTTGAGAAGTCCGGAGATTGGGGAGAATATTCATCTTGCCTTAGCCATGCTCAGCACCTTTCAAAAAGACACTGGGGCTGCCTACTTCCTCTCTTAATTACTTTAGAAAACTGCTTATTACTGATTTCTTTAGAGTTAAGAAAGACAAGCTGTGGTTGTATTACAATGGGAGATTTTCTTTCTACCCTCGATGAAAGAAGTGCTAAATAAGTTTAAGGATTAAACAAGAGAAGCTTTAATTTTTGGAAAACAGAAAAAGTGGGACTAGAATATTGACTTTAGAAAGTTAAGGGGCTAGAATTCAGGGGTTCTCAACCTTGGCAACTTCAAGACTTGTGGACTTCAACTCCCAGAATTCCTCAGCCAGCTTTGTTCTCAACCCCTGGGCTAGATGGATTTGAAAGAATATTTCCTGTGGGGTGTTTTTAAAACTTCATAAAATAGTATATGAAGACTTTGAAACTAATTGTAAAAAAGAAAATCCTCCTGTGGGACAGTTTTATTGATTGGAAAAGCAACAGATGAAAAGAGGGGATAGGAAGAATCATTGCAGAAAGAATGACTGCAGAACACCAGAAAGAACAAAGGATTAATTACTCTTTAAAAAGAGCAGTTCCATTGTTGGGCTAGACTAGAGCATGGAGCGCTAATATTTGACTATAGAAAAAAATAAAAGCTTTTTTGGAACAATCTAGTTAGAAGTTACTTACCAGATTGTTTGTTATTATAGCAGAGGATATTTAAAGAACAACAGATTTTACAGGACAAAACAGAGTCTGAGGCTGATTTTAATGTGGATTTGGAGTTTTAAAAAATGCTGGATTACAAAAATGATATGGGAAAAAATGTGATGGATCTGAAAATGGATTTTAAAATGCCAAAATATACTGTAAGTGATAGGAGAAACAATACCAAAACAGATTTACAAATGAAACCAAATGATGTCTTAATAATTAAAGGGGACATACAAATATTAAATCAGAAGAGTCATTCGGAAAGCCTGCTTACTTTGTATTTGCAAAAGGAATGTGTGGAACCAAGGAAACTCTCTCTGAGAAGAGGCAAAGAGGAATTGCTCAAGTTGTTTATGGAAGGAGACCAAGAAGATGATAAGAAATCAGCTTGCGGGTCATTACACGACAGGACCAAAGATGAAGCTTTTTTCCCCCTTTTTTATTATAAATTTTTTTTATTAAAGCAATCAACATTAATCATAATAGCATACTAAAAAGCAGTCAACATAAATCATGAGATACAACAGTAAGTAATAGTCTTTGTATACGTAAACCAGGGGAAAATTCAAGCTACCTGCTATCCAACTTAATACAATCGATTTGATTTTGTAAACATTCTTCACTCCTTATGATTTATAAACTGAATCTGTTAGATAAGGATTAAAATCTGTTTCTGGTAGTTGTTAATCAGATTTCTTTTTGACTAGGATTGTATGATGAGACCATAAACATTTGTTTATAAGTGAAGAGAGATTTCTTCTACTCTATTTCTTAGACAAATTGATAAGCTTGGATTATAAAATTAATTGTTTATTAAGATTAAATTTTATATATTAATATCTCTAGTAGCTCTTAATAGACTTTTGCTAGTTAGAACGGAAGGCTATGTTTTGTAAATTAATAATTGATAAGGGATGAGATAGGAGAAGAGGGTTTGTTTTTTTTTTAAATTGAAGCACTAGGAAAGGGATCCCTGTGGATTTTGCTCCCCTAGTTGTAGCCAACTCTAGGGGCAGTGCTCATCTCCGTTTCAAGGGCCATCAAGCCAGCCCTTGTTTCCATGGTTATGTGGCCACCATGATGTCACAGAGTGCTGAAATACTAGAGAAGGTATTAAATTATCCAAATTGTTTATACTTGTCTAGAGGAAAAGGAGAATCATCTTTTACTGTATACTTTCTCTCTTTCTGTTCTGTTCTATTCTGTTCTTTTTTTATTTTTTCCTTTACTTTTTATATTTTTCTTAGTTTTTCTTGGTTTTTTATCTTTGTCTTTGTAAACTTTAATAAAATTATTATTAAAAAAAGAATTAGCTGAGGTGGGGAGGAAAAGATGGGAAATATGCATTTTGAAGGGCTCTGATAGAGTCTTCTTGTTGAAAAGACCTCAGAAAGGGCTTCTTAATAAAACATTTCAAGAAATCTATTGATTTCTTTTCCCCCACTGGAGTGGTTTTCTGTCTCAGCCAAGGTTTATGCCTCTCAGAGGAAAGCATGTTTTTAATACAATTCTTGACAGTGTTGTGAAACTGTATCGCTGTTCCACATTACAGTGAAAATTAACTTATGTCACAAAACAGTAGGATACATTTAAAAAAATAGGTTAGAAATATAGTATGTGTTGCTAATAACTTAACCTAGCTGGTATCTATATGATTGCCTTTTCTACTACATTTCTGGAAGACATCAAAGGCAATATCCAGCAGTACCCTAATTTGGAAGTTACCCTTGCATAGATAACTCTGGTGAAATCACCTCTGTTATAAAACCTCAAGATATCTTTTTTCACATGGTAAAAGTTTTATTAATCAATAAAATAAAGCATGCTGAGTTTTGAATGCTACTAAATTCTTGTTTCAGTTCCAATTCTTGATTTGCCAGATTTCTTCTGCCAGGCAAATACCTCTAGTTTCTATTCTGAACTAACTCAGAAGCATTTGGTATCAAAGGGGGGGAGGGGGAAACTGGTAGATGAAAGCAACGTCACATCCCATGACACACATTCTGCCTTTTTTATAGGAGTGTCATGATTTTGCATGCTGTACGAAAGGGGTGGAGCCTGCAGCGCAACAATACAATGCTGTTCTTGCCATTTTGACCAAGTGCTGGGTCTTCTGGAGACCTACTTCAAGCTCTTACTGTGTTTTTCTAGGTTCTGCCTGAGCCCAGCACAACCCTGACTTGTTAAATGGTCAGTTATAATTCTAAAGTGCTTCCTACTGATGCTTAGAAACCATAACAGAGGAAAGTAAATGTTGTCGGAGTATATTGCACTATAAGGGATCTTCATGTAACCTATTAGGATGGCAACTCTAAGAGAAGCACTGCTGAATAGGAGATGAACATGACTGACAAAGAAGACTATGTCATCAAGCATCCTTCAAATGCCTTCTTCCAAGAATACCCAGTACAGGTAGTCCTTACAATTACTATTGAATCCCAAAATTATGTTACTAAGTGAAAAATTGCTTGGGAAATTCTGAAAAAAGAGGTAATAAAAGCCCAAACAAAAGCAATACCATAGAAGAAGAAAAACAAGAGACAACAGATGAGACCAGCAAGGTTAAATGAGTTAAATTAATTTTACCCCATTTTACGACCTTTTTGCCACATTTGTTAAATGAATTGCTACAGTTGTTAAGTTTGTAACATGCTTGTTAAGTGAATCTGGCTTCCCCATTGATTTTGCTTGTCAGAAGGTCACAAAAGGGGATCACATGATCCCGGGATACTGCAACGGTCATAAATATGAACCAGTTGCCAAGCATCTAAATGTAAATCATGTGACTGTGGGGAATGCTGCAATGGTCGTGTAAAAATGGTCATAAGTCAATTTTTTCAGTGCCGTAGTAACTTTGAATGGTCCCTAAATGAACTGATGGAAGTCGAGGACTACCTGCACCATCTTCATGGAAAATTATATCTGAGTGAATATTCTGTTTGGATATATTCACACATTATGCTTTTCTCTCTCCCTTCCCCTTAGGTCAATTATATGGCAAATCCATCATTCATATTAAAGCTGATGTTTTGATTGTGAGTTAATTGTGAGTTCAAAAATGTATAGGCAACCAGTCCTAATTAAGGTGATGTTAGAAAATGGGTTATGATTGCACGTTCCAGTCATTACAATCAGATAAATTATTGTTAACTAAAATTCATTATGCTACCTCTCAGCTTTGCTAAAAATATTCTCTTTATTACCTTTATTGTGAACACTGTTTTAAATTGCTGTCTGATGAGAAGGAAACTAAGAGATAAAGAGACAGCTTAGCAAGAAGTTCAAGTTCTACCAAGCATGCATTATCAATATCTGCAAAGACTTGCCATAATCTTGTTTTCACCACCCGCCCAACTACCCATCTCTTAATACTCCAAACTAAACAGTGGCATGTCTTCAACTAAATGCTGATATGGATATCTACCAAATGACACCAAAAAATCATGCAGAAAAGTGGTTTCAGTTCATGCTGGATGGGTGAATGAATCACCTTGCCCAGACCCCTTCCCACCATGCCTCGAGGGAACTCTTCAGTTCTGCAAATGAGTCTTCTTCCCACACACCACAAGCAACAGACAATTCATGAACTTGACTGGCAGCACCCAGAAATTTGAAATCCAGGGTCAGCCGGTTGTCTAGTTGCTCAGATGGAGGCATTTGCCTGAGGCCAAGAGTTTAGCTTGATTGATTTCATAAAGCTGGTGCCATTTCAGCAGATTGCTTTTTGATCGCTTCCTAAAGCACTTGCTGAGACTTGCTGGTAACCCACGCACAACCTTTTTCATCTCAGATTACAGCAAGCACATTGCCTACACTAACCATTCAAAACCATGATCTACAATCAAGAAAGAATTACAGTGTCCTCAATGTGAAACCTCATCTACCATTGTCAGACGGAAGCAGACAGTCAAGGAACATGTTGTGAACTAAAAGCCGCTGTGGTTCAACTTCAAAGTAGGGAAGGGAAGACGTGATGCTCAAAGGTTGCTAAGTTAAAACTTTCTAAACAGCAGCCACAGATCTGCCCAGGAACCTTTAAAATGCTCAAAGACTTGAGGGGAAAAAGTGGAACTTCGATGTAATATATGTTGATGGCAACAAGATTGATTTATGCACAAAAATGGAAGGACACTTTGATCCCCACAATGGATGAACTTGGTTGCAAAAGTTGATGGAGTTAGCAGGGATGGCTAAATTGACTGCTTTGATTAAAGAAAAAAAAAAACAATTGCTTTTGTTTCTGTTTGGAAACTGCTTTTGGACTTTGTGCTTGAGGTGGAAAAAAATGAAACTTTGATTTTGGATTTTCTGATTAGATAGGTTTGTTGTTATAGAAATGGCTAGTTTATATTATGTAAAAGTAAAAAGTTCAGGTTTGATCAGTGGTGGGATTCAGCCAGTTCGCACCACTTCAGCAGAACCAGTAGCTAATTTTTTGTTGCCCAGGCCCAGAATGGACTTCCGGAAGCGGCAAGCACACACACAGAGAACCAGTTGTTCACATATTTGAATCCCACCACTGGGTTTGATGTTATCTTATTCTACTGCACCAAAGGGAGTTGAAGTCAACATCTTTTCTTTCCTTTTTCCCTTTTCCCTACACTTTTCCCTTCTCCCTCCCCTCTTTTCCTACTATTTTCTTTTATATTTTTGTATTTTATATCATAAGCTAATAAAAAAATTAAATGCTCTAGTGCAGGTCTTCTTGCATTTTTAGCAATCTCCATGCATCTGACTCTTAGTGACATCCACCAGCAGAAATTCTGAGTTTCTCTTCGCACTGCTCCCCACCCCCACTTTGTTTCTATCCTAGAAGGATTCTCTCTTTTTTTTAGCATGCAGCCTCTCTGCTTGTCTCTCATTGCTTCCAGGACCATCGTACTTCAAAAGACTACAAAGGACTTCAGAATCATATGATTCAGGTGTCTACTTTCAATATGGGCATTGATGGGATGATCAAAGCTGTACTAAACTGAAGCATGCTTCGAAGTACTGTACATCTCCACTAAACAGGTTTTAACTTTACCTCATAAGGTGCCTCTACATTTATCTGATCTCTACATTCTTCTCCCTACTCCTCCCCCCAAAAATCTTAAATAGAGAGAAAATATTCTATTAAACGGGAAGACATTAATCCTGCCCCAGTGAATCAACAAGTGTGGAGTGGCCAGAGTAGTATAACTATTCCATTCCAGTTGTTCTCCAGTGCAATCCAGTTATTCTAAGAGAGTAAATCAAAAGGATAAGTCATGTTTTATCTGCTAAGGAAGGCAATGCATAGATTTTACACAGAAGACAGAAGTCTGAAGAAAGACAGTTGGGATGATAATGGAAATCTCAGCTGGTGGACAGTTGCCTGGCTACTTACAGACTTATAGCCATTATATTTTCTACAATAAGTAGAATCACATTGAATGCCTTACCCTTCTCTTACTGCAGAAAAGACTGGATAATCCAACCTTTTAGCAATATCCCAATAAACAATAATATAAAGCAGGGGTGTCAAACTGCCGGCCCACAGGCTGGATGCATTACAGCGAAACCGTGCCCACCCCATTGCCGGCAATGGCATAAAAGTCATGATACATCGCGAGACATCACGTGACATTGCAAGTTGGCACCCTTGATATAAAGGGATCATGGAAATATTTTCAGAAACCTAAGGAATCCGTAATGGAGGAGTCCACAAAGTATCTGTGAGCATGGTTAGTGAGAGGCATGTATTTTAATTATTATAACACAGCTCCACTCAGCTGGCATTTCACTTTAAGTAATGCAATCAGCTCAAAGTTTCAGATTGGGAGGATATCTGTGCTACATCTGCCGTGCCAAGCTCTGGACAGATGCCAGGTTTATGAACTGCTCCTTGGGGAAATACATATGTCAATTAATCTCAGGGATTTTAACACTGGCTATCTTATAACCATCAAATTTATCCAGGCTGGGATGCGTATGTGTGTGGGGGTGTCCATTAACAATAACAAAAAATAAGAAATATAGGGGGTAGCTTCTGTAACAAGTTTACAGGGACAGGCCTGAGAGAATGTATGGATCCTTTAAAAGAAATATAATTGACACAATAAACTGAATCCTGCCTTCATAAGTTTTCCATAATGTATCAATCTTTGTATTCCTTTCTTCCTAAATTCATGATTAGTCTCTCTGTATGGTTCCATTATGTTGAAGGTTGAAGTCTTCTGGATCTTTATGTGAGCATTCCCAAAAGTAGAAATCCATCCTGAACAATGATGAGTTGTTCAGATGATCCCTTACAGCAGAAAGGAAATTTATTTACAGCAAATATTTGAGATAGGCAAAGCTTAGTATCTAACTCACCACATCTCTAATAGGAGGAGTAGAAATCTCCTAGGTAAGGTTCAAGCAAAGCAGTAGATGAAAAATGGCTACAAAGTCAATCCATAAGTCACTCAATCTGCACCCTTCTTCCCATGAAGGTCAAGAAATCATAAGTCACGGAAGAGTCAATGCCATTGGATCTATACCTCCAACATTATTGCGGAAGATTACAAAAACCATAGATAAAATTCTATTCTACTGGGCTTCTGAAAAGTCTAAAAAGATAATGAATTACATTGTATGTAGTGGGGGTTACCAAGGGTTACGTGTGACCTGGCAGAATCCCAGCCCACACAGTCTTTCCACCTCCAAATGTATAAGGCCAAACATTTTGGTCCTTTCTCACTTTGGGAACCTAGGGAAAGTTTAAGGAGCAAAATGGGTGCTGTGCGGATTGTTTAAGAGGCTCATTTCACTCCTTAAAATTCCCAGATCTCTCAAACTTCTGAAAGCTGTGATGTTCAGCCAGTCCCAAATTGCTATGTGGCCCTTGGTGCAGTCCATCATCATGTACTTCTCCATTAGAAAATTGTACAAGGCAGACTTCCGGTTTGCCATTGCAGCTGCTATGGCCGCTGGAAGGCGAACTCCATCTTCTGCATTGAGTTTCGCACCGCTGGGGGACCCTGGAAAGGGTCGAAAGTTGCCCTGTAGGGGCAACAAGCAAGGAGGGGACCCCCGCTTGATCGTGGGAGGGTGGTAGCCCTTCCGCTTGATCTGGGGCAGCCCTCCAAACTGGCAGCCGAAAGACTGGCCATAGAAATATGGCTCATCACTAGGCTGCAGACAGCCGAAGTCAAATTTACCACCAGGCACTTTTAAAGCAGCGCGGATGAGACTGGGTGAGATCTGATCTCTCTTTAATCCTAAGTATTTTCTTCTCCTGTAAAAGCTGCCCAAAGTATTCTTCCTCCTGTGAGGAGAGAGGGAAGGGAATTTCTATCCCACCCTCTAAGAATAGTGGCGACTGACCATCCAGAGAAGTAAAAACACTGAAAGAATAATCTTAATGTAACTGGATTTATATGCTTTTAAAATTTGGAGATTTCTTATCTTCACTGAAGACTTTAGTTTTATTTACAAAAATAAAATAAAATTGGAAAAAGGATTACAAAAATTTGGGACTTAAAAAATATTAAATGGCAATGGTGACATCTTGTGGCCAAGTTTGATATTATAACTTGTTATTGTCTACAGGAGACTTGGCTTGAAGCCCAGACTATAGATAAGACTTTTTCAACCTTGACAAATATCAGCTGTGAGAAGCCCAGCTGTGTTCTATACTCAGTTATAAAATTATTTTCATTCTCTGACTTTAAAGCTCTCAATTTAACACACCATCAAGAGAATATGGATGAAGACCAGGAACAGATTCTTTTTATGTTGAAAGCAATATATGAAACCATACTTTCAGCTGGTGATGAAATAAGATGCTACAGAAAAGAACACGATGTCAGCCTTGATATATGAACCCAAACTTTAACTACAATTAAAGAATCAACTACACAGAACATAACAGAAGAAGTGGAACAATTAAATATTATGATAGAGGATTCAACTGACCAACAAATACAGTCAATGAAAAATTTAGGAAAGGGACTGACAACACTGAAAGTGGAAAAGACTTTCTATATAAACCAGAAGAAACTTGAGGAACAAGAAGAAGAACAGACCGAAGGGAAGACTAACCTATTAGGACAACTATGGGGATCTGGAATAATAGAGAGACGATTTGCTAGCCCTTCCAAAAAATTGGCGACTGGATGGTCTCTTTTATTTCAAGTAAGATATATAACAACATACTTAAAAGCACTAACATGGAAGGCGAGCTGGCAAAGGAAGAAAGCCAGAATAAGACTGAAGAAAATTGGGGTTTTGATTTATTAGAGAGGATTTTATTACTAATTAAAATAGAATATATTCAAATAGATAAGATGTGTATTTTGAATACTAGGTTTTGTTATGAATTGAGATAAAGAAAATTTTGGTCATTTAAAACTTGGAAGTATAAATATTAAAAGTTAAATTTGAATATTGATGGAAATTAAAAATTGGAGAAAACAAATATTGATTGTCTATAACTGAATGTAAAAGTAATTAAGATATGTATAAACTAAAATTTCTTGATAAATGTAATAAATATGTTTTTACTTAGTTGATATAATAAGAACTACATTAGCTTAAATATGAGAAGGTAGATATTAAGGGAAAAAGAGGAAATATTTGATGTTGAAATAGGGGAAGTTTTGGTCATTAAATTTAAGACATTTGGAAACTAGTTGAAAATAAGGATGTTGTCGTATTATTAACTAGATGATGTAAGATGCTGAGAAATAGAATAGATTCAAATAGATAAGATGTGTATTTTGAATATTAGACTTCGTTATGAATTGTGATAAAGGAAACTTTGGTTACCTAAAACTTGGAAATTATAAATATCAAATGTTAAATTTAAATATTGATGGGAAACTAAAAATTGGGAAAAACTAATTACAGGACATTGATTGTCTATAAAGACTGGATGTTAAAGTAACTAGGATATGTATCAGCTAAAAATTATTGATAAATGTAACAATGCTATCTTCATTTAATTGGTATAATAAGAACTGTATTAGTTTAAATATGAGACAGTAGATATTAAGGGAAAAAGAGAGGAATTATTTGATGTGGTAGCTTGAGATTTGTACTAAAGATTTATGTATGTCATTGAATTATCAATTAACCCAGCCACCACGTTTTAAATACTTAAATATAAAATTAGAAAATTAATAAAATATTACAAAAAAAGAAAGAAAATTGTACAAGGCAAATACACACCTCAGGTTCCATTTTTATTAATTGAGATGTATTCTTTAGTTTCCATTATATCAGTAAAAATACAATTAAATACTAAGAAGCTCAACTTCTATATATAGGTTGTCTTTATTAAACATTTATATTTCTCAGTGAATGATATGACATATCTTATGTGATATACAGAAGTCTGTTTACAGATGACATTCAGCTTTCTATTTCATATTACCGAATACTGTTTCCAGCAGTAACACAAAGGATATGAAAAGGATTATTCTCCGGTGCTTGTTTAATTTTTAATTGTTTTTTCTAGGAAGAAAGCTCTAAGTAAATGCACATGCTAAAAACTAGGTCATCTTATTTATGCATAAACAGTGTGATAATGTATTAAAGGAAATAGGAAGATTTTTTTTTTGTAAGGATTAACAGGTGCAAAAATGTTCACAGACCAAGATCCAGGATTGATTTCATGGAGACTTTGTAACACAATTTATTTTCATTTGTTTTTGATTTGGATATAATTGGTCATACATTAATGAGATAATCATGCTAAGTGATTGTTTGTATCTAAGAAGTAAAGCATCTGGTTTCTTTATTAGTTCTCAGTCCATTCCTTGAAGCAAGTCAAAATGCCATTCTGCAGTTGGAAGATGAACTGTTTTAAACTGGTCTGACCATTTTTTGAGATCATCACCAGAGCCCTTCTCTGAAATTCCTGCATGCAGCAGGTACGGTGGCCTTTTCCATGTTATATATTTTTTTAAAAAAAATCTGGATGAAATCATGGCACTGTGTTTTGGTGGTGGTGGTGGTGAAATTGAATATTATTTTAGGAGTAGAAATAGCAGCAATAGCACTTAGACTTATATATATCATTTCACACTTCTTTACAGCCCTCTCTAAGCAGTTTACAAAGTCAGCATATGGCCCCCAATAATCTTGGTCCTCATTTTACCAACCTCAGTAGGAAGAGTGGAAGGCTGAGTCAACCTTGAGCTGATCAGGACTGAACCGCTGGTAGTCAGAAGAATCAGCCTGCAATACTGCATTCTAACCACTGCACCAGCCTAGCTCTTAGAAAGATCTAAGAAAGATCTCACAACTCCGTATTGTTTAAAACATCGAACTGAACTCCAGTCCAAAATTCCCTAAGTTTATCTCAAACCCATCATACACACAGTTCTTGTATTCTCTCCCTAATAGTAATTAATCAGCCATTTTCCTGATTCTTGTAACTTTCCCTGATCTACTTTAAATACGCTGATCACCCTTGTCTATTGTTTCAGAGTTTGGTTGTTCTTGGCTCAACTTCTTATTTTAAATATATTTTATTGATTTTTTAAAACATAAACACCTTGATATTTGGTAAACTTATTTCATTGTCAGGACCAGGTTGGGGACAATTCATCCTGGGGAAAGTCTACATGATTGCTAAGAGCCAATGCTGATTTGATGTCACCCAAGGAAAAAAAGTATTTGAAAGGGAGAATATGATTTTTCATAATAAATAGGCAAACACGATCCTGGGGTGTATCAAGAGAAGCATAGAGTCCAGATCACGTGAAGTTATTATTCCCCTCTACTCCGCCTTGGTCCGACCTCACCTGGAGTACTGTGTCCAGTTCTGGTCACCCCAGTTCAAGGAAGACACTGACAAACTGGAGCAGGTTCAAAGGAGAGCTACCAAGATGGTGAACGGTCTACAAACCATGTCCTATGAGGAACGGTTAAAGGAATTAGGAATGTTTAGTCTACAGAAAAGAAGACTGAGAGGAGACATGATAGCTGTCTACAAATACCTGAAGGGCTGTCACAGTGCAGAGGGATCAGCCATGTTCTCACTTGCCCAAGGAAGGACTAGAAACAATGGGATTAAACTGCAGGGGAAAAGATTCAGATTAGATGTTAGAAAAAAAATTCTAACAGTAAGGGTGATCAACCAGTGGAACAGGTTGCCACAGGAGGTGGTGAGTTCCCCTTCGATGGAGGTCTTCAAGCAGAGACTGGACGGCCATCTATCTGGGATGGTTTAAGGAATCCTGCCTCGAGCAGGGGGTTGGACTCAATGACCCGGGAGGTCCCCTCCAACTCTACGATTCTATGATTCTATGATTCTATGAACCACTTTATGTGAATACTGTAGGGCAGAGGTGTCAAACCCAATTTCATTGAGGGCTGCATCAGCATTGCAGTTACCCTTCGGGGGCCGGATGGGTGTGGCCAGGGTGGGTGTGGCCTACTGGATGGGCATGGACAGAGTGGGTGTGGCCTATTGGGTGGGCATGGCCAGCTCTACATCGTTCGCGTCAAGGGTGCCTGTGGGGGCCTGGGCAGGAGTGGGACAGATCTGAGGGTCTCTGGCAGAAGGCGGTGGGACTGGGGCAAGTGCCAAGGCATGGTTCACTGGAGGAACCTCACTGCCTGCTGAAACCCCTCCGCTGGAGCCCATCAAACTGGATATGTGAAGTAGGCGAGAGCCATTTGCTGGCCACTTCCAGGCGATGGTGCATTTCTTCATTCCTCACAAAGGGTGACACCTCAGCATGCACCCAGGGGGCAGGGCCGACACAGCAGGGGCTGGTTCCTCGCTGTTTCCAGATGGTCTTGTGGAGCTAAGACTGAATGTCTTTCAGCATAGATGGCCATCACAAAATTGTACATTGGCTCCCAGCCGGCCAGGGCCAAGGAAGTGGGGGCCATTCCCTCACTGTTTTCAGGATGGCTTCGCGGGCCACATGAAACCACTTTGCGGGCCGCATCCGGCCCCCGGGCCTTATGTTTGACATGTCTGCTGTAGGGAAACCGTACCCTTTTGTGATAAAATAGAAGTCTCTTAGTTCTTGGAAATTTTTCTCCATCTTTTAAATCCCACTTTGTTTTATAAACTATCTACTAAGTGTGGTTCAGTTCACAGGACAGGATTCATAGATCATCTCATCCAAAAAGCTCACTTACTTTATCTCACAATGTTGAATCTGTACCCATTACTATTTATAGATGGACCGAGAGGAGGATGCTTAGACAAATCCTGTCCTCAGTGGCTTTAACCTGACCTTTCTTTTCCCAAATAAGGTTTACTCATACTCCCTTGAATCCACGGGTATGGCTGGGGAGAATTGGTACATTCTGGATCCTGTTGATTAGGCAGTGCCATCTTGCAGGATCCAGTAAACTAAGGCTGAATCAGAGCAACATTTATGAGTTGGACATAGGTGTGTTTCAAGCATGAAACGTTTCAGATTTGAAGCTTTTGCCCACAAGATACATTTATCCGTTTGCCATAGCAACTGCCTCATATCTAACAGTTTCTAGAATATTTCTGCTGCATTGTTTTCATTTGCTAGGCACAGATAATGTTACTGAAGCCAGAGTATACAAGAAAAGGATGCATATGTATATATGTACTCCAAATGTATATGAATAATTCCAGCTAAAATAGGCAGAAGAGTTATTAAGTCTACCCCAAATATAAAGCTGTCTGTGAAATATCATTGAATAATGTACACAACCAAGATAACATTTTGTTGTGAAGGATCAAATTTAATTCATAATACTAGCTCATTTTGGGGTGGTTTTTATAACAAAAATATTCATTCATATATTTCTCTTTTGAAACAAACAAGAATCTGCCTGGCTGATTCTGACTTGCAGGCTGGCAAAAGACAAGTTATTCATAATAAGTCCCAAATTAAACTGCTATTTAACTTTTTTTTTTTTTTTAAAAAAATTGATTTGAAATCATGAGCACTTTTGTCAGATTTGGAGTCATTTCAACAAGCTTGTGTCCCATCTCATTTTTTTTTGCTCTAGAACAATGAAGCCTGAAGCCAGAATGGGGAGATCTTGTGTAAGAACAGAGACATTTGTCTTTGTGTTGTCACCAAATGGAAAGATGACAGCATCCATCATCACTAAAGTTGGGTAATCTTGCATGATTTCAAGCAAATGGGGCGGGAACTCTTGTTGGCACTTGTTAGCACACTCTGAAGACAGTGTTTCTCTGGGACAGTAAAATATTAAACTGTGTGAAAAATCAAAGCAAGAATGCAATGAAAAGAGCTCCTACTGCATATATACTGTATATCGGATACTTTTTTGATAGGATCCATTGTGTTATTCTCTTTCCTACATTGTTTCTTTATTTTGCACTTTCCCTCTGTAACTATTTTAACCTTCTTAAATAGAATATAATCATAAACATTTTTTTAAAAAATGTATTTTTAAAAGACAGTAAATACTTCTAGTCAAGACTTGTATAAGCATTTTGCCATATTTTTGTTGTTGTTGTTTTACAGAATGCTAAGGGGTAATCTGTGTAGAGGAACACCAAGGTGACTTTGGAAAAGGACCCAGGCAGAGGTAACAAAACATAAATGGAGAAACAAAGTGTGAGAAAGAAACTTAAAATTGCCTCTTGGATATAAGGGGGAGAAAAGGAAAAATGCTGCCCAGCCTTCAAGTTTCTATTATTACAGGGAATCCTCATTTAGCAACTGTCTCATTTAGTGACCATTTACTGTTACAATGATGACAAAAAAGAACTTTATGACCAATCCTCATATTTACGGCTTCCACAGGTTTGTAAAGCAAATGGAAGCTGAAGAAAAGCGACAATTTCACTTAGTATCTGCTTCACATAACGATCAAGTTGCCAGTCCCAATTGTGGTCACTAAATGAATACCGCCTGTGTATTCCTTACATCAATGCAGCACAGCTCTTATTTTTCTTGTGGTCTCTTTTTCCTAACCTGCCTCCTTCAAGGGCTGACAGGATCTTTGTCTTTGGTAACTTTTCGTATACTGCTCAGAACCCCCTGTTCAATGCTACTCAGCGACTTACAAAAACACTAACCTTACAATCTCACTGTTGTCTGCATAAAGAACATTCCAATTTTGAGTTACCTTGTATTTTGTTGCAAGGAGGGGAGTAAGCCTGAAGACCAGAAGCCATTTTTTTGTTCCATACAGAACTATAAGCCCCACCCCTTTGTCCATCCTGTTTTTTCCCACAAGAAATCTCTGAATGAAGGAAAGACAGCTGCTGGACAATACCTTCTGATTGGTCCTTAGGAGCCTTCTGGAGGAAGCATTCTTAGTCCTGCTAAATGCAGCCAAACTTTCTACATATCATTTAATAGTTTTTATAGATAAAGGCTAGAGAGAAGAAACAGAGTCGCACTCGATGTGATCTTTCTTTGTGGAGGAGCACCATTTGACCTTTAAACCATTCAGTTGCATTGTTCATAACTTTTACTATCTCTAAGATGACCAACTGTCCTCCTTTAGGGAGGACAGTCCTCCTTTTTTAAGTTCTGTCCTCCCTCAAAAAGTGTCCTCCTTCATGTCCTCCTTTTCGATATTTGAAGACTAATCTGCAGGGCTTTTTTTCCCTCATAGAACGCTCAGAACGGCGTTCTGGCACCTTTTTTTGATGTTTTTTCTTTTCAACTTTTGCATGAGCTGTGCTTCTTCCCCTATTGGCTTTCGAAAGCCAATAGGAATTGCTGCTGAGCACGCCAAAACACCCGGCCCGCAAACTTTGCACATGCAAGTTGTCTGCAGCGAAGGCGAATTGGCAGGAACTTTGCACCCCCCCCCTGCTATCCAACTACACCATCTCCTAGTTAGTCCCGAAGATACCTGGAGGAGATTGGAGCGGCGATGACACGGTAACTTTCTCTTGATCTTTGGCCCTGCTAGGGCAATAATGGCTGTGGGCGCAAAAGGCAGAGGCAGCGGGGCTGCTGCGGGCGGGGGTGTAAGGAGCAGCAGTGGCCGGCTGCCCCCCGTGCTTTGGGAGCCATGGGGCCTGCTCTACACAGGGCTGTGCAGGGTGGGGGGTGGTGCTGGCGGGGTGACTGCAGGCGGGGTGTGTCGATGGCAGGGTGCCCCCTGGGGCTGGAGCCAGTATAGCTGGTGCTTTGGGAGCCATGGGGCCCGCTCTACACAGCGGGGTCACAGTGCTGGTGGGGGCCTGGCATGGAAGCATAATTACAATATAAAATGTTATTGTTACAAATGTTTTTTATTATGCATTTATCATATTATAGTGTATTCTGTATTATTGTTGCAATGAATGAAATGTTTCTTTTATTTACGATATTTTTTTCTTCAATGTATTTGTGTCCTCCTTTTCATTGTAAAAAATTTGGTCACCTTACTACCTCGATCAAACCAGTCAGTCCTAGAGGAGATCAACCCTGACTGCTCTTTAGAAGGCCAGATCCTGAAGTTGAAACTCAAATACTTTGGCCACCTAATGAGAAGGAAAGGCTCACTAGAGAAGAGCCTGATGCTATGAAACATTGAGGGCAATAGAAGAATGGGACGACAGAGAATGAGGTGGCTGGATGGAGTCACTGAAGCAGTAGGCGTGAGCTTAAATGGACTCCAGAAGATGGTAGAGGACAGGAAGGCCTGGAGGAACGTTGTCCATGGGATCGCGATGGGTCAGACATGACTTCACAACAAACAAACAACAACAACAACAGTGCTCCACAGTGATCAGTGAGCTAGACATGATTTTAAAAGCAGTCTTATAAGTGTATTATTTCTGTGGGCAGTTTCATTTTTTATATTCACCAGACAATATCACTAGGCTGGTATTGTCATGGAGCTATTCAACATGGCTCTAACATACATGACTGGCAGCAATTAGGATGGATGGATGGATGGGTGGGTGGGTGGGTGGATGTATAATAGAAACAATGTATGATAGAGATAGTGATGAGGGAGATTTGAATTTTCAGTTGTCAGAGTTGACACGATATGATTGTTATTATGTGGGTGGCATATAAAAGCAGTTAAATATCTAGAAATGCAGATGTTTAGGAAGGGAAGAGTGGATGAAAGCAATTATTCAGCAGCAATAACATCAAATTTAAATAATTTGATTGTGGCAGCTTCCCACAAGGTGGCAGAATTTGGCTGCGTATGTAATTACGAAGGTTAATTTTGACAAATACAGTTCTTCTGGGCATCTGTAAGCACAGGACATAATCATTTTCATGATTTAGATTAGTTCCAACTGTCATCTTACATATGAGTCAATTGCATGAGTGCAATTAAGTTGTGTGAATGTGATTTACATGAACATTTTAACTAGCCGTAGTGAAACCAAAGCAGCCTTACCACCACCATCAAAGGTCTAATTCAAAGCAACAGAGAGAAAGAGAATATTATGAAACTTTTGTCTTTCTATGTTAGATTAATTTCTTTGATGAAATTAATAGGTAGCCATGGAGGAAGGCAAGCCACTGAAATACTTCTACCACAAATGACTGCGCTTGTAAACATGATTGTTGCATATTATGTTTATCATAGTGTTTGCGACACATTGCTGCCTGAAGGAAAGCGCTCACAAGGATCCTGCACAACACACCACATACCTACAAAGCCTGTGGTTCCATGACTGTTGACTAACCCTGATTGTATTCAGATACAAATGCATATTTCACATATAAAAAACATCCCACAAAATCAAGGACATTTGGAGGTGAAAAAAAGCCTGCTTTCTTCTGAAATTTCAGTGCAGATCTATTCATTCTTATAGTGCTTTCCTGAGAGTTCCTGCACTTATACTCAAGAACAGGACTTGGGTTTGGCTATTCTAAAGAAAAGAAGAAACAGGGGCGACATGATAGCAGTATTCCAATATTTGAGGGGCTGCCACAAAGAGGGCAACAAACTATTTTCCAAAGCACCAGAGGGCAAAACAATAAATAGTTGAAAACTGACCAAAGAGAGAAGCAACCTAGAATTAAGGAGAAACTTCCTGACAGTGAGGACAATTAACCAGTGGAACAGCTTGCCCTCAGAAATCGTGGGCGCTCCATCACTGGAGATTTTTAAGAAGAGACTAGACAGTCACTTGTCTGAAATGGTATAGGTTCTCCTGCTCAAGCAGGGGGCTGGACTAGAAGACCTCCAAGGTCCTTTCCAGCTCTATTCTATTCTAACATTTGCTTCTTTCTTTTAACAGTTTCCTGTTAAAGTACTTGCTTCTAACTTTGTTCTTGCTGCATTGAAGGGAGTGTGTTGGGTATCTATTTTTAATATTTTGATGTTTTGTATATGTTGTGAGCCGCTCCGAGTCTCCGGAGAGGAGCGGCATAAAAATCAAATAAATAAATAAATAAATAAATAAATAAATAAATAAATAAATAAATAAATAAATAAATAAATAAATAAATAAATAAATAAATAAATAAATAAACATCGTCCACTCGCATCTTACACTGGCTGAATCTTGCCTTGATGATGGCATCCATCCATCTTGTTCACTGCTTTCAGAAAAAAGGCTGCCGGGCTGCCTTCTGTCTCCCTGCAGCCCCAGTTCTTCAAAGGCCATCAGGACTGTGAAGCAGATTACAGACCACAAGGTTGGTTCTGTGGCCTTGACTCCATGCCTGCTGCTGTGAATAGCAGGGTGGTAGGCAGCCATGGGCTTTCTGCTTTTTTCCAGAAATAACAGGGCCATGAAGAAACAGCACAGAATCACCTCTTGTGGGAGGTACAATATTATCTGAATTTTTCTTGGACAGTCCATCTCTACAACTGGCCGTGACAGTACCATGAAGCAGGCCCATTATCTTTCTTTTCTTTTCCTTCCACAGCCTCTTTTCACGTTCCTTCTTTTTTCTGAGATGTTAAACCTAACGTAGCTTCTGAAGGCTTTCTTTCATTCTGAAGAATGTGAATCATCATTATCATTAATCACCATCCTCACATGAAATAAAACCTTGCAAATGTACGAGGTTATATTGCTGTCTCATCTTTGAAAAATGGAAGGTTTTTCCTTTTCTCAATTATGGTCCCTCCTGCCCAGTTAGGTCATATGCTGGATGCAGAATGTCAGCATCCAATGCCAGCTAAACAAAGTGTTCTATTCCAGCTCCCTGTCTCCATGGCAGGGACGTGCAAGTGGTGATGCCCCATCACCATGACAATCTGAGTTGTCTCTTGCAGGAGGACATCCAGCTGTTGAAGGACCATTTGTACTCTATAGTAATCTTAAAAACCCTAATTTCAGGTGTAAAGGCCATCAGGAATGGCCTTGAAAGGCAGGAGAAAGAGTTGCTACGGGGGGCAATAATCAGAGGAGCAAGAAAAAAGTAGTTTATGTCTCAGTCAGGATCTTCTTAGTTCTCATAAAGATAAAGCGGGGGGAAGCACATTCAATTTTGTCCCTATAACTATTCCAATAAAAGTAATTTTAGACCAATATGGCACTGGTTTCTTAGTATGACGTGCTTTATATGACTGACACCAAGAAATGGTGCAAACAAAGCAATGAGCAAACATTGATAGTTTGGCTCAGCCTAAACTCAGAAAAAGGACAGTTGAAGCTTTTGTGATTCCAAGACAGCCACAAAAAAGTACTTCATCACATATCAAGAGGCACAGTGGCTCAATGGCTTAATGACATTGTAGATGGTTTCTGCTCTAACGGTTCGAGTCCTAGCAGTGTATGCTGGGGTGAGCTCCCGTCACTCACCTCAGCTTCTGTCCACCTAAGAGTTTGAAAGCATGTTCTATGTGAGTAGATAAAATAGGTAGCACTTCGGTGCCCTCTGAACCTTTCTGGTTGCAGTGCTCATTTGTGAGGTAACTCTGGGAAGGGAGGGGGCTTTGGGTGATGCTACAGGAAGAGCCACTTGTCTTTCTTTCTGATGTGAAGCCAGCTCGCTCTCTTGTAGTACACCATGGGAAGTGCACATTTCCTACAACAGAGCTGGTACCTTGGCAACCAAACTACTACTCTGCAATTGCACTGTAGTCTCCTGGCTAATGTAACAATAGCCATATGCTAATAAATAATAATAATCACATACCAAGAAAATCTCCAAAATTGGAACAACAGAATCCCCTGCATGGAGGTACATACAGTATTTAGTAGCTATGTCCATAGACGTGTTCAGAATGCAAGCTAGTGAGCTACTAGTACTAGCTCCAACGTGAATTTGTTTCCATGTATTTTTCCCCAACTTCTAAGCACTGACATTGTTACTACCAAGAGATGTCGTTTTCTTGATTCTTAGGAAAGAACTTTCTAGGGAGCTATCATGAGCTGGTTTATAGTGAACTATAATCTCCTTTTAGCACAATCTACTAAATAAATTACAGTTAACTGGAATCACATGCTAAACCATTGACCATGATTTTCTAGTCACAAAGACTTGAGTCATGTAGTAATGATTGCTTTACAGCTTAGAGCAGACATGTCAAACTCACGACGTCACGTGACCTCATGCGACATATCGGGACTGTTTTGCCATTGCCGGCAATGGGGTAGGTGCAGCTTCTGCGTGACGCATCCGGCCCGTGGGCTGGCAGTTTGACACCCCTGGCTTAGAGTGTTACATAAATTATGCTGGAGTTTTAATGAAGTTTTTCCAATACTTCCCAGGGTCAAGCTGGCTTTGTTGTTCTGGTTATTTCTTGGCCCTATGGCTATCTGAAGTAACTCGGTTTCTTTGTTCATCCACATATATGTTTTCTCACCCAGGGAAAAGCATAGATTTGATGGGGGGGGCTTTCAAATTAAGGCAGTGTGGTTTAAATAAGTGTTTTTCAACCTTGGCAGCTTGAAGATGTGTGGACTTCAACTCCCAGAATTCCCCAGCTGTAAATTATTCATGACATCTTTCTATTACTTATTTAACCTGTTTCAATTTGGTTGAGATGGATGTAAAGGCCTTTTCTCCAGGGAGATGGCAATGCATTTCAGTTCACTGTAGTATCTTTATTCCTCCTAAGATGCTGACTGCAGCATGTTTTTACCAAGAAGGTCAAAATGCTTGAATTTATAGGAGTAAAGATAAAACAATAGATCAGCACCATACATTGAATATGGGTCATGGGTTGTGAGGGTTGTTTTTTTTTTCCCTCCCCAGAATAAATCAGCATGGGTTCATTCAAACCCTCACTTGAAATGCAACAGCAAGTGGCAAATAATGATTTTTAGTAAGATCCAGAATAAACAAATGAGTGACAACGACTTAACTCAACTGGAAGTCAATTGCAGAATTTCTGTCAGTGGACGCTTGCCTTTTGCAGTTTTACATATTGAAAAGGAAAGGAAATTTGACTTTAGAACAATGAAAAAAATACCTTGGTAACTTTCTGGCTGGGCTGCTTAAAATTAAATCATAAGAGAACAATTTTTGACATTTATCTTTTTCCTCATTATATTTGCTACTGCTACCAGTGGCAACAGTGGGATAATGGATTCATTCATCCATTCAACTTACGATCCACTGTAATCCTTAAGGACCTCCAGCTGTAGAAGAAACAGAAGTCTCTGGGGGTGGAGTTAAAAGAGGGATCAGCCTAGAATCCCTATAGATAAGAGATGCATTAATTTGGGCATGGGAAAAAGTAAAAAAAAAAAACCCCATTATACGAAAATTCCAAATTGGACCTCACCAATGGAGGCAATGATTCACCCAAACACACTGGATAAAACAAAGATAAGGTATAAAGAATTATTAGACAATCAAGGGAATCTTAGATCAAGGGAGGAATTAAAAGAACAGGGAATAATTATCAATTGGTGGCCATATTTACAGATACAATCAAAATATAGCAAAGATATGGAAGAGTATGGAATAAGTCGGATACCACAGCAATTGGACAAAATATTGACAAGCAAGAGAGGAAATTTTTTAACAAAAACCTATAAACTTTTATTAGAAGTTGAACTGGAAGAACAAATAATAAAGGGTCCAATGATAGCATGGGCACGAAATATAGGTAGAAATATAAAATTAGATGAATGGGAAAGAGTATGGAACAAAAATTACAAACTAACGTTGTCAACCGCATACAAAGAAAACCAATATAAAATGTTCTATAGATGGCATTTAGCACCGGCGAGATTGGCTAAGATATATAAAAATATGAATCCGGACTGTTGGAAATGTAAAAGTAAAGGGGGAACATTTTATCATATGTGGTGGCAATGCCCCAAAGCAAAGACTTATTGGGAGCAGATAAGGAGATGGATACAGGAAATAACATAAGAACAAATTGAACTTAAACCCGAAATATTCCTATTAGGCATAATCAATCCAAAGATGGAAAAACAACTTCAATACATCATTATACACATAATAACTGCTGCACGCATTGCATATGCACAATGCTGGAAAAGGGAAAATATACCAACAAATGTAATGATTATTTATAAGATACTAGAATGTGCTGAGATGTACAAACTTACTCTAGAAATAAAAGACAAGGAAGTTACAGAATTTTATGAGATATGGGAAAGGTATTACAATTGGTTAGAATTGAGGAAAAAAAAGTATGAGAAGTAATGTAAATAAGTGTAAATAAATGTAAGAGATATAGGACATAGTATTGTTAAGAAAAAAGAAAAATGTACTTTGTATTTTGTTTTTTGTAAAGAGAAAAAGAAAAAAAGAAAATTAAAAAAAAAGAAATGAAGTCCAATCTACCTTGAATTCTGTTGACTTGTATCTAACCCCAAGCAGGTTAGTTGAGAAGATACTTGCTATAATTAGCAGTAAATCAATTTAATTGGATCTTCACACGAGGACCTGATCTTTTGTGTCTGACACCAGCAGTTAATAAAGGCACATAATAAAAGCATAATATAAAATGATATAATCAAAATCAAAGCTAAAACCAGCAAACCAACCCCTGCCCCCAACCTTGAAATGACCACTGCTTACACCACAAATTGCATCGGAAAAGCTTAGTTTTCAGCATCTTCCTCTGACTGTGAGGAGGTCAGACTGAACTCAACGAAGATGCTGTCCAAAAATCGGTGCCGTCCCAGAAAAGCAGTGCTTCTGTATCTCGGCTTTTTCCACTTCATGGAAGTGAAGTACTACCAGCAGTTTCTCCTGGACAAACAAGTCAGGTGGGTCAATTCTGGTTGGAAAATAGGCTCCTTAGAGACATCTGAGCTCCAAGGACCGTAAGGCTTTACTAATCAGAACTTGCACTTTGATTACATCTAGAAGAGCCTGTAGCATAGGGACTAATGTGCATTTGGTGACATGTGCCAATCAGCTAGCGGACTACTGCTTTTGAAACTAATTACAGTTTCTCCATGGCCTTCAAAAGAAATCTCTATAGAATGGATTGCAATAGTCCATATGGGTGGTAAGGAGAAATAATAATAATAATAATAATAATAATAATAATAATAATAAAGTTGGAAGGGACCTTAGAGGTCATCTAGTCCAACCCCCTGCTCAGGCAGGAAACCCTATACCAGTGATGGCAAACCTTTTAGAGACCGAGTGCCCAAACTGCAACACAAAACCCACTTATGCATCGTCCGGTGCCGGGTGGGTGTGGCCCATTGGCTGGGTGTGGCTCATTGGCTGGGTGTAGCTCATTGGCTGGGTGTGGCCCATTGGGTGGGCATGGATGCGGTGGTAATGGCAGACTGGGTGGGACTAAAAAGTTCAATCAATCAGTTCTAACTTTGTAAGATTTTTTTTCCCCATGAGAAGTTGAAATTGACCGATTGATTGAACCTTTTTTTTTTTTTGCACACGGCGGCAGAGGCCTAAGCGAAAAGGTTTTATAAAACCCAGCTGAAGGCCTAGGACTGGGGCGATGGCACGCGTGCCCACAGAGAGGGCTCTGAGTGCCGCCTCTGGCACCCATGCCATAGGTTTGCCACCACTCAGCTATACCATTTCGGACAAATGGCTGTCCAGTCTCTTCTTAAAAACTTCCAACGTTGGAGCATTCACCGCTTCTGGAGGCAGGTTGTTCCACTGGTTAATTGTTCTATTCCTTGGTTGCATTCTCCTGTCTATCTTTGAGGAGCACAATCATGAGTAGTTTTATGGTAAGATTACATTAACAGCATCTTGCAACAGTGGAAGTATTTCCTTCCCCATTTCCTTTTCCTGTCCAGAAAAGTACGGAGGGTCCCTTTTGAAACCCTTCCCATGCCATCCCTTCAATGGGATGAGAAACCTTTTACAGGAGAGTTGTCCAGTCTGCGGCTCTTCCTCTTGTGTCCCAAGGTCATTCCCACATGCTATCTGCTCCTTTAAAGCTGCAACGGTATATCAATCAGAAGTGTGGAAAAGACTCGCCCCTTCCTGGCCATGGCTTCCACTTAGCACGAATCAACAAGGACCCCAAAGTTGTAGTCCTGCTCCTTCAGAGGAAATACTTCCCCCGTCTAGGTGCACGAGAGGTAGTCCTTGACCTACGGCCATAAAGCAGCCCACAATTTTACAACCTTTATTGTCAGTTAAGTGAATCACTGCAGTTGTTAAGTTAGTAACAGGGTTATTAAATGAATTTGATTTCCCCATTGACTTAGCTCATCAGAAAGTTGCAAAAGGTGATCACATGACCCTGGGACACTGCAACCATCATAAATATGAGACAGTTGCCAAGCATTTGAATTTTGATCATGTGACGGCGGCAGTTAGCTTTACTAGAACTTTCAAATCAGTGGTTTTGTGTCATCCATGCAACACTGACAAGACTGTTGTAATTTATCATCACCGCTAGGGCAGTGTTATAAATTGCTAACATATAAGATCTCTTAGCTTGAGCACAATTTTATCATGCCGAGGCATCAATGTAGAATCTGTCATTAAACAAAGAAATGAACAAATGGTCATTAATTATTTTATTTTTTTAGTACTGTGGAGAGCTCAGTTGAAAGATACAATGAAAATAAAAGAAAACATGGAAACCAAAAGAGCACAGATGTAGTTTTATGTACATCAATACTGCTTTTTTTTTTTACATTATTTATATATGCTAATCGCACTGCCAACAGGTTAAACAGCTTGCATTATTCCATATATATAGCCTTGGTCTACGCCATTTAGTAGCCACTTCAAATTTCAAAAAGCTAAAAAGAAAAGAAAAGGGATCAATAACTGCAAACTATAATTCAGTGATAGGAAGAACTGTTTTCATTCAGCACTTCCTGTAGAAAACAAAGATGGCTGATAGGAGGATCACAGCACACTGGTAGCAATGGCAATATTCACAGGCTTCAGCATCTTTCAAATTACCTCTAATGGCACAGAATACAAGGATTTGTCAATTGTTTGCAAGCTAGGCCTGCTAGGGCACACGTTTGCAGAAATAACGTTGTGTCCAGAACAACTGTAGGCTCGAATATGTACAAACAGGTCTTTACAACTCATACCTGTAGCAGTATTATTTAAAAAAAAAAAAGAACGTAGGCATATACTATACCGAGAGCAGCTGATTATGCAGTACTTTAAGACAAAATAGAATTCTATTTTTTTTCCCTCCACTCTTTCCACCATCAGGGTATTTTTATATTTGCTGTTTTTCTTCTCTGAACATTTGACTGTTACCTTGAATTAACAGATAACCTCCCACATTTGTGTATTCCTTGCTCCTATCTGCTGCAATGTGTCAGATATTAACCTGTGACCTAATTGATTGTTCAGTGCAAAGATAATCCCATCTTAGGCAAGGGACTGGATTCCGACAAATCCCTGGGACTAAGATACTACTTGTATGTGTGTGTATATGTGCATGTGTGCTTGCACACACGGGCACAAACACAAGCGTGTGCATGTGCACTCATTCTGATTTGGTAACCAGCATAAAAAATAATGCATCTTGGAATTGGTATAAATAGTAGGGATAAGAGGTTGCCTCTTAACAGAAAGTATAAAATTGCTCCAAGCTGAAACAGCAAAACAGTGAAAACCTGTGCTGGATGATGCCACAAGGGTTCCACGCACAATCCAAGGAGTGCAGCATCTCTTCATACAAATTGCTTTCCCTGTCTGAATGTTGTAGAGAATTAGAGACTAGAACACCTGGTCCTGGTTCCCCCCACCCCCCCACTTCCCTCCCAAACCCATTTACAAAAATAGTCACATATAAACACCCTGCGGATTTTATTTAAAAATAAAAACACGATAAATTCACCTACACTGTGTGTTTGTGTGCACACATGCGAGAATATGGCGAATGTGGCTGCTGAAGAACACACAGTGAGAACACTTCCTGAATTAAGTGTCTTGTAACTTACTGAACGTGTAACAGCTTTGCCCACGTTACACTGAACAGCAGTGTCATCCCTCTCTTCTCTTTTGCAGCAAGAGCAACAGGGGGCGGCCACTTTGTTTTCCAGAGTTAAGGTCTGGTGACTAGGGGTCACTGTCTTATTATAGGCACTAACCTTGAAAGAGAGCGTACATATCTATATAGAGACATGTCTGCCGTATGTCTATATCTATACATAGATATACATGTAATATATTTATAAACACTTGACAGTTTAGCATAACTCTCCAGTGGAGCTTTGCTGGCAAATACATCCCCTTCAAAGGCTGTAAACAAGTTGAAGAACAAATAATGCAGATGATCGGTTTCACTTTTTGCTAATCCTTACATCTTTATCTTTAAAGTCTCTGTCTCTTTTGCCCTTTTCATATTTCTCTTTGTTTGGCTTAGTAACACTATCATAGGAAGGGGGAGAGATGGTTGAGGAGCTCTCATCTGTTTTCTCTGGACTGGAATTCCCATTAAACTTATCAGAGGTCATGTCTTTGATTGGTAGGAGGTTGCCATCTCTGCCGTTTTCTTTATTGTACGTAGAAGTTACTTTTTTAACTTTCTGTTTCAGGAGGAAACGCTTGAAAGTCCGTTGAATGATGGTAGCGGACACCTCCTCCTGCTTCCGCTTTAATGTGGTGGTGATTGGTTCATATGAAAGCTTTGATGGATTGGCTGCCATGAAGCGCTCTTCCATTTGCACTCTCAGTAAATCCATTTCTTCGCTTTCTCCCAAAACACGCTTTGTAAAGGCAAACAAGATGTCAAGGCAGTGAATTCTATCACCACTCACCATGGGCAGGTCCATAGCAATCAGTTGAACTTTGTTTGGTTTTGCAATCAGAAGAGGAGGATCCAACGAAGCAGCAAAATCAGAGAGCTTACCATATTCCATAAATTGGGATGCATCCGGATCAAACTTTTCCCAGACCTCATAGAACATCTCAAAATCATCCTCGCTCAAAGGCTCAGCACTTTCTTCGGTAGCGACGCTGAAGTTCTCCAAAATGACAGCAATGTACATGTTCACTACAACTAAAAATGAGATGATAATGTAGCTGACGAAGAAGAAAATCCCAACCGAAGGATTGCCACAGTTTCCCTTGACTGAGCTACCCGGGTGGTCTATCTCCGGGTCGCAGTCTGGAGGCCCGCTGTTCAGGATGGGTGCTAGCAGGCCATCCCAGCCAGCAGAGGTGGTGATCTGAAAGAGGCAGAGCATGCTGTTGCCAAAAGTTTCAAAGTTGAACAAGTCATCAATGCCAACTTCTCTCTTCACGTAGGCAAAGTTGGACATTCCAAATATGGCATAGATGAACATGACCAGGAAAAGGAGGAGACCAATGTTGAACAAGGCAGGGAGAGACATCATCAAGGCAAAAAGCAGAGTGCGGATTCCCTTTGCCCCCTTGATTAGACGCAGGATTCGACCTATCCGGGCAAGTCGAATTACTCGGAACAAAGTGGGGGACACAAAGTATTTCTCAATAATCTCTGCGAGGAACATTCCTGCAAAATAAAAAATATATATTTAAAAGTGACACTTTAACAGCACCCAGTATTTTTCATTATTTTATAAAGCAGAAGCTGGGCATTAAGCATACACAAAAATTAAAACAAAATATTTTTAAATGATTCCTAAATGTAAACTGCTATATTAGTCCAAAGGAAACACATACCGATTAGATGCTGGTATGTTGAAAACAATTAACAAGCAGTAAACTTAACAGTAAAGAAAAATTAAGACTGTTAATCGTCATTATCTTTGACAAATTCTAAAACCATCAATTTGCAAACACAAAAAAAATTGTGTAAAAATTCTTTGGCTCTGTCAGGGAACTGCGCAGCCGTGGAGTCAAAGACGCTGAAACAAACTTGTAGTTTTATATAACTAAATATATTTTACATTTATATTTACAGTAAACGAGATAGTCATGCACACCGCTACATCATGAGGTATCATGAGAACAGCATATAGAGCACACAGAAGGAAAAGGCAGGAAAAAAGGAAAACTTCCCAGCAACCAATCATAATATAGATTGCCCCATGCAGGAGCCCACGCTCTCCAACCAATCAACTACAACTGTGTGTTCTGGCCCATTATACACTTTACTGTTCCAACTATTAAATATCTTAAAAGGCTCTTTAGTCTATAATTTTAAAATTTTCTGCTAGAAAACTTTGAATGCTATATGAACAATATCTGCTGACGATAAAGACAGAGACAAATTTTTGTTTCTTGGATTTATTTCATACGTAAAAATGCCTTCATATTTTTCCCAGTTCTTTGGGACAGTGTTCACAAAATGTTTATGCTAAAATCAATTTTATGCTAAAATCAATCCATTTTAACTTTTTGAGGTCAGCCAAGGTTAGTTAGTTACTAGCATCTGCTGAGGATGTATTTATTTATTTATTTATTTGATTTGACTTCTATGCCGCCCTATTCCAGAGAACTCAGGGCGGCTCACAACATAAATAGAAATCACCAGTTAAAATACATATATAAAAACCCCTAAGTTAAAAGAAAACCAATCATTCAACAAACATACACACAAACATACACTGGCTAGGGGCAAGATGTTAACTGCCCCAGGCCTGCCGGCAGAGGTGTGTTTTAAGCAGTTTACGAAAGGCGGAGAGGGTGGGGGCGATATGGATCTCCGGGGGGAGTTGGTTCCAGAGGGCCGGGGCCGCAACAGAGAAGGCTCTTCCCCTAGGCCCCGCCAGGCAACACTGTCTGGCTGACGGGACCTGGAGAAGGCCAACTCTGTGGGCCCTAACTGTCCGCTGGGATTCATGGGGCAGCAGACGGTCCCGTAAGTAGTTGTACCTGACAAAACTTACAGCATCAATCACAAAATACGCCACAATACTCCCTACCCTTTGTCTTTCTTCTAGGCAGAGGAACATATTTTCAAGCAAGGCATTGGCTGTAGTCACCACCATTGCTGAGATCTTAGTAAGGCCTATTCCTTGCATTAGAAGGGCAGATCATGCTTCTTTTGCCTTGCAGCATGCTATCTCCAATTTTTTAAAAAACCCCAAAGGGTTTTTTAAAAAATCAAGAGCGCCAAAAAATATGATGGATACCTAAGGAGGTGCTTGGGGACAACCTGGAATTTCAATACTTGAAATAATGATTGTCCTATGTATTTCAGACTCTCTTTCTCAGCTGATAGAAATGCTATCTATTAACACACGAAGAGAGAGTCAGTTTGGTGGAATTTGGTTAAAATAGTCAGTTTGGTTAAAACAGTGGTTCCCAATCTTTGTGGCCTGGTGGCCTGCTGGGGGGCAGAGGGGAACCAGGCTATGTGAGTGGCGGGCTGTTACGCATGCACACATGCATAGCTCCACTCATGTGACTGGCGAGCCCGCTACTTGCATGAGTGGAGCTGGGCATGTGTGCATGCTGGCCCGCCATTTGCATGAATGGAGCTGCACACTCGTGTGTGCACTGGCACACCTCTCATGCAGCCTGGTTCTGAATAGGCCATGCTGTGGGCCACAGCCCGGCAGTTGGGGACCCCTGGGTTAAGACACCAAGATAGAACCTAGGAGACCATTAGTTCTAGTTCCATCTTGGCCACAAAACCAACTGGGTGACTTGGGCCAGTCATTTGCTTTCAGTCAGCAAGAGCAAATCATTTCTAAAATCTTGCCAAAAAACTCACAGGGACTTGTCCAGGCAGTTGCCAAGAGTCCAAACAGACTCAAAGGCACCCAAAAAGCTCGAACAACAATGAAGATCATTATCCCTTATTTTGTCTCTTGCATTCTCTTCATATGCCTTTTTACCTTGTTATAATAAAATTTCAATTGCATGAGCTGATTCAAATAAAACGCCAAATCAGATTTTCCTTTTATCTATCTTTTTATTTACTTACTGCTATCTTAAGACATGCTATTTAACTGCATTACAAGATCTACCTATCAGGTAGATTAATGTAATTTGAGAATTTCAGCATACAAGAAGGGAAAGGAGAATTCTCAACCTTTATACTTGTTTATTAGACTATTTTAAAAGCTTTGTTGGATCAGGATGATGGCCTATGCAATATGTAATATAATATTCCATGATATATAATGTCCAATAAGATGCATGAAGTAATAACTTCCCATTATTGTTTGCCAGAAGCTGCCAATTTAAGATAAGCTGCCTGTGATTCAGGTGATAGCATGCAGCTGCTAGCAACCCTGTCCTCCATGAATTTGTCTTGACTGCACTTAAATTCAACAAAAGTCTGTATTTGAAGTTGGCATTTTTGTATATGTTTCAATATATCAATTTGATTATGCTTATATTTAATTGTATTTGCCAATTACTATTAACTCTTGTTTGCATTATATATAAAACAATCCTATTACTGAACTGGGAATTTAAAAAAATAGTACATGACTTTAATGAATCAGTTTACAAACCTATTACTGAATTAGAACTCTAATGCAATTTAGTAAATGATTTTAGCCATCGTTTAATTTTGGAAACAAATGGTTCTTACCTACAATGGAGAGAATGACAACGATAAAATCAAAAATATTCCAGCCAATGGTAAAATAATAATGACGAAGTGAAATCAGTTTGAGTATACATTCTCCAGTGAAAAGAATTATGAATACCAGGTTAATCCTGGATAAGTTAATTTCCATTTCTTTACTTTGGTCATCTGTTTCAACCATCATGGTGACCATATTAAGGCAAATAAGAATCATGATACTGATATCAAAGGCTTGTCTGGTTACAAAGTCAAAGACTAATCCTTGAAATTTATTCTGTAAAAACAAAAAATGTTAATAATGCAAAATTAATTTTCTTTATTATCAGATTTTTTTTCTTTATCATTTCTTTTTACTAATGTTCATTCCCTCTTCTTTTGGGAATGGATGACTGTACTAAGCAGAAGAAAAAAACAACAATAACAACAAAGATCACATCTTGAACCAAAATCCCAAATTTGATAACACAAGCTACAATTTCAGATATTTCATTGTCCACATATTATTACAATAAGTGCACTCTACGTTATTTTAAACAAGATGCTAAGAGTTAGAAAGCATGGCCTGAGAGCAGAACATTTTGAAATAGAAATCCTTACCCCTGGTCTCGATATCGGCTTTTGTGGTTTTTTGGAGCCCAGCTTTTTCATTGCATTGTAGTATTTTTTCTGTTCCTCTGTCATAAAAATGTCTTGTCCTCCAAAGTAAAGAAATAAATCAAAACTAGTTACACAACATGTTGGCATATTGATTTGTGTAATGGTGGACGATGAACACATTTTAATCCATTGATAATAACACCATATAATCACAATTTTGTATAATACCCACTGGCCCGAATCTATTTCTAGGCCAAATAAAAAGAACTGGGTTTGAAATTTAAGGCCTGGAAGAGTCTTAAGAATTTATTTCTATATAATACCATATATACCGAGTAACTTTTTCTACCTAACCTTGCCCTTCAAAATATGGAAGGTAGGTTCACAAGATAAGATTTCTTTTTCGGCTATGAGATCGAAAGAATATATAACCGTTCTTGCTGGTCTACATTTGGTAGTAGAAGAAGGAAGTATGATTAAAGTTATCTCTTTTCTCTAGTTTCGCTGCTGGATCATTTTAATAGAATGGGTGTAATGTTTTCATTGTTTTAGTTGCTGAATTGTAGTTTTGTTAGTTGTCCAGGGAATACTTATAAATATAGAATATTATAGAATAAATAAAAAGGTTAAAGCAGGATTGGTTAAACTCTTCCTGAAAGAGCAGGTTTATAATCTAGGAAAGTCTTTCTCCACATCTGTCTTTGTATCCCCCAGTGCCAAGAAGCATATCTGCAGAATTATGCCTGCTGTACCAAGCAGCAGCCTTTCTGTAAAGCTTAAATACAGGCACAATTATTTATGTTTTGGTTGTCCTTTAGAGTATTGCAATATGCTGTGTGTGAAATAATCTTTGAACAGCGTCCCAAAGCAATTACAGTCATGTAAAGTGCAGCAACTTTATTGTTAAACTATTGTTAAAATTCCAGGAACATATTATGTTTATGCTAAAAGAACTGCATTAGTTCCAGCAATCTTATAGGCAGAATTCAAGACATAAGAGTTTAATTTTTAATACACTGGACGGTTTAGGACCCAATGATCTGTTAGGAACCTTTCTTGTTATCAATTTGTTTGGATGTTAAGGGCTGCAGGAAATGCCTTTTATGGATACCCTTATTTGACAAGCACCCCCCCTCCTGTTGTGTATATGGAACAGGATCTTCCCATGCATCCCTTCCTATTTATCAAACACCTACTCTTAGGAGTTGCCTTCAGCCCCACTTCTCCTTCTGCCTTTGGAAAGGGAGTTAGAATTCACTTCCTGAACTGGGCCTTTTAGTGTTTTCTATGATTCAACCATTTATAAGTCTAGTTTAACTATGCTTTGATTTGCTGATCCCTTTTTAGTTTCGGTTTTATGCTATTGCATCCATCCTGATCATCTTTTGGAATAATAAATACACTTATTAAATAAATATGTCTACCCTCGTATGAAATTAATATTCCAAATGTAAACAGGTAATTGTTGTAAAGGTCAAGACCAGATCACATGCTGCACTGAATTATAAAGTCCTGACACACCCACACACACACCCCCGTTACTCATAAAACTACAACTTTGAACAAATCACACTTTCTCAGCTTAAGTTGTTGTGTTGGGATCAGGCTCAGGGCCCGCCAGTAAAAAGATGTACTATAATAACAACATTTAGAAGAAATGAGTTTTATATACTCTTAGTTCCTTATTTCCCCCCCCCCCCGTTGTATCAACCAGTACATAAAAACATTTGATTTCTTTAGCTTCATATTGGTTCCTGCACTGAAAGTTAAGATGTGTTTGGGGAGGAGGATTATAGATAAAAAAGAATTAAACTAATATTGGTGACATTACTGTAGCTAGCAGAAAACCTACTGGAAACTCAGGATGACAAGATAGTAGTATTTATATAAATATTTAAATATATATTGTTCTAACATTTTAAGGGGGTTTCTTGTGGTGTTTTTTTTAAATTGTAGATTTTACTTCCAGAGCATACAGCAAACACTTTAAATACTTATCTTCTTTTTTTGCTGATTAAAATTATCTATAATGACACCAATGAAGAGGTTTAAGGTAAAAAATGATCCAAAGATTATGAAGATAACAAAATAAAGATACATATATAAGTTGTCCTCATAATAGGGTTGTTCTTCTACCTACAAGACATAAAATAATGCAATCACTTAAGGCAGGCAGTAATCAAATTCTTTTGTAATGCAACAATTGCAAATTAGGAGTCTATTCAGTGCTGGGATTCAGCCGTTTAGCACCACTTCGGCAGAACCAGTAGCTAATTTTTTGTTACCTAGGCCCAGAATGAACTTTCAGAAGCGGCATCCACACAGACAACCGGTTGTTCACATATTTGAATCCCACCACTGAATCTATTCCTGTTTCTATCCATGCTGTGAATGTAGACTTTGATCAAGCAGAAATTCTCCCATGCTCAATGTACTCAGGGTACAAGGGATCTCCCATGTTTTCACAAAGTCCTACTCTTCCAGCTACAATCTATAGCATCCTATCCTTAACAGTTCTGGAGGCCCTCTTAATTCTTCCCAAATTTCCAGAGGTGATGGTGCCAAAGTAGGGAGAAGGTAAATCAGCAGAGATGACTTCTCATCTCATTCCTCTGTAGAAATATTCTGTCGAAAACTTCCACAGATGGGAGAAACTTTTTCATCTGTAGGAAGATAAATCTTATAAAATAAATGACTCACGATCACCAGGAGAATCCAAATAGGAAAGATATTTAATAAAACTGAGCTTTCATCAGAAACTTCCGACATCGTCAGGGTTAAAAGCTAGTTGACAGAAACGCCTTAAATAAGGTTAACTAACGCTTGCGCCCGGCTCCTAGACCGCGTCACCGGTCCCAGCCGATTAAATTGTGTTCTAGTTGTTTCTTTGATGTCTGCACCCAGCCCTTCTCTGGATCCAGATTTCTCTGACAAATCTGTATCCAAGCTACTAAATGCAAATGTCTTTCAGTTTATCACTCCTGTGAAACCTTTTATCAATTATAACTATTTTAATAAATAGTTTAATAAATATTTTAAGTATTTTTATTAACAAAATACAACATATACAGTTATGAACCAGAAACATTTATCTGTGTTTAATAGAATATAAAATGACACTTACATTCCGTGAATCAACAGCTGCATACATAATATCCATCCAGCCTTTAAAAGTAGCCTAAACAGAATCAGAATGAGTGAAAGTTCAGTGAAAAGGTAAAAGAGATACAGACATGCAACCTGGGAAACACGTTTAAAATCCTACTTTGAAAAGTCCTGTTGAAATCAGTGGAAGATAACTTAGTCATGAGGAAATACTAAGGATGTGCAAAATGTTCAATGCATGACTCAAAATGTGAATGTTTCAGCTGTTTTATTCAGGGCTGTGTGAGGGTGTGGGGAACTAGGATAAAGTCAAGATACTGGCAGCTAAAGCTGATGAATAGACAAGGTTGGTAGAATATGCTGCATGGGAGCATGGAAACAATGGCAGCAATAGCTGCTGGTAGGCGCTTCTATGGAATATACCCACTGGAACATTGGCAGTGGCTGAAGGGAAGGTAAAAAATATGCTAGGAAGACCAGGGACTATCAAGCTAATGGGCATGTTGGAGGCAGCTGACAGGACAGAGTGAAGGAAAGTGCTAGAAAGATGGTGGAAGGGCCAACGAATATGTTGTATGGGGAACTGCTGATGGAAGGAGGGCAGAAACGGGTGAAGCCTTTGTCCTCTTCATCAACCCCAGATTTCATTTTGAAGCCTGGAACAACCAAAACCTTTAGGTTCATGGAACAATTCATCTGGAATGATTCAACAGAATCTAAAAACAGGATGATTTGTTTCAGAAATGAAACATTTTTCCTACTTCTGTGCACACTTTCACAGTGTGCAAGGCTGTCAAATGTAAGATGCAATAATCCAGATTGGACTTGAGTGGCAGCAAAGTTAGGGGGTTTCCAAATTTCTATGCTGCTATCTAGTGGTCACATGAATTTTTGCAGCCCACCTGGAATTCTGAAGTCTAAATCCAATAAACAAAGCATTAAATGTAGTGATTCTATTTTTGCCGCATAAATGCAGGAAATATTGATATAAACATTTAATGGAAGAGCTGAGTCAGTACTTTACAATGTAGTTTGCATTCTGATATGTTACAGAAGAAGATGGCAGCTGATACAATAACACTGGACTAGAACTAATGCAAAGGAAAATTAGAAGATCCCTCAAAAGGTGGATTTACTTCCTGAATTTGGCTAACAATAAGAATTGGTACACCTGTACTAGTGAACTTACTATACTCTACTGATGTTTTTATTATATTTTACTGAATATATTTTTGATGTAGTGATGGGATTACTGGATCCGGACATGGAAAATTAAGTCTCTCTCAGCCACAGAGCTCACAGTGAATTATTTTGAGTCAACTATTTTCTCTTTGCCCAACCTATCTAAAAAGGTATTGTACTTGTGAGAATAAAATTAATAACACTCTTCACTTCAGTATGAAGAGCTATCAAGGTAGCCATAATAATATTCTGCACAACAGAATAAGTTTTGGATTTGAGAAGTATGGATGGATCACCAAATAAATGGTAATACCAATGAATCAAGCTGTGCACTTGATCTCAGTCTCTTCTTAGTAATAAATTAATCTTGTGCGAGCAAGAACAATGAATGGACATTTCAAATCCTATTGTATTAACTCCATTTTTCCTTTCCTACAGAAAAGGAATGTTGTCGCTACAGCAGCAGCCCAGCATCACCTTATCAGTAGAGTTTGCTAATAATGGTAGACTAGGTATATGGATCCCACCATCATGATCCACTGGAATTTTCTCATTGTTGCATTTCCTATGGGAGTCACTAAAGATATTTGCAATATTGACACAGAACTGTATCATTTCAAAAACAGCTTACCATATATCATGCTACTCCTTTTGATTCATCCGCCTCTAATCTCCTCTATAAACAAACCTCCCCAGGAAGAGAATTTCACTAGATTGACAACACCTATAATACTTCTCCTTTCTTATAATAAGCCTTATATCCAATGGAGTGACATTTAGAGAAGAGCATCATTGGTGTGATCATGCTTAAATCAGGATTTTTATTTTTTTACTTATAGAAATTCCAATGTGAATAGTGCCTGCAACAGCTTCATTACTACTTTTATTTATTTATTTTATTAAATTTACTATATATAGTCACCCATCTTACCAAAGGCAACTCTTTTGATCCTGGATCTTGATTCAAGCAAGTACCACTGGAACTTATGTTGCACTTTATAGTGAAAGCAACGAACTTAGATGATTTCCATAGTTATTTTTATAGGCAGTGGGGTAGAAAGAATATTACTTACAACTTGAAGCAGAGCAAGATAACCAGCCCCAACGTTATCAAAGTTAACTTTCACGTTCTTCCATCGGGCTTGCTGATTGTTGTGTATGAGCTCATCACATTCCGTTTTATTGTTGACAATGCTGATGTTGAACATTTCACCCGTTGTGGTATTAACGCAATGGTAGAACTTGCCAGCAAAGAGATTCACACCCATGATACTAAAGATCAGCCAAAATATGAGACAAACCAGAAGCACATTCATAATGGAGGGAATTGCTCCAATAAGGGCATTAACAACCACCTAGGGTACATATTGAAGAGGAGGGGGAAAGGGAGGGGGAAGAGGAAGAAGGCCTAGATTATTTTTTGCAATTGAAGCTGTTTATATTCACAGATTGTATGGAAAATAATACACATGTCAAAAGAAGGAAAGGTAAAGTTCACCCTCCCACCCAAAAGACGAAACAGAAACTAAATGCTACAGAAAGTAAAAAATGAAAACGAAAACCTGGTAAGATGGAATCATAACATTTGCGTGCACTGAGGAGACAAAAAGAAAAAGGAAAAAAGGTTACATACCAAGAACAAATAAAAAGTAAAAAGTACATATACAGTATGTCTGATAAATAATGGCTGGAACATGAACATAAATACGCATAATATATGAAGCCATAGATTTCAAAGAATAAAGAGACAAGAAAAGATAACAACCAATGCAGCTCACACTAACAATTTAGGGAGAGATGAATGACTTTTTGGTTAAATGCAGCCCATCTGGGGGTCTTCGTGGACTCATTGCTTCTGTTCAAAAATGGACAGCAACTGTGATCAGGAAGGTCCTTGCACAGGTCCATCTGGTGCACAGTTGCATCCTTTCCTGGATCAGGAGGCCCTCGAAACAGTCACTTATGCACTAGTCCAGCAGTAGGCAACCTCGGCTCTTTTATGACTCATGGACTTCAACTCCATGAGTCAACTGTGCTGACTCGGGAATTCTGGGAGTTGAAGTCCATGAGTCATAAAAGAGCCGAGGTTGCCTACACCTGGACTAGTCACTGTATAGCTTGACTAGTACAAGGGGCTCTGGTCTTTTAAAAACCTCTTGGAAGTTTCAACTGGTCCACTTTGCTTCTGGAGGTGATTGGCCTACAAAGGCATACACGGCAGAGGGCCTGGTTATTTGAGGGACCACCTCTCTATTGTGTGTTTGCCTGGCTGATATCAGCTGACTTGGTTTGCATGCTCTGGGCTCCTTTGATCAAATGGTGTTATCCATGAAGACCCAGGAAGTGTACCTTCTCTGTTTGCAGTACCCACTCTCTGGAATCAGGTTTTATGAGATCTGGATAGCGTCCACCCAGTGGAGTTCCAGAGGAATTTAAAGATCTGGCTGATCTACTAGTCCTTAGGCTAGGGTGGAATCCCCCAATGGATATTTATTTTAAATTTCAATATTTCTTAACTTGGGTAATCAAAACTTCAAAAATTTTAATTTAATTTTGTGTATACAACATAAATATCTTGGGAGTTTTTAAAAAAATACATTTTTGTGATTCAAAATACATGTATTGTATTCACGTACATGGACATATATCCCTAACACCTGAAGAATGTCCTAATACGTGAAGCACAACATAATGTTAATCATGGAAGCACTAAAGATGGCTTAAACAATTTATGGAGGATATGTCAAAGAAGGTAATAGAAAGGTTTTTTAAAAAATATTTTGAAAGTGCTTACGGCCATAGCATGAAATAGTAGTGAAAAAAAGCTAAACCTTTCTACATTAATACAACGTTGCTTATATTGCAGAAACAGATTTATTTCGTGAAAATGTTAATTTCAGGTTTGTTTCTTAACATCTCACCCTCATTCCTTCAAACCGTGACAGAGCTCTTAAAGGCCTCAATGCTCTTAGTGTTCGAAGTGATTTAATGGCCCCTAATTCAGAATAGCCTAGTGCATTGGCTATTAAACTGACCAATGAAACCTGGAAGAAAAAAAGTGCATCATTAGCATTTCATTAGGCATCATGGAGAAAGTTTAGACATTCGCCGAACGTATTTTAAGTGAGATTCTACAGGCCCCAAATGGACAGATGGGCCAAGGACACAAAACTGAAACAAAACTCCCGCAGACCATGTTCCATCAAGCCAGACTCCTAAGTGTTTCTTATTGCTGTATAGCTGCCTATAGCTCCTTTTTGTAAACATAGATGCTTGGCTCCAGAACAGATCTGACTTAAAGTGTACTTAAAGTGTACCGCCAAGCCAAGTTCCCCTCTGACCACAGAGATTTGAGAGCGATCATTTTGGTTCACATGAACTTTCCTTCAGTACAGCCAAATAAAAATAACATGCTTTTTTTTGGCGTGCTTTACTCCTGAACCTTGCCTTCACCTACTGAAAGAGATAGTTCCATGTATAGTTCTAATTGGTACAGACAATCAGAGGTAGATTAGAATTTTTTCCTGATACTTCTATATTACAGTTGCTGAAAAACCGATTCCTTTATCTGAAGTAAGGTTATAAGAATCGGTGCAACCACTGCTGAATATTCTGTTCAAGTCATGTTCAGCGACAATTTTTGTTTCCTGGAAAAACTGCTTTAAGAGGATGAGTCTGCAGGATTTCTATGAGAAAAAAATAAAATCATTAAAGTACTTATTACTTTACATGTGCATCTGTTTTTTCTTCTTGTTTACTAAAAAGAAATCACAAAAGTAAACATTTGGAGCAGGTTCCTAGCATAGGATCAGGAAAGCTTCAAAAAAATTTTTTCTTTCCTTTTAGTCTTGATCAGGATCACTTTTCTCCTACTTCTGCAAGCTACAGTGCCATTTTTTTTATTAATTGAAATTGGCTCAAATAAAGAATGGTCAAGAGCCATTCCAATGAACTACAGTAATTTCTACATGTTATTGCAATGGCATACATTTCAATTATGTTTACATTGTTCCTTTTGATTTCTTTTCCACACTATTAACGGAAGGTCTCTAACATTAGAGGTAGAAAGCCTAACCCAGCCTTCCTTAACTTGTTCCCCACCCCATCCCCATCCCATCATCTCATAACTGGTGTAATCGATGTGGAGAATAACCTTGAAGAAGAGGAAGACCTGCAGCCTAGACACTGTTCAGATAAGAAAAATTTGAGCCCAAACCAGAAATGTATTTTGAGAAAACTTGATTCTTCCAAGTTCTCTGGAGCATAAAGGCAAGGAAAGGGAAAGCTCCTACACAATTCTGTTATTGTAACCTTACAATAAAAGTATTATTAGTATTCATCTTTTTGGTTTCCTGCTCTGGACTACCTTGAAGAGTTGACACATCTAGTTATACCTACTTGAACAAGATAGCACTAACACATGTGCTATTGGTACCTTCTTTTGCCTTAAAAAAAAATTTTTTTTTGCACCGTCACATACTTCAAGGCTTATTATTACCCTCACTCAGAAACACAATTTTTGGAGAGGTTAAACTGTTTTCCTCCATTTTTAATTCTTAATGATTCTCTTCTAGAAAGGAAGAAAGATGAAATAGTTGCACAATGTTATTGTGACCCCCAAAAGCTAGAACTCCTTGTTAGGGAATGTGGGAACATTTACAAAGAGATGTAAGGTACAAAATTTGGAGGACCTGGCATTATTTCCTTCACCCATCTAATTTCACGCATGAAGTAAATTTCTCTAATTTACTTCATGCATAAAATTGAGTGGGTAAAGGAGATTATGCCAGGACCTCCAAATTTTGACCTTATATCTCTTCGTAAATGCTCCTACATTCCCTAGCAAGGAATTCTTGTGCTACCGGTAGGAGATAGAAAGTAAAACTAATACACAAAACTAATAAAGTTTGAAGGAACCTTGGAAGTCTTCTAGTCCAACCTCCTGCTCAATCTATACCGTACCCCCTATACCAGGGGTAGGCAACCTCGGCTCTTTTATGACTCATGGACTTCAATTCCCAGAATTCCTGAGTCAGCTATGCTGACTCAGGAATTCTGGGAGTTGAAATCCATGAGTCATAAAAGAGCCGAGGTTGCCTACCCCTGCTCTATACCATTCTGGGCAAAAGTTGTCTACTCTCTTGTTGACAACCTCCTGTGATGGACCACCCACAATTTGGGTCGTGAGGCAAGCTATTCCACTGATTAATTGTTCTCCTGTGAGGAAATTTCTCCTTAATTCTAGATTGAATCTCTCTTTGATAATCTTGTTTATTTTAGGTTACATTAGCCCTTTCAAACTAGGTAGACTATACGTCACTTTCAAGATCAAATATAAAAATATAATAAAAAGAAATTAGTGTTATGCATGGTACATGTGCACACATGTGTGCATATGAAACTTAACGTATGTATGTATGTGTGTTTTTTTGCATGGATACACATACACCTTTCACCAATTTTTAATCTAGTCAATTCATTCTTAAAATAAATTCCAAAAGGAAGCACAATTAATGTTCTATAGAGAAAGAACTTTTAAATAGAGAGGCAGGAATGATGGATTTCCTCATGTTTCCTTCAAAACTATGGGTTTCTTCTTGGATAATATAAAAATTATTTATTACCTTGCGTTCACTTTTCTTTTGCCATAGAATGAGATAGAAAACAAGAAACTAGCATTGGGGGGAAAGATACAAAACTGAGAGTAAATATTAAATTTAAATATTATTATTACTAATTTAATATTAGTTAACCAGCATGAGGAGAAGAACATTCCCATGCAAAATGAGAAGTAGGGAGGAAAATAGATGCTATTTATCTTCCAAACTACTAAGACTACCTCAGGGTGACAACTAAGCTTATTTTTTAAAATTTAGACGCTTCTTTGAAGTCATGACTGTTTTTCAAATCAAGCACATACTTCAGGCAGGTTGAGAAAAGAAAAACTGGGACTCTCAGGATGACACTTCTCAGAATGACAATGGCTTAGCATTATGGCTTAATTCAACAGATCCAGTTAATTATTTCTTCAGACAACCTTACAAGTTAAAAGGGATTCCACAAACTGAGACACCTATTTTTTTTTTATTCTGAAAGCATTCATTTTTATTCCTTACTCTTTTTTGTTAGTCTATTTGATGTTCCTGTGTTTTAAATTTTTCTATGTCCGTCACTGGTTGGAAGCAGTTTGGGTCACTCTATGTCTCTCAAAGAGCTAATATAATTAGCATTGCCTGTCAATTAATTCAGTTTTGTAAACATCCCATCTTGACAGCTTGTGTAAACAAGACTTCAGAATATTAACTCAAACAACGTATCACTTTCATGGTAAGGCAGAATCAAGCACATCTATTATTTCTCACACATTAGCCTTATGGCATTCTGAAAGCACAGAAAGACCTAGCTATATTCTACAGAGCAGGATTGCCATCATTGACTCATGCAGAATGGCTTACTAGTTGCTCAACACCTCCATTTTTTTTTATTGCACTCTCTGGCAGGAAATAAAAACAGGAGTTTTCTCAGGGCAATGCACTAAATATAACAGTAAATGGTTCAGCTTTATGCTACATATTTTTAACCAGGTGTTTAATGGTTTATGGTGTATTTAATATTAGGGGGTTTTGATTATAAGAAAAAGGGATAATAGAAAAACGTGAGCCTTTGGGGGGAATCATAGAGTAAGAGATAATCCAGTTAATTGTATTTATATTTGCTGCAAAGGAATTCCTTTCCTTTCCTTTCCTTTCCTTTCCTTTCCTTTCCTTTCCTCCTCTCCTCTCCTCTCCTTTCCTTTCCCCCTTTCTCTTTATTAGTTAGTGATACGTTTTTACGTGCTTCATACAAGTTTTAATAAAAACAAATTCCAATCTTACTTTTATGGATATAATTGTGGCTCAGCCTTTAAAATCTTTTTAAATTGTTGCAGTGATTTTATATACAGGTAGTTCTGGATAGACGATCACAATAAAGCTCAAAGTTTCTGTTGCTAAGTGAAACATTTTTTAAAGTGAGTCTGCCTCATTTTAGGACCTTTCTTGGCCACAGTTGTTAAATGAATCACTGCAGTTGTTAAATTAGCAAAACTGTTGTTCAGTGATTCTGGCGACTCTATTGACTTTGCTTGTCAGAAGGTCGCTAAAGGAGATCTCGTGATCCCAGGACACAGGAACTATCAGAAATATGAGTCGGTTGACAAGTGTCTGAATTTTGGTAACATGACCATGGAGATGCTACAGCGGTCGTTAAGTGTGAAAACTGGCCATGTCACTTTTTTCAGTGCCGTTGTAACTTTGAACACTAAATGAACTGTTGTAAGTCGAGGACTATCTGTATACAGTCAAATTTATAGAATTGTAAGAAGGAATTGGTGTGTCACAAGTTGCACAGATCTGTCATATGAAATTATACTATAAGCAACGAAGAATGGAAAACTATCTAATGATTCACATTTAAAACCCTTGAGCAGTCAGAATCAAAAAGAAAACAGAAAAAGTTGCAGTACAAAAGCCAAGAGTTGTAATTGTTCTCTAATAGAGTGTCGGATTCATGTACTAAACTTTTAGCCATAGTTTCTTAAGTTAAGTTAATACCGAGCCAGAAACATGACTATAAATCAAAGCAAAAAAAAATTAAACAACCACATTACAGTACAATGTTCATGTGGATCCAGATAGATATTTACTGTCCAGATCAGTCTTTCTCAGCATGGTGCCTTCCAACTGCTGAACTGAAGTTGAATATCATTTAGAGGGGCATCATGTTGAAGGGGACTGGTCTAGACAAGTTAAGAATGCTATAAAATTTTGAAATGGACCAAATATAGATGTGCATATATGAATTAAAAGAGAAATTTATGGTCAACTTGTTGCTCCAACAATTTGTTTTATGCTAATCAGAATGCTAGTAGCATTTCCAGAATAACCTTTTATTCAAGGAACACCCGTGTTCTATTTCAGTTCTTTTTAACTTATCAGGGTGTTCTAAGCAGAAAGGTGCCAGGTAATATATCTACAAAGCAAACTATGATTTTTCAACACTTACATCAACAATTAAAAAATCCAGCCAACACCAGGCATTTGTGAAATAAATCTGGAAGCCATAGGCCACCCACTTCAAAAGCATTTCTAGAATGAAAATGTGCGTGAAGACCTTGTCTGCATATTCCAGCACTGTCTTGATAGTCTTACGCTGTTCAACATATATGTCTTCAAAGGCCTGGAAAGAGATGTGTTGCTCTCATCATATTTTAAAATGGAGGGAAAAGGCAATCATTTTTCCAATATCACATAAGGAAAAAATAGCAAGCTGCAAAATGTTTATTTTCTTTCACTTTCTTTTTTTAACATAAAAATCTCAATTATCTTTCCATGGCTTTATTGATTAACTAAAGCTTTCAGAACTGAAAACACAGCCTATGCAACTTCTTGTCAAGTTCTTTCTAAAAGTAACAACACCATTAACATTTTGAGAAGAATATTTAATTTTCTTTTTTTTTTCTCACCAGAGCACCACTGCTGAGGAGAATCATAAATACAATGAATGTTTCAAACCAGTTATGTTCAACAATGCTGTAGCAGGTTTTTCTAAAATTCCACCAGATTTTTCCTTTGCCATCTTCTATACTCACTTGACAACATGGGAACTTTTGGAGGCAGCCTGTTATAACAATAGTAAAAATGTTACTGACAGATACTTTATTTTTTAAAATAAACTTTTATACATGGTATCTTGTAATACCCCTCTGAGGTTAGCATAACCTTAATAGGCTTATCAACATTTCCTGAAGTATTAAATAAATGACGGAATTCATTATTCCTTAGAGCAGGGGTAGGTTAACCTTGGCTCTCCCTGCCTTAGAGGGAAGAAAAGCCAGACTTAGCACAGTTCTGTTTAGCTAAGGAAAATAATTGGTACCTGGGCTTTTGTCCTATGGATAAAATGCATCCAACAGGATGTATAAAATTTCTGATCCTCGAGTTATTCCTATAGCTATATGTTAGCCAGGATTTAAAGAAACCATGTCCTTTCAGAAGACTGGAATAACCACCTATGATGGCAGAGACTGGGAAGAGGACAAGGCTATAGGGGTAGTGCAGAAGACAGTGGCTCTTCACACATGGAGTAGGCCGAATCTGAATTATGGTTTGGTACTTGAAATGACAGTACAGGGCAAAGCTTTTTCATTCCAGACTTTTAAAGCCAAAATCTCATTTTTAAAAAATCTGTTACATAAGGGTTATTTTAATGTTTTGCGATACAGGTAGTCCTCAACTTATAACCACAACTGAGCCCAAAGTTTATCTTGGTAAGAGAGACTTTTATTGCGAGTTTTGCCCCATCTGACAACCTTTCCTGCCACAGCTGTTAAATGAATTATTGAAGTTGTTAAGTTGGCAGTTGTTAAATCAACCGGGATTCCCCATTCGGCCTTGCTTGTCAGAAGGTTGCAAAAGGTAATCCCATGACACTGCCACCATCAAAAAATATGAGTCAGTTGCCAAACATCCAAATTTTGATCACATGACCATGGGGCTACTGTAACGGTCCTAAGTGTGAAAAATGGCCATAAGTCACTTTTTTCACTGCCATTGTGAATGGTCACTAAACAAACTGTTGTAAGTCAAGGAATACTTGTAGTATATAGTACTCACGCACTCCTCTCCAATGAACCACTGAATTTAAAAGTTTAAAAGGAGAAGAGATAAATTTTTGACACAGGACACATTTGGGGAATGTGTCCAATTAATATTCCACCCTGGGTCTCTGAGGTTCTGGAAACAAAGAGGAAACCTTCCCATAGGTGATTTATTTTTGTTGGAGGGCAAACCGTGTGTGTTATGCATCCGTTAATGGCCTCAAGTATGATGACGATTGTCAATACTGAAAAAAAACTATTCTATCTATCTATCTATCTATCTATCTATCTATCTATCTATCTATCTATCTATCTATCTATCTATCTATCTATCTATCTATCTATCTATCTACCATCTTTTTTTTTCTTTCCCTCACTTAGCAAAGTATCTTAGACAGGCTCTGGCTTCTGGATTTCAATTTTTCACAAAGTGATTCCAAAAAATGTTTTTAGAAGCAGACGATAGCATTTCAGGTTGTATCTGAGAAAATACACACAGAGTTTTTTTTAAAAAAAATACTGCATACATATGCCCTAGTTTTTTGGGGGGGTATATGATCCACTAATTTATTTTTGTATATATATTCTAAGCACTGTTAGTGCTTAGAAGCCAGCCCAGTTTGTGCAGGTACCTCATCCACAAAATGGCAGTTCCTGGGAAGCCAGGCTCAGAAATACCCTGTTACCTTCTGTGAAACAGGCTTCAGGCTCAAGAGCTTCTTCGGGTTCGATCTCTGCCTGCTCCCCCTCTCCTGGTAGGGCAACATCCACAGTACTGCCTTCAGATGAACTGGTGGCATTTATCTTCTGGAAATAAAACCCCACAGAAAAGTTTGCATTTTTTTTCCCTCCCCCTGTAAGTTTATCAAGCTGAAAGGAGGTCTCTACCCAATTTTACACTGATCATTTCAAAGCCGTAAACAATTTAACATGAATATTAAATCTGCTCCTGCATTTATGTTTACTCACCAGAAACAGTGCTGACAAACATCTCTTTCTGGCAATTCATATTTCATAAATAATATCATATTGTAATAAATGCAATATCAATTATTACCCTCCTAATGAAAGCAGACACTTCATAGCTACCTTCACGACTGCTGAATATTACAGAAGAAAATGATAGAATGATAGAAAATGGCCTGTTGTCCAACTGTTCCTTTCTAATTTCACAAAAAAACAGCAAATTAGCAAATTAAGTTCCTGATATCATTAATATATTAATATCAGCATATTATTAAATTACAGGTTGCTGAAAATCTAGCATAAATATAATCCTTAAACCTTGTTGCCAAAATAGAAGAATTCAGCTAGATGGGGAGGGGAATCTAACAACAGCATGTCTTTGTATGTCATTTTAGCACATGGATTTTGTTTGTGCAACTGCAAGCGTGAAGTGCCCTGTGGAACGCAGCACTTTTTGAAATATCTGGGTCACAATCTTTTTCAACTTATGGAAATAATAATAAGAGAAATACCGAAGATACAGATTGCAAGACAAGACAAATTCTGAGCAAGAAGGAAACAATTATTTTGCCATAAATTAAAATTTGAAATCTACAATTTTATGCCTGGATCTGTATATTATTTGAGAACCGGGAATCCACAAATTATAGAACTCAGTCTCCTCATGTTTTATTTGGAAGTTAATATTTGTTGTTTCGACCTCCCTTTTATTAAACAAAGACTAGCCCTTATTTATATATCCCTATAACTTAGACACTTTTTTCTCAAACCCCCCCCCTATTTGGCAAACTAGAAAACCTGTGGACTTCACACACTGTTTGGACACAATTAGTACAGTTGTTTTTATATTCACCCCAGTGCTAGGAGACCAAGGTGCAAAAGAAATGAGACTATATGAATGTTTCCAAATAAAAGCCACACACTGTTTTTGGGTTTGGGCAGCTTCAGTGAAGGGATTAATACAGACATGTTACATTAGGGAGGTAAAACTTGTGTGGATTGTGTTTGTCTTTGGGCAATATTCCCTGAAAATGTTCCCAAAAAGTAATGAATGGGGTCAGCATAAACATTAAGTTTGATTTTTTAAAATATTACTTAACATATTTTCTAGTCATGTATTTAAGAATTGTTCTCTCCTGCTGCATGAAGATTTTCATTTGGTCACAACTTTTAGATTGCATTTGGGGGGCAGGGAAAACCCTTTGAAGCTCAGCTTACTCACCTCTGCTTAACCAGACTTTTAATACAACGTTGCACCATTATATTCTAGCAAATCTATTTTCCTTCTAACTGTGGTAAGGTGCCATGCATGCTCACAGACTTTCGGACCAAAGTATTTTATGGAGTCCTTGGTCCTCTCTGAGCGTGGTCGTTTGCTTGTTTCTGTTTCATTGTTTGTCTAGTGTTAATCCATGTTTATCTTGGTGTTGGCTGCTAAAGAGGATGTAGCCTTTGTTGCTTTAGTTTTTTTATTGTCTCTTTTGAATCATGTGTAAATATGCTTTATTTCTATGCTTCTATTGATGGCTAAAGTCATCATCCAGATAAGAAAGAACCTTTTTGATGTTTATATTTTATGCATTGTAGAAATAGATATATTGTATTTCTGGGAAACTTCAGGATTATTAATTTTTTTATGTTATGGGAAAATCTGATTCACCAGCATGTGCCGTCACAGCTATGTTGAAGAGGTATTTGACATCTTCTTTTCATCCTCTTTCCCCAACTGCATTGTACTCAGTGTTTTAATAGCAATATTTTAATATTTTCTAAACAATAAAATATCTCCTGCCTATAAATATACTGGTCCTGGTTTACACAAGAAAAGAAACTTTGAGAATTCATTTCTTATTACCCTGTATATCTTTAGTGATTTACTTTTTAAATGTTAATTCCTTTGTATCAATACATTTTTTGGCTGCTACTTTTGAAGACTTTTTCAAAAGACCATGAAGAAGATAGTATGTATTTCCCAGAGTTGGACATTCCTCCAAATAATAAATGCACATACTATATGCCTGATAGTTCACCAGTGTAGTTCAATAAAAACTTGTATATCAAACAAAATTTACAAACATCTCAATTCAGTTTTTGAGTTGAGATATATCAGAAGAGAAGTACATGTAATCATTTAACTAAGTTGCAGTGAGACTCATACTTTACTCTCTTCATCTTTACTTCTGCAATCACCAATCAGGATATCTGTTTTCGGTTTTAAACAAAACACCATTTCCACTGACATCCATACTGATGAAAAAAAATGCTTTTGAAACTTGTGGTTAGTGAAGACAAATCAAGATCAAAGTATGCTTTCTAATTATGCCTGATTCTGAAAGCCGAGATAAAATAAATCATAATTCCCTGAATTAGTGTTGAGGAATATAGTCAAGAGTCACAGGAGAAAGCGGCTCTTTCCCAGAGGGCAAAAAGAGCAGAGAACTGGGAATGTCCAATAGGCAGGAAGAGAGAAAGGCTGGATTCTCCCTAGTAATTCAAAAAGTATATCTATAATTATCCCAGATAATTCCTTTAGTCTGGTAAGATTCTGTTTGTAGGTAAACAACGATAAAGCAACAACTCTGAAGTAACTCCATGTGCTATTTTTGGTTCTTTGGGCCTAAGAACTAGGATGGCACAAGGAACTGATCTTGGCTCAAAGTGGGGGCTGTTGCTTCTAGTTACTTTTTAAAGTTTAGGGAGTCAAGGAAGATAGCTGAAGTTGCAGCAACCTGTTTATGACATGGGGAGTAATAATTCATAATTCATGTGAACTGGACTTTTTCATTTTCTCCAGTGGGATACAACATCAGCAACATCAGACCTGTTATAATATACCTCATTGTTCTCACCTACAATGCAATTCCTAGTATGTATTAGAAGTTAAGATCTTGAAAATGGTATAATAACTTTATAAAACAAAAAGGAGACAATTATAGATTCTAACTCACAGGAAATAACACATACATAGAGTCAGGGCTTTTTTTGTCATAGAACTCCCAGAACAGAGTTCTGGCACCTTTTTGGATGGAACCTTGTAGGGTAGGCAAGGCGGGTTGTATGACGTGTGTGAGTTCCGGCACCTTTTTTTTTTTTTTTTACAAAAAAAAGCACTGCATAGAGTAATTGGAATTCAGGAAGGAAGGAAGGAAGGAAGGAAGGAAGGAAGGAAGGAAGGAAGGAAGGAAGGAAGGAAGGAAGGAAGGAAGGAAGGAAGGAAGGGAGGAAGAGAGGGAGGGAGGCAGGGAGGGAGGGAGGGAGGGAGGATTCAGGATGGGGTTGTCTGTTATTACAAGATACTCAAATTCTTTTGCATAAAATATTAAAAGTTTGAGAAAAATTATCCAACTATTTTCTATGACAGACCACTCTGCAAATATAAAGAGGAAACATCTTAATTATCCGCAAGAGTACACTGGAAGACATTTGTTGATGAGGCAGCATTCCCAAGGCCTGGATCAGCAAAACAACATGCTGGATTAGAGCAGAAGCCTGTGAAATATTAGTGAAACTGTGCCAAGACAGAGAGATATCCAACTTCTCTTTTTAAAAAAAATGCTCTACAAACATTACATAACATGGGTGCAGTCTAAATTGGCATAGATAGCAATGGGACATCCATTTTAAAGATCTCTTTTGGATTTTACAGAAACTCTTTTTTGCCCGTATCTGTTTGCCCATGTAAGGCCAATTCATACCAGCTTTGCCCCACAGCATGTTAAAAGAGCCCATTTCTATTATTAAAACATTCACTTCGGACCCAGTCTTGCTCTCATTTTATTTTTGCTTTATGTTACTTCAATGGGAGCAGGAGCAGGTTATTTTACAAATGTTAAAGCTTTACAAACCACTTCATGAGTCAAATGACATTCAAATAAACAAAGGGGATTCAGCCATTATAAATTATTAGGAATAAGTCATCTTGTACAGTTTGAGTATTCAAAATTGCTTCATGATTTGACAAACCTGCAGGAAATAGTTACTCTTATTCTTCACATTCAACCACATCTCTGACTATTTTTAGGGATTTGAATTGACTTCTGAGCAAGACAAAAAGATTCTTACTCTGTATTAAATATTTTTTCTTATCTCCAAAGCAACTCGAGCACTTAATTTGCAGCCTGTATATAACATGTATTGGATATAACTGTATATTCGAAGATTACAAAAAGGCAAACCTAGCCACTGAGTCTGTTGAAAATCCGTAAGGCTGAAACTAGCACTTTTAATGAAAACAAGAGTTAATAACTTGCTTGAGTTTGCCTGATCTGTTCAAATATAGAAGAATTTGAACTCACAGAAGCAACTCTCTTGTCCTATTCTAGAGCATTTCTTAGAACTCATTGTATGAACTATAACCATTATCTGTTTTGTCTCTCCATCTGTTATGCAATTTGATGGTACACAGAGGGAAACTTTCATAGGAAGGACCAGTTGTAAACTGGGGAATATAGCCAGAAAATGAGAAAGCAACGTGGAAAATCTTGTATCTGAAGAGCAGAATGTATAATACAAGATATACAATACTAGTAGAACCTTGTTACATTGAGGGGTATTTTGATAGTATGAGTTGGTTATTACTGAATCATGTAAGAGTGCTTTAAAGCATCTACATCAGACAGAATTAAATTCTGAATAATTTAAGTTCTCCTTTTAGAATAATAACCTATTTGTCAATAGTTGTGAATGTTTGTAGTTATGCAGTAGCTTATAACTACTGCTTTCTTATAATAACTTTTATTTCTTTAATGTTAAAAACATGATATTCAGAAAAACAAGTAGGACAGAAACATCTGTTTCCCTAGCAATGGCCAATGCCGAACAGAACAGAACAATCTGAGTAATCTTTTTAGCAATAAACATCTCTTAGGCAAAACAGTAAATGTCACTCAGGCTCTACCTGTATTGCTTCTTTAGCAGAAGAAAAGGAATATAATTGGATTTTTAAAATTATGAAATACATTTTGTATGTATTTAAATTACTGCTTGCTATTTATTGCACTCTACCGATATTAAAATCCAAATCAATGCTAGGGTTAATTCATTCCTTGTAGATCATATCTTTCTTCTAAGCAACAGTTTCATAAAACAGTTAAAACTTTTTTTTTTATTTTCTGAGTGCACCAGTTGATATCATACATGAAAATCCAAAATACTCAGACAAATACTGCAAGAAAAGATATTAGAAATAGAAAGGCTTGCTGCATGAAAATACCTTGAAATTAAAAAGCAAGTAAGCAAACAGAATACAATAAAAAAATAATAATTTGAAATTGTTTCTCTAAAGTCCATCTGTGTTAATTATATAAATAATTACACAGCACATTTATAAGGGCTGAATCAAAAAGGGGTTGTTTTCATTGCTTTAAAAACTATGCATGCTCTGTTTTTTTTTTCCCCTTGACCTTTGAAGGAGTTAACATTCTCGTTCATTTAATCTACTTTGCAACACCTCTAAGTCATGCAGTAGCTGTTCGAAAGTGTTGATAATAAAATGTAATCTACAGAAATCATTAGCAGGATCGAAATGTATGTAAAGGTTGCCAATCTTGCCTGAGACCATGCTGTGATATGTGAGTCATGAGACTCAGCAGAGAGTAGCTGTATGTCTGCACCATCTTGCGATGAATAGGGAAGGAAACACAGCTCAACATAGCATGCACGCCAGTCAATATCCAGAAATTGATTAAGTATAGCTTGCTTAGATAACCTGTTAAGAGGTGTGATAGGTTGAATCTACCTGGTTAAAAAGCAACAGAGCTGCATTCTTGATTTCTCCAGCTTGAATTTACCCCTGTGAGAAGTAAGAACGGCAGGCAATGAAGTTCATGACACAGTACCTCACAACTTTTCCTCTGGTTTCAAAGCATTTTCAGAAAAGTTAAACAAACAAGGAGGAGGAGGAGGAGGAGAACCTAAAGATGTCATCATAAAACTAAGAAAAAGAGAGATTGACTGCTCACAGCCCTAATTACATTTTAAATCAGCTTTCTCCAAGCTGGTGGCTTAACAATATTTTAGATTACAAGTTCCATCATCTCCAAAAGACTTGCTGGATTTTGCTATAGTCCAACAGTTCTGTAGACAACTCTGCTGGCAAAGCCATCAATATTACTGGAATAAAGTAAAGCATGGAGAACCATTGATACTTTATCACTGGGATTATGTCACATAATTGCTTTGATTTGTTTGTTTGTTTGTTTGTTTGTTTGTTTGTCTGTTGATGATGTGATGCTCCCAATTCATTAGCAATCCTTAAGCAAGCATGAAAGAATCCTCAACTGCAAGGGTCCCTCCCTCCTCGACTCTAAAGCAGAACACTGGTCTTCGGCTTGACCTTATCCACTCTGAAGAAAAAGAATTTGGCCCACCACCAGAACCAGGAGCTGCTGTAGACCATTCATTGGGAGGGACCCATTGTGGCCACAGTTAGCAAACCAGACTGACTTCTCCTTATTGAATCTGGATGATCTAAGAACTTCCTTTGCTCCTTCCATGTTCTATAGTTCTGGTATAGTATCAACAATGGTGGTGCCAGGAAAAGGTTGTGTAAGAGGGAAATTACTCAAATGTAATTTAAATATTTCTTCAAAGTAGAATCTAAACAGCAAGTTGATTATTCAGAACAAAACTGAACTATATCAATCTCTAGAATCGAATTATTCCATTATCACAAAAAACACACATCTTCAGAAATGTTTTTTCTTTCCTTCCTTAACATCTTTCTTACCAGAGGACATTCTAATGGCTAGCCACTAAAAAGAATTTAAATTTTATAAGAAATTGTTCAAAAATTAAGCTCATTCCCTCACTTCAGTTTCTGTAAGGAAGCTTTCCCCAGCCTTTGTTTCACTACTGTTCATAATTAGCAGAACCACTAAATTAGTAGATACATCAAAGAAAAATAAAACAAGAGTTTATTTTCTTTGAGGAAGAAGTATAGGACCTTTTAGAAGGGAAACATGTAAAATCTTTTAAAATTCCAGTTTGGAATTTTAATAGAAATGTAAGAAAATGACTATTTTCCAAGATGAAAATATTTATAAGTAAATAAAAAGAGGATTGAACACTTTTCTCTTTCCTTGCAAATCCATAATTCTTTCTTTACCCAGTTCAGAGAAAAACCTGGCCTTGCACAGTGTTATTTACTTAACATTGCTAAAATAAGGCTACAATTCTAGTATATTTACCTAGAAGTAAGGCTGAACAAATATTGCATTAATTACTTCTGAGTAAACATGCTTGGAATTTGGCTTATTACCCCTCACTTTCAAAGAAATGGATAGTTAGTACCCAACTGTTTATACTTTATTGTAGTTTTATTTCTATTGTGTACTGTTTATTTCTTGTATGTCCCTCACATTCATGCTACTGACTGCATTGTTCTGCAGAGATGTTCACCTCATTGTGCCCTGCTCCTGTGGCTTCTACTTTACTCTCTAAATTAGTTTGTATGATTTAGGAAAAATCACAAATAATTCTAACCTACCTGAATAGTTAGAAAAATGTACAAAATTACCCACCCAACCCCCAAAAACCCAGAAATATTCAAATACAAGTCTGACCCAAACATATGTACTGTTCTTTCTGCATAGCATTGGCTGGGAAATGAAACCTGAAAATGTTGAGGTGTTTAGATCTGAAGCATTTCTTCTAAATAATTTTTGAACACCTGGCAAATCCTATGGAACCTTTTAAGTAAACAATGAAACTAAGTCAACAATTTACCTCAAATCCCAAATAGCTAACATTTATGTGCTTGAATTTTTCTCAACCATTTTTGCAGGCGGGTGAAATATTCCACACACAGGAAAATGGAGAGTAAATTGAACAAATACCAAAGAGTCTGATTTCTTGATTTCTTGAATCTTTGATAATAACGTTTTAACTAAAACTAAAAATACTAAGAATTAATGAAAATGACTAATGTGCTTTTACTTTCTTCTCTCCCCCCCCTTCCCCTGCATACATATCTTCTTTTCTGAGGGTTCTGCAGAATAACATCCTAGGAAGGAACATTATACTTACTATAATGTAAACCTACATAAGGAGGCAAGCAGAAGTGTATTGGAAAGCCTAGGATGAAGGGGAATGCAGTCTTTAAAATGGATACAAATCCTGGATCATCGAAGAAAAGAAAGATCAGCTCAGGCTTCACTGCTAAATACCTAAAAATCAAAGCAGCCAAATGGCATGCACTATAGAAAGATGGCCTATTAATTAACACAAAGATAAAATGAAGACTAGTTCAAAAAGAATCTAGTTCAGCGGTTCTCAACCTGTGGGTCGCGACCCCATTTGGGGTCGAACGACCATTTCACAGGGGTTGCCAAACACCGCAGTCCGCCATTTTTTTTGCTCGGCCATTTTTTCCCCTTTGCGATGCGGGCCGTCGTGCGCGCATGCGTGATGCGGGCCGTCGTGCGTGCATGCGTGATGCGCCCCGCCGCGCCACGCATGCGTGATGCGGGCCGTCGCGCCGCGCATGCGTGATGCGGGCCGTCGCGCCGCGCATGCGCGATGCGCCCCGTCGCGCCGTGCATGCGCGATGCGCCCCGTCGCACCGCTCATGCGCGATGCGCCCCGTCGCGCAGCGCATGCGCGATGCAGGCCAGGGTCGGGCCCCGGAAAAGGTTGAGAACCGCTTATCTAGTTAATCTCTTAGGCCAGGGATAGGCAACCTTGCTGGCTCAGGAATTCTGGGAGTTGAAGTCCACGAGTCATAAAAGAGTCAAGGTTGCACACTCCTGTCTTAGGCCATAGTAGGTTATCTCTACTGCTAAGTAAAATAAGGGAGACCTTGTTGCGTCTCTATTGTAAAAAATGCAATAGGATATGGGGGGGGATTCAGCAAAGAAAATTCCAAACATGTGGTCAAGAATTATCCCTCTCAATAGTTTTTCTTCCATAACTGTGCTCAGTCAGAGTAGCCAGCAATCTATCATGGTTGCTTTTAATACAAGTTATAGGTTTGGCTTAATGGCCTAGATACACTCTACTGACTCTGTAGTTTCTTCTTATCCATCTATCTGTTTGTTTTTGTGCCTTCAAATAAGTTTTGACTCCTTATGACTGTCTAGATAAATTCACGCAGCTTTCATGCCAACATTTTCAGAAATGGTTTGTCATTGCTGTCTTCCTAGGTCTGAGAGAGAGTGACTGGCTCAGAGTCACTCAGATGGCTTTGTACTCAAGATAGGACTAAACCACACCGTCCTCCAGTTCCTGGCCTTTAACCACTACACCAAACTGGTTCTCTATTCCAAATTACACAGAATAAAACAAACACCAGCATTATATATTAACTACCAGTTTATAACAACAAATGAATTCATTGTTATTTTTAAAAAATGATTAGTTTTTATTTTAAAAAGACAACTATGTTAACCTTTTAAACTGTTATAAATAAGAATAATTCAGTGTAACACAATTCAAATATTTTTGTGTCACTATTTTTCTGCTTAATATTATATATATATATATATGTATATATATATATATTATAAATATAAGAAGGCCTACCTCTTTGCTTCCTTCCAGGTCAGATTCACTGCTAAATTCTTCTGTGTTTATATTTTCAAAATCTGACTCTCCAACTGCAATTGGTACAGTTACAGTAAGGCCTGGATTGTTTATAAATGACATGTAATCATTTTCATCAATAATATATTTTTCCACACTGCTGCCTGTTCCTACACCACTGGTTGTTCCATTTCCATCTCTCAGATAATGAACTTCCTTAGTTATTTCAATCATGGTGTGGTTGGAAATGTAGACATCTTTCTTGTGGTTTAATTCTTCAAGGACTTTGATATCATCTATAGCTTTCTGCTTTGTGCTTTTTTGGACAACTTCTCCCAATGTTTTCTTAATGTAATCTATTCCTTTCTGAATCCTCGCCACAGCAATCTGGAGATTGTTCGTCTCATTATCATCATCAGTAGCAGCAAGATTGTCTGAACTGAAGGAGCTCAGGAGCAAGGCTAGAAACAGGTTTAATACCTAAAAGACCAAGAAGGAAAGCATCAGATGCAGATGAGTTTTTTTATATAAAAGTAAGATTTATAGCAAGAAAAAATGACAAGCATGGAAGAGGAACCTTGCTTGTGAAAGGGGTTCAAATATCCTTTCCCAGTCTCCTATATTGTATTCATCAGCAAAAATGAACAGAGATCCCCAACCTTTTGGGCACCAGGGACCGGTTACGTGGAGAGAGGGTTTTTTGCGGACTGGAGGGAGCGTGGTTTTGTATGCTCCCTGCATCCTGCGGATGGAGCTTTGCTTGTTTGTGCAGCCCGGTTGCTGGCATGCCACGGCCCGGTACCGGTCCAGAGACCAGGAGTTGGGGACCCCTGGTCTGAGATGATGCGAGGCGTTGGCCCATCAATACATAATATCAGGAAAAACAGAACTACACTCTTAAGTACATGCACTACTTCAGTTCCAGACCTCCATTATCTGCTTTGTTTAATTTTATTCATCAGCACCATCCCAAAGAGACAGTCTCACCTTCATGGTTAGCAGAAATCAGAGAGGGAGTGAATTGTCTCTTTTAATTCTTAGCAACACTCCAAAACTTTATAAAATAAATAAATGAAACATACATATCAATTTTCAGTGTGTTAAAAAACAGAACACCAAGAGCAAAGGTTCCAGCCTCCTTGCTTTCTGCTATAATATTATTAATAAAAATGTATTAAAGTCATATGCTGTCCAACTCCCAGTGACTTTGGGTGGTTTATATGTAAAACGGGGCTTTGTTGTGTTAGTTTTAACTTGGAAAAATATGATACCTCTTAATCAGTACATTCCATTCTGAGAACATCGTTACCTCAATCTGCAGTACACCAGATGAGGCATTAGAATCAACACACTCCAAATATTGATTGATGTTCCTATTCTGCATTGATTTGTCTATTCTTTTATTAATACTATTAGCACAGTACGTACTGTAAGATATCCAGTTGGTCCTTATGGAACAAAGTTTTATCTAATCAAACACAACAGTTTCATTCTTATCTATGTTTTATTTTCTCAATTTCTCTATATATGTAAAATCTTATATAGGGCAGTAATTTTTTAAATTTTTTTTAAAAAACATCCAGAAAAAGAAACTGCTGTCATACAGCTAAGAGCTCCCTTTTGATCTTTTAGCTGTTTCTGGCTTCTAATGAGACAAGTTGTTTTCATACTCTGTGATGGTTTGCTTCTTTTGCTATTGGAATGATTTTTAGGAGAGCATTCAAACAAAACTCCTGTGGTCAGTTAGCCAGCATATTTGAAAGCTAAATCTAGCAAATGTGAAAAAAGCATTAGTTATAGGTAGTCCTTGACTGACAACAGTTCATTTAGTGACTGAAGTTACAACAGCACTGAAAAAAGTGACTTATGACCATTTTTCACACTTACATCCCCCATGGTCATGTGATCAAAATTCGGATGCTTAGCAACTGGTTCTTATTTATGATGGTTGCAATGCCCTGGGGTCACAAGATCACCTTTTGCAAACTTCTGACAAGCAAAGTCAATGGGGACGTCCGATTTACTTAACAACCTTGTTATTAAATTACCAAATGCAGTGATTCACTGAACAACTGTGACAGGAAAGGCCATGAAATAGGGAAAAACTCACTTAACAAACGTCTCACTTAGCAACAAAAATTGTGGGCTCCATTGTGATTATACATCAAGGACTACCTATACTTATAGGAAGGCCTCACAAAGTTAAATATGTACGTAATTAAAGTCAACTGATTAAATTGAGGATAAAAGCAGGCCTACGTTGCTCACTTATACTCATCCTTAATTTTAAAATAGTTAGCAAATCAATAGACTCTTCACTTAGGCTACCGCTTTAGACGCTTTCATACGTAATGAATATTGCGCTATATTATAGGTAATGTAATATGTAACAAATATTGTAATATATGAATATATTACATCCTGTCAAAGATGATTTCAGAAATTTGGGTTGGTGCATCCCCTTCCTTACCGAATCTTTTAACTCTTGCTGGTGTGTGTGGGTGCGTGTGGGTGACACAATTTAAAGTTTAGCATCACAAAATATTTATTCCAAACTGCTGCCCACATGTTTTGGTCTGATGCAGGACAAGGTGGATATAATAATAATAATAATAATAATAATAATAATAATAATAATAATAATAATTGGAAGGGACCTTGGAGGTCATCTAGTCCAACCCCCTGCTCAGGCAGGAAACCCTACACCATTTCGGACAAATGGCTGTCCAGTCTCTTCTTAAAAACTTCCAGTGTTGGAGCATTCACCGCTTCTGGAGGCAGGTTGTTCCACTGGTTAATTGTTCTAACTGTCAGGAAGTTTCTCCTCAGTTCTAGGTTGCTTCTCTCTTTGATTACTCTCCATCCATTGCTTCTTGTCCTGCCCTCAGGTGCTTTGGAGAATAGCTTGACTCCCTCTTCTCTGTGGCAACCCTTGAGATATTGGAAACACTGCTATCATGTCCCCCCTCGTCCTTCTCTTCATTAAACTAGACATACCCAATTCCAGCAACCCTTCCTCATGTTTAGTAAAGTCAGACTGCATTGGGTCAGTACTTTCTTTAATTTTGGAAGAACAAGCTGAAGAGAGCACTGAAGTGTGAGCACCCAGTTCCGATTCAGTTCCTTCCACGTTTTTGCATACTGCAGAGAAAATTCCACTTTCTCCCCAGGGGCTAATTTATGCTTTCAATAATCAATAATGCTAAATGCATTCAAATTGAGAGGTTTTGTGTAAAGCCTAAGAAGAAATTAAACCAATCTTTAGCCTAGTGACTTTTCTACCGATAACACAGTTACTGTACTGGATAATAAAAAGCAGAGCACTTACCACTAAATTCCCAATCACCATGACCAACATGAAAACAATAAGGCACATGGATTGGCCTGCAACCTCCATACAGTCCCACATGGTTTCTATCCATTCTCCACAAAGAACTCGGAACACGATTAAGAATGAGTGGAAAAAATCATTCATGTGCCAGCGTGGGAGTTCACAATCTTCTGCAATCTTGCACACACATTCCTTGTAGCTTTTACCAAAGAGCTGCATACCAACCACAGCAAATATGAAGACAATGATGGCCAGGACCAAAGTCAGATTTCCCAAAGCACCCACAGAGTTGCCAATAATTTTGATCAGCATATTTAGGGTTGGCCAAGATTTTGCTAATTTGAAAACACGAAGCTGAAAAAGCAGTAATAAAAATATACTATTATTAATAATCAAAACTATTTTGGGGGGGTATCTTTTACACCACAATTTATAAAAAGAAATATTAGAGGAAGAAAGAACTACGCTGCTTTGTAATGTCCTCCCTCCCAAAGTGAGTGGATTATTTAAACCCAGTATTTTCGAAGTGTCACTCAAGATTCAAAATAGTATTTAGTCTATTAAATAGTGTTTACTTTATTAGAATAGAGAAAATACAGACAAATGTTTAGAGAAAAAGGAATAAGATTAAAGTATAAGTATGAACCAAGAAACAATAACTGGAATAATTCTTAAATGGAGACTGAACATCAGGAAAAGGGCTTAGGTAAGGAACTGAGCAAGGCAGGGGTGTCAAACTGCCGGCCCATGGGCCGGATGTGTCATGCCGAAACCACGTCCACCCCATTGCCGGCAATGGAAAAAAAGTCACCATACATCGCAACACGTCACGTGACGTTGAGAGTTTGACACCCATGGAGCAAGGCTTTGAACTCATTTAAAATAAAACAAAATCCACTATTTTCTCTCTTTTGTGGCACTTAGAAATCAGCATATATTCAATTCCTTCCTGCATCTTAGGAAATGATGCTCTATAATCCTGAAATTGACTTAAATTCCTTCTTTATTCCCAAAAAAACAAAACCTCCAGCAAAATCTTCCTTCACTACAGTACAGTACTCAATAGGAGACAATCACATTACTAGTGGCAGAGAAGATCAATCCATAGGCCAAACGTAAGCATTCTCCAGAGCTCCCACTACTAGAAGTGCCCATTACCTACTTAAATACATTTAATGAAATATAAGTTAAAGATCAGTAAGAGCTGATTTATTGAAATCTGAGAGCAATATTTAGAAACATATTTTAATTTATACTTAAATAGTGAACAAAGTTGTCCTGTTATTTCTTATTTTTAAGACTTTGTGAGATGCATTTGCACAGTAATATAAACTGTACTTAAACAAGTTTATGGAGATACTGATCAGTTAATCTCAAGCATTGTTTCTAAAGTTCATAAATTGAGAATTTTGTTCAATTTCTTATTTTTTCCAGATATAGAAGTTAAAATTTACTTTTCAAAAATATTTGTGTTCTTCTGGTGTTGTTTTGAGCTACTCTGAACATTATCTAAGTTCAAAAACTGTAATATTAATAATTATGAACTTTGAAAGCACCCTTTGCTTGAATAATGGCTGTTTTAGATTTCCCTTTTTATTATTAAGGGTTATAAGACTGCTTTTTTGATGTTTTTAAGAGACATTATAAGTGTTTTTTTCAGTCTCTGGAATATGACTATGGAATATGACTACAGCACATGGTTTCTAGGAGCATATTGTACCTAGCCCAGATTAGAAACTGTTCATTCAGAATCCTTAAATTCATTTGATCATTGAGAGTTCATTGTAACCTTTACAAAATAATTTTTGAAACAGTAGTATAAAGCAGGGCTTTTCAACCTTTTCACCCATTGTACCACTTTTAGGATATAGCAATATCCGAGTACCACCAGTCGCCTAGCAAGGTGTCAAAAACTTGATGACAAAAAAAGGAAAAAAGTGATAAAGTACAGGTAGTCCTTGACTTACAACAGTTCACTTAGTGACTGTTCAAAGTTACAATGGCACTGAAAAAAGTGCCCCCCAAGCCACAGCCGAGCAAGACACCTGCCTGCCTACCCGTACGCGCTCTTCCTCCTGTCCGAGGTTTTCATTGTTGTGAGCATTTCTGCTGATGATTGGCAGTGGGGGTGGGGTGGGGGTGTTTGGTTTTTATTCCGAGTCTGCTGGGTGGTTGCAGCAAGTTTTGGTCACTTCACATGATCCTGGGACACTGTGACAGTCATAAATATGAATCAGTTGCCAAGCATCTGAATGTAAATCACAAGACCCTGGAGATGCTGCAACATTCCAGCTGATCGGTGCTTCTTCTGGGCTCAGCAGAAGTACCAGGATCAGTGCTGCTTTCCAGCTGATTGGTGCTTCTTCAGGGCTCAGCAGAAGCATTAGGATCAGCGCCGAGATCCAGCTGGAGCCTGGCATTGATCCTGGCATTCCGCTGAGCCCTGACAGTCCCAAAGAAGTGCCGATCAGCTGGAAAGCGGTATTGATCCTGGCACTTCCGCTGAGCCCTGACAGCCCTGCAGCTCCAGCCATCTCTCGCTCAGACTTGTGCAGTGCTGCCACCGGTTCAGCTCATTCCCCTCCCCCGCTACTTTTCTAGGATGTTCGCGTACCACCTGCCAGGTGCAAATGTACCACAGGTGGTACCCGTACCAGTGGTTGAAATGCCCTGGTATAAAGAAAAACATTCAAGAATTTTTCAGTTCATAATGAATATAGTGATATTGTTTGTGAATATAAACACATGGAATTTGGTAAAAAATATTATATTTCTTGGTATATTTACCAGTCTGAAGGATCTTAGGACTGACAGTCCTTCCACATTTGCAAGACCCAACTCCATCAAACTCAAGCTGACTATGATGCCATCAAAAATATTCCAGCCTTCTTGGAAATAATAATAAGGATCCATGGCAATTATTTTGAAGATCATTTCTGCAGTGAAGATCCCAGTGAAAACCTATATACAAACATTAGTTTAAGTATGAGTTATGATGTTTTGAAATTAAAGCAAGTATTTAATGCAAATATTTCCTACACATGAGGAAATATTTTTTTCTTTTTGAAACAGAAAATTAGTACATCTAGATCAGGGGTAGGCAACCTTGGCTCTTTTATGACTCGTGGACTTCAACTCCCAGAATTCCTGAGCCAGCATGGCTGGCTCAGGAATTCTGGGAGTTGAAGTCCACGAGTCATAAAAGAGCCAAGGTTGCCTACCCCTGATCTAGATCATATTCAGGGTTGTGGCCTTGTATGGAAATATGTCAGTGGTGGGATTCAAATATGTGAACAACCGATTCTCTGTGTGGATGCCGCTTCCGGAAGTCCATTCTGGGCCCGGGCAACAAAAAATTAGCTACCGGTTCTGCCGAAGTGGTGCGAACTGGCTGAATCCCAGCACTGAAATATGTTAAATATCAAATCCAAGATCTTTGGCACAGAAAGCATCTGTTCTACCACTGAGTTATAATTTTTTTCCATAGAAAATGCAGATACAGCTTGCTATAGAGGTATAGCATGGCAGAGATAGTAATACACAAGTTTAAATGCTTTCAAATTATATACGTATGCTTTTAATACTTCATCTCAATAGAAGACTCTTTTCTTAAGCCTTGTATGCCTATGTATCTCCCATTCCAAGGGTGTTACTATTGTGTAGGGTAGAAAAACCCAAGATGCACCCCTTGTTAGCAATAAAGCAAAGAAAGATGACTCTGGCCCAACCTAACCTTTCTTAAAGGTTTGCAGTAATCTGCCTTGAACTCTGAAGATATAAACAGGATGGATGGAAGGAAACAGAGGGAAGGAGGGGGGAGAGATAAAGAGAAAAGCATATGTGAGTTTTAGGCCAGTTGCACTCTCTCATCCCAACCCACCTCACAGGGCTGTTGTTGTAAGGAAAACAGGAGGAGGGTGGAGTATTAGCTATGTTCCCTGCATTGAGTTATAGATGGGTGGGTGGGTTAAAAATGTTAACTCCCTCCCACAACATATCTTCATCCTTTTTTAAAAATTTTAATTTCTGCAGAGATTTTAGAACAGATGATGATTGAAATAATTTATTAGATTACATAAATTTATTATTTGATTTCTTATTTTAAAAAAAGAGCTTGGTTCAATATGATTTGCTTCAAGTTTTATAGAAGTTAATCATCATACTTCACCGTAATGTTCTTTGAATAGAAAGAAATGTATTTATTATAGTCAATAGCTCATTCCAACCGGTGCATGTCGACCTCATTTATCAGCCAGAAGACTCAAATCCAGGAAACCCCCACTGGCACTGGCACAACATCTGCCCAACAACTTTAACATTGATTCCCAATGGAAAGCCAAATGGGTCACTGAACACCCAGACATAGGAATATAAATGACCCCACAAAAAAGGTGTTCAAAAGGTTTTGTACTACCACACCAGCAATGGACAATCCTGAATAGGATTTACACCTCACATGGTATCTGCCAGGACTCTCTGTATAAATGGGTCATAATATCCTCCCCTCAGTGTGACTGCAGGATCCCATGTCAAATTATAGATTAGATTGTGACTGGTTGTAAGATGAGGGCATATACCAGTCCAGTATCAGATTTTTTTTTTTAATATAAGCGATGCTGCTGGTTAGATGGCCTAGGCCAGGGGTAGGCAACCTTGGCTCTTTTATGACTCGTGGACTTCAACTCCCAGAATTCCTAAGAGCTGGCTCAGGAATTCTGGGAGTTGAAATCCACGAGTCATAAAAGAGCCAAGGTTGCCTACCCCTGGCCTAGGCATTGGTATTTGAACACAGATCTTTTTAACATTTATCTTTTACTGTGTTTTTTACTAATCTAGGTGAAATGTTAATATATATTGCTAGTCCGTGTATGATATGCCATATGCTAAATAAATAAATATAATCAATTGCTAAGCACAAATCTAGGGAATGAAAATAAGTATATTAATTTCAGGCACAGACAAAGAAAATGAGGTTAACAGATTAAGAGGGTAACGCTCTTGAAGCTTTAAATTCCAAGAGCAAGGAGCACATTATGCATGCAGTCCATACAGCATGAAGGCTGGTTTACATGCTACCCTGAACATGCTTTTGTCATCTCCGCACACTGCTGAGGTAGTCATATGAACACCAATGGCCAATAGTATATTGCAGAACAGTGCTTTTCAAATTTGACAACTTTAAGAGATGTGGACTTCAATCCCAGAATTGCCCAACAGCATATAGCACACATGTTAAAATTGCCAAGTTGGAAAAATACTAAACTAGAAGAAAATTTCTCTTAAATATATTTCTAATGACATACTGTGCTGTATTCCGCTTTCCTAAAATGATCTGACTGAAGCCCTCACCAAAATTTATGCCCAGTTACAAAATTCTGGGTATTTGAGAATACTGTACTGTTGCGATCTAAAAGACAAAGCCAGATTCAGCAAAAATAGACATTTTTCAATGGATGAAAGTCTGAGGTATGGATAAGGACTTGGGGGCAGAGCAGTGACTTAGTGCTGTCTCTAAAAATGAGAGAGGCAGGGCTTAGAGACAGTTTTCTTTGTCATTCGGGATTCTTACTGCTTTATTTTTTTTTCTTGATGAGATAAGCCTACGCAAGTTTTTTCTTATTTTCTGTTTTCTTTTCTGCACTGAAAATAATCAAGAACAAGAATTGTTCGACAGAGAATCCTATTTGGCTACTGAATTTCAAGGGCACAGTTAGAAAGAATAGGGTTTAGGCCTTGCCTGCAGTCTATTCTACAGCAAAAAGCTATAGAATAAACTCTCTGTGCTCGTCTAGAGAGCATAATCCAGGAAAGAGCATCCCCATGTTCTCCAGATCATCAAGATGACTGTGGAAAAATCTATGCCTTTCATTAAAGGTACATTATATATTTGCAGACTTCATAGATCACAAATATGGATACCTAAATGGCATTAAACTCTATGTCTTCTACCTGGATTCATCTTCCACATATTGTCACATAGTTTTGGCATGAATATATGATTTCTGTCTATAGAAGTTAATACCCTGGTAACAGAATATTATCAAATTTGGGACTTATTTTATTGATGGCTAGAGGAAAGAATAAAGGATTAGGAATTAAATATATATTAGCGAATGTAAACTCAGACAGCACGCTGGTTGAAAAATTATTATTGTATATATGGAAATTTTTTTAATAAAAATTCTATTAAAAAAAAGAAGTTAATACCTTGGTAGACATTTTCAAATCTCTGGCTTAAATTAAATATTATTTTTTAAAGAGTGGCTTTTGCTAATAAAAAACATATTGTGAGTTTCAAGAGTGAACAAAACAAATTAACATAATGCAATTGTTATTTCTGACTATTGTTTTCTCTCCAATATTAAAGTAGCAATATCACACTGAACCATTTTTAAAACTACTTTCAGAAATATGAGTCTCTCAAATAAGTTTAAGAAGTTAAGTGGTTCTGACATTATAATATGGTTCAGAAAGTTTCTAGCACTAGAATTTTACAAGTGAACAAAGATTGGTACCACTAATCAGCTTATAGAATTGTATATAGGATAAACTTTAATATTTCTTAAAATGATCTCTATTAAGAAGCTTAGCTATATTTAAGATTGCATAATATTGTCAAACAACATTACTAAGCACATTGAACGTAATAGTGGACTTCATGTAAAGGGAATCATCTACTTAAGAGCTTTGTGTAGTCATTTCCTTACAAAGGAAAACTGTCAATGAAATTTCATTAGACAGAAAATTTCAGGACAATTTCAAGCAATAATCTTGCCCCTTGATGAGTATGACGCTCTTTAGCTTAAGACTGTTCTACACTGCTTCTTCAGCTTCCACTGGCCTACTGCTATTAATGCATTACAGAGAGTCCTTGAATTAAGACCATAATGGAGGCTGCCCATTATGACTGTGAGCTGTAACAGTCATAAAACACAAATTTATGACTTTTTGTAGCTATCATGTTGCAATGATTCACTATCGGTGTGGTTTTCCTGAAAACCAGAAGCAACTGCCAATTGTTTAGCAAAACCATTGTAAAATGCGGCCACATGACTATGGGACACTGCAAATGCCCTTGAATACAGCTGTGTTGTCAATCACTCAAAGTCTGGTCACATGACCTGGGGGGGGCAACTGTCAGAACTTTGGATCTGGATTGTAAGTCCCATTTTTTACAGGTCGGTTGTAATTTCGAACCACCACTAAGCGACGGATTGTAAGTTGAGGACTAGCTGTAATGCATATCCTCCGCAGTCAACTGGAAGAACCTAGGATAAGCAAAACTCTCCTCAATCCCCCCCCCTTCGCGATCATTGGATAGCATCCTGCATTTTTATGAGGTAATAATTTAAATTTGAAATAATATTTTCAAAATGTAATGAAGAACATTGTGAAAAGATGACCCTGGTTTTAAAATTGGAGAAAGAAATATCAATAACCTGCACTATGCTGACAGCACTATTTGGATAGTTGAAAATATATAGGATCTGTAACATCCGGTAATAAAAGTCAAGGAGCACAGTGGAAAAAATGGACAAAAATAAAATAATAAAGAAGACCAAACTAATGACAGAACGGGAATAACCAGCCTTAGACCTGACAATGATATATATTCAAAAGCCGATACCTTCTGCTATTTAGGATCAACCACCCAAAGGAACAAGCAACCAAGAAATATGCTACAGACCAGCATATGGAAAGTAGCCATGAAGGTTTTTGAGAAAAATATTCAGATTACATGATGGGTCTTGAGGGCCACACAGGATGCACTTTGTAATACCAACAACATGGGCTTTGTAGTATTGTTTTACCTGCTAACTAACATAATTATTTTGTATTTGATTTTGATTTATTTGTCTCTCTTTTTAAAAGATGTTAGTGGTTAGATTGATAACTTCGAACACTCCTAAACTTCAAGATAAAAAACTGTCTTTGTCCCCCAGGTCGAGATAGGATGGGATGTTTGATAAGAGAAAGCTTATTAGCACTAACTGATATCTGGTTTGTCTCTCTGTGAACTCCAAAAGCTTTATGACTTTTTTTCCTCATTAACGTCTTAAATTTTACACCACTGCTTTTGTCAAACCTCATTTAAATGGATATGTGCCTTGTCACATGTAATATATTTTAACTCCGTATAATTGCTTTTCTGTGCAAAGGAGGAGTTACTTTTGTCCCGTCCAATCAACTTTTCTCTTGTCATTTCCTTTGATGTATTAATTATAAAAGGGACTGAAAGCTGGGTCTCAAGGTTCCCTCTTTGAATGAGAGGAATTCTTTTTAGTCAGAACATTCAAAATAAATTGTAATAAAATGATCTTCCTGTTTTGGTCTATTTCATTGGAAAGCATGCATGCTGAGGCCTAGAACAGGGCTTTTCAACCAGTGGTACGGGTACCACCTGTGGTACATTAGCACTACCTAGAAAAGTGGTAGCAGGGGAGGGGAATGCTCTGAACTGGTGTCAGCACCGCACAAGCCTGAGCGAGAGATGGCTGGAGCTGCAGGGCCATCAGGGCTCAGCAGAAGCGCCAGGATCAGCGCTTCTTCGGGACTGTCAGGGCTCAGCGGAAGCACCAGGATCAGCGCCAGGCACCAGCTGGAGCTTGGCACTGATCCTGGCAGTTCTGCTGAGCCCAGAAGAAGTGCCGATCAGCTGGAATGTTGCAGCATCTCCCCTGGGTCTTGTGATTTGCATTCAGATGCAACTGATTCATATTTATGACGATCACAGTGTGCCAGGGTCATGTGAAGTGACCAAAACCTGCTGCAACCACCCAGCAGACGGGGGGAATAAAAACCAAATACTCCCACCCCACCCCTGCTGCCAATCCTCAACAGAAATGCTCACAACAATGAAAACCTCAGACAGGAGAAAGTGCGCCGCTGGGTGGGCAGGCAGGTGTCTTGTTCGGCTGTGCCTTGGGTGGGGGGCATTTTTTTCAGTGCCACTGTAACTTCGAACAGTCACTAAGCGAACTGTTGTAAGTCGAGGACTACCTGTACTTTATCACTTTTTTCCTTTGGGGGGGGTCATCAAGTTTTTGACACCTTGCTAGGCGATTGGTGCTACTTGGATATTGCCATATCCTAAAAGTGGTACAATGGGTGAAAAGGTTGAAAAGCCCTGGCCTAGGAAACCATATTTGGCTAACAGTCTATACCTACAAAGATCAGAACAGTACATTGTCAGCCTTACCAGGCGGACCAGACAGAAAACATGACCAGATAAATTAATTATATTTAATTGTAGAGATAATAAAATCTTGCAAACCTGAAAGTAAAATTCTCATGCTCCCACCTTTACAGATCAAAAACTTCTGAGCCTCTTCCTCCACCTATTATGCAGTTGCGGGTTACACTGTCCCTTATCCATTAGTGGGATTCAGCCGGTTCGCATCACTTCGGCAGAGCCGGTAGCTAATTTTTTGTTGCCCAGGCCCAGAACGGACTTCTGGAACCAGGATCCACACAGAGAACCGGTTGTTCACATATTTGAATCCCACCACCGCCCGTGTCTGACCATTCACTAGGCAGCATCTCTTCACCTCATCTCCCAAGGTCTTTCCCACATACCATTATTTTTTGTTTACTAACTGCATCTATATAACTGCCCATCTCACTAAAGATGATTCTTTTATATATACAAGTATTCTCTGTGATACTCTATGGACCTGAAAGTTGGAGTTTGAAGAAGGTTAGGGAACATATTGATGCTTTTGAACTTTGGAGTTGGAGAAGACTCCTGAGCATGCCAAGGAAATAAAGAAATGGAGCGAACAAATCAACTCAAGAGTTTTCCCTCGTGGTATAAATGACCAGGCTGAAATTAGCTTATTTTGCACACATTATAGGAGAAGCCCTGGTGGTGCAGTAGTTAAAGTGTAGTAGTGCAGAAAAACTCTGCCCACAGCCTGGAGTTGGATCTTGACAGGGCTCAGATCGACTCAGCCTTCCATCCTTCCAAGGTTGGTAAAATGAGGACCCAGATTGTTGGGAACAATATGCAAATAATGCTTACATTGTAAACTGCCCAGAGAGTGCTATAAAGTGCTCTGGGGCAGTATATAAGCCTAAATGCTAATGCTATTGCTATGAAAGCTAGAGAGGGGTCGAATGCTGGGAAATGTGGGAGAAAAGAAAAGAAGAGGAGCAGCAGCACGATGGATGGACTCGGTTATAATGGAAATGAGTACAATGTAGAAATATCTAAAGATCATGTTAGGGACAGGTCGTCATGGAGAAAAAAAATCTATCTATGTGGTTGCTAAGAGTTGAGAATGACGTGATGGCACATACTCAATTAAATGAATTAAAAAAAAATAAAGAGCATGTTTTTCAGATTCAATTTAAGAGGCAGCTGCTGTATTTTTCTTCCCATACAATAGCTTCTTTTCCCCACTAGTTTCAGGAATATAGTAAGAAACATTTTCCTTTTCACAAATGGAACCAGCAGTTCTGAAACAGGGCCAAAACAATTGTGATGCTATAATATAAATCAATACTTAATAGAAAAATGAATACGCTTACTATCCAATTAATTAACTTTGGATGAAATTTTCCTGGCTCTTTAAGTTTGTTTATTATTAAATGGATACCTCAATATTTTACTGACGATTTTTTGCATTGGGTTCAATTCTTATTCTTAATAATGTAAAATCCTTGCAAATTGTACTGCATGCTTAACAATTCCTACAGAAAGATGCTGGACACGCATATGAGATACAGAGGTTTTAAATCCTGTTTGTCAAATACATACCAGATTTCCCACTGAAAGTACTTGGTAGAAATCAGAAGTCATTGGGTAATGTTCCATGGCCATAAACAGTGTATTCAAAACTATGCAAATAGTAATAGCAAGATCGACACATGGATCCATCACTATCAAATTCATAATGTGCTTTACGTTTAACCAAGGGCTCCAGCAATCCCAAATCAAGAAAACATTTGCAAATCTATACCAGCATGGCGGACACTTCTGCCGGGATTCTTCAAGTTCTGGAGATTGATAAAAGATATATATTAGCTTTTTCAATTTAATGCATTCCATATTCTGCAGTATTCTGATAAACTACATATAAAATTAAGAATGCATGGGAAATTTCCTTATGTATATGTTTATTACTATTGCTTACTAATTTATTTACACAGCTGATAGAAACATCTAGCACACAGGTCAGCAACATGCGGCTCTGGAGCTGCATGCGGCTCTTTGAGCCTTCCCCTGTGGCTCCCAGCCTCCTCTGCCATTTGCAGAGAGAGACAGAGACAGAGAGAGGCACTTGCACTTCCCTGCTTCTCTCTCTGTCTCTCTGTGTTTATGTTTTCTCTCTGTGTGTGTGTGTGTGTATGCCGACAAGCTGAAAAGCTTTTGGGGCGGGGCTCCTCCCTTTGCTGAGTCTCTGCAGGAAGCAGGAAGGGCAGGAGAGAGCTAGCTAGCCCAACTATGCTGACTCAGGAATTCTGGGAGTTGAAGTCCATGAGTCATAAAAGAGCCGAGGTTGCCTACCTCTGAGCTTGTTGGAGAACAGCTTGAAGCCAGCTTGCCAGGTGATCAGAAGATCGGGGAGAGAGAGGAAGAGAAAGAGAGAGAGAGAAAGAGAGAGAGGGGGGAGGGAGAGAAAGAGAAAGCAAGAGAGTGGGGGAAGAGGACTGGCATGATATATATATATATATATATATATATATATATATATATATATATATATATATATATATATATATATATATATATATATATATATATATATATATATATATATATATATATATATATATATATCATAAAGGTAAAAAAGGATATATGCAGTGTTATCTTCATTTTAGATATCAAACGAGTTTTGCTGCTCCCAGTGTTTTGTTTTCAGTGGGAAACGGGTCCAAGTGGCTCTTTGAGTGTTTTGGGTTGCCTATCCCTGATCTAGCAAAAGAAGAGCTTGCTATATAGTTCAGGACTGAACTGTGGAATCCTTGGTGCTTTCTGAATTTGGTTGTTTGCTTGCAGACACTTCATGCTACACAGTAAGATAGTGAAATGCCTGCAAGCAAACAACCAAGCTCAGAGAGCACCAAGGATTCCACGGAAATATGTACTTTTATAACTAAACATGCTTTCATACAGTCTTCAGAATTAATTCTGACACAGGACATTTTAACTGAAACAAATAGACTCTTACTACCAGTTACTCCTACCTATTGTCTTAGCTGCAATTAAGTCTTATTCACCATAAGAGTTTGCTGCAGTTAAACCAATAAACATTAGGGGAAAATGAAGGAAGACTTTAATTTTTCAGTGAAGGTAGAAAAAGTAGCACACTTAGATCATGGACTGCCCTTCATTACTTTATCTGGCCTGCTCATTTGAATTAATTTATTAAATTTACGTGTATCTTGTTATATACAATTCTACGTGGCTAAGAACAGTAATAAAATACAGCAATAAAATGACTACAACAAAAGAGTTGCAAATATATTACTTTTGAAGTCAGAGTCACAGGGTATTTTAAATTGTTGTTTTAATATGCTATTTTTAAAATAATCACTTGATTCTATGTACAGTAGCTGACCTTTAAGTATTCAGGCTGACCTTTTCATGAATTTTAGCTAAAGTGTCTTTTAAAGTGTCTTTTTCTGATAATCTGAAACATTAGCATTTTGATCCAGTCCTCATTCATTACTGAACGAAGTTGTCCCACCATATTGTGGCACAGAATATTGGAAGCCAGCAACTCTTAACCATCCCTACATTCCACTTGCTCTGCTACCATCGTTCCCACAAAAAGAAAAAAAAGTACTGGAATCCTGGAACTATTAAATATATGCCTACGATTTCAGTAGTAAAACTGTTTCCATTTGAGAGAATGAAATCAGGGTGATATCACTTCATGTTAAAATGACGACTTCACATCCTACCATACCTTCCATAGTATTTGTAAGGATGCTGGCTATACTCATGGCTCTCTGCCTTGCTGCAGATTCTTCCATCAGTTCCATAGAAATTTGATAAGAGCTTAATCTTCTTTTTCTTATTTCCGTTTCAGTTGTTGTACCCTAAAAATAAAATTATTTTCATTTTAATGTATTGCAGGAGTGAGAGACAGATTGAGTGTTGTTGGACCATTCTTGGTACTTATGTAACCTTACGGAAAAAAACCTTTGCAGATCTCATCTCTGTGTGCCAGTTATTGCTATTAGACCTATCATTCATTATGTGATAATGGAAGTGAGATGTTTCCTCACAGTTGATCTAAGAATCTTTTTCTGTGTTTCACAAAATGGTTTCAGACTAAGTTCAGAGAAGAGCAACTAAGATGATCAAAGGCCTGGTGACTAATATATACGAAGAACAGCTGCAGCACTTGGGTTTGGCTAGTCTAAAGAAAAGAAGAAACATGGGTGACATGATAGCAGTATTCCAGTATTTGAGGGGCTGCCACAAAGAAGAGGGCGTCAGACTATTGTCCGAAGCACCAGAGGGCAGGACAAGAAACAATGGTTGGAAACTGATCAAAGAGAAAACCTGGAATTAAGGAGAAACTTCCTGACAGTGAGCACAATTAACTAGTGGAACAACTTGCCCTCAGAAATTGTGGGTGCTCCATCACTGGAGATTTTTAAGAAGAGACTGGACAGTCACTTGTCTGAAATGGTATAAGTTCTCCTGCTTGAGCAAGGGACTGGACTAGAAGACCTCCAAGGTCCCTTCAAGCTCTGTTCTGCTCTGCTCTGCTCTGTTCTATTCTATTCTATTCATTTAAAGCAGCAGTTCTCAACCTTTTCCGGGGCTCGACTCCGGCCCACATCGCACATGCGCGGCGCGACGGGGCGCATTGCACATGTGCGGCGCAACGGCCCGCATCGCAATAGGGAAAAAATGGCCGACCCAAAAAAATGGCCGACAAAAAAAATGGCGGGCCGGCATCGCGCATGCGCGGCGCGACGGCCCGCATCGCAAAGGGAAAAAATGGCCGCCCCCCCAAAAAATGCCCGACCCCAAAAAAATGGCCGACCCAAAAAAATGGCGGGCCCGCATCGCGCATATGCGGTGCGACGGCCCGCATCGCAAAGGGAAAAAAATGGCCGACCCCCCCCAAAAAATGGCCGACCCAAAAAAATGGGGGGCCCGCATCGCGCATGCGCGGCGGCCTGCATTGCAAAGGGGAAAAAAATGGCCGACCAAAAAAAATGGCCGACCCCCCCCAAAAAATGGCGGACTGCGGTGCTTGGCGGCCCCCGTGAAATGGTCGTTTGACCCCAAGTGGGGTCGCAACCCACAGGTTGAGAACCGCTGATTTAAAGCTTTAAGTGTAAATCTCTTCACTATAATCTGAAAATAAGTCACAAAAGAATTAAACTTTTATGATAGTATGTTGCAGATTTTAGTGAAAGAGCATACAAAAGTTACTCTGAGGCAGTCAAATATATATCATCACACCTATCTCTTGTGAAAGGATAGGAAACAGAAAAATCAGATGAAGTGACTGCACAAGCAGAGTTCCTGCTCACCCAAGAGGAATTTCTTATTAATTCTCCATCCCTCCGTCCCTTTTTCTTGAAATTTCTCAACTCTTCAAAGAGCATTTTTATTGATTAGAGTTCTGAAGAAGGGATGAGTCAATCAGACACACCCCCAGGCAATGTGGACGCAAGTATCTCAAGATGAAAGGATGGACAGTCCAGAAATATAGCAAATAAGTATTTCAGACAAGGTCAAATGCAACAAATGTGGTTTAATCACCTCTGGTAAAAATTGTCCAGTAGGTGAAGGGAGTGCAGGAGGCCCTCCCATTAAGGAAACAACACCATTGCAATCCACTGTGCTGTGCATCTTCCCATTTGCAGGAAGCACCGGCACCATGTCTGATGACAGGCTGATTTGACTGGTAGTGCTGTTGCGACGCTCACTTGTTTGTCTGTTTGGAACAAAGAGAGAATCTCTCCTGCTCTCATTATCTTCAAGAGTGCTGTGTTCATCATCAGCAAAGTCATTCTCTGACCCAATATCTTTTGCTCTCCCTCGGAAGCTGAAGATACTTGTTCTGCTACTCCGTCGTGGGGAAAACAGGGAGCCACGAAAGCTCAGCAAAGACTGTAAGAGAGGCAAAAAGAAAAAAAAGCAAACCAGTTATTGTGGGGAATTATTTGTAGATGAGTGGCTTCCCTGACAGTATCTTTCAGGAAAGCAAAGAACTTATAAATTAAAGAAATGAATGCCATTATTCTACAACCTCATCTTTGATATGCATTCTTACAAATTAAGATGTATAGCTCAGACCTGTTCTGCAAGACAAGCTGAGAACAATGAGTCATATATTCTTCCATTCATCCTCTGCTTCCTTGAGTGGAACACTTCAAATATAAGGAAATGTCTTCTGAAGACAAAAAGGACACATTGACCAGCCAGCTGTTACATACAGTTACTGGTGAAACTCAGTGGCTAGATCTATTTAACTAAACCACTGCAATTAACCCACCATTTATTAATCACGCTGCTTCATCAATTAATGCTTTCAGTAGCCACAGGAGACTGAAGCGATGATTTTGAAATCGAGAGCAGGAACAAAATCAATTTCTTTCTGCTTATCCTTTTATTTAATTGCACTACAAGAAATCCTTAATGGACCCTTTTGCTCCTTCCCTGCATATTGCATTTCATTAGTAGCATTCATGAATTAATAAAGCCATCACCAATGTCAGAAGAAACCACCTACACATAAACAATTGTTCCTATATTTGAATTTCTTTTCGGTAACTTAGATTCACAGCGACCACTGCAATTGCAATATACAAACATTTACAAATCTCTTGGTTCGATTTTTTTAAAATGTGACTTTAAGATGATAAACTAACAATTTTATTTAGACATTACAGTAGTACTCATCAATATGAGTACTCATCAGTATGAGTACTCATATTAAACTCTAAGTGCTCTTTTAAGGAAAAGATAGATATAACTGCTGAAGTTACAAGAAAAAGTAACTTTTTCAGGCAAATTTTTATCAGACAACCATTTCTTGGACTTTAGAGAATCCATTGCAATGCCCAAATACATTCACACCAAGTATTTGTCAATATGATCTCTACTTATTGTCTTAATGTTTTATACTCTATTTTTTTAAAGTCCTAGAGTTACCTTGGATGAGATGGGAGGAAGACAAATTTGATAAATCATAAATAAATAAATAAGGTGAGACCAGACAAAACAAGACAAGACAAGATAAGATAATCTTTACTGTCATTTTTTTTTTACTGTGGGCACAACAGCACATATCAAAAAATGAAATTTAGTTGCCCACTCTCAAAGTGAAACACATACATGACACAGACCTAAACATACTATATATAACATACGTATAGACCCACACCCCTACATAAGTAAGTAAGCAAGCAAGCAAGCAAGCAAGCAAGCAAGCAAGCAAGCAGGGAAAGAAACAGTTTTTGGCCCTCTTTGCATGCAGTACTTACTTAAATTCTGTAAACCAGGTACTTGAAAACCTAAATTCCCACCGTTCTCATCTAACCAACCAATTCCTGCTTTACTTTAGGTAGGCAATACCGTTCTTTCCTTTCCTTGGTGGTAGGATATGAAAACATCACAGCCCTTCACAATAAGGAAGACTTCACATAATAAGATAACATAAAAACTAAAGTTAAGGTTTTTTAAAGTTCTTTTTTTTAAAAAAGAGGATCAAACACAAATGGCAGATTGAAGGCCACACTGTAAAGCAAGTTAGACACTACAAGTATTTCATGACACACAAGGACATGAGAAGCCAAAATCCCACAGAGGCTGTGATCTGATACTCTTTTAAGATTTTTTTCTAAATTCAAATGGGAGGCCAGTTTATACCCATAGCTTCTGGGAAGTTTCAAAGAGTAAATATTGCAAATCTTTTATTTGGCGTGCAGGCCTATACCTATAAAGATTTCTATATTTGGGTAAAATACAACCTAACTTTCTGAGGGCAGATTTTTGGATTCCAAAATAAAGCCTTATTTCTTAATTCCCTAGAAGCGCTGTTTGGCAAGATAAACTCATATATTTGGCTAAGAAAGTTATCCCATCCCAACTTTATATAATCAACATCATTCCAGGCAGAGAAACTCTCTCTTGAAATAAAACTATTCATGTATCTATTCTATGGCCTATCTAAAGGCCAAGGGAATAAAACAGAGTGCTTTGAATACTGATAAACATAATTATTTTAGCAGAACCCAAGCTTTATTTTGTTATTGTTATTTGTTTACTTTTGTTTATTTTGATTATAACTTCATTATTATTTTTGCTCTGGCTTCTTTCCTTCCCTTTCTAAGACCTCTCCAGAAGAGGCTGCCATGTACTTTTATACAAGTGCCTCGCATTTTGAATGATTATGTACTTATCTGTCCTGGTCTGGTTGAGTCGGTGACACATGCTGTATCATATTGTTCCTTTTATAAGGATTACTAACAACATCTCTTTTAACGAACTTTTTAGGTAGATCAGACACATTGTAATGGACTCTAGCCATCACTTATAAGGTAGCAAAATCTGTTTCTTGGAACTGAGTTATTAAGAAACAAATAACAGAATAGGTGATATAAAGGTTGAGTCATAAGTTTAAATCCAATTCTGTTGTTGCACTTCAGATTTTAGAGCCGGTTTGGTGTTGTGGTTAAGGCATCAAGCTAGAAACTGGGACGAAGTCACCAGGAATCAAAAACTGACTTGAAAGCACTAAATAAATAAATAATATTTTTACATTCATAATGCATTTTGTTCTTATGAGTGTAATTATTTTTCTTCTGCTAGTATGAGATCTACTTCAGTCCAAGACTGAAATAAAATAACTTTCTAACCAAGACATTGCCTGCTGAATTTTTACTTGTAATGTACCTCCCCCTCCCTTTTTAAAAAAACTATAAAGTGGAGCCATGGTGGCACAGAGGTTAGAATGCCCTATTGTGGGCTAACTCACTGCTCACTGCCAGCAGTTCGATTCTGACCAGCTCAAGGTTGACTCTGCCTTCCATCCTTCCGAGGTCGGTAAAATGAGGATCCAGGTGGTTGGGGGCAATAAGCTGATTCTATAAACTCCTCAGAAATGGCTATAAAGCACTGTGAAGTGATATATAAACCTAAGTGCTATTGCTATAAGCAAACAACCTGTATATTGTTGCTAAGATAATAGCATGGGAGGGTCCAGATAGTTACTTGATTCAAGGGAGACTTTATTGGTTGTTAATTAAATTCATTTTTGTGAGGTTTTTAGTCTGGGGTCAGTTCTGTACCCTTAGTGTAAATAGTGTTAATTTTAACTGTTTCTTTTTTTTACAGTATATTGTGGAGGACAAGGAAGAAGCCTCCCTGAGTAGTATAGGAATCTCTAAACTCAGACATCCCCTGGGCAGCAACACAGAGTTGGCTAATTCTTCCACAACAGCAGCCAGACAATCCTTGTGATCTCCTGGCTTAAAACACATCACTATGAGAAGGCCTTAGGAGTTTGTCACATGCTAAATAAAGTAAATAAACAGTATACTGTCCATTTTGATTTTATTGCTTTTAATTATTGTAAATAGTTTAGGGTCCTTCTGAGCCAAAGAGGAAAAGATAAAGGTTTCCCTGTCAATTAAGTCTGACTATAGGGCACGGTACTCATCTCTGTTTCTTAGCCCAGGGAGCCAGCATTGTCTAAAGACAATTTCTGTGGTCATGTGGCCAGAATGTCTATACGCCAAAGGCACACAGAATTTTCCCCACCAAAGTGGTACCTATTTATCTACTCACATTTGCATGTTTTCAAACTATTTATTTATTTATTTATTTCAATCACATTTGCATGCTTTCAAACTGGTAGGTGAGCAGAAGCTGGGGCAAGTAACGGGAGCTCACCCCATTGCATGGAGCTCAGGTCTCGAACCCGGGCTGTCAACTGGCAAATTTGGCGTCTTTAACCACTAAGCCATCACACCCCTCTTTCTGGGCCAAAGAATGAGAAAGGAAAAAACCCAGAGGGCATCAAATGCAGCAAAAGAAGAAGGGGAATTTCTAGGTGCACCAATATCTCTGTCTCTCTCAATATCTCTATCATCTCTCTTCCTCTCTGTCTCTATCACCTCTATCTCTATTTCTTTACTGAACAAATATATTTTGAATATATTATGGTGGGATACAAGTATATTAATAAAGAACAAATGAATTATTGTGCTTCTATATTTTACCCACAAGCACAAATGCTTAAGTTGTAACTGAAGTTGCTTCTGTTGTTCAGGGTAGCTATTGGTAGCATATTATCCCATACTCATAACCCTATGGTTGCCCTGGAATCTGGAAAGAAAAGAAACAGTAACTATAATGGACCCTTGTCACTAAATAGAAGAATTGTGACTTCATAATAAGGTTACCTTATTATAATAAAGTTACTCCTGTGAATCCCCTGGACTGCAAGGTGATCAAACCAGTCAGTCCTAGAGGAGATCAACCCCGACTGCTCTTTAGAAGGCCAGATCCTGAAGTTGAAACTCAAGTACTTTGGCCACCTAATGAGAAGGAAGGACTCACTGGAGAAGAGCCTAATGCTGGGAAAGATTGAGGACAACAGAAGAAGGGGACGACAGAGAATGAGGTGGCTGGATGGAGACACTGAAGCAGTAGGCTTAAATGGATTCTAGAAGATGATAGAGGACAGGAAGGCCTGGAGGAATGTTGTCCATGGGGTCGCGATGGGTCGGACATGACTTCGCAACTAACAACAACAACAATAGGTTTGGTAACAATAAGGTTACCAAATTGGCAAGACTCACATATATGGAAAAACGTAAAATTTTAAAAACATGATACCCATTGTGATCCGTAATCAGCAGCCGTTTTATCTTACCCTATAAAAATCAAAGGGAACTATAGCAAACAACTCCAGTATCTATATGCATATCCTGCCCTGGTCACCAATCTTTAAAAAAAAACAACCCCACACTTATTTTCCTAAAGATGGAATTTATCAGGTTCTTGTAAAAGGAAATTCCATCAATGTGGGACTGATACACCAGGTTCTGATTTTTGGAGTTAAAATATATATTAGAATCTGCTGCATAGTTTAAATGATCACTGTAGCATACCTGGTGAGTTGAGGTTCTCTTTTCATAGGACAAGCGACCTCCCCTTCTGATGCTGTCTTCCGATTCAGATTTAGGAAACCTCTCCACTTCTTCCTTATCTCCTGCTTCCGAAAACTCCTTCTGCTTCTTTTTTTTCCTTTTGTTCCTTCTGTCTTTAGCACTCTTTGAGCTTAATTTAGATGCCTCTGAAGAACTTTCCAAGAGCTCCCCCAATCCACCCACGCCGCTGAAATCTCTTGATGCAACTGATGCTGCGGCCACAGCTGCCGTCGTCTGTTGTGTTACAGTATCAGGTAATTGGTATTACTTGGATTACAACACTCATCATCCTTGTAGAGAATTCCATTATTATTCCAAGGATACACAGTCACAAAGCAATTAAATACTAACATCAATAATGGATGTGTCTTCTTTGGAATGAAATAGAAAGGGAATACACAAATGAAGGCAAACATATGTAATCCCAGGATAATGTTGCAGGATCCAATCTGGGTCGTTCACCAGGATCAGAGTTAGTCTTCCATGTTTTTGGACGTGTGCTGGAGCCCATCCTCAGAGAACCTCTCTCTACCAGAATGTATACACACACAGACAGTACATATTCTTTCTATGAGAAAAGTTCCCTGAGGATGGGCTCCAGCTCAAGTTCGAAAGCTCAGAAGACTAAACCTCTGGTCCCGGTGACCAACCCAGATTGGAGCCTACAAAGGTAATACAGACATGGGCGTATAGCAGTAGCTAATGTTTTTAATAAGGCTGTATTAAGGAAGTGGTTTGTTTTTTGTTTCTTTTTACTTAAGACCTCTGCTCCAGGATCTAAATTCTGACTAAAAAGTCAACACTTGGCTGGCAGAGCATCTGCTCTGTGTGACAAGTTCGATCCTGTGCCTTTCTAAACAGGCAGAAAAGTCTCCGTGCTTGAAACCCTGGAGAGCTTATTGTCAATAATGCTGAGCTAGATGGACTAATTGCTCTCTCTGCATAAATTAGCTTGTTCAGAGAGGCTGCTAACCCACAATCACCTCTTGAAACATCTGCATAAGGGTTTTTTTTGTAATACAGCAGACAATTCCACCAGCTGTTCAAGAATCAGCTAATGTCAAAGTTTGTAACTACTGTTTCTACTGTGTTTTAAAAGCTTCACAGATGCCAAGGTAAACTATTTTCACCTACTGCATTATTTTTACATTTTCTTGAATGCCAACATTGTGTTTATCTCAACTGCTTTCCACATATCAGGCAGCGGAAGGTGAGAGTAGCCAATGTATACATGAATATGAACTTCAGTCATGTCGGGGATTCCACTCACATATGAAAACTGTTATCAACAAAAAGCCCACGGTTATAGAGAGTACACAGAATACAATTCTGCCCTATTCCCTACAAGAGCCCTGCTCAACTGTGTCATTAAGGAGTTCAGGCAATGTAGATGATGAAACTGTGTGTATTTGTTGTATTAACCTCCTGCCCAGTCCATGACAAGCTCTCTCCAACCTCCACACATTCAGCTGGGAAGTGAGAAGAAAAGTACTCCTTTCTGCATGAATGCAAAGTAGACCTCCACCTATTACCTGGAAGCCTGGTGGCAGATTACTCAGAACTGAACTCACAATCAAGCATATATGAATTCAGTATTCTTTAATGATCTTAGTTGAGTGTGTGAAGCTGGAAAAACCAAGGATGGGATGAGTAGGACATGGGAGTAGTGCGAGGAAATATTCCCACTTTTTACGTTGTTCAAAATTATCATGCAAATGCCTAAATATAACTACTGATTGATCACAAAATTAGGACTTTTTAAAAAAAATATGCTTGTGCTCTAACCAAACAATTTAATTGTTAGAATAGACTGTATTGGGCATTTCTTGGATAATGTTACAAAATCAGTTGAGCAAAAATAGGAGGCACTGTTTTAATCTCAAGTGGGCAGCCATAAAGAGGGATTCCAAATGGATGGAAGTATAGATTCAACAATCTACAAGATGACCAAGATGATTCCTCCCCTTGTATTCCGACACTGTCATTATCAATTGATACGGGTCCCATTTTTTTCCAGCTTCAGTATTGTTTAGCATGTTCCTGATAGTGCATAATGGCAAAAGCATGAGAATGCAGAGATGAGGTATTACGTCACTAGGTTGGCCCTATACTCCTGAATGGATGGCAAAGACACTTCTTATTGCTAATAAAAGAATAGTTTGATTTAATCTGCTCAGAAGCTCTGGAAAGAAAAGGTCTAGTATAAACAACTCACATGACAAAAGAAGAGGGAGCATATGAAATCAGTGTGGCTCCATCTCTTCCAGGATCTGGTAGCCAGCAACATCCCATTCTGATATGCATCCTATATTTTGTGCATTATCGATTGGGACACACTTGGATAAAAATCTGGGAAGATGCATTTAATGCATCCCCTGCGTTTCAGCAGTTTCAAAATGAGATCTTCTAAAAGCAAGCTACCTGAGCCTCTTCTTGCTGTTTTTTCAGCTGCTCCAGCATCTGCTGGAACTCTGCCTCTTTCCGCTCAGCTTCTTCCATGGTGGCTTGATTCTGCTCTTCATAGGCCATGGCAACAACAGCCAGGATCAAGTTGATCAGGTAGAAAGAACCCAAGAAAATCACCAGGACAAAAAAGATCATGTATGTTTTGCCAGCAGCACGTAGAGTCTGGGAAAGTGAGTTGAAGAAAGAAAAACAAACACACAAAAAAAGAACTCATCTACGTGATTTTCAAAAATCAGTTTTAGTTATTAAAAATCACTATTACTTTATGATTGCAATCATAAAATTGCAGTGACATACCAAATAGGCATAACAAGTAGCAATTATTTGTTGAAAAGTTAGTTACATTAAAATAAATCAGCAGCAAGACTGATGTTTTTGTTCCAATATCATACATATTAACCTTGCCTCATGACTGTTCTCACCAGTTGGTAAAGATTTTCCCAGAAGTCCTGAGTCATCAGCCGAAAGAGTGATAAGAAGGCCCAGCTGAAGGTGTCAAAGCTTGTGTAGCCGTAGTTGGGGTTTCTACCAGCTTTTATACACACATATCCTTCTGGGCAATGGCTATGAAAAAGAATTGCATCGAGTATTCTTGTTATTTGCACTTTAAAAATATTTCCAGAGTGACATTTTAATTCTAATCTGAACCATTTATTTTCCGTTATGTTCCTAATTGTGCATGAATGCACAAGACTGGGTTCAGCTGCACTTTAAATCTCACTGAGATCAATGAACATTTTAGTCCTAAATTTCTAACACTCTTTCATGCTGAGATACCAAGGGACCTGTTTGCCAGAAGACGCCATGATTAGCCTTCAAGAACACAGACTCCACAGACTGAGGATGGGCTCCAGCACAAGTCCGAAAGCTCAGAAAACTAAATCTCTGGTCCCAGTGACAGACCCAGATTGGATCCTGCAATGTTATCTTGGGACATGTATATTTGCCTTCATTTGACAGACTCTACCCTTTTTAGCAGTTCCAAGAAGGCACCCCACCCATTTGCACTACTCAGGTGACCCTGAGGACACAGATAAACCTCCAAGTGGCCTTAATGACTCTCTAAAAGAATGCAAATGACCAGCTATCTGCAAGGAATATAAATCCTTCCATTCCCCATCATCCAGTCAGAGCTGAAGAAGCTTCTTTGATGAGAAGTGAAACGTCTTCAAAGAAAAATAAGAAAGTCCAGTTGCCTTGTGAAAAAGCACCTTTGGGAACTCATTAATTTCAAACAGAGCTGTCTTAGTGTATGTATTACAAAAAGAGATTTTGCACTATATATGTTTTGTAAAGCATACAAAGGCACCTGATGCAGTGGCCAAAATCTCTAATATTGAACCAGGGTATTTGCTTGATCTGAAAAATACATTAGTTCTTAATTTCAAAGCTATCTGAAATTAGTCTTTACCTGGTGATAAAGATTATGGTGAAAAGAATAATGATAAGTAGCCTTCACAGTACTAGAATTCCTGTCAGCAACAGCTACATATTTAGAGTAAACTACGAGATATTCAGAAAGAGTAGCAAAGCTAAATACTCCTATAATGATCATACTTGTTGGCAACCCCTGCCTACTTTAGCACTTTATCATGCTACTGTATTTTTACACTAATTTTTGACAAAGTATGTCATTGTATAGCAAGTGCACTGTGCAATGCTAAACAAATGGAAATAAATTCAATGAGTGATTGCTTTCGATGCTTTTCTTGCTTATTATTGATATCATCCCATATTATTTACTTTTGTCATTCTAAATGTATTAAGCATCACGTGTATCTCTAAAATGACATTTGCAAACATATTTTTTCTTTAATTGTATTTGGCAGGGGCAAAGAACTTGTGAAAACATTTTTGAACAGGCAGAAGTTTCCCAGCCATAATCAAAAGTTTCAGTTCATTAATAAAAGTACAAAAACAAAATTCAAATACATATATTTTAAAAATAATGTTCCACATGTGTTGGATTCAGAGAAATCAGATGTAAATGAATATTACAGAACAAGGAAGTCCCCAATTTCCCCAAATGCCTAGTTTCTTTTGGTGTAGTTTTTTGTGCAATGTCCCTCAACTTGTTTTGAAAAGGCAAAAGAAGAACATGGGAAAATGAACAAAGTTGCCAGGAACAATTTGATAAAATACAGGATAATAGATAATAATGCAAGATAAAGATGATTTTCTTATCCCAAACATAATGTTGCAAGATATTATATTCCCCATCACCACTACACTGAATCAACTAACCATTGGCTTGAATTCCTCGGCATGCAAAAATTAGCTTGGCAATTATTTAAGAAAGATAGATACTGGCACATACATATTTTTGTCTTTCTACTGATTTTTTAAAAAGTTCTTGCCTTATTCTGTTTGATGTTTTTAATATAAGAATGATGTAAAAGGGATCACTGAATTTTTCTGCTTCTGTTTTAAACAATTCTGGCAGACCAACGGCTTGATAAATAGCTTGGCAATCTTTTTAGAGAAATTTTGATACACTCACAATTTTTTTAAATTTTAAAATACATTTCAAAAATTAATCCACTGATTATCAAAATTCTTTAGAAACATTTTTTTAAAATAATAGATAAAAGTGGGCACTTATATTTAGATAAAACCAGTCCTTTTTTTGTAAAAAAAAAAAAAAAAGTGCCGGAACTCACACCATACAATCCGCCTTACCTACCCTACAAGGTTCCATCCAAAAAAGGTGCCGGAACTCTGTTCTGAGCATTCTATGATAAAAAAAAAGCCCTGGATAAAACCATTTCCAGTGCATAACTAGGAGTGGGCTAATTTCTGCTAGCATTATCTTAGGTAATTACATTACATTAGAATGATCATTCTAATATGCACAATCATCTCTTATGCTCATAAGACTTCCTTCTTCTCACAAGTAGCTCCTGTAGATCCTGGATCATGTGAAGTTAAATGTCTTCTAACTTCATTACAACAGTATGGAATACAGCGGGTTATTAAATATTCTTACCCAGCATCTGAGCTATTACCACAAAGAAGTGCATCTCTTTGTCCTTCCAAAACATAAAAATGACCTGATTGAGAAAAAGAAAAAACAATTACAGTACTATTTTTGTTTGCAGATATTAAATATAGATCCATAAACATCAGAAGTATGAAAATACTATAATTGATTATAAATGTGTGATGAGGAAAACCCTCTTTTATGGAAGTTATGGATTATTCCTTGAAATGCTATTACTTTTTTTCCAATCATTTTTATTATTGTTTTACTGAATTATTTTGTAAGCCTCTTGGAGCTTTGTTTGAATTAAGCAGCAAATAAATTAGAACAAATAAAATATATCAGTGCAAAACTTTATTTTAAAAGTAAATACGTTTACTTTTAAAATACAATGACCATATGTTTTAGATGGTCATTGTTAGAAACATTCTACTACTTGATTCAAATATATAAATTTGTATTGTCCTATGTATAAAAAAATCTTAAATTATAGTCCCATGCCCAATTTCTACGAGTTTGCCCCACTGAACTCAGGAAAGATCTTGGGATCCTGAGTATGTGATTAAAAGTGAATTCCCAAGGAGCTTTTTTCCAAAAGGCAAGTGAACTTGATTTTTTTCTTTGAAAACATTTTGCTTCTCATCTAAAAAGCTTCTTCAGTTCTCACTGACTGGAGGAAAATGGAAGGATTTATATTCTTTGAAGCTCATCTGGTTGTTAGTTCTCTGAGAGTCATTGTTATTATTATTATTATTATTTATTTAATTTCTATGCCGCCCTATTCCGGAGAACTCAGGGCGGCTCACAACATGATAGAAATTACAATAACATACATAAATATAAAAACCCTTAAGTTAAAAAAGGAAAAACCAATCATCCACAAACATACACACAAACGTACACTGGCTAGGGGCAAGATGTTAGCTGCCCCAGGCCTGCCGGCAAAAGTATGTTTTAAGCAATTTACGAAAGGCGGAGAGGGTGGGGGCGACACGGATCTCCGGGGGGAAGTTGGTTCCAGAGGGCCGGGGCTGCAACAGAGAAGGCTCTTCCTCTAGGCCCCGCCAGGCGACACTGTCTGGCTGACGGGACCTGGAGAAGGCCGACTCTGTGGGCCCTAACCGCCCGCTGGGATTCATGAGGCAGCAGACGGTCACGTAAATAACCTGGTCCGATGCCATGTAGGGCTTTATAGGTCATTGTGGTCATTTGAGGGATTTATCTGTGCCCTCAGGTTCACCTGAATTAGAGTGTAAATGGCTATGGAGCCTTCTTGGGACTGTTGAAAGGACTGCTATGTAAACAGAAGATAAGTGGTGTCGTATCCCTCCCCCCCCCCCGTTGAGAGAGGGCTGTTCAATCTCAATGGAGATGGCCTCTTTGATCCCACTTTCAAACCAGTGGTCTTCTCTCTCCAGAATGTGGACTTCGCTGTCTGTAAAAGAGTGACCTTTGACTTTCAAATACAGATGCACCGCTGAATCTTGTCCTGATGGGTTTGTTCTCCTATGTTGTGCCATGCATTTGTGAAGTGGTTGTTTTGTTTTCCCCAGTGCGCAGGTCTGTACACGGTCTCACTGCATTGCACTGCATATACTACATTACTCAGTTTGTGTCTGAGGGTTTTGTCTTTGGAATGGACAAGCATCTGCCTTAAAGTATTCCTGGGTTTAAATTGGGCACATATGTTGTGTTGGTTGACAATCCTCCTGAGTTTTCAGATATTCCCGCAATGTATGAAATGACTACATTGCTCCGTTTGATGTTTTCTTCTTTGTTATGAAGGAGCTCCTGTTGGATCTTTTCAAGGAGGATTTTCAATCATGGGCTCGACAACTTTCAGAGAGATAACAAATGACCCTCTGAATGCTAATGACCAGATGACTGCAAAGATAGAAATCCTTCCATTCCCCTCCAGACAGTTAGAACTGCAGAAGCTTCTTGGGTGAAAAGTGAAATGTTTTCATGGAAAAAAAACCCAAGAAAGTCCAGTTGCCTTTTGGAAAAGGCACTTCTGGAACAACCATGACCTGAATGATTGAGAATCTCCATAGACAAGAAGGGTGAATGCTTCTTTCAACGACAATTGATGCCCATTAATTTTGTAAGGACTGTGTGTGTATTATAGCAAACACACAAAATGAACATTTAGCCTTATTAATGGGAGGGAATTCAGTAAGAGTCACACCTGGGTAAACAAACAGAGGTCTATACCAATTACCATTATATCCCTAATTTATTATTTTAGCTTGTTAGAGATTATTTTATTAAATTCATAAAAGTTAAGTATTTGTTTTTTTTAAATCCATGTTAAACTCCAGAGAGTCTCTACAGAGTCAAGGAGAGGGCAAATAACATGGGTCGTGACATCAGGACATAATTTCACCATTATCACTTCATTGTGATTTGTATTCACAACAGAACATTAAGAGTTTTTAAAATAGTTTTTTGTTTTTGGTTATTTGCATGAAATTATGTGAGATGTCAATATGCTAAGGTCAATGGAAAAGAAATGAGGTGATTTTTTAAAACAATTTTGTTGTTTCCTGAGACTTTTTATAGTAAAAGAATCCCTGCTGGGTACATCTGATAATATACATGACTATATTTTTTCCCTCTCTCTGCCAATTATATTAAAGCATTCTTACTTTCATCCTCAATGTACTCCTTCCAGTTAAAAGTGGTCACTGTCATATTTACATAGGTATCATTTTCTCCCTCTGTGCTATTGAAGTGGGAAGTGATATTTCCTTCAAAAGTAGAATTGTCCAATGGCCACAGCAAGCATTTGTGCCTCAGGTTCCCCATGAAAAGTTGGAGCCCTATTAGTGCAAATACACTCAGACAAAACACGGTGAGGATCATGACATCTGAGAGCTTCTTCACAGATTGAATGAGGGCCCCTACAATTGTCTTCAGGCCTGCAGGCAGAAAGGGACCAAAAACGCTGATCAGTGTGTCAAACATTCTTCCATTCTATTTAAGATGCCATGCAGCAAAAGCCATGTCCCATTTGTGAAACAGTAAAGCTTTATGGACAGCACTAGCACTTGTGAAAATGTATGAAGAAAAACCTTCTATACAAAATGAGATGTACTGCTTCCCTTTTTTCTTTAAAAATGGCATATTCATTTAAGATAATCCATTTTTTTTAATTATTCTCCAAAAAAAGTGAAAGCAGAGAGATGAGATCCTAGGCCATGACTACCTTGGCATTTAATGAATAGCCTCTTCTTGGCCTTTTGGCTAAGACCAGGCATAATATATTCAATGGGTATACTTCTCTATTTATCATTTATTTTTATTTTAAAAAATTATCTCACACTTTTTTTGGAAGTTTCTTCAGTTCATTGATATGTCTTGACATGTTGGGATAGAAATTCCTGGAATTTCTGGGCCAGCATGCTGGCTAAAAATTCTGGGAACTGAATACCCGATATATGTCAAAATCTTATTTCAACCATTAATTTTGAAAAACTTCTGTAACATCTTTATTCAAATCTGAACATGCAGTGGGATCTTGTTCTTTTATGTTATGTCAGGAATAAGTCTCACCATGTTTTGAGACAGTCTTTTAAATGTGTTTAAGACGACACATTGAAACAATATAAAAAAAATATGGCAATACAGGAGCCATAGTATAATTAAAGCTTTCCATTATACAAGAAAAAAATGTCATCTATAATGCAGCACCATCAACATAAAGCAAACCCAGAACCAAAATAAAACATGTAAGCTGTGCATTTTGTAGGTGTCACATGCAATTGTTTTTAAAACTCAAAGGCTGACTTTGCAAATCAAAATAAATGTTACATTTGAAAAGACAAAGATCTTCCGATTCCTGCCTTTTAGTAACATTAGCAGCAATCAGCAAGACTTATCTAAGAAAAAGTGGGTGACTTCCATGAAATTAAGAAGTCAGCCTCTGGGTTTAACCTAGCTCTCACCTGGAATGACTGATATTGTTTTCAATGCCCGGAGAACTCTGAATGTTCTCAACGCTGAGACATTGCCCAGGTCCACAAACTCTGTCACATATCTGTAATAGGGGAGTTCACACACAAACACAATGACAACACACAAAAAACAGCTGAAAATACCAGGGGTCTGGCCCTTCGTCAAGCCACTCCTTACCTGGGATTACAGAAATAGTTTTCAAAGCTCTCAATACTCTGAAAGTTCGAAGAGCTGAAACATTGCCTAGGTTTACAAATTCTGTTACATACCTGTAGAATTAAACCACAATTATTGAGAATTGAGGCAGAGCTTAGTCTAATTACTTGGTGTTTTTTCATGAAGGCCATATAGATAATTTGTCCTTTTGAAGTCCTATGCAGTAAAATTTCCCTATTTAATGCCCTTCACTCTTTAGCCATGCAGGCTGAAATCTATGAGTGTTGAAGTCCTAACTCATCCTATTAAATCAGGGGTGTCAAACTCAATTTCACTGAGGGCCGCATCAGCATTGCGTTTGCCCTGGGGGGGCTGGGGGGGTCTAGCCAGAGTGGGTGCAACCTATTGGGTGGGTGTGGATGGAGTGGGTGTGACCTACTGGGTGGGCATGGCCAGTTCTACATCATTTTCATCAAGAGTGCCTATGGGAGCCTAGGCAGGAGTAGGGCAGATCTGAGGGTCTCTGGCAGAAGGGGGTGGGACTGGGGGAAGTGCCAAGGCATGGTCCACCAGGGCAAGTGCCAAAATGGCCACCACAAAATTGTACATTGACTCCTGGCTGGCCTGGGCCAGGGCCAAGGCAGAGGGGGCCGTTCACTCACTGTTTCCAGGATGGCTTTGCGGGCCACATGAAACCACTTCACGGGCCGTATCCGGCCCCCAGGCCTTGTGTTTGACATGTCTGTATTAAATATTTAAATAGGGCTTGGAATTAAAATCTCTAAAATGTAAATAAACAATTACATTATGTAACCATTTGCATTTTTATTGAAATGCAGGCTTCGCTATTGGCAGAATGTTGTTTATTCCAGTGAATATATGCCTCCTAATAAGATAAACTCTTGCATCAATTTCAAGTCAATTATAAAGTTTTTAAAATAAGTATGGTACTTACGCCATCAAAATGACACTGAAGTCAAGCCAGTTCCAGGGATCTCGAAGAAAAGTAAATCCTTCTAAACAAAAGCCCCTTGCAAGGATTTTTACAAGTGATTCAAAGGTATAAATTCCAGTGAATGTGTACCTGGAAGCATGCAAATGAAGGTTGAAGAGTGTTGAATTCCATACACTCCTTAATTTGCCCACAGATTTAATACGTAACATCAAATAAAACTTTAGAAATATTAACTTTCCCCAAATGTTCAATGGCATAAATAACTCCAGTGAGATCAGATGAAGGTAACACACACTATTCATTTATTTTTGTATTTTATTTTGACCTAGCAACACTAATTTAAGACACATTGGATGACTGTCTCCATGATCCGCTGAGATCACAGCTAAAGTTGATAAATACATAAATCAGCCTCTCAGTATGTATTCTAGTAGAAAATTGGATATGCAAATACATTGTCAATTTCACTCCTTGTTTCTAACAAAAACACTTTAAAAATCCAGACTCCCTTTACTAGTGAACCTGCCTTACATAAGCAAGCAAATATGTTTCATGTATCAGAAGATCAACTTTCTTGCTATTCTTATATAAATAGCTCATTTTCTGAATGTCCATTTTTATGAGCAACATCCACATCCAAGAACCGGTGTCTGAGGAGTGGGGGAACCTCAGGTTTGCATAAATAATTTATTTATGAAACATATGGGCATGCCACCCCAGTCAAAAACAATTCTCAGCGACAAACATAAAAAGTACAATATAAAACGTAAAAAGTAAAAAGTAAAAATACATCAATACTACAAAAATAGAAACCGGATAAAAGATCCAACAAGAATCAAATTAGAGAAAGGTTCTCTGAAAAAAAATAATACTCTTTACAAACTTGTGAAAAATCAACCCAGAGGGAGCCAGCCTGACTTTCATACTGGCACTATTGCAGAAAAGCAATGCCTTCATCCCTGGAACATTCCGGAACCATGGGATTTAGTACAGTTTTGCTTTTGTTTCTGTTTCAGGACTGGAAAGAAATAATAAACTTTAAAATAATGAATGTTTGATCGTGGCACTTTCAGGAGACTCTAAAAAAGGGGGCTGAAATGAAGAATCTAAAAAAAAGGGTATACTGTAGCAAGTTGGACGAAGTTCTGAAGAAAGTATGGGTCATTTTGCAGACCTCTGCTACAAAATTCATTGTTACTAATTTGTTTTTTTTTCTTTTTTCACTCTGATTCTACAAACTCCTTTTCTCTTCTCTTCTCTTCTTAAGCTGTTTTTGAATATGTGCAGCAATGCATACATTCTGCTGAATATGCAGGGATCATGAGCACAAAAAGAGAAGCATGATTACTCAGCTTTTAAAAAAGATGGGCCACAGTGAGCATCAAGGCATCATTCAAACTGCCCGAAGAAGTAGTAGAAATGATGTGACCCAAACAAAACAGAATGGTTAACTACTACAAGGAAGATGTCCAAAGGAAAGGGAGATCGAGAAAAAAGAAATGCAAATGCAAACAAGCAATAAGGGAAGGAGGAATCGCTACCATGACATCAGCAAATAAAAGGTTTGTGGAAGTTTGTGGAAACTAATCCGGTCTGAGGATCTAACTAGGACTGATGCCATTCATGGAATTAACAAACCACTATATGGTCTCTTAAAAGTAATCTGCAGCTCTAAGCTCTTTGGAAACAGCTTTTTTTTTTAAATTGTTTTGTTGAATAGGCACCTGGGACAGTAAATCTATTTGCTATATTTTTTCACTCCAATGTAAAAGCAAATATGTATATGGGATGCACTGCAACTGCAGCTGGAATGAAAGTCTTAAAGTAATATCAACTATCCATTCCCTGATTCTTGTTCTGCTTTGTAAACCCTTAGTATGGGTTTCTAATTGTCTGAAGGTCATCCTTATCCTCAATCTAGTCCAGGGGTCTTCAAACCTGGCCCTTTTATGACTTGTGGACTTCAACTCTCAGAATTCCTCAGCCAGCATGCCTGGTTGAGGAATTCTAGGAGTTGAAGTCTACAAGTCATAAAAGGGCTAAGTTTGAAGACCCCTGATCTAGTCAGTACTGTACCTAGATGCACATTTTTTGAGGAAACCCAAGTCTGCCATTTGGAGTTCCAAGGAAGGATATAAATCCAAAGTCACACATTTATAACTTCATTTATAATCTAATTATATTATAATTAAATTTAAATTAAATATAAATATAAAATTAGACTAAAAAAGTCTAAGTGCTATTGCTATGACTTCATTTACAAACAAATTTAGAATAAAGGAGCAGAAGGAAACACAGTTCAGCTATTGAGGCTGCTCATTAAAATCTGCAATTGAAAATGCATAAAAACAAAGATAACTTACATATGTTTAAAAAGAGTTTGACTTACTCTACATTCTTTGTCCATTCTGGAGGATTACTCATGGTCATAAATACACAATTGGTCAAAATAGTGCACATAATAAGCATGCTGAATAACGTAAAACCAAGTTAAGGAACTTTGGGCCTTTTATTATTTGCCATATCACCGAACAGAGCCACCCTTATTTTTCTGAAACAAGGTGAATCCCACAAAGAAACTGGATAGTAGGTGAAATCTAAGCCGAGTAAACACATTAAACTGCTGCAGCAAAAATAGATGAAAATATGGCACATTTAAAACTATGGTTTGTATTAAGAGAACTATCATAGGCAGGTTGTCACAGATCAATAATAACAAGGAGTCTCTATAGGGCAGCACAATCTGTTGCCCATAACTGAGTATTTTCGTTGTACTGGAGAGCTAGATTATACAAACCAGCCATACATTTGTTGCACTGATATCTCAGTTATATTTGTGATATTTTATTCACCAAGCATTAATGTATCTACTACATTCTAAACGATGTCAATTTAGTATCAAATTGCTGAGGCCATTTTTTCTAATTACAATTTCATCACTTTATTTAACTTTCTGAATAAAAGTTATTGCCATAACTAATTATTCTCAACACAGCTAAAAGGATAAGATACCCATTAACAAGAAGAATCCAAATACTGATTTTTTTTCCTCATTCCCCTCAAAACATTCATCCTTCTTCATCCCCCCCACCCCACCCCACCTTCCCTTTTGTGACCATGTTATACTCCTTATGCCACCTGGTGCAGATGATACATTTCATGTCTCCTGAGATACATAATTATTCCAACAGTATCCTTTCCTTTTAATGGCATGAACAAATTTAGAATGCATTAGTACAATTAATGGAAAAATACTACTATTAAGCTTTTACGTTATACCAAACATTTAGATTTGTAATCTAAATATCTTGAGAGAGAGAGAAAATATTTGACCAAGAGCTTTAACCCAGTTTATTCTAATACTTCTGTTCAAAACATGCCTTTATCATCAAGAGACATTTCTTTCTGACTGTAGCGGTAAAGATAGTAATTAAATTTCAAAATAATATTGGAAAAACAATTCAACTTTCGTTTGTGACACTGAAAAGGATATGAATGTACCAAAATTTTAATAGCAATTTTTCTGAGAGGATTGAAAGGTGTTAAAATGTACAAGGCAGATGTGGCACTGAATCGGAAAATTGCCTTCCCTCTATTCAACACAATGAAGGTCTGAGGGGGAAAAAAACAAACAAATAATAGCTCAATTAGAATGTTCTTATGAAGAATACATAAATGGTACGCTTGCCAAATCTTGATACTGACCTTTGAAGAAAATGTAGTACTGTATAGTTAGCACCCGGATTCAAATAAAATAAATTAAAGTTGTTGGGTTTTGTTGTTGTTGTTATCACAATACCTACAATTACTATCACTGTTAATTTTATTGTCCATTTGTAACTTTTTGTAACATTGAACAACAAATTAATTTTTTACGGGGCAGCATATAAATTTTTAACACATAAATAAAAATGATCAGAATCAAATAAAGTCCATGCTTTTTTCATCGGCACAATAATACCATGCTTTAATGAATTCAAAAACATAGTTAAATATTCTCATATTCAGTAAATAATATCTTTTTTATTACTGTGTATGAGCAAGAAAATCTAAGAACTGGAACAGACTTGCCCAATACATCATTGTACAAATGCTGACTAGAAATTCTGGTATTTGCAGATCTGGAGAGCACCAGATTGGAGAAGTTTGACCTGAAACATGGTGCAAGATACAAGGAAAACTGAAGTGTGGTTTGTAACCCACAACTACAAATTTATAAGGTAACACATAATTGTATCTATGTAAGAAAAATAGGCTATATAATAATGTCCATTCAAATGTCACATTCCACCAACTTCCAGAGGCTGACTCAGAATGGCTATCATTGTGGGAGGAGGCTGAGTCACTGGGAACTCTGCATAGTAGTAGACTCTACAGCTGAGAAGTAATGTACGCTCTCAGCTAAGGAATATCTGCCAGGCACCATGGGTAATGATATTTCTAAGTATTAACTTTAAAGGACACTCCATCTTGGACCATACAGTTAAATGTCTACCGTATTATGATGTATTTCATGCCTGCCATAGACTGCTCCTCTCCTAGTGGGAGGGACAGCAACTATGGTGAACTTGTAAAACACATATCCAAAGATGAGTTTAGTTATTACAAAGAAAACAGATCTAATTTAGGGCAAGCCACTTGTATGTAAACAGAGAGCAAACCCACTCCCTTCTAGCACTGATGATTACCTAGTTGGGTAATGAAACATCTGCAAGAAAACAACCAAGCTCAGAGACCACCAAGATCTCACAGATATGGTTTAGTCTCATGTCTGAAATCTCTGTCTTTCTCTTTCAGGTTTCCTTCCCGTTCTCTAGCTTTTCTCTTCATTTCTTTCTTTCAGATTCTGCCTCTCTCTAGGATCTGAATTCTGGCAATGAGAAATAGTGATATTCAGTTTTATCAGTGGTAACAGCAATCTTCTAGGACAGGTCTATTCATTTTATGGGTCCCACTTAAAGTCAATGAGTTTTATTATACTGTGAGTTGGTATTCTTAGTTGACTGTATAGCTATTGCCATCTCCTTTCGCTTTTAAAAAAGAAAAGATTTTATTATTGCAAAAGGTACTGAACAAAAGGGGATCAAGAACAGGTATGCAAGATGATATAGTGTAATTAAATATATATGTATTATCTAAAAAGAGTTCTATAGTGTGCTACTTTCTTTCACACACACCCCAACCATAACTTCTACTTAGATAATTGTACTTTGCTTTAAATTTTATATAGTTGTTGTTTATAGTTATTTTACTCATTTTTGTAGTGGTTTTTAATCAAGATCTCGCTTATCTTTTTTCCAGCCCTAGAGTCAGTTCTGCCTAAATATAAAACAGGAAGCCCATGAACCGTACCATAAAGCCATGCTGGAAATGTTTTCACATTTTTTCTGAGTGTGAACTGAGAAATATAAACTTAAGTTAATACACACTGAGAACATCAAGCATTCACAAAACCTTTGCAAAATTCAGCAAATATTATTAAAAATCCAGCCAATCTTAATTAAAACTCACTTGTTTATTGCTATAGTAAGGGTCCAGATCCTCCAATGGTTCAGACACCATTCCAGGAGGAATATCGCCATATATAAAAGGAAGTGTTTTTCCTGCTTCCAAGTCACCATTTGGTTTTGGCCCATTCTCACCATCATTATCCCTATGTTCTCGTTTGGGCCTTTTCGCTTTTTCTTCTGTGCACCGTTTTTCAATAGCTGCAAGAGATTCTCTAGTAAAAAAGCGGAAACTGTCAGGTCCTGATGGTACCAGCAGTGTCTGTGCCATTTTTTCATCCTGCACATTGAAATTACTTTTAGCCTATTGCATAAGAATGTCCTGCAAAAAAACAAGGTGAAATAAAAAAAATGGTTAGAAAAATAAACAGTGTTAATGATATCAATCACACATATGTAATACACATAAATAATCAAACACAGATACTTGCACATATGTACACACAATCCCTTTTGGATTTCTCATCCCAGTACACCATTAATCAGACCTGGCTTTGCTTAGCTTCTGAGCCAAGACCAGATCAGCCATATGCTATTACCTGCTGAGGCACATGGATGGATGGATGGATGACAGATGCATATGTATCTTCACCCTGTGGAATGAGCTTTATGACTTAAGATAGTCTTTATCCCTAAAATAGTATTGGAAGAGAAGAAAAGCTGGCAGAGGAATTCTGGGAGTTGAAGTCCACAAGTCTTAAAGTTGCCAAGGTTGAGGACCCCTGTTCTAGAGCTTCTAGATTCTCCAGAGCTACCTGTATCAATGAACATGTCCCATAAGGTTGCAAAAGCCAAGCGGCATCTTAAATCTGTGTATGTCATGCTAGCTGCGATTTAGCTTTCCGAAAAGATTGCCATACATAAGAAGTCATGACTTCATGAAACAATCCTCCAGCCATGAACATTTCCCCATTCTGAGTGGGTGATGGCTTGAGTTTTACTGACTGACGACAGGGCAATATAGACATTATGACTAAGTATTACCCCTTGCTCTTCCTTCTTCCAGTCACCCTGATGGAGTAGTTCAGAAAGAGCATGGCCAGAAGAAATCAAAGAACCTGAAACTGTGATGAGGGTGTGTGGGGGGGAAGGGCTTGGAACCATAACAACGGCAAGAACCAATTAGCTGAAAGGCGATTTGAAATTAAATCAGCTCAAAGTATCAACCATTCTAGTAGGAAAGGGGAGGAAGAAACCCAACAAGTGCTAAATGGCGTGTGTGGATATGAGAATGGGGAAGTTTGGAACAATTGCCAAGACAAAAATGAAACATTGAGAGAAAAAAATATTTTCTACCTTTTTGATTTCTGAAACAGGGGCCACAGAATTTCATTTAAATTCTTAGGGTGGAATATGCAGCAGCTCTGAACTACAAAATCTTTTTTTCTTCCAGAGGCAGAATGAATTCATGAAGTCCCATCCTTAACAGCAGCTGAAACAGAACACTTTCCCAGTCAGTGGATTCTTTTTTTATTGCTTTTTAATTAACAAGAAAAGGGAAAGAAAACGAGCAAAACGTTAAGGATAATAATGATGGAAGTATATACACTGTCAAAGAAAAAAGGAAAAAAAAAGAACACATAAAAAGATAGACTTGTGGTTTGTTTTCCTTTTAACCTGCCCTTTGATCCTTAGTTATGAGACTGTTATTGTGAGCAGTGTTTGATTCAGAGGAAAATCAACAATTAATCATTTTTCTAATCTTTTAAAGAAGAACTATCAGTTATATTTCACCTATTTTTATTGAAGTTTTAAAAATTGAAAAATGTATTACAGTAATTTGTTGAAAGTTGGCATAGGGAAGGGAAGGGATTCCTACTATATATAGAAAGATGGGGAAGAAAGAAATCCTCCGCAAATATCAGCTATTTAGACATTTTGATAAGAAAACTCCAACAGCAGTTTTGAAAAATCTGATATAATGATTTGCAGTCAAATAATTATTTGAAATCAATATGTAAACTTTGAACCTTCCAAACTTTTATTGTTCCTGTTAATATTCACCTCTTTTTTTCTTTCTCGCTCCATTTTCCAAATTTTTTTACAGCTTTCATAGTCTGGTTTTCTTTTATTCTTGCCTACTTATTTTACAGAATTTCATGTCGGCTTGTTCTTCCCTAAATGCTGGGCAATTTAAATAATTTTCTCCCAGAATTAAAAAAAAAAAAAGTCAGCTAGAGGATCTTATCTCCTTCAGAGACTTTCAGATTTACCATCACCATTCTGTGAAGTGCCTCATGCTATAAATAGTGAGGTAATTTTATAGCAAATTAGAACATGCAGGTACAATGCCTTAAAGAACATCCATGCTCAAAATCAATATTCAGAGATGCATTATATTTAAGACAGAGAAAACTTTCAGATAAATAAAAGTCACATTTAACAATAATCTGCTTATTCCATTTAAATAACAGTACTCATCTTTGCACCAAAACCCCCACTATTTAATCTATTTATAGATGTGATTTCACTTCTTTTCAGCCTTGTTTTTATCTTGAATGAAAAGTATACATACTTAGAATGTTCTATTTTGGGAAGAGAGAATTTTACTTACTAATGAAAAACATAATTATTAATCTATTGGGATTACTGTATAAACCTCTATTATAACAAGACAAAGCAAGCTCTCTCTAGAAAAGGGTTGGGGAAAAATAATCCCCATAATTCGAGTTCTATTGTATAAACAAAATTTGTTATTTATTTATATCTTGCCTTTATTATTTTACAAATAACTCAGGATAGCAAACATATTGTGGGAAGTCAGCCCCCCAGAGAAGGAAATATTAAAAGGACAGAAAAATATATTCCCTCAAAGGATCTTAAAGAGGCAGAAAAGCATGCCCCAAGTCTGTTTTCCCCAACCAGAAGCCAGCTTTGTACAAATGCAGATGTAACCCATCAGGAAAATTGGAGCTAGGAGATTAGGAAGACAAAAAAAACCTAAAATCTACATACCCCACCCCAACTCTAAGACAGGATATAATAGGATTAACCCACAGATGCCAAAGGGCACACTCAGACTCAGGTCAAAGTTCATGCCACAGGAACAACTCCAAACAAAAGGCTCCAGAGGGTATACAAATCCACACCCTACATGTGCTCTCTCTTTTCTTCCAAAGCCACCTCTCCAATAAACTGCAACCTTCTTTCTAAAGCTGTCACCATGTTATTTATTCCCGGCTTAAATTGTTGAAGGAAAAGTCTTCATCAATATCCAACACACATTCCTCCTTCTATTTTCCCCAGAACAACAGCCTTGTGAGGCTGAGAGATAGTGACTGACCAAGGTCACCCAGCTGGCTTTCATAGCTAAGGTGGGATTAGAACTCTATTAACATTTTATGACACAAAGAAGTCCAGGTGCAAAATAAAAGTTGGCTACTTTGCTTTCTGCATGTTCCTTTCCCTCAAGTTCCTTTAAAGTTCTTCAGGAAGAATTTCCCTTGAAACAATTTCTTCTGAAAGTATTCTCCAGCACTACTGTCTTGGAGTTACAGAAGTTGATGCTGAACACAATTTGAAGGTACTAAATTTAGAAAAGCTATATGAATGGTATTAACCTATGCTGCCTTCCTTCCCAATGAGAATCATTCCACAGATTGACTTAAAATGCAGCTGAATCTCAATTTGAACTTGCCATTGTTTACACTGAGAAATGAACTGGCTTTCATCATTCTTAGATGAAGAAATATCACAGATAACAACATTTTTAATAAAAGCTTTCTTTTCTTTTCTCTTTTCTTTTACCGAAAAAGCAGGTGAAAAAATAGCTTGATGTTTGAATAAATCTCTGGTTGCAGTTCGATCTTAAGTTATATATTAAAATTGTCTGAGATTGGGAAAACAGAACCACTGGATTTTTTTTCCTGTTAGGATGCACATCCAGCTAAGATTTTGAAGCCCATATTTCTTCAACTGCTAACTTGCTTTCTACTGTAAGCTTTGTGCACTTACTTAAAAAGCAATATTGCCAATTAAAAGAATGGCAATAACAACATCCATTTGAACGTCTTTGATCACCTTAAATAAGCAACGTGCAATTTCTTTTTTCCTGACTGAACTAAAAAGAAGCTACAATAATTTGTGCCTGTGATCAAAATCTGCCCTGCAGAAGATGTAATCACTTTATTTATATTTAAAGTCATGTTGAGAGTGGCATGAGGAAAAGAATCAGGAACACTGGTGTTAACCTGACCCAAAGAAAATCTATAACAATACAGGCAATTAGAGAGCCAATTGGGTGTACTGGTTAAGATAGTAAGCTAGAAGCTGGAAAGCAATTAATTCTATCTGTAAGTTCTAGTCCTACTTTAGCCCCCAAACCATCTACCGTAAGTGATCTTGAGCCCATCTGTATTAACTCTTTCTTAACTATAGGAAGAAGGCAATGGCAAACTGTGAAAATCTTGTCAAGAGAACTGCAGTGACTTGTCTGGGCAGTCGCCAATAGTCAACACCGACTTAAAAGGACTAAATAAATAAAACAAGCAATTACAAAAAAAATCCAAGTTGACTCCTAAGGCACTCCATTCTATAGCCAAGATATCAATCAATGTCATATATCCATGGACCTGAAGTCTGAGTTGTCCATAATTCTTCAAATCCCTGTTCTTTTAAAGAATTTGAATAAATTTGAGAAGTACAAGAGAAACATTTTATCATTCTCCTCTTATGATTCTTCCTTTCTAGATATCCTTTACTGCTATTATCAACATTAACACTTTGTCTATTGTCAAACAGTATGGATATATTTTAACATTCAGTGAAAATAATAATCTGCACACCCAGATAGTCAGTTTCTCATCTAATGTTTTGATTATTTATATAGTTTTATCTTGCTCTGCAGGCAAATAAATGCTCTCAGTGGAGCTTTGAAAATTATAGCATTAAAATGGTGAGATAAATTAGCATGCAGGACCACTGTATATATAAACAACTGTTTCAGCACCTTGACAATCTAATTCATACAAATCAGATGCTGCCAATAATAAAAAAAATTAAGAATAAAATGGAAATCTGTTAATTATTAGATCTTCTAAAGCTACGGGTGTCAAACTCGCCACATCACATGACGTGTTGTGACATATCATGACTTTTTTTGCATTGCTGGAGCTGGGGTGGGCGCGGCCTCTGAATGATGCAGGCCAGCAATTTGACACCTCTGTAAAAGAAAGCCACACAACAGCAACTCAGGATCACTGCTGATTGGAAGGAAGCTGACTAATAATGTCTTTAATGTGTTAACAGCCTCAATGCTGAAAGTTTGTTTTGTTGATACAAAAGCACCTCTGATGTAGTCGCCACTCCTGCATACTTATTGTATAATGGCTGTTCCTTAGCTGTGGGGATGTTATTTGTTATACTTTTATCTTCATATTGTTATGTTTACTTTTTAAAGACACACATACCCACACAATATGAACTAGATAAATAAAATATAAACATAGAACTCATGGTTTTGGAGAAAAGAGGGGACCTCAATTCATGATCTCTCAATGTGGACATTTAGCTATTTCTATATCTCTTAGCATATATGTTAGAGACTGTGATAAAATCAATACCAATAATATTTCTAGTAATAGCTGCAAACAGAAAAAGAAAGAAAGAAATGCGCAAAATCCAGCAACGTTAATCAGATCACAGTGTCTGAAAGGGCTATTTCAAGCCACAATCACATTTGATTTGCAGGTGTGGATTGACCCTGTACTAGGATTGTGCTCAAGTTTAAACTACTGCAACTACCAGGGATTTTTATTTTTTTATCAAGCAACTAATAGATTATACAGGAATATAACTGCAAAATCCAACTGTTTAACTGGATAAGAATCTTAATATGTTTATTATTATGCTTTTATTTTTCTAATATATTTCCCAATATTTTTACTTAGCCCTCATGCTTTCAGTAAACAGAATGGTATTGTGGCAAGAGTTACCTTATATTGTTTGCTCCCTTCTCTCTGTGGAAGTTCTATGCTTATATAAAATACAGTACAAGTCAGAAGACATATTAGGACATGTATATACAGTACCACAGGTTTCAAGTAGTTTGATGCCTGAATTCATCTTTGCCAATGGAGACTAAAAGGTCTAGCTAGTTCAGGAATTCTGGGAGTTGAAGTCCACGAGTCATAAAAGAGCCAAGGTTGCCTATCCCTGGTCTAGGAGGTGAAAAGTGTCTTTTATCAACTTTAGGGGGCTTACCAGCCCTAGCCGTTTCTGGGTAAGAATTTCCTATTTTTCTTTTTGATGTATTTTTTTTTTTACCTTGCTCTTTAGCCAAAGGATTTCAGAGCAGCTTACAGTCCCTTCACGAAATGGCTTCAGACTCAAATGCATAAGAAGCTTGCCTGTATCATATGACCGGCCAGGAAGTATTTCCACAAAGAATATTTTATTCATTACATGTCAATTAGAAAAACAATCTCCGTTACTTCCTATCCCCACCCTATTTTTGTAAAATATACCCTACAACAGTGATGGTGAATCTTTCAGAGACCGAGTACCCAAAAACTTCCCCACCCACCCCCAACCCTGCTCCACCCTGCCCACTGGGCCACCCACCACCTCCACGGCCCGCCACAGATCACCCAGGCAGCCCAGCAGCACCATGGTGGCCATGCCCTCTGCCCATGCCCTGTAGCATCATCTGCACACGACAGGGCACAAGGGCAGTCTTATCCCCACTGCCTGGCTACCATGTCCTTGGCTGCGCTGCTTCGTGTGGGCCTCGCCCAGGAGTGACTCTCCTCTGGGGGGGCTGCTGGTGAGGAGGAGTCTGTGGGAGGAGGTGGGGCTAGGGAGACGGTGCATGTGCCCACAGAGAGGGCTCCAAGTGCCGCCTCTGGCACCCGTGCCATAGGTTCACCATCACTGTCCTACAATATTGCAGGCATCTTGTCCTGACCTTGCAATAATTTTGGTGTCAAGTCATCTTTTCCTTCTTCTTTTTCTATCTTTAGTGACTCCTTTATTATTGTATATATTGCTTTAATATAAAATTTTGGTTCACACCGATTAAAGTTGCATAATCACTGTTACTTAGTGGCACGTTAACAACCAACAAAATAGGGGGAAATAATGATGCATTGTTCACAAAGCATTTGTCTGTTTGTTTGTTTGTTTTAAAAACTTCCAGTGATGGAGCCCCCACAACTCTGGAGACAAGCAAAGTCAGTGGGAAAAGACAGGTTGCTTTAACCACTGTAGCAAAAAAAGATAGAAAATTAGGCATGACTCACTTAAGGACTGCATCACTTAGCAATGGAAGTTCTGCTCCCAACTTTATTTATCCAATTCATTTCATGCTGTGAAATTTATCCATTTGTCTGTTGATAAATATATTCAAACGTTTTATGGTAGCACCAGCTAGTTTCAGTCACTCAAGAATGCTTCCTTATGGAGCTTGATATTATAATAATAATAATAAAATTGGAAGGGACCTTGGAGGTCATCGAGTCCAACCCCCTGCTCAGGCAGGAAACCCTACACCATTTCGGACAAATGGCTGTCCAGTCTCTTCTTAAAAACTTCCAGTGTTGGAGCATTCACCACTTCTGGAGGCAGGTTGTTCCATTGGTTAATTGTTCTGTCAGGAAGTTTCTCCTTAGTTCTAGGTTGCTTTTCTTCTTGATTAGTTTCCATCCATTGCTTCTTGTCCTGCTTTCAGGCGCTTTGGAGAATAGCTTGACTCCCTCTTCTTTTGTGCCAGCCCCTGAGATATTGGAACACTGCTATCATGTCCCCCCTTGTCCTTCTCTTCATTAAACTAGACATACCCAATTCCAGCAGCCGTTCCTTATATGCTTTAGCCTCCAGTCCCCTAATCATCTTTGTTGCTCTTCTCTGTACTCTTTCTAGAGTCTCAGCATCTTTTTTACATTGTGGTGACCAAAACTGGATGCAGTATTCCAAGTGTGGCCTTACCAAGGCATTGTAAAGTGGTATTACATGATCTTGATTTTATCCCTCTGTTAATGCAGCCCAGCACTGTGTTGGCTTTTTTGGCAGCTGCAGCACACTGCTTGCTCATATTTAAGTGATTGTCCACTAGGACTCTGAGATCCCTCTCACAGTTACTACTATGGAGCAAGGTACCCCCCCTATACTATACCTGTACATTTGGTTTTTCTTGCCTAAATGTAGAACCTTATTTTTTTCACCATTGAATTTGATTTTGTTAGATAGTGCCCAGTATTCAAGTCTGTCCAGGTCCTCCTGTATCTTAAGCCTGTGTTCTGGAGTGTTGGCTATTCCTGCCAGCTTGGTGTCATCCGCAAATTTGATGAGTTCCCCATCTATTCCCTCGTCCAAACCGTTGATGAAGATGTTGAAGAGCACTGGGCCCAGAACAGAGCCCTGGGGCACCCCACTATACACTTTCTTCCATGTAGATGCAGTTCCATTGAGGACCACACGCTGAGTACGGCCGGTCAGCCAACTATGAATCCATCTGGTGGTGATGTTGTCTAACCCACATTTTTCTATCTTATCGAGTAGTAGGTTGTGATCTACTTTATCAAATGCCTTACTGAAGTCCAAGTAAATTATATCCACAGTATTCCTCTGAACCACTAATTTTGTCACTTGGCCAAAGAATGCAATAATGTTTGTCTGGCATGATCTGTTTTTGACAAACCCATGTTGGCTTTTAGTAGTGATTTTATTTGCCTCTAGGTGTTCACTGATTCGTTGTTTGATTATCTTTTCCAGAATCTTCCCAGGTATTGAGGTCAGGCTGATAGGTCTGTAATTTCTTGGATCCATTTTTTTCCCTTTTTTGAAGGAAATTTCCACTTTGCCCCAGAGTTCCAAAGACCATTCTCCCTGCTGCAGCAATCTACAGAACTTCCATTTGGCAATTTGAAATGTTCAAGTTCAACAGCGCTTTGGGCAGGCTGGTTCTCTGCTGGCAGGAAAGTAGGCCATTGCCCATTTTGTGACTCAATGGACTCCCACAAATGCAGTGCTTCTGGAGCATCATAGCATCCTTGCACTGGAATCAAAGCTTTTCATGGGCAAACTGGCTTTTGTTAAGTGGAGAAGCAAGGATAAGGCCGGGAGGGGGAGGGGGCAAAGGACATTGTACTAGCATGCCATCAACTGTCAGCTTCCCTATTGTCAACTGGATGAAATATCAATCAACACAAGAGGAGACCCATTCACACAATGTCGGGGTCATAAAGTCATTTTAAAAACCCAACGCTATTACAATTGCTCACTTTTGCATCTACCGTATTAGTCAGCCCACTGAGTAAACCTGACCAGGAAATCAACTCCACAGGAAAGCCAGAACTACTTTTATTTATTTTTATTTAAGGCCATAAGAGCAGCATCTTACAAATCTGATTGTTCAATCCCTCCTCTTCCTTCTTATAGTTTAGTGAATTACAGAAGTTTCTGCCTAAGCCATTTCCAAATGTTATCTCTTTCTGGACTTCAGAAAAAAAAAAGTTATGGTATGGTTTGCCTAGGTAACAGATCCTGCATATCTCTGTCCAGATCATCTTCCTTGCTCTCTATACCACGTGCCAGGAAAATCTATATGCAGACAATCTGACAGGGCAAGGAGAAATCTTCATGATTTCTTCTGCAACTCCAAGGATTTTTTGGACCCTTTGCTAAGATCAAGTGCAGATATTTGATTAACGTAAGAAACACAGTTAAATACTAACGTACAGTAAACCCTTGGTTTATTAGAGTTTGGATCATAAACTTTAGATATAATAACATTTTCATTTAGACTCTACCCACATCTAACAGACATTTAACTCAAGTCATTCAATTGCGAGTCTACACATTAAATTATGGTTTTACTGCAAATTATTACAGTTAACCAGTTACATAATAACACAAACAGTGTAAACCGATCCAAATGATATAAAATTATATAAATAACACAAATTTTAATTTGAAAGCGTGTAAAAATAAATCATTTGTGATTCTTAGGATATTAAAAACAGAATGAATAAACATTAAAGAAGGAATAAAGTGCCAGCAATAGTATATTGATACTATATATTTACTTAGGTTCTAAGAGTTAAATTAAGAGTTCCAAAATATTAGTTAATCTCTCAGGGAATTGGAGATGTCAGTGAGCTTCCATTAAAGAAAGAAATTGGGGGATCTTAAATATATTAAATATAAATAGATAAACGCCTCTCATCCATGCAATTTCAAGCACCTCAGATTTTTGCTGAAATCTCTTTTCATATTTAAAGAAAAGTTGAGATATACTCCAAATAAAAAATTACCTGTCTCGCAGCTTTCTTCTTCCTAATTCCAAGTTAAAAAATTTAGCAAACACATAAAACTTTAGAATATTCTGAAATATTGGATCCCTTTTCTGCCTTCCTTTCGTCAGAAAGAAAATAATTTGAGTAGATTACTGAAGCTCAGGCATTAACAGTTACATTTACCCCACTACGTGGGGCTTATTCAAATATAACTTTCCATAGGGCTCCAAATGCCACCTACCTCCACAGCATATTCTGCCATGTCTAGCAGCTAATGCTGAAGTAAATGACACATTGTTTATTCATATAATAGCTGCAATGATTGAAGACTAGATGGACAGCTAAGGGAACAGGGCAGGGTGACACAGCAGGCAAAATAAAGGCAACTGCAATCATAGCGCATAGAACATCATCAGAGTTGGAAGGGACCTTGAGGGTCTTTTAGTCCAACCCCCTCCTCAAGCATGAGACCTTATACTATTTCAGACAAATGGCTGTCCAGTCTCTTCATAAAAGCCTCCAAGCAATGGAGGATCCACAATTTTTGAAGGCAAGCGGTTCCTCTGGTTGATTGTTCTCACTGTCAGGAAATTTCTCTTTAGTTCTAGATTGCTTCTCTCCTTCTTTGTGGCAGCCCCTCAGATATTGGAACATTGGTATCATATCACCCATAGTCCTTCTTTTTACTAGACTAGGCATACCCAATTCCTGTAACTGTTTTTCATATGTTTTAGCCTCCAACCCCCTAATCATCTTTGGTGCTCTTCTCTGCACTATTTTCAGAGTCTCAACATCTTTTTTACATCGTGGTGATCAAAACTGTATGCAGTATTCCCAGTGTGAGCTTACCAAGGCTTTATAAAAGGGGTATAATCCTAGGCAAGATTCATGCTTCAAAACTCAATTGAAGGAAATATTTCCACACATATTAAGCATGTCATGGTGTGTTTCACTGTCCATCCTATTTTATGAATCATTTTCCAAGAGTACCCAGTCCTACTAGGCATCTACCATACTTGGGAATAGGTTCCATTAAACTCAAAAACAGCTATTCCTAGGAGAGAGGTAGGAAACATTCACTAGGTAAAACACAACTGAGGGATTCTTATCATTTTATAGTATTTTCTATGTCTGAAATTTTGCTTCTCCACTGACAGATCTAAAATTACATCCAGAATACACATGTAGGGGAAAATACGGATTTCCTCTGAAACAAGTGATCCTTTGGGTGTTGGGATGTTGCATTTCACAATCTTCTGTGAGGTGTGTGGGTGGGTGTGGCCTATTGCCTTTGGATGTCATTTATGAATGACAAGGGATAGCTTGGAAACGAGTCACGCCATTTCCTCATTTCTTGGAAAGTGTCACCACTTTATGTCAATTCAACACAAGGCATGCATCATCTTTAATCCTCTTGCCAAAGCCTGCTTCCAATTTTGCTTCTTCCCTAATTACATTTTGCTGATTGGTGTTTTATTTGGAGTTACAATTTTTAATATTTCCAATATTTTTTAAATTAATGTATTGCTAGACTTTCTAAAGGATTACATGGCCCGAATGGCAAATGTAGGAAGTAAAAATAAATAAGTGCTTCCTATTTTTCTCCGAAACAAATAGCCTAGCCAACTGAAACATAGTCTGAAACTGTTGAACTATTATTAAGTAAATTCTATTACCTGGATTTCAGAATGGATAAGATATACGTTAAATTATGTTTGGCATTTAGGTGAATATTAAACTAGTCATATATGCATGGTCACAATATAATGATAACTTGCTATTAATAATTTGTCTTTCTCTTCTGCCGTGGTTTTCACTTCTAAAGGAATCTTCCTGGCCTAATCAAACTCCCTCTTGCTATCGGTAACTTGTACCATACAATACCTCACAGCCAGCAACCCTAAGATGCAAAGGCATTATTTAAAAGCAGTACCACATGCCAAACAATCTTCTTTATTCTTCATCTTTTTTATGTTGACTTTACCTGATCCCCAGCCCATGTGAGGCAACGTATGTCAGCTGCATTATGAAGCAGTATCATTTTTAGTTGTCCCCACGTTAAGGTAGTGTTTTTCTTCTTGTCTTGGTATATTCAGATCCCTGGGCAATGTTCTCCTGGACCTTTCTGTCTTGAGTGGCGAGAGAGCCTGGCTTTTTCAAACAGATTCTCCTTCCACACTTTCCCTCTATACTCACCACTAAGCAAACATGGTTTAGGGCCGTGTTGGTGAACCTATGGCACGCGTGCCACAGGCAGCACACAGAGCCCTCTCTGTGGGCACGCACACCGTCGCCCCAGTCCTAGGCCTTCAGCTGGGTTTTATAAAACCTTTTCGCTTTAGGCCTCCGCTGCTGTGTGTAAAAAAAAAAAAGGTTTCAATCAATCAATCAATTTCAACTTCTCGCGGGGGGAAAAAGTTCTCGCAAAGTTTGATTGATTGATTGAACTTTTTAGTACCACCTAGTGTGCCGTTACCACTGCAGCCACATCCACCCAATGGGCCACGCCCACCCAATGGGCCACATCCACCCAGCACCCAATGATACATAAGTGGGTTTTGGGTTGCAGTTTGGGCACTCGGTCTCTAAAAGGTTCGCCATCACTGGTTTAGGGGGTCTCACTTTGAAAGAGCGATAGGCTGACTAAGACAGACAGGGGTTATGCAGGGCACTAGAAGCAGAACTCAGAGTTCAGGTCCCATCAACTCATCTTCTGTTAGGGAAGATATTTTGAAACATGGGCTCCATCCTCTTTCAGAAAAATACTAAACTTACGTCTAAACTTATGTTCCATGGAATTCTCTCTCCTTTTACTCCATACAATTAACCTTGTTACAAAATTCTTGATGCCTATCAGATAATGCAATACTGGTCCAAACCAGTGAACGATTCCATTCCAGTATAGTGCATGACTTCCCTTTGCCCTATATCAGCTACCAAGCACACAGCAGGCAGATTGCATTACGGTTTTGTGGTTAGCAAGGATAAAAAGAGTTAAAATCCAGATTTTCCATGTGGACTGAATATCACACAATGCTGTATTTGAACTATGGCTTAGAGAAAAATGTTAGGGCCATGCCTTGAATTGAGCATTTGGATATCTACTATATAACTTCTACTAATGCGAATAACTTCATTAATTGTCCGAGAATAAGAATCCTCACTCAGATTAAAATAGGATAGACAGCAGGCACAGTTTAATTAATGCCAATTATTCTGCCCAGAAAGAACAACTTGCTTCTATGTTCAATCTAAGGCAGATAGACAACTCAAAAGAAATAATTATAAAACAGATAAATGTTTATTAGAGTAAATACTTGCTTTTACAATGTTACTTCTGTATATTACATCTCTCTGTTCATTTCCATAGGTAAATTGATAATGGATTTTCCCCTCTGCTTCTGCATAAGCATCACATGTTGGCATAAGCATAAGATCTCCAAGCCGTGTGGCTAGGGGCCATGAGGCTGGATGAACAAACACATTCCCATGTGGCTGTGTCCAGGAAGTCTCCCAATGCCCTTTAGAAACTCCTCCCATTAACAAACTAGCACTTAACCCAATAATTGCCAGATATTCTAACATACTGGTACATGCTCTCTAGTTAGGGTTACATAGAGCTATACGAGGTTACATAGAGCTATATGGTCCAGAACACTCCCCACTTGGAAATTTATATTTCCACTACTAACTAACTGAAAGAGCAAAAAAACCCACAGCATTAAGGTATACAGCACTCAATGTTAACTAACTTGTGACTAAATAGGTAAAAACTTGGTATGAAACATGCATAACTATAAAGTAAATATAAAACATGCACAATTATGCAAAAAAAACAAGCAAGTGTTACATCAAACAATGCATAAAGACAATACATAATTTGAGGTTAGATCTTCTGGTTCAGTCTGCATCAGCAATGGGACCAAATTGGTGATCAGCCTGGTACAAGAGTCTTTGAGTCACGACCTGACTCGTGTGGCTTCACAATCTGGACCGCAGCTGGGCAAACTAGTTCATCAAGTGGGTGGCCCGGTGCATAAGTCCCATGGGCCAATAGTTCTGGTATGCATACTTGTCTCTCAGCGAGACAAGGTCTTCTTCCTGTAAAAGAAACTGGAACCAAATCTGGAACAGAAAAACTGGAACCCAAAGTTTCTCAGGAACAAGGGGAACTGGATTCACAGGATACTTAGGAACTGAAGAACCTGGAAAAGCATGAACAGCTGGATCTGGAAACACAGGAATAGCTGGGGCTGAAGAATCAGGATCAGGAACATCTGGAAACTTAGGAACAGCTGGAGCTGGAAACTCAGGAACAGCCAAAACAGAAGAATCAGGAACAACAGCTGGAACTGAAGAATCAGGAACAACAGCTGCTGCAGAAGACTCAAGAACCGAAGGGTCTGGAACCACCGATGGAGTATTGAAGATGGCTGCTACTGTTGTCATCAGGGTAGTGAGGACTTCATGTGTGAGTGTGGGTGTCTTTAATGACATACAGTCCATGATTTTGCGGGGTACACCAATCATGTGCTCCCACGCTTCGCCTATGCACGCTTCACCCATGTGAGATGCATGGGGAAGGCAATTTTTGGCCTTCAGACATTTGTCAATCATCGGATCATGACAAATATCTTCAATAGTCAGTAAGTCCTTGCAGGCTCCTACAAGGCTAATTCTTGGGATGCTAAGACAAGTGATCAAGATGATCAAAACTATGCCTAATTGCAGGTGTCTCCGCTTAGACAGGGTTTTGAAGCGGATTGGTTGACGTTTACTGGGTGTCTGAGGTTGAAGGTTGGCATGTTGATCTGAAGCTGGAAGTGCATAACGTTTTGGTCTCTGTGGCATCTGTCTGTTTGGATAGGCCAAGAACTCAAGACTTTCTAGCCAGATCAATTCTGTTAACTGTGTGGCAAGGTTGGGCCACTTCACTTGGTTAACAAAGTTCTTATTTGTTGGCACATGTTGCCATTGTTCAGGGCTTAAAGATGTTTCAATCCTTTTCACTCTGTTGCTTACATAGACATAGAAATGTCTTTGTTTGCAGGTGTAGCTTGATATCACCTTGCTGTCTGCGTAGAAGGTGGTAGACTGTAGATCAAGGCACAACGTCTTCGCTGTCAAGTTGGTGAGTTTTACAGCCAAAGCGGTACCACATAGTTCTAACCTTGGTACGGTGTGGCCTTCTTGCATTGTTAGTCTCGCTTTTCCAAAGAAGACACCGAGACTGCAGGACTCCCCGCTGTAGACTCTGATGTATCTTATGGTTGCAAATAAGACGACGTAAGTGTGGATCTCCCTGCTGTGGACTGTGACACATCTTAAGGCTGCATTTACCTTCGTAGACCCATCTAAGGAAGTGTACAATTCTTTCTTCTGCACTGTAGCGGGTGAGCTGGAGACATATGTGCGCTGCACTTGCTTGCTTTGGAGACATCTTGGGAGTACGCTCCATGATTCCCAGTCTTGGAGACATTCTTTGTCTTGTTTGTCCTCTATGGACAAAGCTAAGTTTTTGTAATTCTTGCTTGTCTGAAACACTGTTGCTTCCAAAACAGGTTTGGTTGTCGCAAGCGTGCAGTGTTCTAGGTATGGTTTTAGGTGAGGTGGTGTTCCATTACTGGGAATGGAGATTTTTGAGATGCTCACCTGGGTTGGGGTTTGTGATTGATCAACACAAACCGTCCCTCCTATGGCCCATCCGAGTTCCGTCTTAATAGCTACTGGGGTTCTTGGTGGACCTCTGATTCTTTCATCGGAGCCAATGGACTCTGGTGCAGCTCTTCCCACCATGAGTAGGATTTCAGCTTCAGGATCTAGAGGAGGGATTAAATCGGCTATGTGCGCTAAATGAGGTTTTTTTCTTGCCGCCTCTGGTGTTGAGATTTCACTGCGAACATCTGGTAAGGTCTCCCATTCTAATACTGATGGTAACCAGAAATGTGAACTTCTATCTATCGCTTCTATGCATAGACCAGTGATTTTCCTCCCCGCCGTGCGCATTGGTACTGTGCACGTATTTATTGCAAAATGTTTCAGTTCACTCAGGAGGTCAAAAAGGTCGAAAAAGGCGGGCTTAGCTATAGTAACTTTGCTGTGTGGGTCTAGTATGGCGTACATCTTTACAGCCCTTTCAGGTTGCCCATCGGGGTAGACTTTTGCAAGACAGACGGGTGAGCATGAAGGAGGGCATGGTGAGTCACCGCATATATCTGTGTAGTACGTCCCGTACTGTTTTGGCTGCTCTTTGGAGTCAGTTTGAGTCTTCATCGTTGAAGTCGCTTGTTGTGTCCCCTCAGAGGACTTCTTAGTTTCTAGATGTAAGGCTGCTGGGTGCTTGTTACTGTCACACAGGTGGCATTTCACCCTAGCTGTGCAGTCTTTGGCCATGTGCTCCATAGAGTCACAGCATTTGAAACATACCCTATTCTCTTTGAGTAGGGTCTTTTGGTCATCTAGGGATTTTTTTCTAAATTCTCTGCAATCATTTAGAGAGTGTGAGGACTTGTGCATTGGACAAGTCAGGCCTTTTTTAGCTGGATGAGGGTTCGAATGAACACTTTTTGGTATTCGTTCATCTGGAGACTTCTTTGGGCGAGGCATGATGTCTGTTTTGTACACTGAAAAGGTGGTTCTGTCCTTAGTAGGTTGGACGGGTCCCTTGACTACATCAGGGTTTTGACTGCTTCGCTTGGTCGTTGAGAAGTGTGTTTCTCTGATGGAGAGGTATAGGGGGTCGTTGTAGAGATCAACCTGGTCACTGATAAATTCAGCGAGAACCGCAAAGGGGGGAATTTTGTTTTGGTTGCTTTTCCTGTAAGCTCGAGAAACCTCAATCCATTGTTCACATATTAACCGTGGTAGTTTTTGGATGATAGGATTTTGTGTCCTAAATAGGTCAAGGCAAGCTAATCCCGGCAAGGTAGGATCCTGTTGTGCTTTCTGTAGTTGAGTAATGAGCGATGAGAAAGTCTTCAGCTGTTGACGTTCGTTGATTCTTATGTCGGGGAAACTGAGAACGTGGTCCAGAAGCGAGGACTCCGTCACTGTGGGTTCACCGTAGTCCTTGTCAAGTGTGGCCCAAGTCTTTGCAAGGCCGATGTCAGGGTCATCCAAATGGGATGCGAAGATGTTGTTCACAGTGATTAAGGATTTTGGGCCTAGCCAGGCTGTCAGCTAGACAAGTTCCTCATCTGGTCCAGCCCTTTCTTCGTTGATGGCGCACTTGAAGATATGCTTCCACAATAAGTAGTCTTTTCCAGGTTTGTCAAAGAATCTTCGTACGCCTCCAGCTGCCAAGTCCAACCTTCTACCAACATATATTGGGGGATGCGTCAATCCCGTGTGTGTGCTGTAGCTTGGTGGTGGCGGTGCATCCCTTCCGGGAGCGGGGTCATGCGCCATGGCTGGTAACTTTCTTCAGCGTATTGTTGGCTGAGGGTATTTTGCCATGTGACGTGCAAGGGACCTAGTTGCCTTGGTCTGAACTCCTCTGCTCTGGCATTGAGCTGAGGGAACCCAAGTTCCTGCTTGCTTACTTGTTGGAGGGTCTGTCTTTCTGGTAGAGTGTAGCTAGCTCCCTGGTAGGTTGGCACGGCTGGTGTTCGAGACTCTCTCTGTGGTCAGGTCTGGTGGTTGTTCCTTGGGACGCTGCCTCCTGTTGGCGCAGCAGGGACTCTAGTGTGACTCGAGTTCTTTCAATCTCGTCCCCGAGCGATAGCTGGTCCTGCTGTAGGGCTGTTGGCACTGCAGGTGGACCCATCCGATTGCCATCAGTGGTATGGTTTGGCAGGTTCCATGGGGAAACAACGGCGGAAAGATCTTGTGGCACTGCCCGCTGTGTAGCCGTTGCCATTACTGATGGACCCATTTGGTTGCCATCTAGGGTGTGGATCAGTGGGTTCAATGGGGCAGCAATGGTGAGAAGAAATCATGGCCTAGATGTTGCGCCGACAACTCTCTGGCTGCTTGGTACATCTAGCTGTTGAGATTCTTCTCTTTGTTTACTCGGTCTTGGGGGGCTTGCAGCTGGCTGTGGTGCTCTCACCTGCTCATGCTGGAATGCGCTTTGGTTGTCCACGTAGGCTTGCACGCGGCTATGAGGGCTTTCTCTTCCTAGCCCTTCCAATCTGTGTGTAGATGTGACATCTTCCAGCTCTCTCTGCAGGATCGCTTCTATTGCGGCTGCCTCTTTTGCTCTCCGTTGTCGCTGGAAAAATCTCAAAGTTGGTCTGAGTTTTTCTTTGCTCTCGCTCTGCTTCTGCTGCACGTAGAGCTATTGCTGTCTCCACTTTGGCTAAGTCTTCTTTATGTTGCTTGTCTTCTACTGCTGCTTGTGCAGCGACATCAGCCATTGCGGTATTAATTCGTGCTTCCCTGAGACAGGCGGCAATGCTCTCTGCCCTTGAGGCTTGAGATGCTTGGCTCTGGTGAGAAGATGCCTTTGAATGGTGGGAGGCTCCTGTGACATGCGATTGTTGGGACATGCTGGAATGTGCCTTGGATATGTGGCGAAAGGATGAGGCCTTTCCAGACATGTGGGATGGAGCCGCATGTGACCATTGGGATGGTGCATGTGAATGGTGGGAAACTTCAGACTCAGCCCTCTTGACCGGTTTGTCTCTCAGGCGAGGCTTGCACTCTGGGAAGCATTGTGGACTGTCTAGGAGCTTCTCACATTCCTTGTTTAATAGTTTGAGGCTTTGCATCTCACTATCGACTCTTGAGTCTCCTAATTGTGTCTGAATGTCTACGAGTTGCCGTTCGGAGCTCCTCCACTGCTCAAGAGCGTCTTCTTTATCTTCTTCCAATTCACTTGCCTTTTCAGGGGAGAGCTCCTCCTGAGGCTCTTGGTAGAGTTGGAGTAGTTTCCTCCAGTGTCTTTCATGGCGAGTGTGGACAGTGTCCCATTTCTCCAACAGGTTTGACCGCATGACTTCAGTAGGTTTTCTTTGTCGCCTCAGGTCATAATGACCCTGAGACTTCTTTGGCTTCGCTGAGGCTTGAGTTATAGCCTCTGTGTACAGGTCAAGGTTGGCTGTTTGCAGCATTTTTCCTTGGCCGGCTGGTTGGGGTGTCTCAACTAGGCTGATTGGTTGAACCCCTTCTGCTAGACCAGTGGGACACTCTGCCTGGCTAGGATAGGTTCAGTGTTCTTCCCAGCTATTTTGAAGCAAATTTGAAGAACTTCTCTCTTTGATCACTAGGGGTCGCTACTTGCAGATCAGCTTCAGAGGTGCTGTCTGTGAGTGGAGGCGCCACTGGGTGCGTTCTCCTGCATTTGTGGGTACTTCAGCGCAATTCACCCCTTCACCACTAGGGGTCACTTGCTGCGTGTCAGCTATCAGGGTGCTCTTCCTTCGAGGTTCACCCTTTGTCCACTAGAGGGCTGGCTCTGGGCGTGATTAAAGGCTTCCGTGTAGTTCCTCCTTTAACCACTAGGGGGCATCTGAAGAAAGGCCAGCCAAATTCTTCCTATTACCACATTACTGCTAGTGGCCACTGAGAGAATGTAGAGCTACAAAACTCCCACCTGGCCATTAAGTTGCAGGCTGGAACCCCTTGGTCATCAGCTTGTGATAATAAGCAAGGACAATTGGCTCTGCTTGTTCTTCTCCTTAATTTCCCTCAAACTGGAACAACTTGGTCGTCAGCTTGAGTGAGTGAATACTTTGGCGAAGTTCACTCTGTGCCCTCTAGGGGATATTGGTGGCTTGGGATAAATTTAAGTAACTTGCTCTTTAACTAACAGATTCACTCTGCATAGTTAGTGATGCGAGCAGTGAAGTACCTTCTTCCCCTCTAGGGGTGCTCTTAGCTTGGCTTGGTATAAGCCTGCTACGTGCTAAATTAATTATCAAGTTGTTGTAATCCAACATAATCAAATTCAAATTTAACAGGGTGTCATGTGCAGATTGGCCACCAGGGGGTGATACTGCATTGCTATGGGGTTGGTTCTGCCTCTGAAACCTGATGCCTTCTTATTCCATTGACATTGGCTGAAATTCCAAACATTCCAAAGGGAGGGGGGAGTTTAGCTTTTCCATCAGTGCTGTGTCTGTTAGAAGAGCTTAATTGCTTAATTGCTTTCCTTAGTGATGAGGAATTTGCCCTGCCCTGGTTGCTAAGGTATCAAATGGCTCTATTGCTTGTAATAGAACGGTTTCTTGCAACCGAATAACATCTCCTTTGGCTTAAACGTTGGCTTGTAAACAGATCCTAAGACAATTTAGCAGAAGCATCCAAACAAAACACAAAGCACTTTATAACTTTTACTTTTCTTTAAAACGTTGGCTAGCATGCAGAGTTTGACTCCGTTGCTGCCCCAGCCCTCTGGAATCAGCTTCCCTCAGAGGTTCGTACTGCTTCCTCCCTCCTAGCTTTCCGAAAACTGTTGAAGACACATTTATGCAGACAGGTTTGGGGCGTGTGAGCTGCACTCTGCCCCTGGGCCTTTGACTGTGATTGTGTGTTGTATGAGTGTGGTGAATTACTTAGTTTTTTTTAATATAGTAATTGGTAATTTTAATTGATTTTATGTTATGTTTTTCACTTGTATTCTCATTGTGAGCCACCCTGGGTCTTGGGAGAAGGGCGGCATATAAGTCTAAACAATAATAATAATAACAATAGTAATGAATCCTTGCCAGCAGAGGCTTGTCAATATGAAGATAAACTTTATCACGCAGTGGCTACTTGCAGAGTTAACAGCGAATCAACAAAACAATGCATCTGAATCACACCTTCTTTGAAACGCTGTCTGCCAAACAGATACGCTGACTTTACTTTGCAGGCGTTTGAAGGAATTTAGCCACATCCAATTACTATTTGCCTTTATAAGCTGATATGAATTCTGAGCATTCTTTTACTTGCAAAAGAATTTTTACTTTACTTCCTTAAGGGCTGATGTAGAGAAAGACTAATGATTTTACTTTTTTCCTTCAAACTGTTGCAGGAGATCAGAAAAGAATTAATCTTATCAATTTACTATTCTGCCCAGACAGAACAACTTGCTTCTATGTTCAATCTAAGGCAGATAGACAACTCAAAAGAAATAATTATAAAACAGATAAATGTTTATTAGAGTAAATACTTGCTTTTACAATGTTACTTCTGTATATTACATCTCTCTGTTCATTTCCATAGGTAAATTGATAATGGATTTTCCCCTCTGCTTCTGCATAAGCATCACATGTTGGCATAAGCATAAGATCTCCAAGCCGTGTGGCTAGGGGCCATGAGGCTGGATGAACAAACGTGTTCCCATGTGGCTGTGTCCAGGAAGTCTCCCAATGCCCTTTAGAAACTCCTCCCACTGACCCATTAACAAACTAGCACTTAACCCAATAACTGCCAGATATTCTAACATACTGATACATGCTCTCTAATTAGGGTTACATAGAGCTATACGAGGTTACATAGAGCTATATGGTCCAGAACACCAATCTCTGATCCAAATTACTTTTGGCATTATCTTACTCTTGCCATGGAGCAAAAAAAAAAAAGGAATATAAGAGATGTTTGCAAGCGCAGACCTTATAAAGATACATAGACAACAATCGTCAATTCTGTACTTCAGAGTAGAGACATCGAAATTGACTTCAGTTTGAAATAAGAAGAAATCAGATGTTCATTTCCTGGGCTTATTTCCCCACCAATGACTAATAACATCTCCATAGCATTACCCAGCCATTGTTGAAGCAATAAACATCTTTTACAGCTTTTTTGGCACAATTAAGTTTGGTCGACTTCAGAAAATACTAATATCGCGAACAGGAGAAACAAACTGAATGTATATTCCAATGTCCCATTGATTCCAATAACATTTAATCCTAGGGCAGGGATAGGCAACCTTGGCTCTTTTATGACTCGTGGACTTCAACTCCCAGAATTCCTGAGCCAGCCAGAAGGAATTCTGGGAGTTGAAGTCCACGAGTCATAAAAGAGCCACGGTTGCCTACCTCTGTGGACCCAGGGCAACCAGACAGGGGAAACAAAACTTTGAATGATTCAGTGGCAGAAAAGTGCTGAGGTTTTCTCTATCTCTTTGCTGCCATCTAATGGTGATTTCAGTTTTTGCTAAATGGGTCCAATAAACTTATTTAGTTTTTTGAATAGCTTTATGTATGTCTTTCAGAAGAGAAAGGTGAGTACCACTGACCATGTACCGTAGTAATATAATTAGATCTGGGCTGCAAACATCTATAAGATGACTGGAAAGCAGCAGAGAGCTAGAGTTTCCTATATCTTTTTGCTTTTATCTAGTGCTCATCCAGATTTTCAGGCCAATCTAGTTGCCTTAATCTAGTGCGGCCTCTGAACCGGCATGGTTCTCGATCGGCTCCCTGGTTTAACGGGGAGCTGAGGGAGATGAAGCGCCGGAAAAGATGCCTAGAGAGCAGTTGGAGGGCGAGTCGCTCTGAGTCTGACCGAACACGAGTAAGAGACCATATTAGGACTTAGCTAGTGGCAATAAGGGCAGAGAAGTGTTCTTATGTCACTGCCCTTATTGCATCATCAGATAACCGCCCAGCCTCCCTGTTCAGGGTGACCCGCTCCCTCCTTCATCGGGAGGTGAGGGGGGATCCCTTGGAGGGAAGAGCTGAGGATTTTGTGCAATATCTGCATGATAAAATCGCTCAGATTCGGGAAGGCTTTAACTTCGACGAAGGAGGTCCAGCAGGAGTGGCTGAGGCCGGTCTTGAGACTGTTATCTGGGCTGAGTTTGACTCCGTGACACCTGATGACGTGGACAGGTTGCTGGGAGGTCTTAGAGCAACCACATGTTTACTGGACCCGTGTCCCTCCTGGTTGGTACTGGCCTCCAGTGAGGTGACGTGAGGCTGGCTCCAGGCGATTATCAACGCTTCGCTGAGTGAGGGTGTCTTCCCCGCCGCCCTGAAAGAGGCGGTGGTGCGACCCCTCCTCAAGAAGCCCGCCCTAGACCCGGCTGTTTTATCTAACTATCGTCCTGTCTCCAACCTTCGCTTTGTTGCGAAGGCTGTTGAGAGTGTGGTTGCTCGACAGTTCCCTCAGCACCTGGAGGAATCGTCGTATCTGGACCCGCTCCAGTCGGGCTTCAGGTCAGGCTACAGCACGGAAACAGCTTTGGTCGCATTGGTGGATGATCTCTGGCGGGCCCAGGACAGGGGTTGCTCCTCTGTCCTGGTGCTATTGGACCTCTCAGCGGCTTTTGATACCATCGACCATGGTATCATGCTGCGCTGGTTGGAGGGGTTAGGTATAGGGGGCACCGTGCTTCGGTGGTTCTCCTCCTTCCTCTCTGGCCGGACGCAGTTTGTGTTGACAGGGGGTCAGAGGTCAACCCTGAGGCCCCTTGACTGTGGGGTACCTCAGGGGTCGTTCCTCTCGCCCTTGTTGTTCAACATTTATGTGAAGCCGCTGGGAGATCATCCAAGGTTTTGGGGTGGAATTCCATCAGTACGCTGATGATACTCAGCTGTACATTTCCACCCCGAGCCACCCAAATGAAGCTCTTGACGTGCTGACCCAGTGCCTGGAGGCCGTGCGGATCTGGATGGGGAAGAACGGTCTCAAGCTCAACCCCTCCAAGACCGAGTGGCTGTGGTTACCGTCATCCCGGTATAACCAGCTGATTCCATCGCTGTCTATTGAGGGCGAGTCAGTGGCCCCCACGGGAAGGGCTCGCAACTTGGGAGTCCTCCTAGATTCACGGCTATCCCTTGAGGACCATCTGACGGCCGTGGCTGGGAGGATGTTTTACCAAATTCGTCTGGTACGCCAGTTGCGCCCCTTCCTAGATAGGGACGCGCTACGCACGGTCACCCATGCCTTCGTCACTTCCAGACTGGACTATTGTAATGCTCTCTACATGGGGCTCCCCTTGAAGTGCACGCGGAGGCTTCAACTGGCGCAGAATGCGGCCGCGCGGGTGGTAGTGGGGGCACCCTGGCGGGTACGAATGGCCCCCATCCTGCGCGAGCTGCACTGGTTGCCGGTGGCTTTCCGGGTGCGCTTCAAGGTATTGGTTACCACCTTTAAAGCGCTCCATGGCATAGGACCCAGTTATTTACAAGACCACCTTCTGCCAGTAAATACCTCCCATCGACCAGTTCGCTCCCACAGAGAGGGCCTCCTCAGGGTGCCATCGGCTAAGCAGTGTCGGCTGGTGGCGCCCAGGGGGAGAGCCTTTTCTGTGGGGGCACCGACGATATGGAACGAGCTCCCCCCAGAACTCCGGATGTGTCATGATCTCCGCACCTTCAGAAGAGAATTGAAGACTCATCTCTTCAATCAAGCTGGCCTGGCCTAGATCTCCTCGGGTTTTAAATTTTTAAACAAGGCTGTTCGGGTTTTAGAATTGGGGTTTTAACAAGTTTTAGTAACAGCCTTGCATTAATTTAATTTAATTTATTTTTAAATATTTATTGTTATTATATGTTTATATTGGGTTGTAAACCGCCCCGAGTCCTACGGGAGAGGGGCAGTATAGAAATTTAATAAAACTAAACTAAACTAAACTAATAAACAAGCTAGAAAAAAATTGAGCGAAAATTCAGACTGCTGTTTCTCATGATCTACTGACATCTCTACCAAATAAAATGTACTGAAATATTAGCCAAAGAAAGATACACATTTGTTATATTTCCATATGTCATAAGAGAAATTAAGAATCATATTTTTGCATGATTGAACACAAGTAAGAAAACATCTATGCTTGAAATCTAACCTAGTCATTCATCTTCATAGATGATCTACCTTTTTTTGGTAGAACCTACAAACTAAGTTATTATTCCAAAAACTTCTGTTGCCCACACAGGAAAAAAATAACAATATAGAATTTGTTCCAAAGAAAAACCATTATTTCTGTACTACAATCTTTTTGAGAGATCTGAACATGATCTAAGTAATGGGACAAACCACAAATGTAAATATATCCATAGGTTAATTTAATCTGAATTATTAACTGTACAGATCAATACAATAATTCTAGAATAAAAGCTGTGCTGCTTAATTAGCACGCACGCACACAAACACACACACACAGAGACACACACACACACACCACAGATAGACATAGGAACCACTATTGTCAAAGAAAATACATTAGTGGGAATTAACATATAGCATAATTAATTCTGTGTGATGGCTTCCATTCCTAACAGGCCTCATTCTTGCCTCAGAAACTTATTAAAGGTTGAAAGGAGGGTTCCTTTCATCATCAGTATTCCAGCTATCACATTCCTTCCCGCAAAATTTATTTCATGCTGAAAAATGATATTCATAGATTTGGTGCATACTACTGCAAAGACTAAAAATCCAAGGAAATGGGAGTCTTCTCCTCAAAGCAGCGTTGTGAAAATCAGATAGACTATTATATGCAATTCTTCCCTGGGGCACTTTGATTTGAGGAATTTATAACTATACTAAAGTGTTGCTTTTTAAAAAAAAAATGTCAAGCACATTTTTTTTCTTTCCTTTCAGAAGCAACATGACCTCCTTTGGAAATATAAAACACTCCTGTTCTCGCTTTAGAATAGATAAAGTCATATTTTAACCAACTGATCCAGTCTACAAGGGGAGGAAGGAAAAAAAAAAGCAATATTTACAGTATTAGGCCATTATTGCAGCATAATCTTGTGCATATTTACTCAGAGGTAAGTCCCAAAGCTTTCAGTTGGGCTTACTTGCTCAGGTCACTGTGTAAAAGATTATAGCCTCAAACAAGTAGGAGGGGTGGAGGCAGGGGCCAGAAAGATAGAAATAATAATAATAATAATAATAATAATAATAATAATAATAATAATAATAATAATAATAATAATAATAATAATAATAATAATAATAATAATAATAAGCACAAAACCACCCACCAGCACAGCATCACTTCCACTGGATAATCCAACATGGCTTTAAATTTTCTCTGTTCCTCTTTGGATTCATCTGTACATCCCAGCCAGGAGACTAAAACTGGATGCTTCTCTTTTTTTCTGTGAAGATCTCAGGTTGCTGGCAGCCCCCTTAGCCAGCCACCCCCGCCCCGAGGAAATGACTTGCCAACTTACCTGATGAAAAGGGAAGGACGAAGCACAGCCCTAACATCCATCTAAGGAGGAACATATTGCACGCTTGCTTCCTATTGTAATGATCCAGGTCTCTGGCCACAACATTCTCTCTCTCTCTCTCTTTCTAGCTGTGTGTCTATATATTCACTTAATTTCTGCCTTCTTGGAGGAAAAGAAAACACAGAGACCTTTCCAGAATCCTTGTGGCTCCTGCCTCCGCTTCCTGTTCTCAGGCTCACTCTATGGTACCCAACATATATCAGAAAACAGCTCATTAGGAGGAGGAGAGGGGGAAAGGGGGAGAAGAGAGAGAGAGAGAGAAAGAGAGAGAAAAGATGGAGAGGGGGGACACAGCACCTTACATGACAGCTCCATCTACTGGTCAAGGGAAGGCATAAATGAGAAGCCCGGTTTTTACAAGCTCTTCTTGAATCAACAGCTTGTTAGCTGTGTTCCTCCAGGCTAGGAAAAGAGAGGCACACAGACATCTCTCTCACACACACACAGCGCAAACTGACTGCATAGGCAAAGTAGCAAATGATACTGCAGCATATCTGCAGAATATTTCTGCCCTTCAGGTAAAATTCTGTAGCTGCCCAAACTCTCAGCACAATGGTTCCTCCCCCGACTCCAAGTCTAGGCTGTCTCGCTGTGCTTGACTCAGAAGATGGCCACTTCTTTCAAAGCTGCCTCACAGGTGCGATAACACTACCATTTCCCAGGATTTGTTCCACTAGCTGTGTTTTTTCTCTCTCTCATAGCATGTGGCTGCTTCCGTATAGGACATTCATTTTGGGCTGCGTGATGATAGCTACCATTTATAACTGTCCCATCTTCTCCTGTCACTTTTGTTTTTTCTTAAAAGGAAAATTCTGCTGGTGGAGGAAAAGATTCAGCTTGGCACCAAAGGGGTCAGTGTTACCAGGGAGGATCCTTGAGCTCCAGAGGGCATGTAATTGTATCAATTATCATAGCTAGCAACATTACTAAATAGGCTGTGAGTTCAAAATATAACATCCAGGTAGTGGTGGGATTCAAATATATGAACAACTGGTTCTCTGTGTGGATGCCGCTTCCAGAGGTCCATTCTGGGCCTGGGCAACAAAAAATTAGCTACTAGTTCGGTACTGGTGTGAACTGGCTGAATCCCACCCCTGGATGAACCAGGGTAACCAGGTTCAATTAATATCTGTCTATTACCTGAATAAAGGAATCCACAAGATGAACTGAAAATGGCTCACGATAGGAAGCTGTAGGATAGAGCATTAAAAAAATGCAGTTTAAAATTTTTCAATCTTTGATAAAATCAGTTACATAATAACAGAAGGCACGATCCAGTAGCATTAAGCTAAGTCTAGGGAAAAAAATTTCTTTATGCATTTATTCAATTTTTATAACTGTCTATCTTAATCCAATTGACTTTGGGCAGCAAAATGATAAATGTCTGCTGAAGCACGGCCTAAAAGGTTAGAATGAATTAGAAAGAAAGCCTTGTGAGAATATTTCACATTGCTGATGGGGAAAATTTCTCTCCAATTCAGCCTACAACCTAACTAAGACTAAGTAGGACCAGGAGAGCAACATTGGTGAAGTGACACTTGGATGGAAATCAGAAAGCAGCTAACAGCAGCTAACTACTTATTTATTTTTATTCTGCCTCTATTATTTTTTATAAATAACTCAAGGTGGTAAACATACTCCTTTTTCCTCCTGTTTTCCCCACAACAACCCTGTCAGGTGGGTTAAGCTAAGAGAGAATGACTGACTCAAGGTGACCCAGCCGGCTTTCATGCTTGAGGTAGGATTAGAACTCACAATCTCCCGTTTCAAGCCTTAACCATTAGACTAAACTGGCTCTCCAATCATAATGATAAAACATGCAAAGTAATTTGTTTTAACACATTGCTATATCCTGACATTTGATGCAAGGATATAAATTCTGGGGATGGGGATAACATGATGCCCATTTTGTCACCTTCTCCCATCCATTTGGATCTCTAAGAATCAGCACAGAGCTATTTCTGCAGCAAAGTTAAGTGGGACTCTAAGACTTTGAGGTGAGATTGGTTGAAATTTAGGAGAATGGCAACTCTATGGCAATATACTAATACAAAATAGAACTCTTGATTTCTTCGTCTTGATTGTCACAAAGGAGCAGAATAAATGAAGACACATATCAGCTAATATTTCACATTTGTTTATTTCTGTTTGAGCTCATAACAGTATATTATTGTTCTAAATTAGAGGTGGGAAAGTATGGCTCTTTTATGACTTGTGGATTTCAACTCTCAGAATTCCTGAGCCAGCCATGCTGACTCAGGAATTCTGGGAATTGAAGTCCATAAATCATATAGGGCCATATTTCCCCACCCCTGCTCTAAATTATACTGGAAATCTGGGATAAGTAAAATAATCCTATGTATAGAATTAGTTGAATAATATAAGACATTCTATAAATTCTGCATAATGTTAAAGCACTCCACAATCATTAGGGAGTGATGGATTTTTCTCTCGAAGGGTCAAAAGTTGTATTTGTATTTGCCAATTAAGCAAAGCTTGCTTAAAATTAGTTTTTCTGATTAATTATTGTATAATACTATGGGTGCCCAGACATGCAAAGAGCTAATCTGCTGAGTTTCCCTTCTTATTTTAATTAATGGCAAGGTACTGTTTAGGATTCCAAAATCATACCAGGATGTACATGTCAATATTTTGTATATTTGGTTGTCACCTTGCAACCAAATTTTTAATGAAAGCTGTCTTATGTAGTGTGAAAAAATCAATGTACATAACATAACAAAGAATTAATACAATAGTATGTTTTAATTGGTTCAAATACACTTGATGCTTACTGATGTTTTTTATTGCATCGATTTGTTCATCAGAATGGAAGTTAAGAGGATTCAAGGAGGAAGAATCCTCTCACAGGCTTTGGCAGGGGAAGTACATCAATTGCAATTTTATCTCTTTATTCCAGTTTCTCTGGGAAGAAGTTAAATCACCAGATGTCTATGAAGATTCTCAGTCATCCAGGTCATTGTTGTCTCAAAGGTGCTTTTTTTTCAATAGGCAACTGTACTATGTTTTTTTCCTGAGGAAAAAGACATTTTGCTTCTCACCCAAGAAGCTTAATCAGTTCTGACAGGATGGTGGAGGTGGGTGGGATGGAAGTGTTGAAAGAAAAACCTTCATCAGGGTCCATTCCAAGCCAGGAATAAACAAACATGGAGATTGCTTTAGAAAGAAGATTGTAGTTTATTGAAGAGGAGAGCCAGACAGAAAGATGGCTCTGGAAGAAGAGAGAGAGCACATGTAGTAGGAAGTGGATTTTTATACTTTCTTGGGCTTTTGTTTGGAATTGTTCCTGTGGCATGAACTTTGACCTGAGTCTGAGTGTGCCTTTCTGGTATTCTGATGGTGGTGAGTTAATCCTATTATGTCCCAATGGCCATATCCTGCTTCCCTTGGGCTGTGGCTGATGGCTGTTGAATTTTTGGTGTTTTTCTTTCTAATCCAAGCTTCTTGGCTCCAATCTTTCTGACAAGATGATCACATCTGCATTTCTGCAGACCTGGTTTCTGTTTGGGGCAGAGAGACTTGTGGGGGGGGGTTGGTTTCTGTCTTTAAAATCCTTTGGGGGAATATATTCTGCCTTTTTAATATTTCCCAAAATATTTCTTTCCCACAGAAGGATCATATTTCTTTGCAGTTATCTGGTCGTTAGCACTCTCTTGGAGAGCCATTGAAGCCACTTGGGGGTTTATCTTTGCCTTCAGAGTCACCTGAATCAGAGGGCAAAATGGCTGTGGAACCTTCTTGGAACTGCTGAAAGGGCTGTGTTGTAGACAAGAAATAGGTTGTGTTATATCCCTCCCCCTCTGTTGAGGGCTCTTCAATACTAACATAGATGTCCTCTTTTACCCCTCTTTCAGACCAATGGTCCTCTCTATCCACATTCTGAAGAAGCAAAATGTCTTCTTCCTCAGGGAAAAACATAACCCAGTTGCCTTTTGGGGGAAAAAGGCACCTTTGAGACTAACTCACTAGACTAACTCTCTCCTCCGGGGGAGGGGCGGTATAGAAATTTGAAAAATAAATAAATAAATAAATAAAATTGACTTTTTTCTAAATGTGAGGACAGATCATTCTCAAAAATAATCTATGGACTACAAAATATCACTTCTGAAGATATTCTGAAGGCCATCTACACGAGGCAACATTGCAGTGAAAAAGTTCTAGGCCATGAGGGCCCAGTTTTTGGCTTGTCTGGGCTACAGTGAATGAAGAGAAAATATCTTGGGCCACATATAAAATTTATAATACAGTTAATGTATATAAATAACAAATTTCCTTTAATTTTTTATGACCTTGTGGTGCCATGTTGCTAGTTGTCCAGGGCCACATGCAGCCCATAGGCCATGGGTTGGACCATACCTGATCTAGAATGAAACTTTACTGGCATGTCAAACGCCACCCTCCACAAACAAAAGAAAGACAATTCTCTGTCTTCCCTCCATCTAGGCCACCCAGAACAGCAGCACGTGGCAGCATGGTATCTTTATCTTTATTTCGACTTATGAGGTGGCCATTTTGAGTGGCAGCATGGCACAGATTGAAGTGGAAGCCTGGATCTCTACTTCAGGCTCAGCCACCAAGTGCTGCTGTTTAAGGTGACTTGGGGTGGGGGTGGGTGGGAGATATAGAATTGTTTCTTTTTTGTTCAGAGGCATGTGTTCAATACACCACAGAATCAAGTTATGCATTTTCCAAATTTTTGACACACTGAGCCCAAAAGGTTTGCCATCATTGAAATAAGTAGCAACTGTTATCAAAACATGAGTTTAGCTTGGGAAAACAGGAAATCATGAGGAAGAAAGGCAAGCTTTCCTTGCTCTGGTCTTTTTGGTATAAGAGGGAGAAAAAGACAAACTCTTCAGATTTTCAATATCCAGTTACAGGTAGTCTTCGACTTATAACAATTCATTTGGTGACCATTTGAAGTTACATCAGCACTGAAAAAAGTGACTTATGATCGTTTTTCACACTTAAGACCATTGCAGTATCCCCATGGTCACGTGATGAAAATTCAGACGCTTGGCAATTGACTCATATTTATGACCGTTGCAGCGTCTTATGGTCTGTCTCAAATTTCCAAACTGCTAACAAAACCATACACTAGTTGGAAGAAGAGAGTTTCTCCACAGAAGGAGAAAAACTGAGAGGTCAGAAGGAAAACAACTAGCAGCTGAAGAAAATTGCCATGCATCATTTCCCCCCCCCCATCTGAATTCAGAATGTTTTGGTTAGCTGGAAAGTTAGAACAGCATTGAAAAAAGTGACTTTCAAATAAACCTCACACTCCACAGCATCTCCACATGTGATCAAAATGTAAGCTTTTGGCAACTGACATGTATTTATGGCAAATTGAAGCATCCTGGGATCGTGTGATCGCTGTTTGCCACCTTTCCAGTTGGCTTCTGACAAGAAAAGTCAATGGAGAAAGCCAGATTTGCTTAATAACCACATGATTTACATAACTGGAGTGATTTGCTTAGCATCCATGTAAAAAAAAAAAGATTGTAAAACTGGGCATGAGTCACTTAACAACCACCTTTGTCTAGCCACATAAATTCTGGTTCCAGTTGTGACCACTTTACACTGTACAATATCCAAATTGCGCAAGATGTTTCATACTGTGACCTTCAATAAGATGAAGCAAGTAGCAACCTTGCCACCTTTTTCTCACCTTCCTACCTATCTCTGGAACTACTGCTTTCATCTATGCCAAGCTCCAAGGGGTAAATAAGTGACATCTCTGGCTGAAGTTTTATGCTAGGGCCTACGCTGGAATGGAGCCTAGAACAGAATAAAATACTGTACAGTTTGTGCCAGCCTGCTTGCCTGCCTAGATTCTTATTTTCAGTCTGGGTTGATTCATCTTCAGGCTGGGATTGGGAGGTGTGCTAATTGATGGCAATGTTAAAGAGATTAACTCTTTCTCCATTAATCTGCTGGCTGAGTACCTGAGAAGATGCTTTCTTGATAACCAATTTCTGATCTAAACAAGTTCATTGTTTTATAAGCCAGTACCACTGTACAGGTTCATTTTTTGAGAGCAGAACTGTGTCCCACCATTTCCTATGGGGAAATGCAATGGGGAGTCCTTCAGAAAGAAGCCAATAATTCAATAGTTTCTTTCCAGTTTCCTTATCCCTCTTGAGCCCAGCTTGAGTCCCTGTCATTTAAACTTTCAAATGTTGCCATAATTTTAATATTCATTTCAATACTTCTTATAAGATTCTCCATGAAGGTTTTAAAATTTTGTTTGCTAAATTTTATTTTCACCTTGATTTTTGAAGGAAACCTTACATAGCTTAAATGTTAAATATTTCAGAATATACAAAACTCTGTTAATAGCACATTCTAACAACCGAACAAACAGGCAAAGGCACGCAGACTTTTTTTATGTGGCCAGAGACCCAGACAATGTCAACAAAGTAACAGAGCGTTTCTGCGCCTTGCACATGCACACAAGGCTGGTGCCGCTCTGTCTGGTCCTGGGCAGCAAACGCCTGGTGCTGCTCTGTCTTGTCCCAGGCAGCTTTTGGAATGCCCGGGTCCAATGCAACGTCCCGAGCCTGCTTTTGCAGGCTCAGGACACAACACCCCTCCCCCCTAGATGGAACTTACCTTGCACACACACATGTACACCATGCATTGGGGAAAATGTTATATAGTTTCATTAATCAAATGCAAGGAGTGTGGAATACTCGAGTCTGCCCTCAGGCAAACCCCCTTCAATCTTCTGTAATACAACAAATGTAACCGAAATGAAAAATAATGCAAAATGATCTACCCACGAGTTGCTCCCATTATTCAGGGGCCTCATGAACAGGTCCCTCATGAATTGACAGCAACTTCACAAAGTGTCTCAGATGTTTGGGTGGGCACTTGGCCTGCTGCAACCTTCTAATGGCCAGAGACATTGCCTGGCCCACCTGCTCGCCTACCAGGCTAGGCAGGCCAGGGCATTGCTGCCCTAAATTCCCAGGTGACCCCAGTAAGGGTGCCTGGCCTACCTTCTTGCCTACCAGGCTAGGCAGGCCAGGACTTTGCTGCTCCAAGTACCCAGTTGACCTGCCCCACTGCTGGCTGGCTGGACCCTCTAAGTCCAAGCCAGCATACCATGGAGGGGTAGAATTCCCTGAGTCCACAATGGACCCCTCTTGGGAACACTGTCCCTCAAGCCCAAGGCCAGCAGATGGAGAGGACTGGGTAGCAGAAGTGCCCCAATACTCTGTGGCCCCCACGTACATGCCCGAGGTGCCAGAGTCAGGAGTCGCCTCCATGGCAACCCCCTTTGCTGGTGACCTCCTTTTGGGAGCAATTGCAGAATTTGGCAAGCGCCCTTGATGGAATTCTTTTTCTCTTGCTGCTTGTGATTTGTGTGGATACCCCTGGTCAGTCTCCCTGTCTGGAGCACTATCTGACATATATGAATACTGTGGATACCCCCGGTGTGACTCCCTGTCTGGAGTGATGATGGATGTGTGGGATGACCCCCTATCCCGTGAATTCCTGTTTGGAGCACTTGCGGAACCTTGGGATGAATCCCAAACAGCCTCAGTAGTAGCTAGTGAGGGCCTGTTAGGCCTGGGAAACTGTGAACCAGAATGCATATTATGGTCCCCCCCCCAGAGCAGAGCCAAGAGCAGAAGGGCGAGAGTCTAGTCTCCAACGCAGTTGGTCTATGTGTCTGCGCAGAATGCGGCCATCTCCCAAGGCAACTTTGTATGACAACGGCCCAGAGACCTTGCAGATCACAGCTGTCACCCAGAGATGACCAGGAAGAATTGCCCCTGAAAGGGCCCAGCGTAATCTATATGCACCCTAGACCATGGGGTTAGAGTTTCCTCCCACCTATGTACTGGTGCTGAGGCATTTCAGGCTGAGACTGTTGGCACACTTGGCACCCGTGCACCTGGGCCTCGATGGCTTTATTGAGCTCAGGCCACCAAAGATGGCTGCATGCAAGCACTTTCATCCTGACTATACCAGGATGTCCCTCATGCAGAGCGATCAAGATTCTAGACCTCAATGAGGCTGGGATCACTTTGCTACCCCATAACAGGCAACCCTTGAAAGTGGAAAACTCATGCTTCTTGTGCCAGAAGCTTTGGAACTCAGTATCTGGGCACTTGTCAGGCCATCCTGACAACACCCATGTCAGCACGCGTGTAATCGTGTGATCAGTGGCAGTTTCTGCAGCCACATCCCTAGCATTGAGGGGAGACTCAGGCAACTCCTGAATGGACAGAATATTAATGGCTGGAGCAGGATCTGGCTCTACTTGGTTCAGGGGTAATCTGCTCAGGCCATCTGCATGGCTCATTTCTTTTCCAGGTTTGTGAACTAATGTATAGTCATATGCTGACAGGAAAATGGACCATCTCAGCATACGAGGAGAAATGATATGTGGGGTCTGTTTGTTAGAGGTAAACAAACTCAGCAGAGGCTTATGGTCAGTATAGACCGTGAAATGGGGGCCATATAAGAAATCATGAAATTTCTTAATGCCAGCCACTATGGCCAAGGCTTCTCTGTCAATTTGAGCGTAATTCTGCTCTGCAGCCTTACGTTAATGGAAAGCTTCTTCTTAAGGGGCTTATGTGGCCCTGTCCTTAAAATACTCCTGCGCAATGTGCAGAAACCCACCCTATGTTGGCTGGGGACCCTGGTACCTTTCAGACGCAATTCTTCATGAGGTTGGACCTTCTGGTGACCCAAACAGACGGATGCGATGTGGCCTTGCCTGCCACACGTTCTGCAAATGGTGGAGTGGAACCTGCAGTCAGCTCACTTGTGGCGCCCTCCGCACTCGAAGCATTGAAGAGATGCTGGGGCCTTGTCTGGACATTCCTTCTGCCTCCTTTCAGCTGGCTGGTGAAGCCTATCCACCTCTTCTTCAGGATCCGCTTCTGATCCTTCTTGAGCGTCCTCTTGATGGACGGTAGCTGTCTCTGGAGGGCTCCTGGTGAGCCGTAGGGTCTTCACAGCCCTGCCTGCTGCTTCCTCAGCTGTCACCTCTCGTAGCACATCTTGGAAAGAGACATCTTCTTTTGCAAAAATCTTCTGCTGTAAGTCTCTGTTCCTTAAACCTCATACGAAGCGATCTTGCAGCCTCTCTTCCAGATTCTTGAATTCACAAGGTCTGGCTGCTCGCCTTAAGGCCGCAATAAAATCCATAGCAGATTCACCCAGCCTCTGGTCCCTCTGCTCAAATGTGTGCCTCCAAGCAATAACAGATAACTTTGGCTGGAAGTGTTCCTTTAACATTTTCTTCAAGTCAGTATATGTTACTGACTCCAGAAGTGCAGGGGCCACCAGATTCTCTGTGATTTCAAAAGCTTCCTGTCCACAGACACACATGAGAGTTGCAGCCTTCAAGCCATCTTCTCTAATTTGATTTACTCTGAAGTAATTCTCCACCCTTGCAACGTAGGAATTCCATCTCTCTGGGTGTGAGACATCAAAATCAGACAAATGGCCAATATTCGCCATCCTTTAGTTTACAACCTTCACCCCTCGTTCCTCTGCAAACTGCTATAGGGGAAATGGTCCTTTAGCCGAGCTCACCCTCCAGCAACGCTATACTGGCAGGCTGGGACGTTGATTCAGACGCCGTCTTCCCCTCTTCAGGACTTCCTGTGTAAGTCTTTAAATTTAAAGCTTTTTTTCAGCTTGCAAAGAATCCCACCTTCGTCGCCAGTGTTAAGTACTTCGTTTGCATGCGAATGATGAAGACACATGGCGATATTAAACAGTTCTTTATTCTTCTTCTAACAACCGAACAACAGGCAAAGGCACGCAAGCTTTTTTTATGTGGCCAGAGATCCAGACAATGTCAACAAAGTAACAGAACGTTTCTGCGCCTTGCGCATGCACACAAGGCTGGCGCCACTCTGTCTGGTCCTGGGCAGCTTTTGGAATGCCCGGGACCAATGCAACATCCCGAGCCTGCTTTTCCAGGCTCAGGACACAACACTCATTTTCAGTTTCTTTTATTCAAAAAGTTCAGCTATGTATTTCTATTCACTGAAATTGAAAACTGGCCTCAGCTTTGTTGTAGGGAAAGCATTTGCATATATGTATGTATATATACACATGCACACATGCCATCCTGAGCGTGGGGTGCATGAAATAATGAAGCAGATTTTATAACTATAACTTTAACAGAAAAGATATTTATTTATGAGAAGGATAAGCAAAGTTTAGCTCCTAGCTGACCACATCCTACCAAGAAGAAAGTTAGAGAAGTGTTTGTAGAGAATAGAGATGGTCTTGAAGAAAATATGTGGCAACTGCTGGGAAAAATATGTGGCAACAGTCCAGGAAAACAGGAAAGCATAAGAAAAAAAATTCAAGATTGCCCTGTCTTGACTCTGTTTTGTGTAAGAGAGAGAGAAGGGAAAACTCTTGGACTTTCAAGATCTGTTATTATAATCTATTTCAATAAAGTAGAGTTCCTTTATTTGTTGTGTTGTGTACTTTCTGACCTGTCTTGCCATGAAGGGGTGGCAGTGTTCCATGTGTGTGGATGCATGGAAAGAAAGACAGAAAGCAATCATCTAAATTCACATTCCCATAAATGAAGAGCAGGTAGAGGACAGATAAGAGGGTTCCTAGAGAAAATCCCTAACTATGTATAGCCCAGTATTCTGGAGTCAGTGCCATTGAAGTCACATTTCCACAAGCAGGCTGTTGCTTTCTCTGGGCCTCATAGATATATTTATAAATTGGACAAGTTACTTCCAATCAAGCAGGAGGTAACATCCTGCCATTATTTCCATGTACAATGATGAATTCTCCTGGCCAAAAGTGTTGCATTTTCTCCCATTATATGATATCTGAGATTATTAAGATTATTATGATTTTTTTTATGTTTATAATCATGATTTATCACTTGTTGCTTGTATGTACACTGAAAGCTTGTGCACCAGAGACAAATTCCTTGTGTGTCCAATCACACTTGACCAATAAAGAATTCTGTTCTGTTCTGTTCTATTCTATTCTATTAATCAGGCTTAGCATGTCTTAAAATATAATGGTAAAAAGTGTGGTTTACCTACTTAATTTTACCTGTTCTGAGTTGTAAAAAAATATTTTGATTATTGTAAGCAAATTCCTATGGGACTGGAGTAATTTTTGTCCATATAATAATGCCTTTTGAAAAAAACTGCCAGAAAAGCCTAATAAATTAGTCTTACAATTAGATGGCCTAACTCTTAGGCAATAATGAAATGGAAGTGTGTTTAAGAAATCTTTTTATTTAGGTCTCCTGGGAATTACCCTGTTTCAAAAGCTTTTAGCTACACAGCTGTAATTATTTGCAGGACCAACCCTACCACCAGCCAGCAAATTCATCTATCATAAGAAGACAGAAAATAATTTGTTAAATATTTCGTTTTTTAATAAATGCGAGGTCCTTGTGAAATTTTCTTTCTCAGCAAATTAATCCAGCCATATAGTCCTTAAAATTCTAAACAAAAGGATTGTTTATTCCACATTATTTTAGTGATATAGCTAATGTTCATGAGTGAAAAATGTAACGTATTGAAAAAATACAACAGCTATATAATGCTATAATCAGAACTTTCTTTAAAGAAACATAATAGTGTACATACAGAGTATAATTTTATATCATTTTAAAAAATATTTTTCTAGTGACAGTCATAACCAATGTTGCTAAAATTGAAAGGTATATAATTTTATATGTACCTTTGTATGTGTACATATATATTTAATTATGGGTTTATAGTACTGTAACACTTGTCACTTAAACAGCTATTATGTTTATATTTTAACAAATAAGAAATATCAAAGAAAATACTTAATGCCACTTAAGAGACTGATTAAAAATAAAACAAAAGTAAAATACATGGATGATAAAATAGCACAAAGATGGTTGGAATACATGAACACCTGCAGAGTATTATATAAACTAACTAGATTTTTTTTCCTTCCTATCATTTTTCCTGGAAATGCAGGGTCTACTTCTTTTAGATCAACTGAGTGAATGTCCATTGGTTGTGATAGGAATTGACTGACCAGCTTGTCGCCTGAGCCTGATGTCTGGGCTGAGAGAAAGTGACTGTCCCAAAGTCACTCAGCTGACTTTCATGCCTGAGGCAGAACTAAAACTAAAATTAAAACCAGTTTCCTGGTTTCTAGTCTGGTGCCTTAAACCACTAGGCCAAACTGGTCCCCATATATACCATATAAAATGTTTACTGTTATCGTAAACTGAGCTTTAGCTTATAGTGTGGATTGCAAATTAATCTTTTATACTACTGTGAAGGTTTATTAAGAACTCTGAAATTTCTTTTGCTTCATTGCCATGACTGTATGTAGGAAGAAGATGCTTCCACAACTAAAGATTAGAAATTGTTGGAAGATGGAAGTTGTTCTCTAAATTTTGAAACTGGAACTGAGTGGGCAACATTTGAATTTCAAAAAAAAGCATCAAGAAGAGTAAAAATATGGAGAAATGCAGTCTTTTATGAACAAATGGTATCCATTTACTTTGTTTAGCTTAGCCAGCATTTCTCCTGCTTGAGCAGGGGGCTGGACTAGAAGACCTCCAAGGTCCCTTCCAGCTCTATTCTATTCATTAGATACTATCCATAAAATTGGCACAGATGGCTTTGTAGGTTTCTGTGAAGCCTGAGAGAAACACTCTGAAGCTTCCATCAAGGCTTCAACAAAGTCTATTTTCAACAAGCTTTTGAAAAGTGAAATAGTATGTTATCAACAACCACCATATGGGTTGAAACAGCCATTCTTCTGACTGTTATCAATTTTCTGTGAGATGATGCACAGGTAGAGAAGGTATTTCCCCCAAAGTGAAGCAGGAAGTGAAGTGAGCTATCTCACCTGAATATCTTTGGTTAGACGCAGGGGTAGGCAACCTTGGCTCTTTTATGACTCGTGGACTTCAACTCCCAGGATTCCTGAGCCAGCATGGCTCAGCATGGAAACCTCTCCCTTTCCCCTCAACATGGCTGGCTCAGGAATTCTGGGAGTTGAAGTCCATGAGTCATAAAAGAGCCCAGGTTGCCTACCCCTCGGTTAGAGGTATCAACATGGAGTGTCTCACATTTCCACTAGTCAATTCTCAAAGTGTCACTCTGCATGGCTCTAGTTTTTAGCACTTAAATGGTTATAAACATTTTTGGTGGTGGATGCCAGAAGCATATTTCCTGCTACAGGATATATAAATTCTTGCAATGGCTCTGAAATGACCTATAATTTGAAGGTGCCTAGCCCTACTCTGGATCAAAATAAAGCATTATAGAAAGAATATAGAAACAGTGATAAAAGAAAGAAAGTGCAGCAGTAAAACTGAATGCTACATTATGAGAAAAATAATGTACCCAGACAATAATAAGGCATCAATTATTATATTTATGCACATATTGTTGTTTTCATACAACAGTAACATGTGTATTCAAGCTCAGAATGGATGAATTTTTAGACTAGATTTCAGGTAAGAGATGTTGGGTAACAGCATATGCACATATATGCTTACGTACCCATCACGGTATTTTGTTTTTAGGGGAAAGGACATTGTGCAAAGTGCAAAAAGGGGTAAAAAAAATAATAAAGCAAATAAATATGAGATAACAGAAAGGAAAGGAAACTAAAACTATGTAAATAGTTTGACACGTGTGGGGTCCTTGGTGCTTTCTGAGCTTGGTTGCTTTCTTGCAGACGTTTTATTACCAAAGTAGGTAACATCAAAAGTGTGAGTAGGGAGTAGGGTTTGCTTTCATGTTATATATTAGTGGTTTTCCCTGTCAGTGTTGGTGGGAGTGGCCTTGGTGGTTCCTTAATTGAGCTTTTGTTTATGGTTAGCTTGTTTGTCTGAGCTAGTAGTTACTTGATTGGAGTATCGTTTGCTTTTTTATTGTTGGTTTACATAGTTAACATAAAACAATGTAGCTAATTTTACATAGTTCAAGCTATATAAACATGATAAATAAAATAAAACTAGTTTATACTTATGCCATTCAGTATACAGTACTCTTCCATCCTTTCAAACCATTTTTGCTTTGACCTCATCCACAGCTGCTTCATACAATCTCTTTTCTACTTTGAACTTTCCACACCTCTCTTTTTTCAGGATCTCATCAACTCCGCCCAAGCACAACTTTTTTGGTCTTACTCTTCTTCCTGACTATACTCCCCTTTCCCCCCCTTTTTTTGCAGTTAGTTCCTTAGTACTTCTTTCATACTAGTCATTTACATTTGCGTTCAAGAATATTTAGCTTCCATTCATTCTGGAATGGTTTTATCACACACATCTCTTAAGTACACCAACCCCTACTCTACACCAACTCCTGCCTTCAACTTTTTATAATATTTCCTCTGGCTTAGTCAACTCTCACTTCCATCTAAGAAAAGGGGCAAAAGCTTATTACCCAGGCATTTTTTCTTTCTTTCTTGAGCAAACATTCCTTCTTCACAACTACCCACTTATTTTCTGTTTGGTTCTACATCTTGAGGTTTTTCCATCCATTTCCCATCTTTCTTCCAAGCTAAAGAATTCTATCAAACCGCTCTCTCTCTTGCGCTCTCTCGCTCTCTGCAATTGTTCCCTCTATTTTTCTTGTTAAATACAATTACCTTGCTGTATGATAGATTTATTTTCAGATCCTTATGCATTCTTGCATAATAGAATCTATCTAACATTCCCTGAGAATCATTCAGGTTTTCAACCAACAACATAGCATCCTCTGCATACAAAAATACATATACATTTTAATGTCATTTAATCTCATCATAAGCCCCCTCCCCCTTATACACTTATAAATACATCAAATAATTAAATTGATAGAACGCATTCCTTGCTGTATTCCTTGCTTAATACCGGAGCTCTGGCTGAATAGGCGGAATGTTTTCACTCTTCCCCCATTCAAATACTGCACTTGTGACCTTTAATAACCAACATTCAACTCCATGTTTGCACAAAACTTTCTATAATTCAAAGTTATTCATTTTATTATACATTTTCTCTGAAAGAAGAAACTTCTTGCTAAGTCTAATATTCATACAAGGAGAGGGAAGGAGGGAGGGAGAGAGTGGGGAAGGGAGGAATGGAGAGGAAGGAAGGAGAGGAGGGAAGAAAAGGGAACGAAAAAAGGGAGGGACGGAGGAAGGAACAGGGAGGGAGGAACTCCTAGCCATACTTCCCAGCCCTTGCCATCCCCTTACACACCCTCCCCAACCCATGTCAGGGCCATATGGACTGGGGAGTGTGCCTGGGAATGCTTGGACATGTGTAAGAGGTGCCATGCACGTCAGGGACAGTGCTCATGGGTCAGGAAGAGTATGGGCGGTGTGTCGAAGGTGCTGCACGGGTGAGGGAAAGTGTGCAAGGGACAGTATAGGTCAGGGAAGGTGCGGGTGATGTACAAGAGGTGCCATGTGGGTCAGAAAAGGTGCACAGTGGTGTGACCTAGACCTCTAATTCTTCACTCACTCCCCCACTCTGCAGCAGCCATTACCTGTCTGCTGGGCTTCAACTTGCAACTTCCTGCTGGCTTCCCACCGACTTTGTCCCTCCAGCTTCCCACAAGCAAAGTAAACGGAGAAGCTGGCAAAAAGTTGAGGGGTGGAGGGAAGGAAGGAAAGCAAGAAGGGGGAGGGAGAGAGGGAGGGAAGGAGAGAGGAAGAAAGAAAAGAAAGAAAGAAAAAGAAGAAAGAAAGAAAGAAAGAAAGAAAGAAAGAAAGAAAGAAAGAAAGAAAGAAAGAAAGAAAGAAAGAAAGAAAGAAAGAAAGAAAGAAAGGGTTGAAGGGAGGGAGGAAGATTTCTAATGCTCTCTGCCAGCTTCCCACAAGGAAACTCAATAAGAAAATGGATAGGAAATAGGAAATTGTTGGAAATATCTCTAAAAAAGATGACCCAATGGAGCACACAAATTGTCTGGTTAAACAAATTAACCTAATAGATATATACAGTTTAAAAAGTGCAAAGGAAAACCAAAAAGGAAAAAAAATACAAGAAAGTTCCTCCTGCATCCCTAGCAAGAATAGTCAACATTCACAACTTATCACTGTTTCTTAACTCAGACGTTTTCAATGACTAATACTTAGTATTGTATATCAGGTGCCATGATGATTGCTGCACAATATGTTTTTATGTTCAATGTTGATTGTTTTAATAAAAGAATTTTATATATTTAAAAAAAAATACTCTTTCATTTTGTACCTCACCCCATTTTCTATAAGCCCATCTCTATTCTTTAGCTCTCATTATTAATCAGCATAAGGGCGCATCAGAAATAACATCTGAAATATTTATATCTCCATTTCCATTTAAACAAATTCCCCCAATCCATCTCTTCAACAAATCAAAGTCCAATCCCAATTTTAAATATTTAACATTATCAAAAACAAACATTATTGCCCATCATCCAGTCAAAAAAACGATTAAACATAACCAGAAAGAGTAACTCATATATAAAATCTAACATAGCTATCAAAAATAATGTGTTATAAATTAATTCATTACACCCAATTAAGCATTACCAGTATCATCCAGTCTCGGTCAAAAAAGTCATAGTTAAGTAAACCAATTTAGTATTTTTTTCTTTCTTATAGCAATGTTTAATTCACATGAATAAAGTTCTAACATCTGCTTTCTCATATTCTCTTTATCTGCTTTCTCAAAATTCTTTTCAGCTTCATTAACATCATTTTATAATTCCATTGGAGTAACTCCAATAGATCTCTTATATTTTAATAAAGAAAATAATCCACATTATTAATTTGATTTATTACATGTATATCTTTTAAAAATTTTAAATATCATCTAATTGCATTTCCATCTCTATCTTATTAGTTGTAATTTTAAATCCACCTTAAACTCCATTTCAGTTTTATTCCACGAGGCTTGCTTTTCTTTAATAACATCTTTTGATTCTATTATTGAACTAGCTCGAAAGTCTCTTAGACCTGAACATCAAACATTTCCTTTAAATTAGCCATCTGATGTCCCTTATCTTCAAAGTCTACTTATCAGTTCAAAGTATACAAAAAAACTTTCCCCATGAGAAAGTATCCTTTTAATGAAGTCTTTCTTTAATTCAAATTAATCTCAGTCCTTAATGCAGTTTAAAACTTCCTGAAATCAACACCATAATTATCTTTTGTTGTATGTTGCAAAGAAAAAAAATTACAAAATTTAAACGCATAACTTTGGCTTTTTTTAAAATGGATTGAAGATGAACTCACCCAGTGAATATGGCATTTGTGATTCGGAAGGTTTTTCAATCTTTAACAAACAATAAACTTTATTTTAAAAAAACAAAAACAAAAAACAAAGACAAAGAAAAAACAGACAAGACTTTTAAAAAGTGCATTAAAAATTAATACATATATACATATTATCTCCCAATTGAATACTAATGTATTACAACAATATTAGTTTCCCATTCCTTGCACAACAAGCCCCCCCCCAAATTTTTAAACTACTAAATTTATTTTCAAGTTATTTGCCTATCATCTATACATTATATTAATGACCAAATAGTTAACAAGAAGAACAAAAATAATAAAAAAGGCAAGATTAAAGTTTCAAAACCCTCTGCTGTTAAACAGTTATTGTAATCAACTCATAGAAAATTTACCACAGCATCTTGTCTATCCCAAATTGTCCCAAAAGATAACAGTGATTTGTCCTGGATAAAATAGTCATCTTTATTTCTTAATACCATCTCTTATCAATTATTCTCTGATTTAATATGATATATTTCAGTGGTGGCGAAACTATGGCACGGGTGCCAGAGGCGGCATTAAGAGCCCTCTCTGTCGGCACGTGCGCCGTCGTCCCAATCCTAGGCCTTCAGCTGGGTTTTATAAAACCTTTTCGCTTTAGGCCTCCGCCGTGTGCAAAAAAAAAAAAAGGTTCAATCAATGAGTCAATTTCAACTTCTCGCAGGAAAAAAAAGATCTCGCAAAGTTGGAATTGAATTGATTGAACTTTTTAGTCCCACCCAATTTGCCATTACCACCACAACCACGCCCACCCAATTGGCCACACCCACCCAGCACCCGACAATGCATAAATGGGTTTGGGGTTGCAGTCTGAGCACTCGGTCTCTAAAAGGTTCGCCATCACTGATATATTTAATCTCCAAAATCAATCTATCTTCCCAAAAAAGTCCAGATGAAATTGTTTTGCAGTTAAATGTGGTAAGTCGATGCTTCAATTTCCTTCAATCTTCTTAGGGAGAACCAATTAGTTACTTTTCCACTCAGTCAGCTTTCTGCTCTTATAGAAGAATGCAGGTTTGAACTTCAGGGGGCGGAGTATGGAATCAACTCAGTTAGTTGTAACTCTAAATTCTAAGTCTATAGCAGCGGTTCTCAACCTATGGGTCGCGACCCCATTTGGGGTCAAACAACTGTTTTGCGGGGGTCGCGGGACACCGCGGTCCGCCATTTTGTTTTTTGTTTTTGTTTTTTTCGTCGTGCGCGCGCCGTGCATGCGCGGTTTGGGCCGTCGCGCGCGCGCCGCGCATGCGCGGATCGGCCCGTCACAGTCCGCCATTTTGTTTTTTTGTTTTTGTTTTATTCGTCGTGCGCGCGCCACGCATGCGCGGTTCGGGCCGTCGCATGCGTGCCACGCATGCGCGGATCGGCCCGTCACGGTCCACTATTTTTTTGTTTTTTTTTCATCGCGCGTGCGGCATGCATGCACGGATTGGGCCGTCGCATGCGCGTCGCGCATGCACGGATCGGCCCGTCGCGGTCCACCATTTTTAAATTTTTTAATTATTTTTTTTCGTCGCGCGCGCCGTGCATGCGCAGATCGGCTTGACGCGCACGCGCGCACCGGGGTCGCACCGCGCATGGGCGGGGCAAGTGGGGTCTCAACCTGAAAAAGGTTGAGAACCACTGATCTATAGAGTTCATATTTCTTTCCAGCGAATCTACTACTTTCAGATCACATTCTTTTATGAGTCCAATTTATCTGCAGTTAAATGCACCTGAATATTTTTCACACTCATTATCATTTCATCAAACTATTTAAATAAGTTATCAGATAGGAACTGCCTATTACTAAACAATCTTTTTTCAGATGTTAGCCACATGTGCCTGTCTGTAATCTGATACATTATTGCTCTATGTTTCTTGACAATGATAGATAAAAGAATGCAGGGAATCCTCAGGATGAAAAAAAAAAAGCAGGGAAGATATTTTCTGGATATTTCGTTCCAAAATTAAAATATTTTTTTAAAAAATCCAAACATTTTGCAAATTAGTAAAATGCAAAAACCTTGTAGCAAGACTCCAATATAGATGTAAATCTAATGAAACCATTTTCACTATCCCATATATCTGCTTTTATGAAAAAGCAGAAGTTGTTTAGAACAACAGCATATATCAAAAGGAAAAAATTAAAAAAATAAAAAATAGAGTCCAGCAGGGGGATAAGATAAATCCGTATTCAATCAGCCAGTCAACTTTTAGAAATAAAAAGTGAAATGAAAGAAAAGCTTGAAAAAGTAAAGTTAAAACCTTGGCATTTTTAAGAAAACGAACAATGCTTCTTTATTGTTCATTTAATAAATGGTTAATAGGAAAGTAATAATAATAATAATAGTAATAATAATAGTAATAATAATAATAGTAGTAGTAGAACCTGGAGGTCATCTAGTCCAACTCCCTGCTCAGGCAGGAAACCCTATACCATTTCGGACAAATGGCTGTCCAGTCTCTTCTTAAAAACTTCCAGTGTTGGAGCATTCACTGCTTCTGGAGGCAGGTTGTTCCACTGGTTAATTGTTCTAGCTGTCAGGAAGTTTCTCCTTAGTTCTAGGTTGCTGCTCTCCTTGATTAGTTTCCATCCGTTGCTTCTTGTCCTGCCTTCAGGCGCTTTGGAGAATAGCTTGACTCCCTCGTCTTTGTGGCAACCCCTGAGATATTGGAACACTGCTATCAGGTCCCCCCTTCTCATCCTTCTCTTCTTTAAACTAGACATACCCAATTCCAGCAACTGTTCTTCATACGTTTTAGCCTCCAGTCCCCTAATCAGTGCTTTTTTTGTAAAAAATAATTTAAAAAAAGGTGCCAGAACTCACACATGTCATGCAACCCGCCTTGCCTACTTTACAAGGTTCCATCCAAAAAAGGTGCTGGAATTCCGTTCTGGGCGTTCTGTGACAAAAAAAGCCCTGCCCCTAATCATCTTTGTTGCTCTTCTCTATACTCTTTCTATAGTCTCAACATCTTTTTTACATCCTGGTGACCAAAACTGGATGCAGTATTCCAGGTGTGGCCTTACCAAGGCATTGTAAAGTGGTATTAATACTTCACGTGATCTTGATTCTATCCCTCTGTTAATGCAGCCTAGCACTGTGTTGGCCTTTATTGGCAGCTGCAGCACACTGCTGGATCATATTTAAGTGATTGTCCACTAGGACTCCGAAATCCTTCTCATAGTTACTACTATTGAGCAAGGTACCCCCTATACTATACCTGTACATTTGGTTTTTCTTGCCTAAATGTAGAACCTTACTTTTTTCACCATTGAATTTCATTTCGTTAGATAGTGCCCAGTGTTCAAGTCTGTCCAGGTCCTCCTGTATCTTAAGCCTGTCTTCTGGAGTGCTGCCAGCTTGATGTCGTCTGCAAATTTGATGATTTCCCCATCTATCCCCTCGTCCAAATCATTGATCAAGATGTTGAAGAGCACTGGGCCCAGAACAGAGCCCAGTACACACTTCTCTCCATGTAGATGCGGTTCCATTGACCGCATCTACCGTACATTAATTTCACCTCTTTCATTGGCTCATCCTGATAAAATCAAATCCTGTAATGATTCTTGTCCTTTGTTTTATAAGTAGACTCACACGGCTTGCAGAAAGTAGCCAGATGTTGTGTGCTACTTTATAAAGCCCATGGAGAGATAACAGGTAGTCCTCAATTTGCGACCATAACTGACTCCAAGCTTTCCATTGCTAAGCAAGACAATTGTTAAACGAGTTTTGCTCCATTTTACCACCTTCCTTGCCACAATTGTTAAGTGAATCACTGCAGCTGTTAAATTAATAACACATTTGTTAAGTGAATCTGGCTTCCCCATTGACATTGCAGATCAGAAGTCACAAAAGGTGATCACGTGACCCTGGGACACTGCAACCGTCATAAATATGGATGAGTTGCCAAGCATCCAAACTTTGACCATGTGACCACGGGGGATGCTGCAACGCTCGTAAGTGTGAAAACGGTCATAAGTCATTTTTTTCAGTTCCATTGTAACTTGTAAGTTGAGGACTACCTATATTGAGGATTCACTTATTAGTAAAATGGCTATATATTTTATAGGTATACTTCATTGTTCTGTTGCTAACCTTGGAGAGTAATATACTGTGTGCTTTTGGGTAAAAACAGTGAACCATTTTGTAGTCATTTTTATTCTAACTTTCTTATGCCAGAGATACTTAAAATTTTCACATGGTATTATATAGGAATGGTGTATGTTATAAATAATTTCATTACTCTATAAATAATGTTACTAAATTTTGCCAACCATTTTATTTCCAGTTTTAATGAAAATGTATTAATTTTCACACATAAGGTTATTTTTGCAACACAAAAACATTGCTGCAAAATGGGTTACACAGATTAGCTGCAGTTTGTCAAAATGATGCAGGTTGCATAAAATGGGAAAGCATATTACAAGTATGTGGGTTGAAAATTATACATTCAGAAGATCCAGGCTGCACTGCTGTCCTTTGTGCTGATTTCCCAGCTTAAGGAAATATAGCAGGTTTAGATCCTGAATGTACATTGTATTTATTGGGTTGAAATGCAAGGAGGAGGAGGAGGAGGAGGAGGAGGAGGAGGAAGAAGAAGAAGAAGAAGAAGAAGAAGAAGAAGAAGAAGAAGAAGAAGAAGAGGAGGAGGAGGAGGAGGAGGAGGAGGAAGAGGAAGAAGAAGAAGAAGAAGAGGAGGAGGAGGAGGAAGAGGAATAGGAGGAAGAAGAAGGAAGAAGAAGAAGAAGAAGAGGAGGAGGAGGAAGAAGAAGAAGAAGAAGAAGAAGAAGAAGAGGAGGAGGAGGAGGAAGAGGAATAGGAGGAAGAAGAAGGAAGAAGAAGAAGAAGAAGAGGAGGAGGAGGAGGAGGAAGAAGAAGAAGAAGAAGGAAGAAGAAGAAGAAGAAGAAGAAGAGGAGGATGAAGAAGAAGAAGGAAGAAGAAGAAGAAGAAGAAGAAGAAGAAGAAGAAGAAGAGGAGGAGGAGGAGGAGGAGGAGGAAGAAGAAGGAAGAAGAAGAGGAGGAGGAGGAAGAAGAAGAAGGAAGAAGAAGAAGAAGAAGAAGAAGAAGAAGAAGAGGAGGAGGAGGAAGAGGAAGAAGAAGAAGAGGAGGAGGAGGAGGAGGAGGAGGAAGAAGAAGAAGAAGAAGGAAGAAGAAGAGGAGGAGGAGGAGGAGGAAGAAGAGGAGGAAGAAGGAAGAAGAAGAAGAGGAGGAGGAGGAAGAAGAAGGAAGAAGAAGAAGAAGAAGAGGAGGAGGAGGAGGAGGAGGAGGAGGAGGAAGAAGAAGAAGAAGAAGAAGAAGAACTCAATGCTGAGAAATAAAGGTAGTCTTTGACTTATGACTACAATTGAGCCCCAAATTTCTGTTTATAATGATACAGTTGTTAAGTGAATTTTGCCCCATTTTACACCATTTCTTGCCATAATTTTTAAGTGAACCACTGCAATTGGTAAATTAGTAACACAGTTAAGTGAATCTGGCTTCCCCATTGACTTTGCTTGTCAGAAGATGATCATGTGTCCCTGGGACACCGCAACTGTCATAAACATGAGTCAGTTGCCAAGTGTCTGAATTTTGGTCACATGACCATGGGGATGTTGCAATGGCCGCAAATATGGAAATACGGTCATAAGTCAGTTTTTTCAATGCTGTTGTATATTCAAATGGTCACTAAATGAACTGTTATAAGTTGAAGACCACCTGTACAATTTAGTAGCAGCAAATGTAATTGATGATTACACCTTAGTGATAGTATATTTCTTAAAATTAGAAATGATACCTAAATAGTCTTGCTAGTAAGAGTTCTCCAGAAAAAATATCCATGAATACCTTCTCCATTCCCAATTAAGCAGATCTCAGATTTATTTATTTTTCTTTTATGGTTAATTCCAAGCTAAGTGAAATGCCCTTGAATCATAGAGTTTAAAGCAGGGGTGTCAAACTGGCAGCCAACATGCCGGATGTGTCACACACAAGCCGGATGTGTCACACACAATTTTAATTGTTTTTATGTTATGTTTTTTATACTTGTATTCTTGTTGTGAGCCGCCCTGAGTCTTGGGAGAAGGGCGGCATATAAGTTTAATAAATAATAATAATAATAAAAGCCTCGCCCACCCCAGCTCCGCCAAGGCTACGTCATGTCACATGACAGGATGCATAATATTACATAGTGTGACTTAAATTTCCCTTTTCTATTTGCTAGTCTTTCAAAGACTGAATACCTTTCTAAAATATTTCAGCAGTTTATCCTTTAGTTCAAGGGGGGCTCTTTTAGGGCAAATTGTGAAAAGTGCAAACTGTGAAAATATTGATCAAAGTCAGAGTCATAGATAGTACAAATGTCAAAAGCCTTCTGAGAAAGTGATGAAAGGGTGTTACATATCTGTGCCATTTGAGAAATAGTACTATTTATTGCAGTGAGCCAATAGACTCACTATCATGCAAATATGTATAGGCTTGCATTGAAGAATTGTCTTCAGTGATCTGCAGTGCACAATTTATCTTTTCAGACTCAATTAACAGTCATACCACTACTTTTGCTTCTTCTTCTTTCATAAAAGAGGCACACTCAGCAATATTGGTCTTCCCTGCTTTGTATATGTCGATAATGAATGTCATCCGAAAGTTGTGCAGAATCTTCTAATTTAAAGTTGCACATTGCAACAAATATTGCAAGTGCCCTTTCTGGCAGATAGGCTGAGAAAACCCTTTCATTCCTATCATTTCATGCGATTGCTCCGCAGAAGGGTGGGGGGGGGAGCCTCAACATAAGTAAATTGCATACGCGGCTGCATGCTTGGGGAAAGATTTTCTAAAATGGGGTTATATTGTTGTCACCGCCCCTCCCCCTCCTTTGAGCGGTGCAACCAGATACAACGTTTGTCGTTTCCTTGTTTAAAGTTGGTGTATTTTTAGTCCTTAAAATGAGAATATGTGACTAACGATGTAGCTTCTGTCACAGGGGTGCAAAAAACAAGACAACGAAAAAATAATATCCACCCCTTTTGCCAGTAGATGGCGCTATCCTTTAATTTGCAGTCTTGGTTTTCATTTCATTATTTAAATACAGAGCAGTCTCTTTTCTTCCTTCCCTCTCTCTCTCTCTCTCTCTTTTTTTAATTCCCCCACAAGCACCCCCTCCCTTACGGATGTTGGGGAACACGGAATGATTCTTAGAGGAAGACGCCAGGGCAGAAGGTTCCTGTAAAGGCTTCTTTTCAATTTTGGGGGTGGATCATTTTTGTCCATGAGACGGTGTAAAATGGGTAGACTTTGGAAGCTCCTATCTTGAGGAACCTGGACAGCTGCAGTAAGGAAAAAACGGCATAGGCAGATCTATGGATAATGGTTCTCCTGCTGATGCTGTAATAATTTATCACTCTTCTTCTCAGGTAAGACAATCGGTTTAAGGGAATAGTTCATCGCTGAGTTTATGTAGTCCCTATCAGGCCCTGTTATGATTGTCCCTGTCTCCTGCTGATGCATCTGCTGGACCTTTTATTTTGGCTGCAACAAGGAGAAAGGAGATTATAGAGAGGTGCATTTGGGCTGAGTTTCACTCCACATATCCCTCCATTATAGGAGGAAGAGTTTAATCTCTTACAGGTTGCTTATCAGGTGCTGTTAATTCGGTGTTACATTGTCTAGAATGTACGGCAGAAGATTCGCTTCCCTTCCATTGCTCAAGTCAAAATGTATTGTTGCTTGATCTGGTGCTCAGCCACAAGTGATACATTTTTCCAGGTTGCCTTATTTTGTGCGTTAACAAAAATGGTCAAGGAATAATGAAGCAGACTGAGAAATGGGGGTGGTGGGTTGAAGAGGACCTTCAAATCCTTCTATCACAGAAATATACTGTATCATTAGAATTTGTAGGTGACAACACAGTCTTTTGTAATATTATCCACCCTGTTGTTTATCAAGGTATAGTTCATTTACAGTACTGCAGTACAGTAGTTCCTCCCAGTAGAACAGCCTTTTAGGTGGAGGAGATAGTATGAAAATCACTGTTTAGGTCAATTCATCCACTAGATAGAAGGTGGCAAAAAACATAGCAAGATTAACCTCCTTCCCCCCCTTTTTTCCCCCTAAAAGATACAATTGCATGTTCGGTCAAGTGTTCCAATATATTCCTTGCCTTTGCTTTTGACTCCCACATGCCCCCTGCATTATGTGTCTCATTCACATGATTCAGACTATGAGAAACAACAGGGTTTCCCAGCAGGCAGCAAACCAATGCAGCTCCTGATCTTAACTCCGTTCTACCCCCACCCCAATTTTCCCTCTTGAAAAATAAATAAATGGAATTGCAATTATTGGGAGAGCTGATTTCCTAAATCAATGATTCATAAGCACTGTCTCTCTGGATGAGAAACCTTCTGTGGTCTCCTTGAGGGTAAGCAAGAGAGGATCTATATTGCGGCTGTCAAGGCAACCTAAAGTAGATTGCCAGGTTGATTGCAGCAGAAGGTTTGGCCTCAGCTTCCCAGTTCCTTTGGCACAGAGCAGATAGCACTCCTGTTGGCTTCTGAGAAGCTGCCTTTGCTGGTTGAGGTGCTTGGATTCTTTCCACAGCTGAGCTCTGAATCATGGACAATGTGTCGTGCCTAGAAGGGGGGAAAAAAATGTTCATGGGAAAGGAACCACCCTTTTTTTAGGCAGGAAGTAGGGAGGAGACACCCTTGCTGTTTCTGGCTACTGGGCCATGGATGAGCTTTGCATGTGAGAAAGGTTGAATGTGGAGCTGTGGATGATGCATTTCCTCTCCCTCTCCCCAGCCCTGGCCTTTTGTGCTTTCTACAAGACATTCATTATTAAGCTCATATATACATCTCTGCCCAAAGGCTCCTATTTACAGTCCACACAGCCATTTGTCTTAACTAAAATCAGCTTCTTGAAAAAACACTTGGAATGGAGATTTTGAAATTAAAAGGATAGTGAAGGTGTACTTTCTTTCTATAATTTAAGAGGGCAACAGAAGAAAACCTAAAAAGGCACATTTGTGGAGCAATATTTTGATGGGAGAAGAACCTCCGACGATCATTTTAGAGAAATAGACATGATTAGCTAACCGACAGGTAGCCATCTTGTGGTCTGTTGCAATGAAAGGTTGCATGCTCCCTTAGAAATAAACAGATGAACTGTAGCATGTGATTGAATTGTGGGGAGTAATGCTCAGTTTTAGTTGTGGGGCAAACACTTGTGACTTGGTTTCAATGGTTGTTTAGACTGGAAAACTACCTTTATGTATTTTTTGTGTGTGGCAATGACAATATTTCTAAGCTTTCTGTTGTCATTCTCATTTGCACAACTTCATTAACTGGGTTGAGGAAAGTGTCATGCAAACACCAAAATTAGGAGAACTAACGCAGAAGGGATTAGTTTCACTTGAACAGTCTTAGGCAGGGGTTTTCAAACTTCACCCTTTTATGACTTGTGGACTTCAACTCCCAGAATTCCTCAGCCGGGCACTCTGGCTGAGGAATTTTGGGAGTTGAAGCCCACAGGTCATAAAAGTGCCAAGTTTGAAGACCCCCTGGTCTTAGGGCTTTCTGCCTTTCCCCCTTTCTGAACAGATCCTAGAAAAGTCACCATGAAAACAGGGGGGATTTTGTCCCCCTTTTAGTTTTCAGCGCAAACCCAACCCAAAAAAGGGGTTCCTGTGGTAGAAACAATGGGGAATGATATCCTTCCAGCAGATACGTTCATTGAGGAAATGGCTGCTCCCCTCGTCACTAGGTCACCATTGGTCATAACCTACCTGCACGTGGAGATGGTCCATTAACCAAGAGAAGACTAATTGGATTATTCTGTCAAATGCACCTAACTTTTACGTACCACCCAGGCATTTCAGACCTGTTGGTCCTTTCTGAGAAATATTTAATACTTTATGCCTAAAAGGCTTCAGCTTTGAGGATTTGTTTCTTAGCAAGTAACCACACCACATTTTAATTACAGGCAATTCTTGACTTAATGACCATTTGTTTAACAATTTGAAGTTATGATGCCTTGGAAAACGTGACTTCTGATCCATTCTCAAAGTCATGATCCTCATATTACTGTCCCAGTCTCTGATTGGAATTTGGCCACTTGGCAACCAGCTTACATTTATGATGGTTGCCGCATTGTCTTGTGGTTTCACATGTTTGTGACTTGCAGTCTGCCCATCTGGCTTCCAACAAGTAAAGTCATTTGGGTAAGCCAGATTTGCTTAACATTCATATGACACAATGTCTGTGGTGTTTCACTTTACAACCATAGTAAAAATGGTTGTAAAACCAAGTCTGGTCATGTGATGATTTGCTTAACAATCACTTAGTGACAGAATCTGCAGTCACAATAGTGGTTGTAAGCCAAAGACCACCTGCATAAGTAAAAGGCTATAAAGTTCAGACAGTTCACATCACTTATAGTTTAACAAAGTCTTTGTGTAGTTTTCTCAAAAATAATAAGGAAGCTGTTTGCTATTTTCTTCTTGACCCTTAGCTGGTAATTTGTTTGGATTGCCCAATTTGGCCCAGTTTGCTAAATTGCCTTCCATCCAAATACTTGTTAGATTTGGCCCTTCTTAGCTTTTTGATGTCAGCCGAGATTAGCTGGTGCTACCACCTGTTGTGACACTGATTTTGTACTTTTATCTTTTATTCATTCCTCACAATACTACAATATTGGAGATATCGTTTCTTCCCCGGCCTTTCATTAACGATAGGGGGAGTGGGAGAAACAAATATTTTACTTTGGATTTCATGAGGCATCATGGTAAAACAGAAATAATGAGACATTAGTACCTTTTTCTCTAGTATCTACCTAACATCTGAAACCAGTCAGATTTCTTACAATTTCTTTTCCCAGCTATCAGCTCTTGAGAGGTCTCTCATGGATTTGCTTAACAGTCAAACGTGCAAAGCAGTAAAACAATCTGAAAGTCCCCACAGAGTCCAGTGACATATACCAATCCTCTTAATCCCGTTTCTCATTCTCTGAAATGAGAAAGCTTTACCAACAACTTTAATCATCAATTAAATTTAATCATCAATTAAAGAAATTAAGAAATCCAATTTTTCTACTTTGTCAATCTGCCCAAACACTTGGATCCATTTCTAAGATCCATCTCCAATAGGTAGGGAGCAGCCAAAGAAAGAAGTTTCCCAGAAGAGTCGCCATCCTCCAATGGTCCTCCAGATCCTCTAAAATAGCTTCTCTGCAGACTCCTTTCTATAATTTCTTCACTGGGCATAGACTTTGTAATGTTTCCATTCTTTAAAAAACTTAGTTTTACAGTTTGTCCTTAAAGCAAGGTGTTCAGTGATGGCCATTTTAGAAATATTTCTCTTTCTGAACCTCCACGCAGCTCTTTTTTTTTTCTATATCTGATCCAGCATAACTTGGTGTTTCAACATTAAAGCACTACCCTATAAATGTACACTTCAGCAGTCTCCTCCTAGGTAAGCAGGTGTAGGAGTACAAAATCAGTTTAATTTTTATTTGAAAGTGATGGTAAAGGAAGTCACGAGCAAATTAACTGATGTATAAATGAGTGTTATATATTTAACTAATTTTGTAAATAAGGGAGGATAAATCTCAAAAGTGAATGGAAGCATAAGCAGTTAACAAATAATAGTGGTAACATGACAGGTTGCAGGAAGGTTTAATTGCATCTGATTAGGGTTACCAGCTAGGTACATTAAATAGAGCTAGAATTGGTGTAGCAGTTAAGGCAGTGTTTCTCAATTTTGACAGCTTTAAGATGTGTGGACTTCAACTCCCAGAATTCCCTAGCCAACATGATTGGGTTGGGGTATCAAACTGGCTCCAGAAAAACTCAGGTTTAAGATCACCATTAGCCACAGCAGTTGACTGGGTAACTTTGGACTGGCTCTCAGTTCAATCTAGACTTGGTTGTTGTAAGACAAAAGTGGCGTTGTCTTACCTGAACACCTTTTCTCAGCATGACGGTGGAGAATCCACAGTAGAATGGGTTGATCCTTGTCTTCCTGCCCAGAGACCAAGTCAATCAACTTTTTGCCACGCCTCTTCCCCTGGCCCAGGATCCCCAGTCTTGACAAAGGCGTAGCTGTTGATGACCTTACAATGTGGTAGCTGAAAGAAAAAAGTCCCCTCACACAGGACCTGACGGACCTAAATGGGGGAGGGAGTGGATTCTCCATCGTCATGCTGAGAAAAGGCGTTCAGGTAAGACAATGCCCCTTCTCCAGCATGACCGATAGAGAATCCACAATAGAAAGGGACATACCAAAGCCTCACTGTCCCTGTAGGTGGGAAGTAGTCTGGGCCTGTGCCCCACTATCTGGTACTACTCTCTGGAGAACTCTCCTACCAAACAAGGCATCTGCCGAGGCAAATCGATCTAGTTTATAATGCCTTACGAAAGGTGAAAGCGACGACCACGTCGCTGCCCTACAAATTTCCTTGATCGACGCTTGCGTTGCCCACTCCGTTGAGGTTGCTGCACTGCAAGTTGAGTGCATGGTGACTAGGAACTGCGAGGATTGTGCCTGATACGCCTCCACTATACATGCTCTAATCCATCTGCCAATGGTAGAGGCAGACACCTTCTGGCCCATTGAAGAGGATTGGAATGAAACGAAGAAGGCCTCAGATTTGGGAAAGAAGCAGTTCGCTAAATGTAGTGACGTAAAGCTCTGTGGACGTCCAGTTACACGTACTGCTGAGCTACAAGATGTGGGCTACTAGTTCAATCCTAACTATTGCAGCATTTCCTAAAAATTAAAGGAACAACTTTAGTAGCATTTCTTTTTGAATTAGCTTAAAACAATCATGTTGTTTTAAGTGCTGAGTGCTGCCATGGAAGAGATTTCTTGGCAACTGATCTTTCTATTCCTATGGACAGTGCTTTTTTTGTAAAAAAAAAAAAAAAAAAAAAAAAGGTGCCGGAACTCACACATGTCATACAACCTACCTTGCCTATCCTATAAGGTTCCATCCAAAAAAGCTGCCAGAACAGAGTTCTGGGCGTTCTATGACAAAAAAAAGCCCTGCCTATGGATGCTAGACATACTTCATGTCCTATATCCACACAAAGCAAGGATGGAAAGTTGGAAGATAATTTTGTAAGAGGGAAAGCCTAATAAACAATTTACAACACTAATAATGAAGATAAGCGAGACTGGTATTATAGTTCACTTAAGAGGAGTTATAATTTATTTAGACTGTAGCTCTAAGCCAGTGGTTCTCAACCTTTTTAATGCCGCGACCCCCAACCGGTCGTAAGTCGAGGACTACCCAACCAGTCGTAAGTCGAGAACTTTCCCTTCCCGAGAGCGCCACGCATGCGTGGTGCCGCCCCCTGTGCCGGCCGAGGCCTAGCTGGCAAGGGGCAGCAACGGCGCAGAGCAACCACGCCGGCCGAGGCGTAGCTGGCAAGGGGCAGCGACGGCGCAGTGCAACCACCGGCTGGGCCACCAGCTGGCCCAGCCCAAGGGAGGTAAGGCACCCACCGGGCCCCACGCGCACCAGCAACCCTCCCTGCACCCACCGGCCTCCCAGCTCCCACCCCTGGCCCTCTTGTACTTACATTTTTAGTAGTTGCTCAGCAGGGAGGGGTGGAAACTTCCAGACAGCTCACCTTCGCTGCAGACAACTTGCAGCACTGTTTGCAGACTGGGACTTTTGGCGGGCTCAGCAGGGCAGAGACAGCCTGGACAATTCCTATTAGCTTTTGAAAGCCAATAGAATTAGACTCTATTCAAGAGAGTCTATTCTATTGGCTTTCAAAAGCCAATAAAATAAGAGGAAGTAGCACAGCTAAGGAAAAGGGGAAAAAATGGCGGACTGCGTTGTTTGGCAACCCCCGTGAAATGGTCGTTCGACCCTAAATGGGGTCACGACCCACAGGTTGAGAACCACTGCTCTAAGCAAAGGGATTCATGCCTTATGCACACATGAAGTTGAACACGCAGGATTTTGTTCTCCTGCCTGAACTCCTTTAGCAGTTTTCCTCAGCCTGTTGTCCTCCGGACACATTGGATTTCAACTCTCAGAATTCTTGGCCAATAAGGATATGGTTATACGTTGGGAACTTAAACAGAGCAGGAAAGTGTTAAGTTAGGGAAGACTGTCATACAGCATGAATATGTAATATCTAAAGGAAGCCTATTCACCTATCCATTATTTGAAGACTATCGTTTTTATAGAAGGTTTGCATGTATATATATATATATGAGTGAGTCCCGTTCTGTTCTCCTCACCTCAAATACATTGCTTAATTAAGCAGCACCCAGTCCTCGACTTATACAGCCATTCATTTAGTGACCGTTCAAAGTTATAACAGCACAGAAAAAAGGTGACTTATGACTCATGCTTTTCACCCTTATCACTATTGTAGCATTCCCATGGTCACATGATCAAAATTTGGAAGCTTCCCAAGTCAGTTGCAGTGTCCCAGGATCCTGTGATTACCTTTTGCAATCTTCTGACAAAGTCAGTGGGGAAGCCAGCTTCACTTAACAACTTGGTTACTAATTTAACAACTGCAGTGATTCACTTAATAACTGTGGCAAGAAAGGGTGTAAAATGGGGCAAAACTCAACAACAACAAAATTGGACTCAATTGTGGTCATAAGTCAAGGAATACCTGTATTCATTTGCAGGTTAATCAAATATGGAAAAATTAAGTTTTTCATGCATTGTTTTATTCAAGATTTCTTACCTACTTGAAATGCATTGTTCTGGAAAAATATGAAATTACATATGTTGCTTAGTTACTTGTTTATATGTTAGGAATGTACCAGTGATACAGTGAGGATATCTTCCATTTCTCGAACTTACTCAGACCACAGTAATACAGCTGTCTAATCTGTAGCTAGCTCCCCATATGGTTAATGCAAGGCAGGACTTTGATCTGATAATGCTCCCAACATCTTGCTTGATTCAATTAAAGAATATTTTTTGCTGCTTCTTGGCTACTTTCATATTGGAAAACACTGCAATTGATAAAATAAGTTAATTCTGAGCTTGATTGTGATGTGCTTACTAAAGACAAAGGTTGTTTTCATACATCCAAACTCAGCTTTAGATTAGCCCAACATGGTGCTGTTCCCAGGCCAGCTTCATGCTGTGTTGTTTTCAGAAAAAAACATGTAACAAACTGAGGCATTTGACAGTATTGTGGCAAATGGATGACACTTACTGCTTCCGTTTTCCTCGCTCATAACACTTTATTACTGTCTTTCTGAATGATTGCTTCATGTATACTTTGACAGTGCTGTTTGACAGAATTAAAATATCAACATTATTAGTTGATATTACTTTAGACTCTCTCCCAAACTATTCCATCACACAACATTGTGCATGTTTGACCCTAGATATTAAACCCACTTTTTTCAAGAGCTGAGTCCCCCAAATATCTCCATGGAGCCATAATTGTCTTAAATTTGATGTCTTGTAAGTACATTCTAGTAGTTTTAAGAATATGTGTTCAAAATACATCTTTTAATTCCAAAATAAATTAAACATATATTTGGAACAGATCTCGGTAGGGCTAAGCCTTGTTCTAAACAGGGTCAGTTATGTACAAAACACATAATCCTCTTTGGACTATTATAATTAGCCTCTGCACAATTGTGATTGGGGATGGTGCTTCCTATTCAGGACCCTGAACCTTCTATTCAAAATTAGGGCTGGCACTAAACATCATTCAGATAGGATATTCTCCAGTCCATCATTACCTGCCACTTCATCTGTATTCACTTGGAAATCACAAGCAATTCATCCCTGTTTAGCCAGTTTAAAAAGTGACATACATATGGTTGATAAAAATTCTTTACTGTAAGATGAACCATTACGTTTTACACAGTTTTTATGTAAATAATAACAACTTATGTACATTAAGGTTTAGATTGTTCTCAGCCCACTTTCCTAATGGGACCTCAGCTCTCCCCCCCCCATATCATTCTCTTCTTCCTATGTTATGGTATTATTCAATCTATCTCCCCCCCCACTCACTATGTTCCAATGCAAACTTGCTATTTTTTCTTACTCTTAAGAGTTTGGGGATTCTGTAATGTAGAGCTGCAGCTGTGCATCTTCACATATGCATCTGTAGGAAAGGAATGGAAAAGATGAGGAGGACTGGAGGAGGACTATCTATCTATCTATCTATCTATCTATCTATCTATCTATCTATCTATCTATCTATCTATCTATCTACCTACCTACCTACCTACCTACCTACCCACCCACCCACCCACCCACCCACCCATCCATCCATCCATCCATCCATCCAGTTGGACTATGTCCTAATGAGGACAGGACATTTAATAGACAGGGATCAACCAAGTAACTTATTCAGCATTTATTATAATGAAAGATTCTTTACTGTCTCTTCAAAACATGCAAATGCTCCTGTGTGAAGATTTCCACCCATAGAAATTGTAGGTGATCATGCTTTCTTCCCCCTAAAGTCTCTTCCCCATATCTTCCCATATTTTGGAGCAGATTTTCAGGGGCATGTAACCAGTGGTGGGATTCAAATATGTGAGCAACCAGTTCTCTGTGTGGATGCCGCTTCCAGAAGTCCATTCTGGGCCTGGGCAACAAAAAATTAGCTACTGGTTCTGCCGAACTGGTGTGATCTGGCTGAATCCCACTACTGCATGTAACTTATCCCCTTGCCTTTTACTGCCAGGAGTTGGGTTCTGCTTGTAAAGGCAATGCCAATATTTTATCACGCTTTTCAGGTAAAAATTGCTTCCCACAGGAATGCTCGGTTATCATAATTCACTATACCATTGGTAAATGCTATGTTTAAATAAAAAAAAAACACAAGCAGAACCAATTCAGGCTTACAAACAGGCATGTCCTAGAGGGGAAAGAAAGCAGAAGGAAAAGGTAGATGAGGGAGATAAATTTAACATTGCTGGAACAGAGCAAAGTTTATATTTGGCTGGCTGGATTGAACTTTTCTTGCTGCTGGACTGCTGATTAGCATGATGCTTCCCTGCTTAGTCATACAAAGAGAAATGGATAACCTAAGCAGAGGGCTTTCGCTGAAGGGGTATTTTTTTTCCTTTTCCAAAGCTTCATCTGCCGGTCTCATCCACTGTGCTGGGACAGAAGGAAAGAATTAACTTAGTATAACAAAAGGAATCCAAAGGCATAGGGATTATTCTCCTCTTGACACTAAGCCAGAAAGGTGCATTGAGCTGAGCATTACAATACTACCCTGCCATTGGAACAGGGAGCCTAATAAACAAATCTAATAACAGGTGGTCCTCGACTTAGGATCACAACTGAGTCCAAATTTTATGTTGCTAAGCGAGACATTTGTTAAATGAGTTTGCCCCATTTTACAACCTTTCTTGCCACAGTTGTTAAGTAAACCACTGCAGTTGTCAAGTTAGTAGTATGGTTGTTAGGTGGACCTGGCTTACCCCGTTGACATGGTTTGTCAGAAGGTCACAAAAGGACACTGCAACCGTCATCAGTATGAGTCATTTGCCAAGCATCTGAACTTTGATCCCGTGACCGCGGGGATGCTGCAACAATCGTCAGTGTGAAAAACAGTCGTAAGTCTAGTGCCATTGTAACTTTGAACGGTCACTAAAAGAACTGTTGGACGTTGAGGACTGCCTGTACTTCTGTTTTCAAAGTTCCTGTTCACAGTGAAGAATGGATTTTCTCGGTTGTGATTGGGTGTAATGGAAGGATTCCAGCCAGCACAGCATGGCTTTCTTTCAGCGTAGATAAATAAATGACTGCATATAGTGCATTCTAGGATGGAAGCTGGCATTCAGGGAAAGGACAGTGCTTCTGTGACCCCTATATTACAGCATAAGGCTGTACAAAGCAAATTTAAATAAAAGGAAGGAGATATGCTGACTGTGCAATGCTCAAGCGGTAGCAATCCATTTATCTTTCATGCAATCCCAATGTTTCTAAAGTATTGAAGGAAATTGTGCTAACTCATCATGTTATCTCAATAATGACATCTGCAAACATGCCAGAGATGAAAGAATATATATTAACTAGAGTTATGCTTGTACATTATCTAATACAGGGTAAATCCATCCAGGCTCTTATGCTGTACAGTATAAATGTAGAAAAAAATACTGATAGTTTCCAAGAAATCGTAAAATTCATTGATTAAATAGCAACGCAGAGCAAAAAAAAAAGAGTAAGGTTTTACAATTAAAAGGTAAATATCGAGCTAAAGAAATGATCACATCCAGGCAGACCACTGAAAGTACTAAGACTTCAATGATTTATAATAAGTGAAGAAAAGAAAGGGGGGGAATACACAATATTGTCTTGCATTAAAATTACATAAAAGGATTTAAGACCATACAATTAAAGGTGATGCTAAGTGCTAGTGAAAAGCTCTGCAAACAAATAAAAAAGGTACTTAAATAAAATACCTCTTTTTTTGGTACAACTTAATTTAGCATGGTAATATTAGCAGACTCCAAAATGTCCAGACAAAATGTTATTATTTAATTTTATTGTAGCTGCTCAGAGTCCATTGGAATTGGACTGTTATAATACACTTAATTTTTTTTTAATGGAATAGTTCTACAGCTAAGAAAGAGTTTTTCTCATATCTGTTCCTGGTTCAGTTCAGCCCAGGACAAACTATTATTGGTCCAATAGAGTTTATCCAAAAACTAACAGGATTTACCAGAATGGACAAAAACACAGCAAGTATAACCTTAGAAATTTAAGATTTCTTTATCCTTTAAAATTATTTTTCATCTTGGTAGCCTTTTGTTTCCATAAGATGCAGGGTAACAGAGGTGAATCGAGAAACCTTTCTTTTAAGGAGAATTTTTGAAGAAAGTATTCTAGAAGATAATTTGCAAAGTAAACTTATGAAGATTATTCCCAAGATGGAGATATATATAAAGAGAGAGAGAGAGAGAGATAAAGCATTTGGGAGAGGAGAAAGGGGAAGGACTGAAGAAATAGGTATCATAAATCTGGCAATGGAACAAAGTAGTAAGTGGTAGAGAGAAAGCAAATAATACTTTCCTTCCATATAAGGTATACAAAGATATGTTCAAAGAGGAAGATCAATTGTCCCCAGTGTCATGATGAATCCATTGTTACAGGAGCAAAAACAAATGGTGTTAGTCATGAAGATACTTTATCAGTCAAAGAACATCAAATGCGTGTACATGTGTGCAAAGATGGCCACGGGAGTCATTCAGGTTGAATTTTTCCAGCTGAAGTCTACAATGTCTTATCAGTTAACATATCTAAAAATGGAGATTAAAATAATAATAGGAAGGGGAGTAAAGGAACAAATTTAATCTCCCTCCTAAGTTTGTTAAAGGGACAAAAGCAATGCAGATAATCAGTTTGTAAAATGTGGCAGTCAACTATCCTTTTGTATCCTCCATCATCAAATGTGCCATATAGCTTTTCTTCCTTTCCCTTCCTTCCTTCCTTCCTTCCTTCCTTCACCACTGAGTATCAAATGTGTTTCTAAAAGTCAGGAAAAATAGTTTTAAACACTCATCCAAGACTGCTTTGCATTACCATCTTGCATTTGGAGGTTGAATCAGATCTGCTCAATTACAAAGGGTAATTTACAAAGGGTTCTTATAGCAGCGGTCCCCAGCCTTTCTGTCTCTGCAGACTAGTGGCGGCAGGGAGGGAGAGGGGAAGATTTCACGTGCATGTGTGCACCGCTTGCCCAGCCCAGTTCCCAACAGGCTGCAGCCTGGTACCAAGCCATGAATGAGAGGGTTTGGGACCCCTGTTACATAGGGTTCATCCCTATATAAAATTCTAATTTACAGTGCTTACCCAGATTTTAGAACCCAGATTAGATAGCTGTAGAGGCCTAGACTGTATCAAATTCTCTCCAAAGCTCTCTTTAGGAAGAAGAAACAAGCAATATATTATTATTATTAACCCATTTACCAATCTAAATCCCAATGAAAATCAAAACTGTTTCCATTGTTTTTGCTTTTAAAAACTTCAAGATTCTTAATGAACTCTTCCTCTCCCAAGAGTATCTGCTAGTTTTAATACAAAAGGACTCCAAGGACATCACAACTTTGTGACTGGTAATATCTGCCAAGTGTGTCCCTTATGTGAATTAGCTGGTCCCTGATGATCTGTGGAAATGCTTTGGCTCTGTAAACAAGCCTAGGTCATGCCAGTAACGTTAATCATGTACAAGAAAATATACATTTGCAGATAAATCAATTCTAGAAGTATAACCATAAATTTGCTTAATGATATATAAATTGTAAACTTTAACCTCATGGCCAGGAATTGGATAAGAAATACCTTTTCACTTGGTAGACAAAAATTCCTTAGCAATAGTTCTTTCTAAACTGCCATGTGTCTACTGTGAAGCAAATTACCACAAATTTGTGTCTGTTTGTAATGTTGGTCTTAATGGAAAAGCCCAACAAATAAATAAATAAATAAATAAATAAATAAATAAATAAATAAATAAATAAATAAATAAATAAATAAATAAATAAATAAATAAATAAATAAATAAATAAATAAATAAAACAGTAGATTTAGATACATTCAGATTTCTCCAGCTATATCTTCATTTTTGTCCTAGTCGTGTTCCATCACTCCAGAATCAAAAATTACTCTAAAATGTCTGGGATTGGAGCCATAATGGATTTTATGAACCATTTCACATTTTACTGTAAATACATACATAATGTATAACATATATCTTAACCCCTTCTTCAGACCCTATCCTTTTTTAAAAGCTGAAACATAATAATTGGTCCTTCTGGTATCAATATTATTATTATTATTATTATTATTATTATTATTATTATTATTATTATTATTATTATTATTAAATCCTGGGATACAGAATCATTTGAAAATGCTAAAAAATATTTACAGTCACATCCTACAGCAATTTACACTTTTGGAGTTACCACAGCTGCAGCTAAATTTAAATCTGGTTCGTTTTTGTTGATCACACACACTTGTGTTTGTCTTCAGGCCCAGTAAAAGAATCCAGATAATAACATAATGTGAGAAACAGTTGTGTTGGTTTATAGCATTAAAATTATATTTAATAAGTACAAATGTAACTACTTTTTAGTCAGAGTGACTGGCATTTTAAAAAATTACTTTTTACTGTGTCTGAGTAACCTATGTAAGACCTGCTTTATACCTGAATTATTTCCTTTGCATAGTTTTATAGAAACCAAGGCAACTGGAAAGGTTTTTGAATTTGAGGCAGCTCATCCAGAGTGGAATGAGTGAGCTGAATTCAGGTTGATAACTAAAAATATATGTTGTGTTTTAGTCTTCATAGCCAAAAAATCCAGTTTAAGAACAGCGAAAAGCATAGCCAAAGACTGATTTAGTCCTTTTAACCCTTTAGCAATGTATCTACATCCACAGGAAGACATTACCTTGCTGAAAAACCCACTCATGGAGTTAATTTCCAGAAAAAAAAATCTGCTTTGGAATAGGTTTTAAAATATATTAATACAGGGTTCTCTAATATGATCCCCTTGAGGGGATTGAGAGCAACTTACAGGGAGTCACTAAAATGTTTTGACAAATATCAAGTTTGCACAGGTAAAAATGAGTGCCATTAAACTCACTTCAAGCATTTCTAGCTGTTTTGCCCATTCAAGTTGGGCAGAGTTGCATTCAAGTTGCAATGCCAACATTTTGAAAACCCTTGTGATAGACTAAAATTTAATTATTAAAATTAGATGCTAACAGTATATGTGTTCTAACTCTAGGGAATCAATTTGATTCCAGGAGTTTTATTTATCATTTTAGAGAATCACAGCACCACGAAGTTTGAAGATCCCATATTACAACTTTGATCCTGCCAATATATCCATATATATTTAAATCTAAGGATAGCTCAGATAAATTTATTTGGCTTGTTTTACTACTTCTTAGATTCTGAACATGTGTTTTCATCTTAAAAGGTTTAAGTGAGTAGGTGCATGACAGCATTTCATCCTACAAGTTATAATTCTGGCACAAAAAAATTGGTCTTTTTCCCAGCTCATTTTAATTAAAATAACTTCCCTTTCTTCCGTTTTTCTCCCTCCCAAAGGGTAGTTTATAAGAATTCACCTAGTAAATTCCTGATTAATCCATTTGTCTTATGAAATTCAAGTTATCCGAAGCAACAGGTATGGCATGAAGAAAATAAAGCCTAGCCAACAGTTTGAAATGTTTTAAATGCAGTATTTTTTTTATTGAATTGCAAGCCAATTAGCCAGTCAATTTTCCTTCAGATAAAAAATGACAAACTCAATAAAGACCAGCTTAATGTTTCCTAATACTGTTTTGTATTGTCTGAGCTTTCCATTAGCTAGGATAATAAATATGTCACAAAAGAGTTTAAAAACTGACGTTAAAAAATGTCTCAATGGAAAAGCAAAAGATTCTGATGCATCCATAGGTTTTAGAAATTTGGACTTGATGCAACCATGAGAAAAGGGATAAAACAGACAAGCCATCCAGCTATTTATTTGCTTGTTTGCTTGATATCCCCCCCACACACACCATAATTGAGAAAGTCTTAGCAGGTTGTATGGGAAGAGCTTCAGTGATCCTTAACAGTAATTTTCAGAGATAATTTTGAGGCTGAGGGAGCAAAAGGCCCTGTCCTTGTTAAGATGGCTTTCAATAGCTTGTCTTTTTTGGTTCCTAGATCAGCGGTTCTCAACCTTTTGCAGGCCGCGACCCTGACCTGTGCCGCGCATGCATGGCGCGACCCCGACCTGCGCCGTGCATGCGTGGTGCGACAGCCCGGCATGCGCGGTGCGACGGCCCACATGCACGGCGCACGCGACGGCCCACATCGCGCATGCACGGTGTGCACGCGACGGCCCGCATCGCGCATGCGCGGCGCGATGGCCCGAATTGCGCATGCACGGTGCTACCCCCACGCATGCGCGGTGCTGCCCCCTGCACCAGCTGAGGGGAAAAGGGGAAAAAAATGGCGGACTGCGGTGTTTGGCGACCCCTGTGAAACGGTCGTTCGACCCCCAAAGGGGTCACGACCCATAGGTTGAGAACCGCTGTCCTAGATGAACTATTCCCATCTGGGGCTGAGTGAAAGGAAGAGTCAGACTTTTTGAATTCTTGGAGAAAATTCTCTTTCCATAGAATATCAAACTTCAAATGGAGTTAAGAAAGGGTAGCAACCTATATTACATTACAGGAATCTACAACAAAATGAGATGTCAAAAATCATGACAAATGCAGATGTGATATTATGATTTAATTGCCCTTCAGTGCTTATGTCCTGACATCACTTGCCCAGCTGACTCCCTTTACATGCCTATAACATGCACAATGCTCCAGCCATCCTGCTGAATGGCTAGCAATTGGAGGAACCATTTGCTGCTTTTTTGAAATGAGGTGAAAACGGGAATGGAAGAGAATCCCACATCTGACACATATGGGAGACAGGCTCAAACTCTTTGCTTCTGTGAACTGTCTATTTAAACTTCTTGGCTTAATTCTGTAACTCCCAGTCATCAAAAAGTTGCCAAATTTTATTCATTTTGGGTGGAAGCACAAAACTCCTTCCCTGTTTCTAAATGCCTCTTAGAGTATGCCTAAGAGATAAGGACAAAATTAGTGAACTTTATAAGAGTATGACGTATGACATCTAAGTCTTTGTTTTTGCAAGCAGTGTAGAACAGAACAATGACATGAAGATGTCTGTCTGTCTGTCTGTCTGTCTGTCTGTCTGTCTGTCTGTCTGTCTGTCTGTCTGTCTGTCTGTCTGTCTGTCTCTCTCTCTCTCTAGTTGGGGGCGGTCTCATCTCCATTTCAAGACCATTGAGCCAGCACTGTCCGAAATCACTTCCTTATGTCTCTCTAGACATTGCAATTGAGTTGCATAGGGGCTTCAATTTGGGGGGGGGGGGAATCACAAGGACAAGTACATTTGGGAAAGGGCGTTCTGAAATATCCCAAAAATTGTTAATGGAAGCACATTATACTGAGCTTAAAATAAGTCCTTCCGTTTGAAAAAGATGAGAGATGCTAAGTATTTTGTTGACCTCCAAAGTCACTTGGAAATCCAGGTTCTGCTGTTATATGGGATTCTATTTATCTCCAATAGGTACCCCATATCATCTGTTCTTTAAAGGAGCACATCTCTGGTCTTTTATTTATTAGATCTTTATCCTACGTTTATTACTTTATAAGTAACTCAGGATGATGAACACACTTAATACTCCTTCCTCCTCCTTTTTTTCCCTATGCAATGATTATTGTGGGGGGCAAATGGATTTAGTCCTGCAGATGCCATTTCAAGGTGACATGTAAGGTAGGATATAATAAATAAATAAATAAATAAGGAATCAGATTGAAAGAAATATAACAGTTATATATTCTGGCTTGCTGATTGCTCAACAAAACCCCTGCTTTTGGGTGGCTGTTATAGGAAAGCAGTCAGTTAGTTTAGTTTTAGTTTAGTTTTATTAAATTTCTATACCGCCCCTCTCCCGTAGGACTCGGGGCAGTTTACAACCCAATAAAAACATATAATAACAATAAATATTTAAAAATAAATTAAATTAAATTAATACAAGGCTGTTACTAAAACCTGTTAAAAACCCAATTCTAAAACCCGAACAGCCTTGCTTAAAAATTTAAAACCCGAGGAGATCTAGGCCAGGCCGGCTTGATTGAAGAGATGAGTCTTCAATTCTCTTCTGAAGGTGCAGAGATCATGACACGTCCAGAGTTCTGGGGGGAGCTCATTCCACATCGTCGGTGCCCCCACAGAAAAGGCTCTCCCCCTGGGCGCCACCAGCCAACACTGCTTAGCCGATGGCACCCTGAGGAGGCCCTCTCTGTGGGAGCGAACTGGTCGATGGGAGGTATTTACTGGCAGAAGGCGGTCTTGTAAATAACTGGGTCCTATGCCATGGAGTGCTTTAAAGGTGGTAACCAATACCTTGAAGCGCACCCGGAAAGCCACCGGCAACCAGTGCAGCTCGCGCAGGATGAGGGCCAGTTACATTGGGTTTGATTCCATGATGTACTATATTATGAACTGTCTCTGATCCTTCACTCTATAGACACATGCTCTGGCTGCATTGACCTGCCCTGGATTATCAAATACTTCATCCTCATCTTCATGCCATCTATAGATCAGCACAAAGGCAATTTTAATTGTTTTTAATGTGACCTAATATCCTTAAGTGAAGTTGTCCCTTTTTCTGAACAAGCTGAATTTTTTGTAAAGTGCTCCTTTATATGAATTGATAATTCTCATTCTGAACCTACTGGAACATGGCATTTCCATGGAACATGGAGAGTTTTGGAAAATATATTTTATATTTGCAGAACAAATTTCACAGCTGTAATTTTTGTTTTTTGTTTTTGTTGTTGTTAAAATATTGATTAGCCTAGCTGCACCAGAATGGAAAATCCACCAATGGGAGATGGAGAATCCACAGGAGATGGAGAATTCACCAATGGGTTTGCTCTGTCTTCCTGCCCTTGAGACCAAGTCAGCCAAACTTGCCACGGCCCTTGCTGGGGTAGGAGAACCCAGTCTTGACTTGGTCTCCAGCTCTAAGAGACGTGACAGGTTTGGCTCTCAAAGGTCTTGCAGGTAGTGAGTTCTCCCATTAGTGGATTCTTCATTTCCTCACCTCCACAACTATCTCAGCAGCGCTGGGAACAGCGCTGCTCCAGATTATCTATTGGAAGGCTGAAGGGGGTGGTGGTTTCCTTTCCCCTTCTCCTTGCTCCAGGGCTCATTGCTGAGGCTTCAGCACTTCGTCCTTTCTACCCCTTCTCCTTTAGGTGCTTTAGTGCTGGGCTCAGCACTGCAGCTCGGATTGCTGAGGCTTCAGCCTTTCGTTTTTCCCCACCCCTTCTTCCAGTGACTTAAGTGCTGGGCTCAGCACTACGGCCTAAATGTTTCGTCAGCTTCCCAGGAAAGATACACGAGGCCCCTTGGCCTCCAGCACATTTCTTCTCACCTCGTTCGTCGTGGCCGCCATTTTGGCTGCCGTGAATGGGTCGCAACAGTCATTTGCAACTCCGGAGGGGGGGAGGCTCCTTGTAAGGCCATTCCTTACCGTTACGAGCAAGGAAAGAGCTCTCACATCAGCGCGAAGCCAGTTTTAGTCTCCTTACTGACAATTGTGATCGGCCCAATTGCTGAAGATCACGTTCCTATCTAGGTGGCCATCATTTTGGCCGCTCTCTGTTCACCTCACCGGAGGGGAACGTCGGACCGTTCGGCTTTTCGTCACATTGAGAGCCCACCCCTCCATTGCAGCCGCAATTCGAGTGCCGCTAGCCTGGTCTGGCCAGCCCTTTCCTCCCTGACCGCTTCCACGCTCGGTATTCCATATAGGTATTATTAACCCTCACGGCCGCCATTTTTGCTGCCGTCTGCCAGGCCCGGCCTGCACCCCTGCGCGATCTCCCCATGCGGCCGCCACTTTGGACACATGGCGGGCCTCTTGCACGAAGGTGCCCTAGGCTGTGGTAAATTTGACATCCAGGCCAGCAGAGATGCCACTCTGCACTCAAACAACTCGGCCACTCTGGTGCAAATATTTTTGACCTGTCCACTAAAGGATTTCAGCGGGCTGTGCACCAGTTGGCTGTCATGGCCTCTGCCGCAGATTGACCCATCCAGGGAGCATGCTGACCTCTTCCTCGTCACCCCCAAGACCTCAAGGGGGCACTGAGTTGCCGGTCAGGTGGCCAGAGGAACAGCACACATTTTCCTGCTCCAGCTGCTTTAGCCAACCCGCCAATTGATCCCCTGCCAGAGCTCCCTCTCAGTACTTCCTGAGATAGCTCCCTTCGGGATGGAGGACTCCACGGTGCCCCAGCTCATGGCCACCATCTCCCCATCCACTGGCCAAGAAAAACACAAATCCTCCAAACAGGAGGCGGCAGGCAGGATCAAGGCCAAGGCAAAGGCCATTTCCTTGAAGCCTTCCAAATTTGCGGAGAAACAGGCGAGCAGGAGGCACCAGGCCCTGGAGAAGGAGTTCTCCAGAGCGCAGAGGCAGGTCAGGACAGAGGCAGAACAGGCCGGGGCTCCAGACTTTCACCTTCCGCTGGGGCCTTCGACCTCTACCCAGGCGGTGTGGTCCCCGCAGGACAATACCATTTTACAACCCCCTCCCTCCAGGGTGGGTCACGATATTACCACCCACCCAACTTCACCCCGCGGGCCTCACAACCGGGCCCAGAGAGGCCACCTTCACCCCTACGGCTGCTGGGCTCAGGGAGGTTGAACCCGTAGGCACCCCCTCTGACGATCACCTTGAAGCTCTGATCTCTCGGCCGGTTGACTGGGCACTTGCCGCAAGGTCCTACCGCATACCCGGGACAGAATCAATGGCAGTCGCATCTCCATCCAACATAGGTCCCGATTGGGTCCCTCCACCGGACCCTCTGCCCACTTCAGACCCAAATCCAGTGTTCTTTGAGACTGTTATGACTCAGCACCATGTCCCTTGTCCATCCCTCTTCCTGAACACTGTTTGGAAGTAATGGGCCTCACTGGGAGGAACAGACAAAAAATTGTTCAGCACGGCACCAGATTTGACTGACGCCCTGGAGGTACCAAAGGTGGACGAACCTTTGGCCCCTCTCTTGTCCTCGTCTACAGTGTCGAGAGATATGGCTGAGGTGCTGAAAGACGAAGGACAGGAGATAGGAATTGGCCTTCCATAGGACCCACCAGGCGGCGGAATGGGCAGTGAGAGCGGCCACTTGCGCTTCCTTCTTTACAAGGACCTTCTTTACAAGGACCTTTCTCCTCTGGCTTTGTCAACTTCAAGCCAGAATCCCTCCAGAGGAGATACGCACTCACCAGGATTTGAGTAAGCTGGTTGCAGCGACAGAGTATGCCTCTGATGCAACCTTGCAGGCAGCCAGATTCTCCTCCAAATCCATTGCTTCCAATGTCACAGCACGTTGGATGCTATGGCTTAAACATTGGCAAGCCGATGCCAAATCCAAGTGGCGTCTGGCTGAAGTTCCTTATCAAGGAGGGCACTTGTTTGGAGAGGTCCTAGAGCCTTATTTGTCCTGACACATCTCAACAGGCGGACCGACAGGTGCGCTAACCCATACCCTCGCAAGCAGTCCTTTCGGTCAGGAATGGGCTTAGGAGCCTCATAGCCTTCACATCCCTTCACAGCCAGACAGGATCGTCCGTCCGATAGACCTGGTTTCAGAATCAGGCAACAACCAGGGCAAGCAGCCCTTTTGTGGGGGTGGTCGCCCCTTCAGGAGGTCCAAGTGACTCTCAGGCTACCCCTCCCATAGGTTGCAGGCTATCCCTCTTTTTCCACCAGTGGGAGATTACCACCACAGACTCCTGGGTCCTTCAAACCGTCCAATTCGGCCTGTCCCTGGAATTTGTGTCCAGCCCGCCGGGGTGCTTCATCTCTTGCCCCCAGTCTCGGAATTCAATCAAATGGGGCCTCATGCAAGAGGCCATTCGTCATCTTCTAGACATAAGAGCAATAGAACTGGTGCTGGCTGGTCAGAAGGGGGTGGGATTCTATTCCATTCTCTTTGCGGTTCCCAAGGCCTCAGGAGGATGGAGGGTGATCCTAGACCTCAAGGGTCTGAACTCCCACATTGCATACAGAAGTTCAAAATGCAAACGCTCCAGTCCATCTTAGGCAGCATTAGGAAAGGAGACTTCCTGATGTCCATAGACCTCATGGAAGCGTATCTCCACATCCCTATCCTTTCCAACCACCGGTGGTTCCTCAGGTTCTGTTATATGGGCCACCACTATCAGTACAGGGCTCTGCCATTTGGACTCTCCTCGGCTCCCAGGGTGTTCACCAAAATTCTGGCTGTGCTCGTGGCATACCTAAGACTGGTGCGGTATGCATTCAATGCTACCTGGACGACATTCTCATCCAGTCGTCCTCCCTTCTGGTGGCCCAGCTGGACCTGGGTTTATCAATCCAGGTCCTCCAACAGCATGGATTCTCGGTGAACTTCCAGAAGAGTCAGACAGTTCCCTTGACCTGATTCTCACACCTGGGTGCCGTCATAGACACAGTTGGTTGCCTGGTCTATCTCAGGAGCATCAGGATAGTATCCGGGACCTAGCACTCAAGGTATGCAGGGAGCGTGTAGTGTCGCTGGCCCTCCTCTCCCAACTCCTGGGAAAGATGGTTTCCTGTATCACCATAGTCCCTTGGGCCAGACTTCATTCCAGGAGTCTCCAATGGTTTCTGCTCCTCTTCCAGAGGTTGGGCACCAGTGGGTCCAACCAACAGGTAAGGGTTCCTGCTCAAACCCTGAGATCCCTCCGCTGGTGGTTCTTGCCAGTGGTAACCAGAGGGTTACCTTTCAAGGAACCCATCCATCTCACACTTACGATGGACGCCAGCCTGTTCGGTTGGGGAGTGCACCTTCGGTATCAGTTTGCTCAGGGCCGATGATCCCGAGCAGACCTGAGATACAACATCAACTGGTTGGAGCTCAAAGCCATACACCTGGCTCTCCACCACTTCCGCAACAGGATTGCGAGGCAACACGTGCTAGTCCTTATGGACAACATGGCGGCAAAAGCCCATGTGAACTGGCAAAAGGGTACCCAATCCAGGTCCCTCATGACCGAGGCCCAGTTACTGGGCTCCTGGGCAGAGACCAACCTGTCCTCCCTCAGGGCCAAGCACATTTCGGGGGAGGCGAACTGGCAGGCAGACTTCCTAAGCAGGTCGACCATAGATCACTTTCCACCAGGGGTTTCTATGACACCCAGAACCTCAGTGGCTACAGTTAGCCGCCTGGCACTTGAACGCCAGATCATGACTCAGGAAGCATTCTCAACAAGAGCGATTTCCATGATCCAGGCCTCTGGAAGGCTGGCGACCAATCGTATCTATGACTCCATATGGAGGAATTTTTTCCATTGGCGCAGAAGGTGGCAACTGGATATCTCGGACTTGACAATTCCACAAATCTTAGAATACTTCCTCGACGGCCTTGATAAGGTCTTAGCTCCTAATACCATCCGTAGGCAGGTTGCGGCACTCTCAACCTTACTTACCTGTGCCAATTCGGTCCCTTTGGCCCACCATCCCAGAATACAGGCCTTTCTCAAGGGCGCCACCAACACTAAGCCACCTGTGGTACACAGATATCCCTCTTGGGAATTAACTTGGGTCCTTCGGGTCCTCACCAGACTGCCATTTGAGCCTCTCACAACTAGTGCTCTATGGTCCTTATCCCACAAGGCTGCCTTCCTGGTCGCTATCACATCAGCCAGGCGCATTGCTGAGCTGGCTGCACTATTGATCAGGGATGACCTCTGTATCTTCCACCAGGACCGGGTGGTCCTTCGATTGGATCCCACCTTTGTGCCCAAGGTCAACTCTCTATTTCACAGGGCCCAGAAGATTGTTTTGCCAGATTTTTGTCCTAATCCTTCCCATGACTTGGAGCAACAGTGGCACACGGTGGACATCTGCAGGGCACTACGCCGATACATCAAGCGAACGGCATCCTTTCGCAAGTCCGAGGCCCTCTTCATTTCTTTTCAGGGCCTGCATTGCAGAGGCGTACCAATCATTTTCCCTGCCAGCTCCAAGTTGTGTCACAGCTCATTCCACTCACAGTGCTGTGACCTCTGCGGCATGGGCCACTCAGACGTCCATCGAAGAGATTTGTAGGGCCGCAACATGGTCTTTGCCTTCCCCATTTGTTAGACATTATAAAATAGACTATTTTGCTTCCGCAGGCGCCTTCTTCAATCGGAAGGTCCTTCAGCAGGTAGTGTCTGGAGATGCAGACCCGGCCTTGTCTGTTTCCCTCCCATTGGGACAGTGAGGCTTTGGTATTCCCATTGGTGGATTCTCCATCTCCTGTGCTGGAGAAGGGCCGTTGTCTTACCTGAACGCCTTTTCTCAGCGTGGAGATGGAGAATCCACTCCCACCCCTTAGGTCCGTAAGGCCAGGGTTAGGGGTCTGAGAGCCAGCACCTCGGATTGTCGTCAGCTGCTTTCGCCCTCGTCAAGACTGGGTTCTCCTAGCCCAGAAAGGGGTGTGGCAAGTTTGGCTGACTTGGTCTCAAATGCAGGAAGACAGAGCAAACCCATTGGTGGATTCTCCATCTCCATGCTGAGAAAAGGCGTTCAGGTAAGACAACACCCCTTCTCATTCTGAACTTACTGGAACGTGGCATTTCCATGGAACATGGAGAGTTTTAGAAAATATATTTTATATTTGCAGAACAAATTTCACAGCTGTAGTTTTTGTTTTTTGTTTTTGTTTTTGTTGTTAAAATATTGATTAGCCTAGCTGCACCAGAATGACTGCAAAGAGCTGGAAGAACATGGATTAATCTTTGGGTAGCAAGCAGCCATTTTAGTTATACCAAAGAAAAGAATGCTACACCAGTTTGCATATGGTGTCTCACCTGCCACATTGCAGGAAAAAAGGGAAAAATGGAGAGATAGCTTCAGTAAAATACCAATTTATTTTTATTAAGCTGTTGCCAACCAGGCCTACAGGAATTCAAATACAATTTCTTGTGAGCAGGAATCACTAATTTTTAAGGTGAGGTATTAATGAATCATTTCTGCAGAACTACTTCCCAGATGTTGCCAGATGCCAGTGACCCTTGTTCCTTTCTTGCCCTTTCACTTCTTGTTCTCTTTTGTACTTTACTTTTACTATGTTCCTTGGTTTCTGCTTGGAACAATAGCCCTACTTTACCTCAAGAATCAGGACATAATTTTGCACAGGTTAACAGAATTAATCCGATGGATAGCTTTCTAGATGGAAATCAAGAATGGAGAAAGAAAATGTTCTCCATCAGGGTGAGAAACAAGATAGTGCTAATGGGGCTTGCAATGTTGAGTCATTGACAGAGAGATCCTGCTATTTCATAATTTGATAACATAATCTGACAGCACTGCAATTTAATCTAATAGTTGGCCCACTGCATTCTGGACCAGTTGAAATTTCTGGGTGGTGTTCAAGGCAGCCTTATATGTGGAACACAATAGTGTTCAATAGTACTCAAGCCATGTGGTAACTAGGGTGTGACTAACTATCTGAAAGTCATGGATTTCTGTACTGGGCAGTGGGCTAGTCCAGATGATCTTAAAGATTCCTTCCAACCTCTTCTACAATAATATGATCTTTGCGATGTAGCTTCAGGTGTTCAAGATAGAAGAGATACACGATGTCCACTAAACTCTTCTGAGAAAGTGTTCTAGAAATTCTCAGTGTTGTTGCATATCTCTGAAATATGAATTTCCCAGACGTGTTAATATGCTGATGATTCCCAGTTCAGATTCCAAGGGAGTTTTGCATTCCATAGTGAGAGAGGTGAGACACAAGATATTGTAGCTGAATTCTGGCAAGACAAATGAACTTGTATCCTGGAAAGAATACATTGGTATGTCCTCAAAATAGGTGTGCAGCCTATTTTGGAGCATTCAATCAATGAATGACTTTGGGGATACTCCAAGATCCAGCTCTGCCAGTAAAGGCCTTCAGTAAAGAATCTTTTTATTGGTTTCAGCTAATTTGCAAGTATCATTTTTCTCAGTAGAAACTGTTTGACCCAGATGTCCCTGCTCAGGATAACCTGGTAACCTCGTTAATGAATTAAGACAGGTAAAGCTCAATACATAGGTCTGCCTCTGAGGATGATCCAGAAAGTTCATATTCTGGATCGTATAACTCTATGTAACCCTAACTAGAGAGCATGTATCTGTATGTTAGAATATCTGGCATTTATTGGGTTAAGTGCTGTCTCCTTAAGAGATGGATTATGGGAAATGTAGTTTAGCTAGTCAGTCATCCCATGCTAATGGGTCAGTGGGAGAAGTTTCTAAAGGGCATTGGGAGACTTCCTGGACACAAGCCAGTTTGGAATGCCTTTGTTCATCCAGCCTCATGTCTCCTAGCCACACGGCTTGGAGGTCCTATGCCAACATGTGATGCTTATGCAGAAGAAGAGGGGAAAATCCATTATCAAATTACCTGTGGAATGAACCAATATTGCTGAAATATACTTTTGGACGTATCTCTACATAACTGTGAGTTATTGTTTAGGATTCCCAGAATTAAAGCGATATTTTCTGTTTATTCCTCTGAGTTATCTATCTGTCCTGGATAGGACAGACGGCCTTAGTCCGTCATTAATATTTGACTGGCACCAGTTTTGCAATCTATTGGTTCCAGGCCAAAACTATACTCATACAGACTTAAGTTACTTAATTTATTTTGTTGTTTTGTTTTAGATTCAGATGTGTGCCGAAAAACAAGACTTGGAACAGTATCTATAGTTTGTTGTATTTTACTCTGCAATAACCCTTTGAAATACACATATGACACAGTGGTTAGAATTCATTAACTCGTTCACCAACAGTTCAAATCTCCATTCAGCAATGAACCACAGTAGCCTGGTGACTTCGGTCAAAATCGCTCTCCTCTTTTAAACAGTATAAAATGTCATTTCAAAATCTTTAAAGAGCTGGAAAATCAAAATTATATTTTAATAACTTTAGTCATAAATCTAAAGCAAATGTGATGCAAACCATTTTATGACTTACATAGGAATCCAAATTAGCCTAAGTACCCCAAAGCAGATGTCTAGTTTCACTAGAACATTAGCTTTTCTTCTTTTTTCATTTAGATTTATTAAGTTTTTTTAGAATAAAAGACTACTCTAAAAAAAAGAAATAGGAAAGTGCACAGAACGGAAATGACAGGGGAAAAAAAACCCTAAAGCTAAGAAATATATGAATGATTTCAGATCTTCTTTTCAACAGATAATTACAATCTCCCTTTTAATGTTGTACAAATCCTTTCAGCCTCTCAATATCTTCTATAAACTGCTCTTTCAACTACTAGAACCAATTTCTCCAAATAAAAGGCAATCTATATCATCAATAAAGTCGTACAGGAGTAACTACCGGTAGTTCATCTGTCAGTCTGTAAATAACTTCAAGATGAGACCACATAACCCTTAAAACATCGAAGGAAAAGTTCCAAAAAGTTTTTCAAAAAGATATCTGGGTAAGTGCCAATCAAATCTCTGGGAACAGGCTGTCTTGTAAGAAACATTTCTAAAGTATGTAGGGAAACTTGAGGATTCCCACTGGAGATGACCACTTAGGATAGACCTGTTCCACATACCTACCAATTTCTAGTTGGCCAGTATAACTGATGATCTCTGGCGGGCCCGGGATAGAGGCTACTCCACTATCCTGGTGCTTCTTGACCTCTCAGCGGCATTCGATACCATCGATCATGGTATCCTTCTGCGCCGGTTGGAGGGGCTTGGAGTGCGGGGCACCGTTTTACGATGGTTCACCTCCTACCTCTCTGACCGGTTGCAGTCAGTGTTCGCAGGAGGTCAGAGATCGGCTCCGAGGCCTCTTCCATGTGGAGTTCCTCAGGGGTCTGTTCTCTCACCTCTGCTTTTTAACATCTACATGAAGCCGTTCGGTGAGATCATCCGTCGACACGGGGTGAGTTATCATCAATATGCTGATGATATTCAGCTTTATATCTCTACCCCGCGTCATTACAGCGAAGCAGTGGAAGTGATGAATGGGTACCTGGAGGCTGTTGAGATCTGGATGGGTGCCAACAGGCTCAGACTCAATCCCGACAAGACGGAGTGGCTATGGGCTCTGCCTCCCAAGGACAATTCCAACTGTCCGTCCATTACCCTGGGGGGAGAAGTTTTGTCCCCCTCGGAGAGGGTTCGCAACTTGGGTGTCCTCCTCGATCCACAGCTAAGTCTAGAACATCATTTTTCGGCTGTGGCGAGGGGGGCATTTGCCCAGGTTCGCCTGGTGCGCCAGTTGCGGGCCTATTTGGACCGGGAATCACTCCTCACAGTCATGCCCTTGCCACCTCGAGATTCAACTACTGTAATGCTCTCTACATGGGGCAACCTTTGAAGAATGTCCAGAGACTGCAAGTAGTCCAGAATGCGGCCGCGCGAGCCATCTTGGGTCTCCCAAGACATGCTCATATCACTCCAGCTCTCCGTGAGCTGCACTGGCTACCAATTGGTCTCCGAACACAATTCAAAGTGTTGGTTATGACCTATAAAGTCCTTTATGGCAATGGACCAGGATACTTGCGGGACCGTCTTCTGCCTCATGAATCCCAGCAACCGGTTAGGGCACATAGGGTTGGCCTCCTACGGGTCCCATCTGTTAGGCAACGTCATCTGGTGGGGCCCAGGGCTAGGGCCTTCTCTGTTGCTGCCCCAGCCCTCTGGAACCAGCTTCCCTCAGAGGTTCGTACTGCTTCCTCCCTCCTAGCTTTCCGTAAATTGCTGAAGACACATCTATGCCGACAGGCTTGGGGCATATGAGCTTTGCTCTGCCCCTGGGCCCTAGGAAGGTCCCTCCATTAGTGATTGTGAGTTGATTGTGTTTGTATGAATGTAACTAATTTTTAAATTTGTATTGTATTTTTATTGTATTTTATTGTATTTGTTGTAAGCCGCCCTGGGTCCTAGGAGAAGGGCGGCATATAAATTTGAGTATAAATAAATAAATAAATAAACTGGTCTCTGTTAACTGAGATTAGAGTCAGCTGTCATGGTACTAATGGTTCAGGGTGGGTTTTGTTGTTGCTGTTTGCATTTTGGAATGTTATTGCTTGTTTTTAAAGTGTTTATGCTATATTGTAACCTGCCAGGACTCTGCTTTTAAATACTGTTATATAGAAATATAATAAACAGATAAATATTAGCTCATGCCACTGATTATAATACTGAGGGGGGGAAAGCCATGGGTCTGAATTTTATTTCCCGTGGAATATTGTAAAGATGCTAAAAGTGTCCTGTCCAATAATGATTAAGGATAGCATTTTAATAAAAATAACTGCCTATATTAGTAAGGTGACCAACTTTTTTACAATGAAAAGGAGGACACAAATAAATTGAAGAAAAAATATCGTAAATAAAAGAAACATTTTATTCATTGCAACAATAATACAGAATACACTATAATATGATAAATGCATAATAAAAACATTTGTAACAATAACATTTTATATTGTAATTATGCTTAAATGCCGCCCCCCCCGCAGCCGCCCCACCAGCACTGCTGCCCTGCCGTATAGAGCCGGCCCCACAGCTCCCAAAGCACCAGCTGTGCTGGCTCCGGCCCCAGGGGGCAGCCCGCCATTGACACACCCCACCTGCAGCCACCCTGCCAGCACCACCGCCCACTCTGCACAGCCCCGTGTAGAGCAGGCCCCACGGCTCCCACAGCACAGGGGGCAGACGGCCGCCGCCCCTCGCACCCCTGCCCACAGCAGCCCCGCCGCCCCTGCCTCTGGCGCCTGCAGCCATTATTGCCCTAGCAGGGCCAAAGATTATGTTACCGTGGCATCGCCACTCCAGTCTCCTCCAGGTATCTTCGGGACTAACTAGTAGATGGTGTAGTTGGGTAGCAGTGAGGGGTGCAAAGTTCCTGCCAATTCGCCTTCGCTGCAGAGAACTTACATGTGCAAAGTTTGCAGGCCAGGTGTTTTGGCGCACTCAGCAGCAATTCCTATTGGCTTTTGAAAGCCAATAGGGGGAGTAGCACAGCTCATGCAAAAGTTGAAAAAAAATCATCAAAAAAAAGTGCCAGAACGTGGTTCTGAGCGTTCTATGAGGAAAAAAAAAAAAGCCCTGCAGATTAGTTTTCAAATATCGAAAAGGAGGACATGTAGGAGGACACTTTTCTAGGGAGGACAGAACTCACAAAAGGAGGACTGTCTTCCCTAAAGGAGGACGGTTGGTCACCTTAATATTAGAAGAGAAATACTGTATATTGTGGTGTTAACCATTGTTGTAAGCAATCACATTAGAATTAAGGCAGCGATGACAACATAAATTTTATGTTGTCTTAAATTTTAAAACTTAAATAGGATGGTCTGGGAATCTAATGCTAAAAATTGAGTTGCAGGTTTTGGTTTGGAACCATGAGTACTTGCTGTGCAGCCTGATGAAGCCATAAATGAGTGAAATCAACCCACAACATGTCTACAGCAGGTGAAGAAAGCAAAGAGGCAGGCCTTCTCAGTCCCACTGTTCTCTGTGGAGGTCACCTGATTCTGCCCTAGGCAGAATTCAGTGAATAACAGCTGGGACTGCACAGCTGCAAAGAACTGTCACAGCAGCTGAGCCCCAAGAGAGTGTTTTCATATAATAACCATTAAAATATTAGTGGCCCCTTAGCTAATAATATGCTCACCATATGTTTACAGCAAAGACTCCTATTTGGTAAATTTACAGATTTTACCCTTCCTAAATTCTCCCCTTTCCAACTTTAGTCAAAATATCCTAGTGACATATAAAGCCTGTTTATTTTTCTCTCCTCCTATACAACCCCATATTTTCTAAGGCAGAGGTGGGGAACTATAACCCCTTTATAACTTGTGGATTTCAATTCCCAGAATTCTTGAGCCAGCATGGCTGGCTCAGGAATTCTGGGAGTTGAAGTCCACAAGTCATAAAAGGGCCACAGTTTCCCACCCCTGCCCTAAGGCCTTGGCCTAGGAGTGCCTGGGCCTTATTCGCTGGATGTTGGATGATGTTACTGGAATGTTTTATCTGCTGGGTTCACCATCTTGTTCCTTTTCTCTTTTTCCAGTTTTAGGGTTTTAAAACTGTGATATTGTTCTTCTCTTGCTTAGTGCATCGTGAGCTACCCAGAGTTGCTCGGAGTTGAGTGGCATAAAATTGAATAAATAAATAAATGTTTATTTAAATTTAAGCCTACTAAGGTATGTACTTAACTTTCATGCTCATGCCTATGTAGGAATCAAACTAAATTCAAGCAAAGGCATAAATGCGTTTCAAGGTGTTAGTGACCATCTTTAAAACGCTCCATGGCATCGGACCCGGATATCTACAGGACCGCCTTCTGCCAGCAAATACCTCCCGCCGTCCGGTACGCTCCCACAGAGAGGGTCTCCTCAGGGTGCCGTCGGCCAAACAATGTCGGCTGGCGACCCCCAGGGGGAGGGCCTTCTCTGTGGGAGCTCCAACACTTTGGAACGAGCTCCCCCCCGAACTCCGTACGATGACGGAATTGCGTTCCTTCTGTCGAGAGTTAAAAACATATTTATTCCGACAAGCCGGCCTGGGATAATGGCTCCAGCTCCAACAATGGCCATAATTGTTTTTAGGGGATTGCGTTTTTAGATTATGTATTGGGTTTTTAAATATTGGGCCAAATTATTTAATTTATTTTTAATAATTTTAATTTTTGTATGTTGTCGTTTTAATTGGGCTGTACACCGCCCCGAGTCCTTCGGGAGGGGGGCGGTATAAAAATCTTAAAATAAAATAAAATAAAATAAAGTAAAACACATTATGCAAGCTACAGTAATTCCTCTTTTGTTTTCTGCTTCCTTTCCAATGTAATCCTAGCCTTCACTAAGTATTTGAACACAGCAGCTAGTTGCAGATCTGGCATCTTTCTCTTTAAGTCATTCCATAGATATAGAAGTACTATGAGATCTTTCCTCTCATGTAATTTACTAGCAGTGACATATGTCTCTCTTCAAAAATATTTATTCTCCTTATGCTTCATTGCACATGCTATGCATATATACCTATCTGCAAGCCACTCTTTAAAGGGCCAAATAGAGCAAAATCAGCTAATGTGCTATCAGGGTTGATTTATACATTGAAAAGCAACAAGCTGAGCTTTGCCACTGAATATTTTTGACAGCAGTCGCAAATTCAGTTTTGCTGTCTGTACTTACACAGCACACATATTTTGAATTCCTGCTTACAATATTTATATTTTATCTCTTACAGTGTATTATACTTAAATATGTAACATTAGGACAGTCATAAATTACAGTAACATATACAGTCTTGATTTAATTATTTTGTAGCACTTTTCTTTGTGTGTGTGCACTTTTGTTATTTATGTATGTATTTAAAATATTTATATGCTTCTGTCCATCCATGCAAACGTCTCTGGAGGGGCTGTGTAACTGTACATTAGTTCATTCAGTGTAATATGTAAAAATGACTAGTGTGTTTGTGTGGCCTTTTAAAGCCTGGGAAAATAATGGAGTAAATGATTTCATAAACAAATTTATTATGTTACTTTGATATGTCAAGTGCAAGAGAGTCTGTCTGAGTTCTGTGGTGCGATTCTCTAGAATGATACCAAATAAGCAATCTCCAGTCCTATCCTTCATAAATCCCACATTTTAGGTCTGTTTACATTTTCTAAATCTATAGTATACAGTGTCATTTCAGTATAAGAAATCTGCTCACGAAAACAGCTGGTAACACACATGTAGATATGCTACTTGGTTCACATTTAGCAATACAAAGCAAACTGATGGCTGCATGGAAATGGCCCCGTATAAGCCCCAAAGATAATATATTGTTGAAAATCTTGCTGCAAATCAATTACAAGTTGCCCTTGACTTAAAACCATTCATTTAGGTACAACAGTTACAACAGCACTGAAAAAAAGTGACTTATGACTGGTTCTCACATTTGCAACTGTGGCAGCATCCCTACAGTCACATGATCAAAATTTGGATGCTCAGCCAACTGGTATTTATATACAATGGTTGCAGCATCCTAGGCATGTGTGATCGCCATTTGCCACCTTCCCAGCCAGCTTATGACTAACAAAGTCAATGGGGGAACCAGAATTCACTTAATGAGCATATGATTCACTTAACAACTGCAACGATTCACTTAACTATGGCAAAAAGAATCGAATGCAACCCCCTTAACAACAGCTTGGTTTAGTAGTGGAAATTCTGGTCCCAACTGTAGTAAAAAAAATCGAGGATTACCAGTAGCAGAACGTTAACTCATGTCAGTTTGTAGCTTTTCAGAAATATCTGGGAAGGACTAGCTCTGGAGCATTGTCCAGTTCAGCAGAGATAATTCCATGCTTTTAAAATACCCCCAATGGTTTGCATTTTAATTTTTCGGCAATGCTATGTTTTATGCAACATGTTTTCCCACACTGCTACTCTTCAGATGTATTGGAACTACCAGCTCCAGGATTCAATGTTGTGAATGGCTAGGGATTATGGTCCCGATATAACTAGAAAGCATCAGTTGTAAGACTATTCCTTACAATCCAAGATTCTAAATAGCTAATGCATTTTTAAAAACCAACAGATACTCTTTTTCCCCCCTCAAGTCCCTGTCCACATTCTCACCCCCCAAAAAATTATCCTTTTAAAATTGCATACCCTATTAAAGGCTAAGAATAGGCAGTCTGTGTTTATTTTGATCCATGCCCTCTGAGATAATTTAGAATCTGAAGTGGGTTAAATGAAATATGAGTAAAGGTAGGTTTGGGACAGAAAAAGGAAACGCTTTTTTACATGACCTTTAAGGAGTAATACAATTTTCAAGATACAGTCCAAATCATCTTGCTAAGATATAAGCAAGTATGAATAACTTCAGAACTGAGGTGGTATCAGATTCATAAATAAAAGAGAAGACCACTGAAACAACGAGACAAGACCATTAAGCTTTGCAAGCTTTTCCATTCAGCCCACTTGAATATAGAATTTTCAGTGTTTCTCAATCTCAGCAACTTAAATGCATGGACTTTAATTTCCAGAATTTCCCAGCCTTCATGGGAGTTGGAGTTTACACATCTTTGTGGGAAGTCAGCCCCGCCCCAAGAAAGAAATATTTTGGGAAATATTTAAAAGGCAGAATATATTTCCCTAAAGGATTTTAAAGGCAGAACACCCCCCCCCAAGTCTCTGTCCCAAACAGAAACCAAATTTGCAAAATGCAGATGATAATCTTGTCAGAAAGACTGGAGTTAGGAAACTGGGATTAGGAAGAAAGATCCTTAGAATCAATGGCAAAAATCTAAGAGTCATCAGCCACAGCCACAGGGAAGCAGGATATGACCCTTGGGACATAATAGGATTAACCCACCACCATCAGAATAACAGAAAGGCACACTCAGACTCAGGCCAAAGTTCATGCCACAGGAACAACTCCAAACAAAAGGCTCCAGAGGGTATAAAAACCCACTCCCTACATGTGCTCACTCCCTCTTTTCTTCCAGAGCCATCTTTCTGTCTGGCTCTCCTCTTCAATAAACTACAACCTTCTAAAGCAGTCACCATGTTGTTTATTCCCATCTTGGACTGAACCATGATGAAGACTTTTCCTTCAACATCTTCAAGTGGCCGAGGTTGGGAAATGCTGATATCTATATTTCCCTTTTCCTTGATTTCCTGCTTCCCAGAGCACCTGACTGATTACTTTTGGAAAGCAAATACTTTTTATACAGGTTGGTCTGATCCAGCAAAGCAATTCTTAAGGACCATCTTTAATTTCAAATGCATTGGTTCATAGGATCCATCATATACACACAGTGTCAGAGGAGGAAGCCTGAAATAGATTTTTCCTCTGACAGTTATCAGTATTCTCTTTCTTTTTTCCCTCCCTGCTTGGACATCACTGGTGTCTACCTGTATCCTGCTTCCAATAGAAACTGTCAAAAGCTGGCAAATGGTGCCCTGGAGAATCAAGCCAACCTTTCCAGGTTCCCTTTGACCACCTGTAATATTTATTCTGCAGAATTGCTCAAAAGTCTAGCTGCCAGGGCCAATCACGCTAGTGAGGGGGCACTCCCCCTTCTCAAAATGCTCCAGTCCCACCGCTGGCACTTCCCTGTTCAGCAGGGATGCGGATTCTTTCTGCCTCTCCATTTGATCACACCTCGTTCTGCATCCCTTCGTATATAAATAGCATTGCTTCTCTTTCACCGGCAAAGGGAATCTTCCTACCCACAACAAGACAGGGGTATCCCTCCTCCCTTCTCTTGCCTGCACACTGAATTTTCCTCCTCCCTCATTGCGGTGGTGCAGATACTTTTTCCATCCCTTAGCTGCTGGGAGCTTCACTTACAGCAGGCAGATCCCTGAGGTAGGGGTATACAACAATGCTTTGCATGATAAAGACTTTCTTAAAAACTGCCAATTTGCTTAATATGCTGTAGCAGCTATTGGGGAGGGGGAAAGCCCCCACTCCCTTGCATTCCTCCTTCTCCCCACACTGTTCATCTTAGCTGCCAGGTCACAATTCCCTGCTGCAGCTTCCAGGACCAGTTGCTAGGCAACCTTCCCCACTCCCTTTGCTGTGCAGCATGACTGCTACTGGGTCCCTTTTCAGACAGCAGGCAGAAAAAACATGGTTTCCTACTTATATGAAAGAATAGGCTACCTTAGTCCTATCTCTCCAGCCTGATTTATTCCAGACAGCCTTTCTTTAATTTTCTCATCTGTTGCCCTTTTTTTTTTTTTTATTCTCCAGATGGAGACGAGTGCAGTGGAAGAAAATGTGATGAAAAGCATTTCTTCCTGCTCAGGTTATTGATGTGCAGCGTCTGCTCTATGAACTGTTCTGCCTTCTTGCAATATATGATAAGATGGTTTTTCCTTTAAGATCGATTTCAGTTTCATTTGCAAAAAAAAAAAAAGTTCTCCTTAACCTACATACATGCTTAATTTTCCGAATGAGACATTTCCAGACAGATTTTAGATCTATGCCCCGCCCTTTCTCCCATGATGTAGGGGCAACACCTTTGGAGGGCAGAAGGAGCTGAGAGGGAGGATCTGTCTCAAAATCCTAGTGAGATTTATGGCTAAATGCAGTTTGAATTTAGTTTTGGCTTGAGTTTTATTCTAATACTCTTGCCATGTAATGGCAAATACCAGTAGCTCCGGGTCAGTTTGTCATAGCACTGGAATCCTCCAAGTTTGATTTTTGAGTCGCACACATTTTTATTATCCTTCCCAGTGATCACGGATCAATGGAGCATTTCTGGGAGGGTTCCTTGGCAGGATTCTTCTGCGTTATTTTTTTTTTTCTCTGTGCTGAGATGCCATCCTATCCAAGTATGCACAGGCAAGGCAGAAAATACAATCCCTGCCAGCCAATGAACTTTACTTCTCCAAAGCTCCTGTGTTGAAGGTGTTATGCTGGAGAATAATGAGATATCTGCATCTCCAAAACCAAGCTTGGGAAATGTGACATGCTAGGAGCCTCTTTTGCGAGGATTGTTTATGAATCAATTCTGCAGTGCAAAGGCACTCAACAGATATTTAAACTAACCCAAGAGATCTTGAGTCACACAGTTACATAATGAAAAAGAGGTTGATAATAATATTTATAGCAGTTCTTGTTAATATTATTAACATATGCATCTTCTGCAGTTAATTTTCCTTTGACCACACTCTTCTGCCCTATCCCCACCCACCCTTTGTATGTATATATTGATAAATCACAGCAACACTTCATACTGCTGATGAAGCAGGCAGAGGTCTGCACAAAAATAAGCCTGAATACATTTATGTCTTTAACGTGCCATAAAACTCACTGATGCTTCTTTGGCAAGTAGATTAATAGAGGCTATCCCTCTGGAAGCAGTAGATTTATTTAAACCACCATAGTAAGCAAGATAAGGGATGCCTGGAGCAATGAATAAGAAAAGCTTGTAAAGTTAAGTCTTATTAGTATTTTGCTTAATTTATCTATTGTGGCTGATATTTGTATTTAACTTATAGAACACACTGTCATAAGGTGAGGCAATATTCCACAACAACCAAAACTTCTACTTTGTGTGGCAATATACTTAAGTCTCAGGTGCAAAAGACAGTCTGTAAATATGAGATGATATTCTGATATTCTGGTAGTTTTTGTCTTACATAACAGCTCAAAGTTATGATGGTATTGAAAAAGGTGACTTACAACCAGCCTCACACTTATGACTATCTCATTGTTTTCCATGGTTACATGATCAAAATTTGAGTGCTTGGCAACTGATACGTATTTACAATGGTTAAAGCATCCTGGGATCATATAATCATCATTTCCAATCTTTCCAGGGGGATTCCAACAAACAAAGTCAATAGGTGAAGTTGGATTTACTTAACTGTGTGATTCTCTTAAAAACTGCAGTATTCACTTAACAACTATAGCAAAAAAAAAAAGTCTTAAAATTGGGTGCAATTCACTTAACAACTGCATCTCTTAGTTATGGAAGTTCTAGTCCCAATTGTAGTTGTAAGTTGAGGAGTACCTCTATTGAGACAGGATTCTGGTCATTATATGTTCATACTGATATACCTAACTGATAATGCTAGGAATTAAAATGTGGCATCTGGTTTTTCATTGACTTATATCCATCTTCCCATATCCAACCCAAGGATGCTTTGCTTTTTCTGGGCTACAATCAAAAAAGAGGTGAGTAGATCCTTGGACAAAACTGTACAGTAATTCATTGATTGATCACATTTCTACACTGCCCATATCACCTAAGTGAGTCTGGATGGTTTACATTAAAAACCTAAAAAGTGGTATAAAAGCAGAAATAGAAAAAAAGAAGTTAAAAGAGAGTTTAAAAAAGGTGAAGGGAACACCCTCAAGTCACCAGCTGCCCCAGAGTTGCATATCATTCTTCAACACACACACACCCATGGCAATTGGCAGAGCCAGGTCTTAATATTCTTTCAGAAGGCCAGAAGAGTGGGTATGTCTAGTTTAATGAAGAGAAGGACATGATAGCAGTGTTCCAATATCTCAGGGGCTGCCAAAAAGAAGAGGAAGTCAAGCTATTCTCCAAAGCGCCTGAAGGCAGGACAAGAAGCAGCGGATGGAAACTAACCAAAGAGAGAAGCTATCTAGAACTGAGGAGAACTTTCCTGACAGTTAGAACAATTAATCAGTGGAACAACCTGCCTCCAGAAGCTGTGGGCTCTCCAACGCTGGAAGTTTTAAAGAAGAGACTGGACAGCCATTTGTCTCAAATGGTATAGGGTTTCCTGCCTGAGCAGGGGGTTGGACTAGATGACCTCCAAGGTCCCTTCCAACATTATTATTATTATTATTATTATTATTATTATTATTATTATTATTATTATTATTATTATTATTATTATTATTATTATTATTATTTCTGGGGATAAGATGTTTCAAAGGGCGGAAGTGACAGCAAAGAAGATTCTCTTCCTTTAACCAATGAGATTTGCAACATACCCTCCCTGCTTGACCGAGTAAGACAGGATGATGCATTTGGGATAACATTCCTCAGCTAGTCTAGTCCCATGCCATGAAGAGCTTTAAAGGTGATAACCAACCCCTCAAATTGAATTCAGAAGCAAATTGGCAGCCAATCCATCTTACATAGCAGTGGTATTTCATGAGTATAATATGTAATCAATATTATTTTATGTTATTATTTATTCCATTTGTATGGCTGCCCATCTTACCAGGTTACTCTGGGTGGCAAGCAACATTTAAAAAAAATAAAAGCAGTTGCAATAATGCAATATACATAGCAGCCAAGAATAAATCACACATCATAATCACTAAATCAGGGGTGTCAAAACTCAATTTCATTGAGGGCTGCATCAGCATTGCGGTTGCCCTTGGGGGACTGGGTGGGTGTGGCCAGGATGGGTGCAGCCTACTGGGTAGGCATGGATGGAGTGGGTGTGGCCTACTGGGTGGGCGTGGCCAACTCTACATTCACCCCCACGGGGTCTGTGGGGGCCTGGGCAGGAGTGGGGCAGATCTGAGGGTCTCTGGCAGAAGGGGGTGGGACTGGGGCAAATGCCAAGGCGGTCCATTTCTTCATTCCTCACAAAGGGTGACACCTCCCCAGCATGTACCCAGGGGCGGGGCCAACAGGGCAGGTGCTGGTTCCTCACTGTTTTTGGATGGCCTTGTGGAGCTAAGATTGAATGCGTTTCAGCATAGATGGCCACCACAAAATTGTACATTGGCTCCCAGCCGGCCTAGGCCAGGGCCAAGGCAGTGGAGGCCGTTCCCTCACTGTTTCCAGGATGGCTTCGCGGGCCACATGAAACCACTTCGCCGGGCCTTGTGTTTGACATGTCTGCACTAAATTAACCGAGAAACAGGTCCCAACGGACAGTCATATTCCCCGACATGGGCACAGAACCAGGTCTTTAGGGTCGTACAAAAGGTCATCAGCCTTGGAGCCATCCTGACCTCCAGAGGGTGAATGTTCTATAAGGGAAGTGCTTCATCAGAAAAGCTATGTCTTCTAGGCATCATCAACAGGCATTCTTTGGCCAATGGGATCAGAAACATGCGAATCCTGACCGATCAGACAGAGAGGTCCTTCAAGTAATTGTTAATTGAAATTGTAACATAAACCTGAGTCAAGCTTGATTCGAAATGCCTGATTTGACAAACACATCCAAGAATTTTGCTTTTGATTTTTTCCAAGATACAGTATCTTAGTATTTTTGCTTTTGTCTGTTGCCTCCAGTTCTGGCATTTACTTCTGGTTTCCAGGCCAAGTGCTAACTGGGTCCAAGCCTGTTCAGTTTCCAAGCTCAGACAAAATCAGAAAGACACTTCTACTTGAGGAACCAATATTAAAATTGTAATTATAACCTCTAGTATTTAAGTTATGGGTGGAGGCGAATAATTATTTTGGAAATATAGTACAGGTAGTCCTGGACTTACAACAGTTCATTTAGTGACCGTTCGAAATTACAACAGCACTGAAAAAACTGACTTATGACCCCATTTCACACTTACGACCATTGTAGCATCCCCATCCTCACGTGATCAAAATTCAGATGCTCGGCAACTGACTCATATTTATGGCGATTGTGGTGTCCCAGGATCACGTGATTGCCTTTTGCGGATTTCTGACAAGCAAAGTCAATGGGGAAGCTACACTCACTTAACAATCTTGTTACTAACTTAACAACTAACAACAGTGATTCACTTAACAACCGTGGCAAGAAAGGTTGTAAAGTGAGGCAAAAGTCTCGCTTAGCAACAGAAATTTTGGGCTCAATTGAGGTTGTAAATCGAGGGCTGCCTGCATGAGATTCGTTTATTTTGTGGCATTTTTCAAACCTGGAAATGATTATTATTATTATTATTATTTATTTATTTATTTAATTTCTATGCCGCCCTATTCCGGAGAACTCAGGGCGGCTCACAACATGATAGAAATCACAGTAAAATACATGAATATAAAAACCCCTAAGTTAAAAAAGAAAAACCAATCATTCCACAAACATACACACAAACATACACTGGCAAGGGGCAAGGTGTTAGCTGCCCCAGGCCTGCCGGCAAAAGTATGGTTTAAGCAATTTACGAAAGGCGGAGAGGGTGGGGGCAACACGGATCTCCGGGGGAAGTTGGTTCCAGAGGGCCGGGGCCGCAACAGAGAAGGCTCTTCCCCTAGGCCCCGCCAGGTGACACTGTCTGGCTGACGGGACCTGGAGAAGGCCCATTCTGTGGGCCCTAACCGGCCGCTGGGATTCATGAGGCAGCAGACGGTCCCGTAAATAATGATGAAATTGGTTATCATATAATGGGTACATATATGGGGGAGTAGGCACAAATATACATTCAAAGTCCATGAAGATGTTTTAAGAAGCTAATGATTCTCCTCTGTTTTCTGGTAGTGTGGCATCTGGGCACCTTGTAACTAGGATTCAGTCGTACTACAAGAAGCCATCATCTTTTAGCAGCATCTTTAGATTGTTCCACAAGGGGTAGGACTGGAGATTATGAAAAGACAATACTGTCTCCCTTGCCTTACCAGCCCCCTGTAACACCTCACTTGGAATTCCAGCACCAGTAAGTACTAACCATTTGTTCATCTGCATTTTTAGCAGTGCTGGATGAGTAATTCCATCTGGAGCTGTGGTTTAAGACTCTCAGGTGGCCGCAGCACAAAGACCACCAGGCAGGATTCAGCAATGATTTTCTTCACACGGCAGCTCCTACATTAGAGGGCTGCAAGCGAATCTAGGTAAGTAGGTGGGGGAAAGAACAAAACCAGCAAAATTTAGCAAGGTTTACCCTACTTGGGAAACCTCTCCTTTGCTGCACATTTGGCTTCTGACACCACACAGAATAACTTTTTGTTAATTTGCACATTTGGAGTATGTTTCCAAAGCAGCCTGCACGTCTTCCAAATAACCCCCTTTGAAGAGTAAAGCGCTGTGTTTTGTCTCTTAAGAAATTGTGATGTTCTTCTTTGACTTAAACCCCTCCAAAATACAGTTTATGGCCTCAGTGAGCAACAATTCAATATTGCTTTGTTGTTCATTGCTTTCTGTTGGGTATTCAGACTAGGCATGCTATTTTTTTTTTTAAAGCCCTGTTAATGTCTCTGTGCTCTGAAGTTCAACTTCTGGCAAGTAGAAATGCACACTTAGAAATACAGGTAGTCCCCAACCTATGACCCACAACTGAGCCCAACATTTCTGTTGCTAAGTGAGACCCTTGTTAAGTGAATTGCCCCATTTTACAATCTTTCTTGCCACAGTTGTTAAGTGAATCACTGCACTTGCACAGTTGTTAAGTGAATCTGGCTTCCCCATTGACTTTGCTTGTCAGAAAGTTGCAAAAGCTGATCACCTGACCCTGGAACACTGCAACCGTCATAAATATGTGTCAGTTGCCAAGCGTCTGACTTTTGATCACATGACCATGGGGATGCTGCAATGGTTGTAAGAATGAAAAATGGCAATAAGTCATTTTTTTTTCAGTCAGGTTATAACTTTGAACGGTTACTAAATTAACTGTCGTAGGTCGAGGACTACCTGTATACTGCTTTTGATTTTTAACCTAAAAGAATCATAGGGTATTGTGCTACTCTTGCTGAAAGATTTCTTAGAATATTTCCCCTACAGCTAAAATGCAATCAGTATGCGTTGTAAGTGATTCTCTGAAGAGATCACTCTTTCCACTCTTGTTTGGACTTAACCGCATCTTCGTTAGTTAGATTCTTGGCTCTTTATCAAATGAACTACAGGCAGAAATTTAGCAGGTGCACCATAGCCAGTAATGTGAAAAGGTTGCACATACAAATAGCTACATCCTTTAACCATTAAAATTAAATTGCAGCTGCTGACTTCCAACCTGCAGTGTATCAACTAAATAAGCTGACAAATTTCCTTGTCTGTTAAAAGTTGCATGCATATGCACTGGGGATGAAAGGAGGGGAAACCATAGATATAAGCCCATGGATGGGGAAGACATGTATGTAAATATTTTTTTTAAAAAAATTAACCCCATTCCCAATACACCCAAACACTCAAACACACACACATGACAAAGTATTTCCTTATGTTACCAACTCTGAACATTAGCAGCATATTCCTCTTCAACCTATACCTAAAAGGCACATGTGAGAGAACAGGACATAAATTATATATACCGTAAGTTATACATTCCTCAAGCAGCATTTCATATTCTCCTAAGTAGCCTTGCAGATTTTATTTATTTCTTATTTCAATTTATATAGCTGGATATTGCAGAATCTATAGCCAAGGTATTCTCACATCTCTCAACACAGCCATTGTGCAGGCTGTATTACACTCCTGGGTTCCCATGCAGAATAGTAAAATACATATTTAAGGCCTACATAAAGCTAGTACAGTAAGGGCCAATCTGATCTCCAGCAGGTTGATGTTCCATAAAATGGAAGACACAACAGAAATGGGTTTCTTGCTGGACCCCATCACACAACACTCCCTAGCTGGCTGGACCTGGAACATGCCAAAATGATTACAAGAATTTCAGTGGAAGCCACTAGGGCAGCGGTTCTCAACCTATGGGTCGCGACCCCATTTGGGGTCAAATGGCCATTTCACGGGGGTCGCCAAAGGCCGCCGTCCGCCATTTTTTTTCTTTTTTTTCTTTTTTTCCATTTTTTTCCATTTTTTAAAATTTTTTTCGCCCAGCGCATGCGCAGTTCAGCCTGTCGCGTGCACGCGACGGGCCGAACCATGCATGTGCTGCGCGCACGACGACCCGATCCGCGCATGCGCAGCGCAACCAGGCCGCTCGCCTCCCACCGCTGCCTCAGAGTCTCCGGCAGGCACACCAAGGAGCGGTCCGGAGCAGGCGGGCGCAAAGCTGCCTCCTTCCCCCTCCGCTCCGCTCCACCACGTCCCAGGCCCGGCCTCCAACTCACCCTCCGGTAGCCGGCCAAGCGGTCGGGGCAGCCGGACCTCGAGGCGGGCCCGCACTTCACCGAGACCGGCTCGGCTGTGGCGAGAGACGCCCGGCGGCCGCCTCCGGCCCCCAAGTCCACGCTCCGGACTGGCATCCAGGTCGCAGCGCTCCGCCTGCCAGGCTCGTCCGGGACTCCCGCGCCTTCCGCAGGGCTGGAAGCAGCTGCAGGTAGATAGGCGGGCGGCAGGACTGGGGACCCCGCCCGGGCCAGCTCCCTTCCTCCCTCGCTCGGCGGCGGCGGCCGAATCAGGCGGTAAGGCGCCCAGCCAGCGGATCGGCAAGATGAAGTACCTGGTGAGTCCCTGCCGGGCGTGGGGGGAGGCCGAGCCAGGGAGGGAGCCAGGGAGCCTGGCCAGATGCCCCCCGCCCGGCTGGCCGGCCCGACCCAAGCGGGACTGGCGCCGAGAGCGAGCTGGCCCGGGCGGGCTCCCCAGTCCTGCCGCCCGCCTACCTACCTGCGGTCGCTGCCGGCCCTGCGGGAGGCGCGGGAGTCCCAGACGAGCCTGGCAGGCGGAGCGCTGCGACCTGGACGCCAGTCCGTAACACGGACTTGGGGGCCGGAGGCGGCCGCCGGGCGCCTCTCACCACAGCCGAGCCGGTCTCGGTGAAGTGCGGGCCCGCCTCGAGGTCCGGCTACCCCGACCACTTGGCCGGCTGCCGGAGGGCGAGTTGGAGGCCGGGCCTGGGACGTGGTGGAGCGGAGGGGGAAGGATGCAGCTTTGCGCCCGCCTGCTCCGGACCGCTCCTCGGTGTGCCTGCCGGAGACTCTGAGGCAGCGGTGGGAGGCGAGGCCGGCCTGGTCTGGAGCCGGCCGGCCCACCGGTTCTGCGCATGTGCAGTTCGGCGCGTCGTACGCATGCGTGGTTCGGCCCCGTTGCGTAGATCGGCTGTTGCACGCGCATGCGCAGATCGGCCATCGCACGCGCATGCGCAGATCGGGCCATCGCGGTCCGCCATTTTGTGTTTTTTGTTGGGTTTTTTTTAATTTATTTATTTATTTTTTCGGGGCGCACGCGCGCGCACCCGGGTCAGGGTCACAGTGCGCATGGGCGGCGCAAGTGGGGTCTCAACCTGAAAAAGGTTGAGAACCACTGCACTAGGGTCTTCCTGCAGTTCAAAGCAGAAATGGGAAATCTTTTGTTGCAAGGTCCTATAGCAGAGGTATTGCATATACACAGATATCCATTTGGGGAAAATGGTGACATGGAGTCCATCTTTCCTGATGAGCTCCAGGAAAGACTAGTAATCATTCTAAGATGCCTGAGTACTCTAATATAAGAAAACCTGCCAGTCATTTCCGGATGATGTTGTTTCTTAGTAGTCAGACAGTCTGGCTATTATGCTGGAAAAGCTTTTTCTGTAATGAAATATTACTAGTCAGATAATAGGTGCAGAAAAAGTATGTTTGGCTGAGTCTGATGGAGAACTGAAGGTGAGTAAAGCAATGAACCAGGCAACTAAAAGTTTAGAACAGAATAGAGCTGGAAGGGACCTTGAAGGTCTTCTAGTCCAACCCCCTGCTCGAGCAGGAGAACCTATACCATTTCAGACAAGTGACAGTCCAGTCTCTTCTTAATAATCTCCAGTGATGGAGCACCCACAATTTCTGAAGGCAAGCTGTTCCACTGGTTAATTGTCCTCACTGTCAGGGTATTTGAGAATCTGAAATAAGTACCCTCTCCCCACCTGGAAATAAATACTCCCTGGTAGCTGAGGCTGCTGAGGAATGTGGAGGAAGAATAGCAATTTCCCAGAAAATGAGACAGGTGTTTGTGGAACATTGCACCAGGGGAGGTGCACAACAGAGTCATTCTCCATCCATTAAAAAACAAAAAAATAGTCAGCCTTGGCCCAAATCTTAACCATCCCTAAAGCAGGAGAAAAGCCATCTTTGCTGTATGGAAGACAAAGGGATAGTCTGGAGTGTTGCAGATTGATTTTTGTTGCATTACCCTCCTGCTTTATTTGGAGGGAAACACTTCCAAACAGTTCAATATTCCTCATAAAACTTTCCCATCTTCTCTGTAAGTCTATTTAGATATTCACCAACATTCCTTTAAGGACGAAAAGTTCAAATTGCTGCCTGATGCCTTTAAGTGATAAGCCAGGGGTTCTCAACCTTGGCAACTTTAAGACTTGTGGACTTCAACTCCCAGAATTCCTCAGCCAGCAAGCTGGCTGAGGAATTCTGGGAGTTGAAGTCCACAAGTCTTAAAGTTGCCAAGGTTGAGAACCCCTGTGAAAAGCCATTCATCTGAAGCACACACACACACACACACACACACACACACACACACACACCCCTATACCTCAGTTTTTCGATTGCTAACACAGCAACTTGGAGGCCTTAGGCGGTTGACCTTTCCCGCCTTTTTTTTATTCTCTTGTTTCAGTTTGCTGACATAAGCATTACAAACACTGTCTTGTCAGGAGATTGAAAAATCAGAGCTACGTTTTTTCATATTTTTATTTTTTTAAAAAAATCTATTTTCTTGGCTCATTTAGGCTGGGCTTACTAAAACTATTCTCCTATATAGCATCACCTGAGTGTAAACTCCAGAGCACTTAATGGGATATATTACCGAGCAAAGATGCATAGTTTATATTGTAAATCACCATGCAAAAACTGCTAGTTACACCCTACACCAGCTTTTATTAAGATACAAGAAATAGTGCAAAAACTGCATTAAGTGATAGGCAATGGCATTTCAGTGCTTTTATGGATTTTGGCAATTTCAGGCATTTTAAGATTTATACATAAGTGAATAGCTGTTTTTTTTTTAAAAAACATATGCAGGCATCCCAATGAATTATTGTCTTATTAATACTGTAAATGGATTTGTGGTATAACATTTAAAGGATTTTAATGGTTTCCCATCAAAGATTCAAATTCAACTACTTTGGCTTAAAGGAAAAAAAATTGGGGGCATTCAAATAATAATACTGTATCAGTGTCAAACAGTATTTTAAATATGGTTTTCAAGATGCATTTGCCTGCCACACCATTGATTCTTCATTTTGTTTTCTGCCAGAATCCAATGAAGACAACAATTGTTAATCTGTGAAGCCTGGCACCTATTCTCACTTTGCCCTTTACTTTCCCACAGCATCAGGAGAGAGGTTTTGGACAGAAGTTCCTGATCCAAATCCAGTATGAAAAGTTGCAGAGTTTCTTAGGACTATTTCTGAGATACAAGGCTGCTCTTGTTCTTAATATTCACCGTCTGCATTGTTGGACTTAGGATGTTGTTTGTGCTTATTGGCGAATGATAACGGAATACTTATGACCACAATTGAACCCAAACTTTCTGTTGTTAAGCAAAACATTTGTTGAGTGAATTTTGACTCACTTTACAACCTTTCTTGCCACCGTTGTTAAGTGAATCACTGCAGTTGTTAAGTTAACGACACAGTTGTTAAGCGAATCTGGCTTCCCCGTTGACTTGTCAAAAGGTCGCAAAAGGTGATTGTGTGACCATGGGGCAGTGCAACCGTCATAAATACAAATCAGTTACCAAGCATCGGAATTTTGATCACATGGCCATGGAGATGCTGCAACAGTCATAACTCTGAAAAATGGACATAACTCACTTTTTTCAGTGCCATTGTAACTTTGAACAGTCTCTAAACAAACTGTTGTAAGTCGAGGAATACCTGTGGAGAATAAAGTACGTTCTCATTGGTAGGAATCCATGACAAATCTACGTTTTGAGTTGTCATGCGGGATCAGTCATATGATGGTGATTTATGCAAACTGATCACTCTAAGCGTTTCTAAGAAATCCCTTGTTTCTTTGGGTAGGAAAATGTCATTGCAAGGCAATAAATAAGGCAGGAAGAAGGATTTTGCTAGGATTTTTAACTCCACTCCTCCGCTAGCCACTTTTGGTTCAGTCAGCCCTGCCCACATATCTGGAATGGATTAGAAAATAGTCAAGCAAGTCTAGGTCAATTTCTGTTTTAAAATGGATTTTGAAGAGTTGAGACTGGTTGTCTTAAGGAATTCTTTATAAATAAAAAAAGTAAAAATAGTAAAAAATATATTTTGGCAATATTTATTTATTTAGCATATGGCATATCATACATGGACTAGCAATATAAACATTTCACCTAGATCAATAAAACTCAATGAAATATAAATGATAAAAAGATCTATGTTCAAATGCCAAAGTCTAGGCCACAGGTCGGCAACTTGTGGCTCTGGAGCCACATGCGGCTCTTTGAGCCTTCCCCTGTGGCTCCCAGCCTCCTCTGCCATTTGCAGAGAGAGACAGAGAGAGGCACTTGCGCTTCCCTGCTTCTCTGTCTCTCTCTGTGTTTGTGTTTATGTGTGTGTGTGTGTGTGTGTGTGTAAAAGAGAGTGGACTCACTGTGTTCTCTGACAAGCTGAAAATCTTTTGGGGCGTGGCTCCTCCCTTTGCTGCGTCTCTGCAGGAAGCAGGAAGCAGGAAGGGCAGGAGAGAGCTAGCTAGCCCAGCTATGCTGACTCAGGAATTCTGGGAATTGAAGTCCATGAGTCATAAAAAAGCCGAGATTGCCTACCTCTGAGCTTGTTGGAGAACAGCTTAAAGCCAGCTTGCCAGGTGAGCAGAAGATCGGAGAGAGGGGGAGAAAGAGAGAGAGAGAGAGGGAAGAGAGAGAGAGAAAGAGTGAGGGAAGAGGACTGGCAGACCAAGGGCAGAAAGAAAGAGAGGGAGAGGGAGAGACACACACACAGAGAGAGACCCTTTTGATATTTAAAATGAAGATAACACTGCATATATCCTTTTTTACCTTTATGAGATATATGTGTGTGTGTGTGTGTGTGTGTGTGTGTGTATGTATATGTATATATATATATAAGGTAAAAAAAGGATATATGCAGTGTTATCTTCCTTTTAGATATCAAAAGGGTTTTGCAGCTCCCAGTGTTTTGTTTTTGGTGGGAAATGGGTCCAAGTGGCTCTTTGAGTGTTTTGAGTGTTTATATGAAAAAAACAGATGCTGGACCGGTGTATGCTCTCATAGCCGGTCATGAAGTGATCTACAGTTTGATGCGGGACCCTGCAGTCACACTGCAGTCATACAATGCCCTATTTATATAGAGAGTCCCAGCAGACACTGGGTGATGTACGATTCCTATTCAGGATTGTCCATTGCTGGTGTGGTAGTTCAAAGCTTGGCACCTTTTTCGTGGGGCCATTTATATGTCTTCCTATATCTGGGTGTTCAGTGACCCATTTGGCTTTCTATGGGGAATCAATGTTAAAGTTGTTGACAGATGTTGTACAAGTGCCAGTGGGGACTTCCTGGAGTTTTCTGGCTGATAAATGAGGAAGGTTGGTGTGCATTGGTAGCAGTGATTTTTCTGTATTCTCTCACTACTGTCTCTTGCCTGTGTAAAGCTGGCGGTGCTATATGGCTCAGAACAGGAAGTTGGAGTGGTTTTAATACATCCACTTATAGTCCTCGTGGTGTTGTTAAGTCTGGCGTCTAACTTACTAGTATGGCAGCTATTAAGCCATATAGGGGCACAGTATTCCGCTGCAGAGTAGATCAGCCCTAGTGCTGATAACCTGTTTTTTATTGTTCCAGAATATGATCCATGAACATTTACAGCCAAATTGTGGAACCAGCGTAAATTGAAATTAGCTTCCTTTATCTAGCTTGGGGAACCTGTGACTTTCCAGCTATTACTGGATAATTAGAAAGCACCCTCATTTGTGGCCATAATGGCTAGATCTTCCGCAAATTGTAGTTCAGCAACATCTCCAGTCCTCATTGTTTCTCATCTTCTAAATCATCCTTTCTATTGATGGGCCTCTACTTTATTTATTTATTTATTTATTTATTCGGATTTGTATGCCGCTCCTCTCCGAAGACTCGGAGCGGCTTACAACATATATATATAAACAATTGAACAAATCCGAACAACATTAAAAATACAAACCCCATACATACTCATCAATCACACCACAATCAACAATCATCCCCAGGCCTGCCGGCAGAGGTAGGTTTTTAAATTCTTTCGGAAGGCCAGGAGGGTCGGAGAAACGCGGACTTCAGGAGGTAGTTGGTTCCAGAGGGTGGGCGCCGCAACAGAGAAAGCCCTCCCCCTAGGGCCCGCCAGATGACATTGTTTCGTTGACGGGACCTGGAGGAGGCCGACCCTGTGCGCTCTCACCGGTCGTAGAGAAGTATGTGGCAGAAGGCGGTCCCGTAAGTATCCTGGTCCCAAGCCATGAAGGGCTTTATAGGTAATAACCAACACCTTGAATTGGGCTCGGAGACCATTAGGCAACCAATGCAGCGTGCGGAGAGTTGATGAAATGTGGGCACAACGAGGAAGACCCACAACTGCTCGTGCAGCTGCATTTTGCACTAATTGTAGTCTCCGAACACTCTTCAAGGGTAGCCCCATGTAGAGAGCGTTGCAGTAGTCGATCCTCGAGGTGACAAGGGCATGTGTGACTGTGAGGAGTGACTCCCGATCCAAGTAAGGACGCAACTGGTGCACCAGGTGAACCTGGGCAAATGCCCCCCTCGCCACTGCCGACAAATGATGATCCAATGTCAGCTGTGGATCAAGGAGGACTCCCAAGTTGCGAACCTTCTCTGAGGGGTTTATAGATTCACCCCCCAGGGTAATCGAAGGACAGATAGAAGTGTCCTTGGGAGGCATCACCCACAGCCACTCTGTCTTATCAGGGTTGAGCCTTAATCTGTTAACACCCATCCAGACCCTCACAGCCTCCAGACACCGGCACATCACCTCAACCGCTTCACTGATATGGCCAGGAGTGGAAATGTACAGCTGAGTATCATCAGCGTACTGATGGTATCTCACTCCGTGGCAGTGGATGATCTCACCCAGTGGCTTCATGTAAATGTTAAAAAGTAGGGGGGAGAGAACCGACCCCTGAGGCACCCCACATGGGAGTAACCTAGAGGTGGACCTTCGATCCCCCACAAACACCGACTGCGACCGACCAGTGAGATAGGAGGAGAACCACCGCAATACGGTGTCCCCCACTCCCAATCCCTCCAGCCGGCGCAGAAGGATACCATGGTCAATGGTATCGAACGCCGCTGAGAGGTCAAGAAGCACCAGGACAGAGGACTGGCCTCTATCCCGGGCTCGCCAGAGATCATCCATCAGAGCGACCAAAGCAGTTTCGGTGCTGTAGCCGGGCCTGAACCCCGACTGCAGAGGGCCCAGATAATCGGCTTCCTTTAGAGACCGCTGGAGCTGATGCGCCACCACCTTCTCGACAACCTTCCCCACAAAGGGAAAGTTGGAGACCGGACGATAGTTGGTCAAAATTTCTGGATCCAGGGAAGGCTTCTTGAGGAGGGGGCGCACAAGTGCCTCCTTTAAGGGAGCCGGAAAGGACCCCTCCCTCAAAGAAGCGTTGACAATCTCCTGGATCCAGGTACGTGTCACCACCCTACTGGCCGAAACCAGCCAGGAGGGACATGGGTCCAACAAACAGGTGGCAGAACATACAGATCCAATGGCCCTGTCCACTTCCTCAGGCGTAACAGCCTCAAACTCTCCCCAGATGACCGGACAAGAACATGCCCCTGTCCCCTCAACTGAATCATTATCAGTCGACTCTGCTACACAATTGGAGTCTAGGTCAGCCCGGATCTGAGCCACTTTGTCTGCGAAACAGTTATTAAAGTCCTCGGCACTACCCTGCAAGGGAGGCCCCGGACCCCTTGGGTTAATAAGGGATTGGGTCACCCTAAACAGGGCGGCCGGACGAGATTCCGCAGACGCGATCAAAGCAGAAAGATACAAAGATCTTGCTGCCTTAATCACCTTCAGATAGGCTTTAATAAATAAGCTCAATCTGGTTCGGTCAGATCCGGACTTACTTTGTCTCCATCGCTTCTCTAGACGTCTCTTATGGCGCTTCATCCCCCTGAGCTCCTCAGTAAACCAAGGAGACCTCCTGGGGCCAGCACCACGGAGAGGTCGCAAAGGCGCAATCCGGTCAATAGCCCCCTTCGCGGCCGTATTCCATGCCGCTACCAGGGACTCTGCCGGACTGTGAATGAGGGAGCTCGGTAATTCCCCAAGCGCCGTCTGAAAGCCAATTGGATCCATCAGGCGTCTGGGGCGGAACCACCTAATCGGTTCCGCCTCCCTGCGGGGAAGGATTGGGGCCGTAAAATTCAGTCGAAGCAGAAAATGATCAGTCCATGACAAAGGCATGATATCTAAGCCCCTTAAAACCAGATCATTACCCAACTGCTTTGAAAGGAAAATCATATCCGGGGCGTGTCCACCCTCATGCGTCGGGCCGAAAGGCAGCAGCAGCAGCCGGACCGGTGAACCAGCATTCAGTAAACCAACAGCTATCAACTAGCAGTCTGCAACCTGCAATTAGCAGCCTGCAACCTGCAACCGGCAGCCTGCGGCCAGCAACCGGTGACCAGCGGCCAGTGACCAGCGACTGGCGACTGGTGACCAGCAAGTCCAGGGGGGCTTGGAGCCAGCTCGCCTGTCGGAGGTGTCCATCTTGTCCTTCACTGGTTCGCCCTGCTTCTGCCATTGCTGTCTGGCTTTATGTGGCTTTTTGGGGATTTTCAAACAGGAGAGCTTTTTGGTTTCCCTGCTTTTTGCCACCAATTGTTTCTCGGCCTCTATTTTGCCGAGTTTTGGCCCCAATGCTGGCTTGTCGTTGGAAGTGTATGCTGGTTGTCAGGGGACAATAACCAAGATACTATTTATGATAAGGATGAGGAACTGGGAACTTGTACAGCTTTGGTCGGGGGGCTTGATTATGTCCACTGGTTGCTGCCCCCACTCGAGAGCCTTTTTACAGTGGAAGAGAAGATGTTGTGGGACATGGCTGTGGAGTTCCCGAGAGCAACTTTTAGTGAACATTTTTAGCTGACCTTCAAGCTCAGTCTGTGCCCCTGATGAGGCATTCTGGGGCGACTGGTTTATTTCTTGTATCTCTGCTTGTGGTTCTTTTAATTAACATGTTTTATACTGTGGTTTTTTAAATTTAATATGTTTATACGTCTGTTTTTAAATTTTTAAACTTTTAAATTTAAATTTTTAATTTTTATCAAATTGGGGGGGGTGAGTGATGTATGTATGGGATGGGGACATGCTTGAAGAATGTATGATAGATAAATGGACAGGCCTGCCGAGCTTGAGGGAGGCCGGGGACTGGGGAGATGCGGACTCTGGAGACAATGAGGGTTGGAATATACCGGTCATTCAGGGAAGAGGCAGGTATGGCGGGAGCAGGAGGGTAGGCCGCACACGGGGAACTCGGTCCTGCTGTCTCGTAGCAGTTCCTTGTTCTGGCCCTTCTGAAAAAACTTGCTCTCCCCACGATTCTGGTGATGGGTGTAGCTCGGGCCCTGGGCTCAGGCTATTGCTGCTTAACGCCAGGTCGGTTAACAATAAGGCTCCCCTCATTCATGATCTTCTCATGGATGAGGAGACCGACTTGGCGTGTGTGACTGAGACCTGGTTGGGCCCTGAGGGGGGAGTTCCCCTCACGGGCATGTGCCCATCAGGTTATCAGGTATGGCATCAGCCGCGACCCCAGGGAAGGGGAGGAGGAGTGGCTATTTTGGCCCGGGAGAACTTCAGTCTACGTAGACTCACTGTTTCCGAAATTCCGGGTTGCGAGTCCATCCTTATGACGCTGGACCTAGGGGTCCAGGTGGGCTTATTGCTTACGTACCTGCCTCCCAGCTGCGTGGCATCAGCCCTGCCTGTGCTACTCGAGGAGGTTGCTGGGCTGGCGGTGGAGTTCCCCAGGCTTATAGTCCTGGGGGACTTCAATCTGCCGTCGCTTGGCGAATCCTCGGGATTGGCACAGGAGTTCATGGCCGCCATGACAACCATGGACCTGACCCAAGTAGTGCCACTAGTCAGAAAGCAGGCAATTTTTCTCTCTAGTTAGAAGGGAGCATGCAGATGTGCAAATGCATTGTTGCCTAGTGCTTTTAAAATTATCCATGCAGAAATAAGCACACATGAAAAGACTCAGCCATGACTGCCATAGAAACACCAGTCCATACATTAATAATTACTTGGCCATTCCTATGTAATTCTTGAAAATTGATTACCATGGAGAAAAACAAGTCCATCGCTTGTAATGCCAATTGGATAGTTCCGAGAAGTGCTTAGGCAGATGCAAATATTGAAGTCTCTTTTCAAGGGTGGTGCCCTGCCTCCTTTGACTGTGAACTATAAAGTTCCATTTCTGATCTGCTATGTAAGCCATCATTTGTCGCCTCACTTTATCCTTATCCTTCTTCTGCCCTTGCCATGCTTTGTTGTCAAAGCAACAGGAAACAGAGCTGTACAGAGGCACACAAGCATGCTAGTTTGTCTCTAACCAACCAGAAGCTGAAGGAAGTGCAGCTAAAAATCAATGAGCTGTTTTGTTCACCAATATACTTCAGAGACATGTTGTGGCATCACATCTACTTCCTGGATCTAACAGTGATGACTTCAAAATGAACTTCAGGCTCCATGCTGATTTTAAACCTTGCAGGTATTACACTTCTGTAAGAAAGTGATTTTGCCTTATAACTTGAGTCTAGTCCCTGATCTATTTAATTTCAGGTGATCTATCTAGCATTCTTTCTCCAGGTCTCAAGTAGATTTTCCTAGATATAAATGAAGATGCTAAGGATTGAATGGGGAACATTCTATAATCTATGTTCAGCTGTCATCATTTTGTTTCTTCACTTTTTAAAAATTCTAGTACCACTCAACTAGGAAGTATGCCATTTATATCAATACTAATTGTGTGAATGTGTGTGTGTGTATGTATTACAAGCAAAGGGGACCAGTCTAGTCTGCCACCTTGACATGGTGGTATTCATCCCTTGTTGTGATCTATTACAGATCAGCCATTTTGGCCAGACCCATTATTTGTATTCAGAAAAGAAAACATGCATCTCTGCCCTTAATTCAAATAGCAGGGTATAGCGCAGTGATGGCGAACCTTTTAGAGACTGAGTACCCAAAAACCGGCCCCACCCACACCTTGGCGCCTGCTATGCGCCATCCACTCTGCCCCCGCCCACCCTGCCCCAGCTCTGCCCTGGGTCCCACCCACTCCGCCCCTGTGCATCCGCAGGGCCACTCACTGCCTCCACGGCCAGCCGCAGATCGTCCAGGCGGCCCACCAGAGCCATGGCGGCCACGCCCTCTGCCCACACTGCAGCATCAACTGCGTGTGATGGCATGACATGTCCATGGCTGTGCTGCTCCACGCGGGCCATGCCCGGGCGCGACTCCGGGGGGGCTGTTGTGGAGGATGGGGCCACAGGGAGAGGCGGGCTGGGATGACGGTGCACGTGCCCACAGAGAGAGCTCTGAGTGCTGCCTCTGGCACGCGTGCCATAGGTTCGCCACCACTGGTATAGTGCCTTCAGTCTTGATCAGAAACCTAGCCGAATGCAAAGTATTAAAATCTTCTTCTCCCAAGGTCTGTAAATCCTTCTGGACTTGTCATTTACTTTTTTAAAAGCTATTTACCCATTGCTATACAGTATGTACAAAACAGGCTGCATCCAGTTTGGTAACATACATTTTGCCAGTTTGGAGACATACCATATTATGAACTGCTTCATAATAACTTACTGGTTGAAAATCCTATTTAATTCCCATGTACCAGAAATAGAGATAAAAAAAACCTATGAAGAAAATAGCATATATACAACAGGAGATAAACAAAGGAGCATAGCAGCGTCATTCCTCTAAAAAACCCCAGAGTATGCTCATGTTTCTCATACTCTGGTATTCAAAACCATATCATTTGTGATTTTGGAAAAAATAGTATGTCTAACTTTTCATGTTAGTCTTAATGAACTTCAGGAGACATTTTTAGAGAGCCATGCAAAGTACTTCCATTTAGAAGCACTATAATTTACCTCTTTCCTTAATGCTTTACAATTTTGATTTTACAGCAAAACCGAAAAATATGTTTCCCAACCCCAATGAGAAAAAAGATTGTAAGTTTGTGCAGTTCTGCATTTTATATCCTAGTACCTGAAATAATAAATGGAGCTCCTATCATTATGCTCACAGTTGGCCAGCCAGTTTTGGACTCTTTTTAAAAATAATTTATCAGTGTTAATAAGTGCTTAAATTGGGCCTATGCACTATTAGCTCCATCACCAGCTAGCTCCAAGCGGTCACTTTGGGAAGTCTTGGACTGGATCTTGGATTGAAAGTCTGTCTATAAGTGCACCATGGCATGGAGATAAATAGGGACCACTCTGAGTTGAACTAGTTACATTTTATCTCCTATATATCTGAGTTAGACAAAGCCATCAAAGTTGTTCACTATGGTAATAAGCTTGGGAAGTAAGTTTGACCATTTGACTGCTTGAACGTGTCCTTTCTCTATCCTTAGCTTCATTGGATGACACTAGGTTTTAATATTATGAAATAAGCAATAATCTCTTCATACTTCCATATTAATTAGTAAACCATTGTTAGATTAATAATAAAACATGTTTATTATTTAAATACCCACCCTCCACTTTTGCTTTCTTTGCTAACTCTTTTTATGTCCTAAATATTCTAAATAACTTCATATGATCACCAAATACAGCCACTGTATTCCTCACATTATTAATTAACAAATGAAAAGTGAGTATCAGCTTTTTTAGAAAATGGCACAAATTAAATACAAGATTATATTATCCATATTTTCATTTTTTTTTCTTCAGACAGCCATGTGACTGAGGAGAGATTGGAGAGGAGGAGAGGAGGAGAGAACTCTCCTGTTGTTGAACAAGTTTCAATCATCCTTTACAATATCAAATGGTAACATATTATCTCTACCATAAAGAATAGCGATAACCAAGAACTATCTAAAAATAGACTTTTGCCCGTACATCTTGACCAATTTGGTTATTGGACTCTCCCTCTCTCTCTCTCTCTCTTTCTCTCTCTCTCTCTCTCTCCCTCCCTCCCTCCCTCCCTCCCTCCCCTCTCTCTCTTTCTCAGTTTTTTCTGACTGGATTACTACAGTCTTTGAAGGTGAAGGGGGTTCTGGAGCCATGGATCCATTACTTACACTTTAATTGCCTCTGCAATGAGGAGATAAGAATCAATACTCATCTGTTTTCTGCTTTATTAGTCTTATAGTTCCCAGTAAAATTGTTAGGGCTAGTCCATGTTCTTTTCTTGCTTTTGGGTGCCATTTGGGGGGGGGCATTGGGTTAAGCCAGAAGTGGTAAAGCCTGTTGCAAGCTGAGAGCTTATTTTAGAAGCTGCCAGTGTGTAGCCCGTCTTGGCTCCTGCTCCTACACAGTTGATATAAATCGGTGTTATTTAGACCCCCTACAATCGTGGCTGGTGTCGCAAGAAGACTTTGCTAAGGAAAGTTTTGGATCAGGATTGGCTATGCCCCACATTCTCTGACTGCTCTGCGCTATCTAGTCCCCAGAGATACAGTTGCAGTGACTGATGCCCCTTTGCAGGGACATGCTAAAGAGATGCTGCACAGCAGTTTCTTCCTTCCTATAGTAGGGGATAGCTGGCCCTTTGAAGAACACGCCAGCCTGATATGCCCTGAGAGCCAATAGAGGAAAATAAGAGGGTTCTTTCAAGTTTGTTGTAGGGAGAGTTTTGTATGTGGTGAGAGAGGGGTGATCTCAAGCCAGGTGAAAAGTTAGTTTAGTTAGAATTATGTTAGGGTTTTTTTTTTTTTGTATTTAAATTGTTATGAGAGTGGAAACTTTCTTTTGGTGCCTCTCATAAAGTTGACATTTGTTTCAATTGGCCAGTTGCCATCTATAGCCCATCTCAGCTGGGCTGAGCTAATGACCCGACTTTTTTGTTTGGTTTCCTTTCTGTAATTAGCCAGACCTGTGTTGGGTGAAGATTTCCCTTCTATCCTCTCTGGGTTCCTCCAGAATGCTGGTGTGGTGGGAGAAACCCATTTATAGTGGGGAGAGGGAATGACATCAAGGAGAGAGTTCAGCATCCGGTCATTGAGTGTGGTTACCTCAGAACTGAAGGGGCTGATTCAATCTTTTTTTTTTTTTGTAGAAATTTTTATTAATTTTATAATTATAAGTATAACAAAAAACCAATATAAAAACAACTCAACTGAATAGAATCGTTTACAACCCAAAGACAAAGTATAAAAACATAGCTAAAATAGTCAAAATAACTATGGGTATTGCTCGACGGCACCCCACCCACCACATCCCCCTCTTCCTTCCTCCCTACCTCAACTTCTATCCCCCCGCCCTCTCTACCACCCTCTCTCTCCTTGCTCCTCCAACAACCTCCCTACTTCCCTCCAATCTTCACTCCTCAAACTCCCCCTCCTCAGATGTGGTGCCGAGGTGCCGCCTGAGCAACCCATCTTTTATCAAAAAAATATATCATTCTTATGTAATACAATACCATGTTACAGTTGAGGAAATTATAAAAAGCTTCACACCCACCCACCCCCAACTTCCCAAGGGGCTGATTCAATCTTGAGGGTGGCTTTTCCCCCTCAGTATGCTTCCATTTCACACAGTGGTGGTACGTTAGCAAGAGTTGGTAACCACACACCATGCTCAGATAAAGATTGACTATTCTTTTTTATGGTAATTTTATTAAACATTACAATTAAAGAATTAAAACTATTATATACTAAAAAGAAGATTAAAAATAGAAAGTCCAGAAAAAAAATAGAAAGAAAAATAGAAAAGAAAGAAAAAATAAAAATATAGTAAAGAAAAAGAAAAGAAATATATACAGAATGTCTTCCTCTTTCCTTATAACATGTATAAACAATTTTAGTAATTTATCAGTTTCTCTTAAAATACAACAAATGATCTTTTCTCTCCATATCCCATCTCTTATCTAGAAACAAATCCTTAAAGTCTTATTATTCAGTCCCGGTCTGCAAAAATCTGTTAAGGATTACCGAAGATAACAACACATAATCAAATAATCAAACAATGAATCAGCGAACACCTAGAGGCAAACAAAGTCATTACTAAAAGCCAACATGGGTTTGTCAAAAACAGATCATGCCAGACAAATCTTACTGCATTCTTTGACCAAGTGACAAAACTAGTGGATCAGAGGAATGCTGTGGATATAATTTATTTGGACTTCAGTAAGGCATTTGATAAAGTAGATTACAACCTACTACTTGACAAGATAGAAAAATGTGGGTTAGATAGCATCACCACCAGATGGATTCGTAAATGGCAGAAAAAAGTAAGGTTCTACATTTAGGCAAGAAAAACCAAATGTACAGTATAGTATAGGTGGTTCCTTGCTCAATAGTAGTAACTGTGAAAGGGATCTTGGAGTCCTAGTCAACAACCACTTAAATATGAGCCAGCAGTGTGCTGCAGCTGCCAAAAAAGCCAACATAGTGCTAGGCTGCATTAACAGAGGGATAGAATCAAGATTATGTGAAGTATTAATACCACTTTACAATGCCTTGGTAAGGCCACACTTGGAATACTGCATCCAATTTTGGTCACCATGATGAAAAAAGATCTTGAGACTCTAGAAAGAGTACAGAGAAGAGCAACAAAGATGATCAGGGGACTGGAGGCTAAAGCATATGAGGAACGGTTGCTGGAATTGGGTATGTCTAGTTTAACGAAAAGAAGGACTAGGGGTGACATGATAGCAGTATTCCAATATCTCAGGGAGCCAAGCTATTCTCCAAAGCGCCTGAAGGCAGGACAAGAAGCAACGGATGAAAACTAATCAAGGAGAGAAGCAACCTAGAACTAAGGAGAAACTTCCTGGCAGTTAGAACAATTAACCAGTGGAACAACTTGCCTCCAGAAGTGGTAAATGCTCCAACACTGGAAGTTTTTAAGAAGAGACTGGACAGCCATTTGTTTGAAATGGTATAGGGTTTCCTGCCTGAACAGGGGGTTGGACTAGATGACCTCCAAGGTCCCTTCCAACATTATATTATTATTATCATCATCATCATTATCATCTATTTTAACTCTGGTCAAATAAACAAACTGTTAATGCTGTAAACATTGGATGTTCCCGCTCTGACAACTGATGAAAATTGCAGCCATTTTCTTTTTGCTTTTAACATGCTTTTTATTCTATTTAGAAATCAGGTGCAGAAGGAGGGTTGGGATGAATGCTTGAGCTCAGCTAGCCATAATAATAAATACTGCTTTGTGGGAACCCAAGGACGGATTGATAATGTTTTGGTGGGCTGAAGAGCTGGAGAGAAAACCCGTGTTTCAGGCTAATTGGAGAATGTGATTCATGACTGCTTATTGGGCATGGGAATTGCAATTTGTTACTTTGTATCCAGGGGAAGGGAAGGTTCAACTATGTAGTGCTGATACTTTGTTTTCTGAGTAAAATGTTCTTTGAGGAAGAATTCTTGCCTTGAAGTTCTTAAGATGGGTTCTTCTTTTTACTTTTATCCAACTTAACCTTTAGTCTCTTCAAATAATGTCCTAGAACTTTTCATTTTTGTCTTGGTCCCTGCAACTATTTCATTACTTACAATTATTTTGCTTATTCCAATTTCTAATAAAAACAACATGGCAAAAATTAAAGCATCTTTTGCATTAGATTAAAAAAAATATCAGCCAGCAGGGGCATGAAGAAGCATAAAAAAATATTCTCTTTTCCAAACTGGAAAAATAAAATACATACATTTGTAAGCAAAAAGCATAAGTCATAAGAAAGGGTTTATCCACCCTCCAGACAATCTCCTAATTTCATAAAGGGTTTTTGAGAAAAAATGACATAGTGTATTAAAGCAGGAAATCTCAAGGATCCAGGCCAGATTTCCAGATGCTATATATTACTGCAGCTCCTTGGGGAAGAATACACAACTGCATTTGTTAGGTGACAGTAACAGCCTCCAGCTCACTAAATTAATGAGGCTTTTCAGAGACCTTAAGTGACAGTAGTTGTGGTGCTAAAGAAGCCCTGAGGTGCATTCCCTTAGTTTTGGACTCCAATATGTAAATGTTTCTTTTAAAACAATTAATTGATTGATTCAGCCAACTGGTGAAATATATATGTGTATTTTTGTCTTCAAATCAGTTTTGACTCCTCACAACTGTCTGGCCTAGTCCCTTCAGTTTTCTTAACAAGATTTCAAAAGTGGTTTGCCCTTGCCTCCTTCTTCTCAGGGCTAAGAGAGAGTGACTGACTCAAGGTCATCCTGCTGGATTTGAGCCTCAAGCAAGACTAGAAGTCATGGTCCACCCTCTAGTTCACTACACCAATTTACATTTGACCTTGGTAAAATATTAGCTATGAATTCCCAATCTCTTGGGATGGTATTCTTCCGGTGTCAATTATACTTTTTCATGATCTGACAAGCTTTCCTTCTGACTCTGAGTATTCAGCATGTACCATTTGAGTTTATGTCAGGAAGCTTTTTAGTACTAGCTAAGATCTAGCCAGATTCCCTAAGTAATAACTAAGGTTAGTTGTTATTTATAAAATTAGAAAAGTTTAATTAGATGTGATCTGTGGATACATTAACTGATGTATTTGAGCTGTAATATTATTGCCTTCAAATTATGCAACTTTGTTTTAAAGTGAGAGGGGTAAAAGTTGAATATTGGTTTATCTGCTTATGCTCAAAAATATTCTGCTTTCACCAGCTGCCCAGTAATTAAGAAAGATTACTGACAGTAGTTGTGATCTCAAAACACACACAACTAGATTAGAAAAGACCTAATAGCTACATTTGCTTGTCATGCTAAGCATGGTTACTTTTTTCATTGGTTATGTTATGCAAATCTAGCTAATTTGGTTGGGTTATTGTTAATCAGTATACTGATCAGGGTAGTAACCAGTTAAGCACATTGAGCAAATGTAGAGTTCTGTATTTGAATTTTAGCAGTCTGTAACTCAGTTAAAACTGAATAAATGGTATTTTTATCAAAATACCATTTGTACAAAATGGAATAAACAGAATATTGGATCTAACAAACATTTGCAGGGCAGACCAGTTGGAATCAGTGGATCTACTAGATCCAACAAATGTTTTCTATTTATGGCATCATCCAGAAACAGTGTGTCTCAAATTAATAATATGTTTTATTACATTTCACTTTTCTATTATATTTTGTCTCTCACTGACTGAATTTAAGTAAGTTTTTCAGGGTGGTGGCCTGTCATTAGCTGAGATCTAGATAAAGGCACACAGTGTCAATTCTCATGCAAGATTGATCTCATGATTTGATACCAAAATTATTGAGCAATGTTGATATATTCCTGTGATAGTGGTATTCTATCTGAGAGAAAATGACATGTTCATTGCAACATTCCATGGCATTACTGCCTTACATCTATAAGGATTATCTCAGTTCTAATTGGAGAGATTTTGATCCACCCCGTTTCCCATCTTCTAGGATCTGATTATAATAGTATGGTAGTAGGCAAAGGAATACGCAGAACTGCTGTTATGTCAGCATTGGAAATGTTGAATACGACAGAGGTTTGCCATGGAGGGTGTATAAACCAAGGAACACTAGCAATTTATTTTGATAAGGGTAAAGAAAATGTGTTTCAACTTGGGCTTGAAACCATTAAGTGAGGTACTCATTTAGTGGTCTGGAATTATTGTGATCATTTATTGGCTGGCTGTTGTCTGGCAGTTACAGATATATAAATATCACTGTGCTTGTCATGTTCTAATCATCAAATAGATCTGCATTTTATACTAAATTCAGACAGACAGAAATGCCGGTATTTGGAAATGTCCTAATAAAGTACTCTGACTGGATTTACACAACATTATAAACTAAAGTATGGCTGCTCACTTGTGCTGCGGATTGCAGACAAAGCTGCTGTACACTATTATTTTAAAAAATAGGAAAATAATGTGTTCAGCACAGAGCATTCTTTACATCATTGCCAATGCATTGCTGATCATAAGAAAGCTGATTTTCTTGAGAATGAATTTGATTTCCTTTCTCTTAGGTGTTTAAATGATATAAGAAAGAGGAAGAGAACTGGTTGCTAAGAAAATCAATGAATAAATTGGCAAGAAAGTCCTACTCTCTCTTTTGTAACCTAGCCCAGTGGTGGCGAACCTATGGCACGTGTGCCAGAGGCGGCACTCAGAGCCCTCTCTGTGGGCACACGCACCATGTCCCGGAGATGGCATCCGTCCTCTTCAACCAGCTGCCTGCTAACTCACTGAGGTCCTACGTGGCTGGATGAATCCCAGCACCCATGCGCTTGCTGGCCTCTGTGTGTGGAGGCTGATGGTGTCAAGCAGCAGCCGCCCTGGCCCCTGCCTCGCCTTGCCCTGCGACAATGGCACCCCCACCCTGCCTTGCCTTGCCTCGCCTCACCCAGCAGGATGAGCCTCCTGCCCACTGCCCCAACTGTCAGAGACCCCATGGATCTCTCCCAACCCTGCCCGGCCCCCACAGACATCCCTCCCACAAGCAACATCGAGGTGATCATGCCCAACTTGGCCACACCCACCCAATCTCCCATGACCGCCATGCCCACCTGGCACCTGGTGATAAATAAGTGTGTTTTGGGTTGTAGTTTGGGCACTCGGTCTCTAAAAGGTTTGCCCTCACTGACCTAGCCAATCAACTTCCCTGAAAAAAAATAATAAGCAAGCATTTCTGTGTTGATCCAGAGAGAATGATACCAATCTTTTTATATGTTTTTCTGTATCCTAGCATTTTTTTATGCATGGGGAACAACTGTAATTAAGAGCTGCAGGATGAAAAGATGGCACAGTCAGTGCTGGTACCACCAGGACCTGACAGCTTCCACTTTTTTACGAAAGAGTCACTGGCAGCTATTGAACAACGCATTGCCGAGGAAAAGGCTAAGAAGTCCAAGCAAGAGCGCAAAGACATCGATGATGATGAAAATGGACCAAAACCGAATAGCGATTTGGAAGCTGGCAAATCACTGCCCTTTATATATGGAGACATACCTCCCGGGATGGTGTCTGAGCCACTGGAGGACCTGGACCCCTATTACCTTAACAAAAAAGTGAGTCCTCTGCTGGGAGTTTAACAAACAATTTTGGGAGGAGGGAAGTTCTGCAGAGTCCTCTTTAGCCAGTAGGTTGGAGGGATAACTTCTATGTCTCAAATTATTAGCACGTAAGTAAGGACTACTACTTTTGTTCATTTATGCTCACAAATAAAGCATTACGTAGGGGAAATATTACAGTATTGTAAATATGTTATTCCCTACCCTCACCCCATTATATGTGAAGCGATTTCATTATATCTTTAGTCAGGGGCTGAGGAATTCTGGGGGTTGAAGTCCACAAGTCTTAAAGTTGCCAAGGTTGAGAACCCCTGTAGACTTTAGTATTCACACATCTGAAGGAAAAGGGTTGAAAAAAATATTTAAGAAAAATGATTTGATTTCTGTGCTATCCTACAGCTATCTGGGTTGCTGTTAGATCTTTAGCATTTGAACAACTGAACTCTGACTTGCTGTTACAAAAAATGGGAAGATATTCTTGCAGGCAATAAATCTTATGAAATAATCCCATCTTCCTGCTTTCAATTTAATTACAATTAAAATAATTCTTTGGCCTGGTCATCTGCAGCCCGCTATCCTTCACCTGCCTATCTCCCAGAATTCATAGCCAGAAGGGTAAGGTCAACCTTTCTGGGAATTCCATATGTTAATGCAGCATTTGGAGAAGGACACTGTAAGCTTTAAGAGCAGAACATTATTTTGCCTTATAATTTCTTCTATAAGGAATTGTGTAACAGCAGCAAGATACATGTTTTTATATTCTCAGAGGATACATATCAAATCCTGCTCAATGAGTACTTTCCAAAGTTTCATTCCACTTATTTATTCTGAGTAGAGCTCTTTTGTTAAGGGCTAAACAAAAAGTAAAAGGTAAAGTTCCTTTTCATACAATTCAGTTAGCAGGATGTTTGTATTATTGTTTGAGTGCCTATAAATCTTGTCTAAACCAATTCCTGGTTCCTGGGTTCTTGAGATTTGAGCAACTCTTTCAAGATAAAAATGGTATAATGGCTTTTTAACTTCACTGCATAGAACAACTAGGATTGTTTTTTTTAAGCATATGATCATGGACATAATCACCCCAGCAGACGTATGTTTGACTCCATCTTTACCTCAGAATAATTGGTATGTAATCTGGATATGGATGACATTAGACTGAGTCCTTTAACACATCAGATCATTTCCTGGTCCAGATGGCATTTTCACTGCTCATACACTCTACAAGGAAAATGGGCCCATGAAGAAGGTCTTCCTCAAGATCTAATGGACCTTGATGTATTCCAGAAGGTTCTTGGGGAGTTTCATATGATCTGTTAGGCTGTTTCACTGAGTGCCTGGTGGACTTCTGGCATGAAGGGATGCTTAGTATGATTCTTCCCAAGCAGCCTCTTTCTATACTGGTTGACACTGGGATTGGAGGTGGGAGTGTTCCTTGTTTTACCAGGATGTATGGGACAAGATACGGTATGTTACAAGCTAGAGTTGAAGTGCCAGTGAAAGGAACAGGTAGTTCTCACTATAACTGGATCCAGAACTTCTTTCTCTAAGCAGTGCGGTTAATAAGTGAGTCATGCCCAATTTTATTACCTTTTTGCCACGATTGTTAAATGAATCACCACAGTTGTTAAGCAAATCTGGCTTCCCCCATTGACTTTACTTGTTGGAAGCCCCCTGGGTAGGTCACAGATGGTGATCACATGACTCTAAGACATTGCAACCATTCTAAATACATGTCGGTTGCCAATTCTGATCACATGACCAGAGGGATACTGTGGCAGTCATGAATGCAAGGGTCAGTCTTTGCATTTTTTAAAGAATTTTTATAACTTTGAATGGTTATTAAATGAATGGTCCTAAATCAGGGATTACCTGTATGGTCAAGCCTACCACCTGTGACTTTAAGTGTGGGGAGGAACTTGTTTAAATTTGAGTGCTTCCTGATAGAGAAATAGGAGCAGGAAAAAGTCTTGTGTGACTTTTTGTCACAAGATTTTGCAATTAACATTGCTCACGTTCTCTGTAATCTTGATTATTCATGGGCAGAATCAGAAGTGATGCCCGAAGCATGGCTGGGCTAGCAACATTATCTAGGACTCCTTTTGATCTGTGAACTCTGATGAAGTGAATAGGGTGCTCATATCCTCAGTTTGGATTCAGTTGTGAAATAAAAATGCATTTTACTCTGGTAGATAACCTTCAACGCTTTTAAGGAATGCATCCATTCTGTTATTATTATATCTTTTGGGGGTATTTGATACTATTAACCAGGTCATTCTATTAGGCTGCTTAGAGGACTGGGAGTTGGATGTGCTGTCTTTTATTTTATGAGGGAGCAGATCCAATCTGTGATGGATGGGGAATTGAAATCAGCCCATCAGCCCATCACTTGTGGATATCCTTCCTCCGCTGCTGTTCATTATAGACAGGAGACTGTGAGGAGAGGTCATTGATTCATTGGGAGTGAGATTCGATCAATATGCAGATGATACTGAACTTAACCATCTGTCAATTTCTTAGTAGGATAATTGTAACTTTAAATTCATACCAATGGGTTCTAATTCATGGATGAGAGCTATCAGGAGACTTTCTGAAGATTAAGCAACTGCTATATCTACTACATCCCTTTACCAGCAAACAGATATGCTCCAACTTACCAATTCTACACAGCAAATAATAAATCTCTGCAGATATTATATACGGTTTTTCTTCATTTCTTTCAATGGGGAACACAATTACAGTTCCCCTATCCTAGGCTAACAAAATACAGAGTATGTCCTGAAATTGCTGGAATTTGAGGGGAACCCAAAATAGAAAGCAGAATATATTCACTCCACATTTTCCCAAACTCTAGTAAAATTAGAGTCCCTCTCTGCATTTATTGGGTTTGCAGGACCCTCCATATATTACATAATTTTTACAGAGATTTTGGAAGGCATAACAATTTTTTAAAGTATAATCACAGTTACAAAGTGAAGTGCAAGCATGGTGCACCATATATCATCTTTTTTTTATGCAGCTTTCCCAGGCATACAAAAGTTACCAAGTGCAGCTTATAATACTGTTTAGTTGTTGAGACTCATGTCCTGATAAAAAGAAGTTTTTAATGAGCTTACCTTATTTGGTAGTGAAGAACTCTGTAGTGTTACTAGACTTGCCTAAGCCATTGATCTCAATAGATTAAAATGTTGGGGATGGGGGGAGGGAACAGATGAGTTACTGACCGAAGCTGAAGCTGTTGAGAAACTAGTCTATAATTAAAACCACAGAAAGAAAAATCTTTTCTCATGCTGTCAAAATCTAGGTTTTGCTCCTGAATGTAGTGTACAATATTTAGATTTTTAACTAGTTGTATACGTCTGGCTCCATGTTAGAGAAAGTATTTGCTTAGTTGATGAACCCACTTCGAATCATGTTGGTTGAGCAACATTAGATAGTGGGACAGAAAGATTACCTTCTATATTTGTAACTACTGCTTTAATAGATTCTTTTGTATATGTGACAGACCAATGCAGAACCCATTTTACAGGTTCTGAATCCAATTTTCTCCATTATTGTTACTTTTTTTGTAGACATTTATAGTATTGAATAGAGGAAAGGCAATATTCCGATTCAGTGCCACATCTGCTGTGTACCTGTTAACTCCTTTCAACCCTCTTAGAAAAATAGCTATCAAGATTTTGGTACATTCATATCCTTTTCGAGTTCTTAATTCATAATGATTGAAATAATGCTATTTCTGTTTTCAGTATTTTGACTATTTAAACTATGGAGGTTTTGTTTGTTTATTTTTCTCCTTTGCCCGTGCATTTTCTCTTTTTGCCTCTTACCCATTTCTTCATTTTTTATTTTATTTATTTACCCATTTCTGCTGATGTTGCCCTCCAGCCATTCATGAAGTGTACAGCTTTAAAAAAAATGTTAAAAAGCCATCCTTTTTTAATTTCTGTTTTCCCCCATGATTTCTTGTCCTCAGTCTTTATTTCTCTGATCCTGCTTTTGAATTTTGCTTTATTATACTAAACACAGTGATTTGAACTCTTGACCCTGTGATTTTTAGATGGTTATCAGGAGGTTCTCAGTAAAATCAATAAGGATATGCACCTTTTCTTAAAATGAATTCATCTGCCAATTGTTCTTTCCCTGCAGTGAGATAAATGGGAGATTTGGTTTATATTGGAAGAGCCATTTCCAATTCCTGGGGCTCTAATTAGGCATATCAAGACAAATAAAATTTCCATGTGAACTGTGTCTGCCTCTTGAAAAATATCCCTGAATCTTCTGCTAAATTCTCAGGATCCATGCTATATATAAATTGATTTATTAGATCTTTCACAGTTATTTTCAGACAGTTAAACAGATGTTCAAAATATAAATTTGGAGCAGTCTAGAAGTTATATCTGCTGAAACTCATCTATAACTTGTAGGATGCTGCATTTTGTATTCATCCAATAAATCATGAGGATGTCTCCTTGTTATCCACGGCATAAATGACAAATGTTCAATAGATGTTCTTACTAAGCTGCTCCCTGTGTTTTGTTCTGTATGTCTATGGAGATTCTCAGTCATCCAGGTCATAGTTGTCCCAAATATGCTTTTTCAGAAGGCAACTGGACTTTCTTTTGTTCTGTATATTCTAATAGCCCTCAGAGCATTGCATTGTGACTCAGACCTGTCAACTACAGTTTGACTTTCTCTAAAAAATAAAAATAATAGTTGAAATTTTCTTTATAATTATAAATATGTACAAAAGTTGCATATGAATTTAATACAACCTTAAGTCCAAATAGTAAGGCTTTATGTTTTCCTTTTTATACAGAATTAAATATTCCTTTTCAAGTAGAAAGCACTTATGTGTTTTCATGTAATTTTAGTATGGTATAATTACTCTGAATCTATATTACAATTGATCTTGAAAATTGAGAGAGAATTTTGATTACTGGTTCTTAGATAAATTAGAGCAAATGTAATGTGGAGAAGAAAATTATACTACTCCATTCATCTGTGAAGTTTGCAAGATTTTGTGCAAGGCAGTTTCTCTCCAATTTCAAGGCACACAAAATATTAATGAACAGCCAATGCTCATGTCAATCAAGCAGCATGGCCTTCAGGTTTTGCAGTTTTTATACTCCTAACCTCAGTACCTTACAGTGGAATCCTATGTACATCAGATCCATATAGTCAGTTAATAAAATTTTATTGGTTTGTTGTTTTAATAAATTTATGTATGTCAATTTTTTTTACTATTTGAACATATACATTGGACCAGCTGTAGAGATTGAATAGATTCCACTGTTTCAGCACCATCAACACATACCTATTTTAAAATGTCTCATATATTTCATGTTACTTATTCTCAATGTAATATGAATTCAATATGAATATGAATATGAATTCATATTTTTATGATTTTGAGAGCCATTTTTCACAAATATTCTTTTGAGCCTTACAACCACATTCTTTTCCTCAATGGCTATGTTCTAGAAATTTTTTAATGAACAGCTTGTTGTATCTGTGTGGGGAATGAAACAGACTTAGAAGGGAAACATCCTATAAAAAACTAAATGTTAAGATTCTCTTATTAGAAGAACGAGGCCCCCAGTTCCATTCTTTATATCCCCATGAATTTTCAGAAAAGGCCTCTGGTCCTGGAACCAATACTCCTTGGCAGAAGCCTCTTTCTTCTTAAGAATCATCACACTGAAAATCTTTACCAAAATGTAAATAGAAATTGTGTATGCTAATTTAGCAGTTCATCCCAATAATCCCTTATATACTGTTCTGAGCACCCACTAGGAAGGTGAAATGCACATGTAACACCCTTCAAATAAAGCAGCTCTCAACATGTTTTATTTTATGCTGCCATCATGTGGCCATTTAATGCCTCATAGACAAGAAAACATTTCTAGTAAGATGGTGACAGGGAAGAATTCTATACTGTTGATGACACAAATCTTGAATTATTCTTTGCATGACTCAGCCATTACCTCATGAAGGAAAGCAAAAAAGTCAAGATGATGGCCATACTACCAGTGTCCTATTTTTTTTACCTGTGTCACAACGCACAATTTAAAAAAGTGTAGGGCTTTAATCATCTGACTGTGGCCACCATTTTGACTTTTTGGATCCCTTGCAGACACTCCTGGAATTACTGTTCTTCTTACCTTCCCTTACGGCCATGCCACCACTTTCTTAAGTCCTTCCATTAATAAGCATACAATTGTTGCGAAGCCAGTCAAATGTTTGTTGCATTCTCCATAAAAGAACAAAAAATTGATCTAATTATTCCACCAGGACTACCTTAGAAGAGTGGGGCTAATACGAAGTTGCCTTTGGAAAGTAGAAAATCTAACTTTAAATCAGTTTACAGAAGATAAAATGTCAGACTATATTTGAGCCTTAAAACATTAATAGTTCAGAATTATTAGTGTTCAGTAGTAATCATTGTCTTACAGAACATAGTTTAGCTCTATAAAAATTCAGCTGATATTGAGCTGAATACTATTTTTCCTCCATGTCAAAATGTTCTTCCCTGATTGCTTGTCCTTTCTGTTTGTGGCCTTGTCAACGTGTTTGTATTCTGGTGTTATACTGGCCACCAACATGTTATTGCAACTACCTGATTTTACTTTTAATAAAGAGGTAACAACTTTTTTCCCATCTTTCATGTCTATAAAAATCAATTTAATTTTTTTAATTTCAGCTTATTTAAAAGTTTACTTTAAAAAAACTGGAACAATGTAGAAAAGTTTGGAAATTCTCTTTGAGCATTATCTAAATATAGAAAGGTTAACTGAAAACAAGCCAAAATACATTGTTGATGTGATAATTTTTAGGAAGTATGTTTTCCTTAACTATTAATACATTATTCAGCATGCTTATTATGTGCACTATTTTGACCAACTGTGTATTTATGACCATGAGTAATCCTCCAGAATGGACAAAGAATGTAGAGTAAGTCAAATTTTATTTCCATTCAACATGTTAACAAATCCAGAAACTGTTTTTTATATGCAGTAATCAAGTGACTTATTCTAATGGCAAGCAAACTTCAATAATGAGTTTCATAACATTATTTCTTACAAATTATGCAAGTTGTCCTGGATTATATTATTTAGTGCCCATTAAGTTTATGCATAAGAAAATGTGATGTAAACTGGCCCTGAAAGCAAGACCTATGTTCTATTCAGTGAGTTACAGTGCTGCCTTCATTTCAAGTACTTCCATTGGCATGATTCTCACTAGTGGAAATACATGTATTTTCTATCATTTGCAAGCTTATATTTACTTGCCTATAGCTTTTATGTACAGTATTATCCTTGCATATTGGATTTTAATTCCTTGCAGCTTCCTTCCTTCAGAAACTTCACCTGTTAAATGTAACATAAAGTGGAACTGTTGCTCCCATCTGCTTTTTGCCCTTTTGAATTATCATTTCTTTATTCCCCAGAACAGAATCATTTGCTATTTTAAATTTCTAGCATTTTCTCCATTTTAATTTTTAAGTGGTACCTTTGAAAATGTTATATATATAATTAGTACGATTAACAATTGTTTTCCTTTAATTTTTGTGCTGAAATTTTCCTCAGATACACGTTCACTGGAATTTATACCTTTGAATCACTAATAAAAATTCTTGCAAGGGGCTTCTGTTTAGAAGGTTTCACGTTCCTCCGGGATCCCTGGAATTGGTTGGATTTCACAGTTATAACATTCGCGTAAGTGTTCCATTGTGTTCTGATTATTTTTCTTTTGAAGCATTTAATAGAGAGTGGTCTCAGGAGAAAAGTTTATTCAAGAAGGAAAAGTATTTTGAAAGTTTTCTATAACAATAAATCTAATCTCCCTTATTCATGTTATTTATTTTTTAGCATGTCAGAAGCAGTCTGGGCTATAGAGCAAAATAGTGTGTTTGGCCACTTGCTTATAATAAATGAATACACACCACTTCTCAAATTCCCAAATTAATTTTCACTAATAAAAAACAATATGATTTATGCATTGACTTATTTAATTTGAAGGTCAGGAAAGCATATTAGTAAATACAAGGCAATTGCAGCAAAGAGAGAGACAAGGTGTTAATTAAAGACCCCCCAGCAAGTAGCCTAAGCTCTGCCTCAATTCTGAATAACTGTGGTTTAATTCTACAGGTATATAACAGAATTTGTAAACCTAGGCAATGTTTCAGCTCTTCGAACTTTCAGAGTATTGAGAGCTTTGAAAACTATTTCTGTTATCCCAGGTAAGGAGTGTCTTGACGAAGTGCCAGGCCCCTGGTATTTCCAGCTGTTTTTTGTGTGCTGTCATTGTGTTTGTGTGTGAACTCCCCTATTACAGATATGTGACAGAGTTTGTGGACCTGGGCAATGTCTCAGCGTTGAGAACATTCAGAGTTCTCCGGGCATTGAAAACAATATCAGTCATTCCAGGTGAGAGCTAGGTTAAACTCAGAGGCTGACTTTTTAGAACTCCATGGAAGAGGAAATCATCTTTTTAAGCATAAACCATGTTGCTCACTGCGCAGTTGAAGCAAAAATAAAAAGCAAGAATCAAAAACATTACTCTCAGTCTAATGTGATTCTTTGCTTTTTAAATATTACAGCTTAAATTTTATTTCCAGTCCAGCCTTTGTGTTTAACACATTCTTGCATGAGACATTTGCAGTAAGTGGCTATACAATTTGCATCTTATGACATCAAGCTTTCCACTTTTAAATTAAAGGCCAACATAGTGAGGCTTTCATATTGATGCAAATTTTATCATTTTTGCAGGCACTTCAGATAAACTTGCAATCCGTTGTTTATATGCTTTTTAAAAAAATATAATGTGTTAAATATGCAGAACATGAAATATAGCATGGGCCATGCATGGGGATTTCCTAGAAGTTGTCTGTCTTCTCCAAACCATCACCTGTTCTATACCATAAGATTTAATCCAGTATCATTAAAATAGCTTATATCATATACACTTATTAATAAACATAAACTGAGGCACATTGTTGAATACATTACAAAGTGGTCTCACAATAAAGGTTTGGGCAAGAAACACAGCAAGTGAAAATAATGTGCTTTTCCATAAAGATGTAGCATGGATAGCAAAATCATATGTTTTGCTTAGGCCAAGTGTTTCTCTGATTACATACAATGTATATTTATCTATAAATATAAAACTATTTTATTTGTATATTAAGTTTGAGATCAGCGTATACTTAACAGCTACTCATTCATGTTCATAAGCAATCAGGCTTTTCATGAAACTCACAAAGACAATTCATTTCATTGCCATACCGCATGAAAAAGTACTTGAATCAACACATTCTTATGAAGTCTTGAACACTATATCAAAATTGCTTCTTTCTTTTTCTTGGCTTGCAGGCCTGAAGACAATTGTAGGGGCCCTCATTCAGTCTGTGAAGAAGCTCTCAGATGTCATGATCTTGACCGTGTTTTGTCTGAGTGTATTTGCACTAATAGGGCTCCAACTTTTCATGGGGAACCTGAGGCACAAATGCCTGATTTGGCCACCGGACAATTCTACTTTTGAAATAAACGTCACTTCCTACTTCAATAGCACAATGGGAGAAAATGGTACCTTTATAAATACGACAGTGACCACTTTTAACTGGGAAGATTATGTCAGTGATGACAGTAAGAACTGATTATTTATTTTATCTATTTATCAAATGTATTGGCCGCCCATCTTGCCATAGGGTAACTCTGGGCAGCTTACAGTTTACATTTAGTTAAAACATAAAATGTTAAAATCAAACCTTAAAACTTATATTCTTTATGTTTTAACCTTTCCTCCAATGGTTTTCCTTAGCAGATATGGTGCATCCCAAGCAAATGATGTAGTTGGTTTGCTCCTTCATTCTGTTTCCAAGCCAAGGAATATTGATTTTGTTCTATTCTACTACAGGTAGTCCTTGACCTATGCTCACAATTGAGACCACAATTTCTGTTGTTAAGCGAGACATTTGCTAAATGAATTTTGTCCCATTTTATGACCTTTCTTGCCACGCTTGTTAAGTGAATCATTGTAATTGTTACGGTAGTAACATGGTTGTGAAGTGAATCTGGCTTCTCCATTGATTTTGCTTGTCAGAAGGTTGCAAAAGCTAATCACATGACCCTGGGACACTGCAATCATCATAAATATGAGTCAGTTGCCAAGCGTCTGAATTTTGATCACATCACCATGGGAATGCCGCAACGGTCATACATGTGAAAACGGTCATAAATCACTTTTTTGGTGCCGTTGTAACTTCAAATGGTCACTAAATGAACTGTTGTAAGTTGAGGACTACCTGTAATGATACAAACATTAAGGAAATATGTTAAATTGTGGTTTAGACTGTGGCAAATAGCATTTTGTACCATCTTATATTGTGGATGACTTTTTTTTAAAAAAAAATAGTGACATATTCCAGAGAGACTGCCATATTAGTCTAGTACAGTGGTTCTCAACCTATGGGTCGCGACCCCACGCGCCGTGTATGCGCAGTTCAGGCCGTCGCGCACGTGCCGTGCATGCGCGGTTCAGGCCGTCGCACGCGCACCACGCATGCACGGATCGGCCCGTCGCGGTCCGCCATTTTGTTTTTTTTGTTTGTTTTTTATTTATTTATTTTTTCGATCCGCGCATGCGCGGGCCAATCTGCGCATGCGCGGCACGCAACAGAAAAAAAATAAAAAAAATAAAAAAACCAAAATGGCGGACCGCGGGTCGGGGTCACGGCGCACATGGGCGGCGCAAGTGGGGTCTCAACCTGAAAAAGGTTGAGAACCACTGGTCTAGTAGAATACAAGCCCAAAAAAGTGATTAGGGAGCCTTTAAAAGGCCTTTCCTTTTTGCTGAATTGAAATACTATTCAGCCATTCTTCAATCAGCAAAAAGTGATGCCAGCATGATATTCCTGCCACCATGGCTATTGTGCTTCCGTTGCTTCTGCTCCCAGTCACTTGGATCTTCCTCCCAAATTGGGAAGAAAGTCTATGGATCAGAAAACCACTGTCTCCAAGGAGGGGGGGGAATCCCTAATTGCTAGAAAAGTTCTAGACCAGGGGTCTGCAACCTTGACAACTTTGAGACTTGTGGACTTCAGCTCCCAGAATTCTGGGAGCTGAAGTCCACAAGTCTTAAAGTTGTCAAGGTTGCAGACCCCTGTTCTAGACACTCTGACATCCAGCCAAAAGAGGAATGGCTGGGGAGGCCTATGTTGAGATTAGAGACTGGGGGAGGGGAACCTTCAATGAGCCATTTGAAAGTCACCAGCCTCCCTTTAGGACTCAGAAGGTTTCCCCCTGCAAATGAGGGCTTGTTCCATTTTTCCAATGATGAAAACAAATTTGATCTGACTTTAGCTGGCTTCTGTGACAGTCTGGCACTGAACTGGAGGCTTACTTTCTCCTCAGCCAATAATGGGTAAGCCACGTTGATACGAGGATGAGGAGGGCATGTGGAAGAGACCACCACCAGTCTGCTCATTTCCCTGAAAAGTAATGGTGGCAAAGACTAATAGTTTCTGTACACTTTAAGGCTATCCTTAGATAATGTCAGAATACAGGAAAACATTTATACAGCTAAAGATGATATATTGCAAGTACTCCTCAGCAATGACTTGAAGGCAACTTCATACACAGGGAAAAAAAGTTGTTGGTGAAATTATTTTGCCATGATTGGATGCAATTGAAAAACATCTAAAGATTTACAGATTTGTTCTGACATGTAGATGGACCACAAGTCCAGCAGATGCAAAAATCCAAAGGGCTCCAGTGTGACCTTTTTAGACATTGCTGGCAGTTGTAGCATCCACCGCATTCGTGGAGAGCAATGTCCCCCTGAGTGCTACATTGAACAAACAGATCAGATTTTGTACAAAACAATTAATGGAGACAGGTTTGGCAACAAGACTTAAAACAAGGAGAAAGTAATATCAGAGCATTTTAAACACCCAGAATACTGATTACAGATCTCAAGGTTGCTATTTTGGAGCAAAGAAAGGATTCCAACATCATAGAATGAGAGACTGCTGAATTCCTATATGTCAGGCTGTTTCACAAAGTCTTTACAAACAAATGAGTATTTAACACATTACAGTTCCTAACTATAATCTGTTTCATATACAATCTGCATCTGAATAACCACGCTTTTCCTCTCCCTTGATGCATGCTTATTCCAATCTTACATTAGTTTAATCATCCTAAGTAACTTATGAAGTGACTTGTAGCTCAGAAAAACTTGTGCCTTTTAATAAAATGTTCTAGTTTGAAACAGTCCTGACAGACTCTGATTTTTAACTACCATAGATTTACACAGCATTCCTCCTATAACATTGTTGTAATATATTGGTTAGTCTTTAGGATTCCACAAGTCTGTTTAGCTTATTTGTGCTAACAGTAACTTTTAGTGTAAGTAAATGTACCCAATTCTCTTTCCAAATAGGTCACTTTTACTTCTTGGAAGGACAAAATGATGCTTTGTTGTGTGGCAACGGTTCAGATGCAGGGTACGAGGATAATCTATTTTATATATACATTATTTATATAATAAATTATTTATTTGGAAATTGCTGTTGAAGGGATGGTTAAGGGCAAACAATTTAGCTTTTTTAAAAACTATCTGAAGTGTTTCAAATTTGATAATACGGGGGTGGGGCAGAAATTTGCTGCTTAAATATTTGCAGCTAAATTTAAGCTATAAATATTGGAGATGGGAGGAGGTATGAACATTTCTCCACTTCTCTTTATCAGCCTAACTTTATTTATCTTGAACCTTGGAAACATTTCTAAACTCAAAATAAACCTCTTTCTTTGTTTCTGGTCGTGAACTGTTATTTAAAGAGATACTGATCTGGTAGGACTGCATTTTATGGGACTGCCTTAAGGATTTAGCTTAGCCAATCTATAATTTTCCCTAGTTAATATTGAAAAAGATCAGCCTTTCTCAACTTGATGCCCTCCAATGTTTTGCATTTTAACTGGTTTAACTGGTTTAATTCTTCATCCCACATTGCCAAATTAAAATTGATGGAGGGCATCAAATTGTGGTCAATCTTTGTGTGTAATTAGTATTCTTGGATGATTTCATATTACATTTACAATGGAGTATAATTTTTATTCTACTGAAAATAGACAGGCTGCTTGCTCAAGCCTCAATCTGTAGTAAAGCATACATTGATTAGAATAATCTTTAAAAATGGCAATTTTTTCCTTTTTCTAGTCAATGTCCAGAAGGATATATATGTGTAAAAGCGGGTAGAAACCCCAACTATGGCTATACAAGTTTTGATTCCTTCAGCTGGGCCTTCTTGTCACTCTTTCGGCTGATGACTCAGGACTACTGGGAAAATCTTTACCAACTGGTGAGGGTCTTTGTAAGCAGGAAGTACCAGTAGTAGCACCGAGGCTGACTGTGTAAAGCAGCATTTTAATATAAGCACCTGAATGAATTGAAAACAAAAGTTCACAACTGCTATGTCACAATGAACTGCTTCTGAAGCATAACAGTTGTATACTCAAATGCTCAAATAAAAAACTTCAAAGTCTACTTATTAAATTGAGAGTTAATTGTATATAACAAGGTCTTACTTTTCATCACATGAGGGCTACTCTAGGCTTTACTTGACATACTGAGGCCTGTGTTCCAAAATAGGTGGGACTTCAAATTGGTGATCATTTTGAGAGAGAGGTTGCAGGGTATGGGAGACAAATAGGGGTCTGCAATCTTGAGGCACTTTTTTCCCTTTTGACCTCCAAATTCTCCACAATGTAAATGAGTACCCAATACTTGTCCCTATCCTCTGTGAGTGACTTGCTGGCCTGAAAAGGAATAGTGATAGGCTACATGCAGCCAGCGCTTTTTGCATCATTGGAATCCAACTTTGGTAATCATTTTGGCATGAACATTGGAGCCCTTGGGCAACAGAGAACCATTCTAACTTCCAGTGTTGGAGCATTCACCACTTCTGGAGGCAGGTTGTTCCACTGGTTAATTGTTCTAACTGTCAGGAAATTTCACCTAGAACTAAGGAGAAATTTCCTGACAGAACAATTAACCAGTGGAACAACCTGCCTCCAGAAGCAGTGAATGCTCCAACACTGGAAGTTTTTAAGAAGCCATTTGTCCGAAATGGTATAGGGTTTCCTGCCTGAGCAGGGGGTTGGACTAGATGACCTCCAAGGTCCCTTCCAACTTTATTATTATTTTCTAAAAGGAATATATGGAACTGTATTAGACTGCCTCATGTTATTAACCCCCATAGCCATAAAGTTTGCTGAGTTAGGGATTCTCTTACCAGGCGATACCAAGGAAATGAAGCCACAATGTCATGGACCCAAAACATGTGCTGCAATCCCTTCCCTAATACCAGGAGCTATTACTGGTTTGTGGGAACCTTCCCTATAGTCCTGTAGATTATGGATAAAACACCCAGGCACGGTGTTTTGCATATGCTCAATGGATCATGTTATAATGCATTGTTATAATTACTGTTGATTTTTTTTTCACCCAAAAGACAAATATTACTTTCAGGGTCAGCAACTTGAAAACTTCAAATGTTCTGAAAAGCTCTAATAGCTCTCATAATTCCTATAGCTCTTATAAGAGCAAAGTAACTTGACTATCTGCAGGGCACCATTTCATCTATTCCTACATTGGACCTATAAAGAATTCATTTCACAAATCAGATAAAACTGAAGGGGTAAGATAGTATTCTCTGCCCAGTTAAACATCCTCCAGATGAACTGGATTTCAACCTCATTAATTTTCATAATCTTCATCTTAGGGATAGCTTTTCGAAAGGAAATGGGAAGAAAAGTGAGTAAGAGAAAGTGAAATAGAGAACATTGACCAGCATCCCACTGTTCTCTACAAAACAAAGTTTTACTGGTAGTGTATTGCCTATGCGCCAACTCACCATACTGCTCAATGTAGTCATTAAAATTTGCCAAATGGGTACATTAGAAGCAACGATAATATTGCACAAGTACAGAAATAACAGATGGGCTATATTTATGCAACATCCTTGGCAGGATCAAATAGCAAATGCATTTGCTTGAGTAACATGCTAAGTTTGGTTAGTATTAATCTTCATTAACTACGGTGGCTTAGCATTTTGGTTTTAAGGTTAAGCATGTTATCCTTAATACACCCTTCCTAATTTGGTCCCTAGCCAGTGATTTTTGATGTTATCTTGAAATACAGCTGAGTGAAGCAAAGATTGGTAATCTATATACTTCCATTCCAGATATTACTGAACTTCATTTTTTATTGTTCCCATCATTGGTCATCCTGGCTACTGATGGTAAAAGAGTTGCAATTAAGCAATGCCTGTAGGATCATACCTTCTTCCCTGCTGTCTTATTGTGCATGTTGTCAGAATTGGAAAAGTCTCAGGTGGAATGTCCCAGTTGTCCTTAATCTCTTCTTTATGTTTAAGATAGGGGAAGTACCTCAGTCTCAGGGATGAAGGGAGGTGAGTTCCATATGTATTAGTTCAGTAGCCCAGATGTGTCTTGTCTATGATAATTACAGCAGTTGTAGGTTTATTTGTAGATTAACATGTAATCTTGTACATAAACTCACACATGTACCTAATACAGTCAGACCATCTCACCTAATAAGATTATGAACAGCATTTGTCTTATGTTCATTCCCTAGACCAGGGGTCGGCAACCTTGGCTCTTTTATGACTCGTGGACTTCAACTCCCAGAATTCCTGGGCCAGCCATTCTGGGAGTTGAAGCACAGAAGTCATAAAAGAGCCAAGGTTGCCTACCCCTGCCCTAGACTATAAGATAAAAGGAGGCTAATATATTTTGGGGGACTGTTTTAAAATTATTTATTCTTTATTTTCTTTTATAGACTTTACGTGCTGCTGGCAAAACGTACATGATCTTTTTTGTCCTGGTGATTTTCTTGGGTTCTTTCTACCTGATCAACTTGATCCTGGCTGTTGTTGCCATGGCCTATGAAGAGCAGAATCAAGCCACCATGGAAGAAGCTGAGCAGAAAGAGGCAGAGTTCCAGCAGATGCTGGAACAGCTGAAAAAACAGCAAGAAGAGGCTCAGGTTACTTAATGAGTGGAACACAACTTTTATGTTTTGTCCTATAATTACAAAAGATAACATATAAAGTAATCGTTTACTGTATCAAATTTTGTGGCTTCCAGCTGGTTGACTCCAGGATCATGAGTGACTAAAACATTTCAAGATGGCAACATCTAGTGGCCACGAGTATACATATATTCAAACTTATGTACTGATGGCCATTGGAGTAGGAAGAAAATTACCATACGTCTTCCCTCAATATTGAACCATTTGAGGACAGGAAACTAAAACTTGATGCATTAAACCTCCAACAGATTTAATGTACCTATAAAAACTAAATCTCTTTGTCCTCAAAAATTGTTCTCCCAAAAAAGAAAAAAAAAAGGAAGCGTTGGACCCCAAATATCAGTGCTGCTTAATCCTTTTGTCACTATGCCACGGTTCAATCCATCTTTAAAAAGAAAGGCACTCCTATCTTGAGGCAAAATTTCAACTAACAGTGCTAAATGAAGCTCTGTTTTTCCCACAGTTTCAAAATGAATTAAAATCCCTACATCAGAAATAAAATATAATTAGGGCTTTTAGATATTAAATATATCTTCTACACACCGTTAAAAAAAACCTTATAAGATTTTTGTTTCATTTTGACCTGTCTGTTAAAAAAGAATCAGTGAGTCCTATCTGCTAAAGAGAAGTGGACAAGGTACTTTCTTTTTGATGCTACCTAATGAAAGAGGCAAGGGGGTTTCAGTCTCCCCCCCCTCCCAGTATTCCCTTCTGCCCTCTTTTGGCAGAAATGTCTGGTTTTAATAAGGCTGCTCTGACCCACCAATAAAAGAAAAATGTCCTGTCTGTGAGTTCTTTTTTTTAAATTGAGGATAGCATATTAGTGGGGCAAGAAGGGTAACAATAAACCAAAAAAATTAATAATCATATCCAGAGTAACAACCAAATCCTATCCCTCTCCCCATCCTTAGATACAGGCTTTTATCCTCTGCCTCTTTAGCCAGTCTTAAAACCATGTTTAATTTTAACATACTTAACGAAATTTGGCTACAACTAGGGAGGAAGCTGGAGTACACAGAAATCTTGGGGGAAAGAATTGCATGCAGCCCCTCAGCCAGATGTTATTCACCCATGCTTTTTATTGACCTGGATGCCCAGGAAGGCTGTATTTTTAGGGTTCCTTAACCCTTTTTGTTCCTTGGTCTTTGTGCTCAATACTGTACTTCTCACTATAGCAAAGATTGTAAACTGAACAACTGCCTCTCTTCTTGCACAATTGAGAGGTGGTGGATGAAAGCAAAGACTGGCATTTCAAGATTGCTGTAAAGGCGTTCTAAATTGTAGACCTATGGGGGTGCAGAGCAGTGCCCTTGCTTGAAAAAGATTGAACCTGACATACTGAGATAAATGGAGTGAGATCAAGTATGCTTCATATTCATTTGAACATGCCATGTTATTTGGTAAGTTCCTATTTCCTTGAAATGTAGGCTTACTATAATGAGCATCAAACTCATCTGTTTTATAAAACAAACCCTCTGAATTAATATATTGGTATGATGTATCTTAAATGTCCTTAACTTTCAGGCAGCAGCTTTAGCTGCGGCGGCAGGTGAATCGAGAGAATTTAGTGAAGTTGGTGGTGTGGGTGGATTCTCAGAAAGTTCTTCAGCAACATCAAAACTGAGTTCCAAGAGTGCAAAGGAGAGGAAGAACAGGCGGAAGAAGAGAAAACAGAGAGAACAGTCTGAAGGAGATGAGAAAGATGAGGATGAATTCCACAAATCAGAATCAGAGGACAGCATTCACAGAAAAGGCTTTCGATTCTCTATTGAAGGGAACAGATTAACCTATGAAAAAAGGTTTTCTTCCCCACACCAGGTATGGAGAATATATGTGGGCAAAGTAGACCCTGAAGCATATTTCACTGCTGTAGGACTTTATGGATGACTTTATGGGTTACGCCTCAATAAAATCCTGGGTTTCTTGTTTCCCTTTTTCTTCTCATGTGTCTTCTTAGTTGGTTACATCTTGATATGTAATTGTGCAGACTTAGAATTCATTTCTGTGTTCTATATCCATTTCTGTGCAAGCCTCAAGGAAAAACTTACTGAGTAAATTGTAAAGCAATTCTTCGGGGTACATCTTAAATGAGAAGAATATGCCTCAATCTCCTGGCACGTTTTGCTTCTGTCTGTTCTTCTGATATGGGCCTAGTCCACTCATATATGGAGGCTGCCATTCTTGTTCGTATTCCTCTACCCTTGTTTCTTGCTTGCTTAGAGGAAGAGTATAATAGCGAGGCAGCAGCTGCAAAGAGAAGGAACAGTGAACGCTAGAGAGCTCCAGGAATGGCCAGTGGCTTCTTAAAAGGTGTGGGGAGGGGGTCTTGTCTGGTCCCACAGAATACCAACCTTTAGTTTGCACCATAAAGCAAATGCCAAGATGATGCCAGCAGAGATGAGTCGGGATTTTACCAATTTATTTTTCACATTTCTAAACCACCCAACTCCCTCCAAGAGGGACCCTTTAATTTATGATTCATTATATATAGAATGTAAAAGCAAGAGAAATGGTGGCACTAATTTAGAAATTATTTAATAAATATTTAACATTTTTTTTAAAAAAAACTAATGGAGATTGTTCCTGTGCTCTTGAGAGACCCCATAATATCTGTATTCACTCATTTCCTTATATTGTCATGACTGCACAATAGTTAAGAAGGATCTTTAATTTTCCCATCGCCTTTCAATCTGTTTATGGATGTTTCTGATCTTGCATTCCCTTGCAGTCTTTGCTGAGCATCCGCGGATCGCTGTTTTCCCCCAGGCGCAGCAGCAAAACGAGTCTCTTCAGCTTCAGAGGCCGAGCAAAGGATCTTGGATCAGAGAATGACTTTGCTGACGACGAGCACAGCACTTTTGAAGACAACGAGAGTAGGAGAGATTCCCTCTTTGTTCCTCACCGGCATTGTGAGCGTCGCAACAGTAACATCAGTCAGGCCAGCCGATCCTCCAGGGTGATGCCCATCCTTCCAGCAAATGGGAAGATGCACAGCACTGTGGATTGCAATGGGGTGGTTTCCTTAGTTGGCGGGCCTCCTCCTCTTATGTCACCCACTGGGCAGCTTCTTCCTGAGGTAATAAGAGATCAGAAGTGCAACTGTCATTGGCTCAAGGACTGTGCCAAACTTTGTCTAGCATCTGAAGAAAGTTGGGGGCCCAATTTTGACAGGGAGATGTTTTCAGGAATTTTAAGGGCTGGAATGGGTGCTTTATACACCTGCAGTGCTTAAAGCATTCATTTGGTCTGTTAAATTCCCCCAAGCCCCCAAAACAACAAAAAAAGGGGTCAGAAATCCCCAAAGGGTTGGTGGTAGCTTTCTGCAGTGGACAAAACAGCATTGATTTGAAACTTAAATTCAGATCCGCAAGCACTTTGGCGTCGGACCAGGTTAAACTAGAAATTCTCTTGGCTACTATATTAGCTTGTAAATTAAAATAAAACTTTAAAAAAGCACCTCAAAGTAGGCTTTCAGAAGAATGCTGGAGAGCACATCCTGTTAAGCTAAAGTTTAGAGCTTTCCTATAATAAGGAATCTTTCATAAGAAAAAAATCTTGATTATAGGGTGACCTAAAGGGAATTTCCTTTCAGTTTTTTTAAAAGAGTCATATCATCCCAGGTTATTCCAGCTGCGTGCTGCTGGTTCTGTCAACATTGGGTGGTTATAGATTTTCTGCTTCTGCCAGTGAGGTTTTGTGTGGCCATACATCTACTGTCCTTATTATTTGGGGAAAAAGGAATACTGTTTGCCTATTTCATTCCACCTTGTCTTTCATTCTAGGTGCTGCCATCTCTAAGGACAGGACTTAACTTGTCAATAATGTCATTGTCTTGCAGCCCTATTTGACCTGGAGGTTGTTATCAATCTCTGCTTCCAACTTCATCCCATACTCAGGATTTAATGCTCTTTTAGAAGAGTGCTAGATTCACATTCAGAAATAGCCTAAATGACAAAGCCAAGCCCAGAATACAGTAGCTGCGAACTATTAGGCAGCTTGGTTGATGGCTCAGTGTCCTGCTTAATCCTGCCCTACCCCACTTTAGGGAGAATGACTGCTGATAGCTTCCCTACTGGAAATCAGTGTTTGTTAGGATGGGAAATGAAGCTAGGGAAGTTGAGCAATTGCTTTCTTAAATCTACCTTTCATCAAAACAGTAAGAGCAACATTTATCATCAGCCACATTATTTTGGCAAAATAGAGCTTGACAAAGGAGACAGTGAATTTTATTCAGGCATACTTTTCAGGCAACTCATAGGCTTTGGGTTTGTTCCTTAATGTGGCCATCTGACTGTGCATATGGACTGAGGAGATTGAAAAAAATGTAGTTTATATAAAGGAATTTTATAGTGTTCCTGTTTGATTTTTCAATGGTGGTTAAGCACAACTTGAAACACTGTGTTAACATGAACAGTGTTTCAGCAGTTTGTCATGTAACTAAATCAAAGAAACATTAACATTAAAGGACAAAGGAGAACTAGGACTCTCTTGAAGTGAGATTAAGACATTCAGTAATTCTCCCTAAAGGATACCAGTCAGTAGCCATCTTTCTTTTTAATCCAGAAGAACAAAACTGTTGACGATGATGGATAGCTCTGATGGGAATGTTCTCATAAAAAAAATGTTCCCTAAGACAGAAAATTAGGTTGACAATATTTAACTCAAGGGCAGTGTCAGAGCAATGCTTCTTCTTCATATAGTATCATTCCAACTGCTTCTGATTTAAAAAAAAAAATGAAAATCCAAGCTGCACAAATTCAAATGGCCACTAAATGGCAGCAAAAACACAGAAAAGGAACTCTTTGCTGCCATGTCCTGATTGTGCAGATTTATACAAAGTAGATCTAGTAGCTTTAGTCATTAGCGACAGTTGCTAGAAGGAATAATGATGCTGACCAATGAGCTTCATTCATACCAGATTTTTGTTTCTCTGTTCTTAAAAAGCCCCTCCTCATGTTCATATTATACAAATAGGATGGAGAAATGAAAAAGGGGTAATTATAAGGCTAGTCCACAATAAATCTGAGCATTATACATTGAAGTTGATGTAACTTTTTATTTGTATGCAAATATAATTAGCTAAACCCTTAAAGCCCTTAGATAAATCCTTAAGGCATCTTTAAATGGATTGCTTCCTTAATTAGGGCTATTTGAGATGCAGAAATCCAGATGACAGATGGCTACAGAGAGTTAATATTTTCTGTAACTACTCCTGGGGAAACTGTTGCAAACAAGCCTTGAGCCAAGATGCACTAAGCTTGATAACAGAAATGATTGTTCAAGCCAAATTATCTCTCTGACTTACTTTTTATATGCAGAAGATATATTAAAGAACTGAATATTGCTAGCTTTAGTAATCTGTTTATGCATAGTCTGTTTTTACAAGTCAGAAATAACCATATTCTTCCAATTGATAAATCCAATATTTTCAGGGCACCACTACGGAAACAGAACTAAGAAAAAGGCGCTCCAGTTCCTATCACATGTCAATGGATTTTCTCTCTGATCCTACTGCAAGGCAAAGAGCAATGAGTATAGCTAGCATACTTACCAATACAATGGAAGGTAAGCATCCCATCTAAACAAGGCTTCTAAAATTCAGAGGGCAAAAGCTGAATTTCCATTTCAAAAATAAACATTTTCATATTCATTAATTTAAATTTTATTAATTGACTGTTGGTGCCTATTGATTTGTGTTTTCCCAATATAAACGTTTCCTTATTACCAGTACTATTAAAACCTAAAAAAAAATATATAGTAAAGACACCAGATTCGTTGTTCTAGGAGAGAATTTTTAATGTTCTAATCTTCGCTCCAATCAAATGGAGCGAACAGTGCTTCTTTTTTCAGTTTCCTCTGTTTTGTCTGACTTTCATGCTGCAATAATTTCTTCAGCTAAAACAGGGTTCTAATTAGATCTTGCCTGCTCCAGACTTTCATAATTTTCAAATGCAAGCGTAACAATAAAGCATGGTTAGCATGAATATGATTTGCAAAGCAAATATTTCAGTAAATTGGTACAGATCCAGGCATAACACCAACCATGGGTTGGCTGTATGGTATGTCAGATCAGAATGTAGCCCTATTTCCTTAATGCCCATTGAAACTCTTAACTACAGTAGATCTTTTGACAGAGACGATGTGTCTTGTCTCAACAAAGATGCATGGAATTTACTTTAATAAGGGGGCTCCTATTGCCTCATCACTTCAGTATAATCTTTTACCTCTTCCTCCGCCTTGCCTCATCCTACACTTGCAAAAACTAGAAGAGGGGTCAGGACAGTTAGCACAGGTACTGTATACAGAAGCTTCTCTGATACTTCCATGCACAGAATCTTCTTTCATGTTCTGAAAAGTGCCAGAGAAGATTGCAGGAGTCCTGGAGGATGCTGTATAAAAATCTTCTTGTGGACTTTGTAGAAGTAATACAATCATTTTGCTTCACTGATAAAAATCATGTGGAGCTGTGTCATGCAGCAACTTTCGATGGATTTTCTTCTCAGAACTTTGTCAAAACGGGGCATCTCTATGGAGACTTGCCCAGCCCTAAATTATAGTCAAGCAAATCATTGCTATGTGGCTACCAGAGAGGAAGACAGAGGAAGTTCCCTTGTCCCCACTACACAGAAAAGAAAAATACTGCTAATATGCCTCTTCTTCCAATTCATGTTTAGTAAAGAATAGTTGTTTACATTTTTCTGGCCATTTGTAAAAAATAAGATGAGGGAAGTTATTCCTAGGATCCCCATCATGCTGTTTCTTTAACGTATGTGTTGAAATGGATAAATTGGGTAGCTTTTTGAACTTTCTCTTTCCATATGCTTTCTTTTCACTCTTTTTAGAACTTGAGGAATCCAGGCAGAAGTGCCCTCCCTGCTGGTACAAATTTGCTAACATGTGCTTAATCTGGGATTGCTGGACTCCTTGGCTGAAAATAAAGCATATTGTTAATTTGATTGTGATGGATCCATTTGTTGACCTTGCTATTACCATCTGCATTGTTTTAAATACTTTGTTTATGGCAATGGAGCATTACCCAATGACCCAACAGTTTAATAATGTACTATCCGTTGGAAACTTGGTAAGTCTTCTGCAGTCCCATAAGAGAGCAATATTTATTGGACAGATTGCTGAATTTTTTGGACTCTCTACTTAGATCAAGTTTAAGTCATTCTTTTTTTAGGTCCCATTCAAATCAATGTGCCATGATTTAATGCTAGTAATATTCTGAATTCTAAATATGAAGCTAAGTGCAGGCAGGACATGATATCTGCTGCTTACAAAATCTGGCAGTTTCTAGAGGGATTGGTATCAAATGCTTTCTTCACTGCTGTTCCCAGTAGCAGCTGCAGGGGAGTCAGGAGGACAAATGATGAAAGGAACACTACAGAATAAGAGGAACCAGATCCAATGAATACTTAGCTGCCTATGAGAAATCCTGCATTGAAGCAAACTGCAGAAAGGAACCTTACTAATGAATCAACATTTTTTTTTTAATTGCAAACCACCCAGACAGAAACAGACTGACATTGTTTTTCTATTCCCGGTTTTATAGTTGGTAAAATGTAAAGGAGGTGAACTCATACTTTGATTTTAACTCTTTTATTACTGAATACCTTGTGGTGACTTGGATATGTAAAACTGTATTTTCTTTAGAAATATAAATGCTCCCAATCACCTCTTCAGAAGAAGCTTGATTGTAAAGACCTTGCTTTGCATGCTTATATTCAATCCAAGGAATCACCCGTTTAAAAAAAAGTAGTAATTTTAGAGATGCAAAACCATATAAAATAGACAAGAAATGGACATATTTTATGATTGGGATCTTTAGCGGGGGGGGGGGGGGCAGAGATCAGTATCTAGAAGTTCCAGCAAAGAATTCAGAAGCAAAATAATGGCATGGAGAGATAGTTAAAAGAATGAAGTACATAATAAATCTGAGTAGTTTACATATATTCAGTCCAGGAATTTGTGATGAATATCAGAACTAAGTTCAAAAATTCTCTTTGTACAAATATTTGTTCCCAATTTTTTTTCTACTTTTCAATAGACCTTTCTAATAATTGCTAGTGGTGGGAAAATCAGTCAGAAATATAAGCTAATTTATTATAGATGCCCAGAGATTTGATCTGTCTTCTACTAGATAAAGAATACTGGGGGGGGGACTTGTGGGATAGCTTCTTTATGAATGGGGAGTGTGTGAGATTGAATCTTATGCCTAGTGATATAAAAATAATGGTATGTACATATCAAAATACACATTTCCATTTCTCAAAATATCAAACTGTTGAATTGGAGGTATTTTTTTTAAAGTTTGCCTTTATCTTTCTCAATAACATTTTTTATGAATAGACTGTTATTTAGGATTGATGACAAATAATATTTTTTGTATGTAGGTGTTTACTGGCATCTTCACAGCAGAAATGTTTCTCAAAATAATTGCCATGGATCCTTATTATTATTTCCAAGAAGGCTGGAATATTTTTGATGGCATCATAGTCAGCCTGAGTTTGATGGAGTTGGGTCTTGCAAATGTGGAAGGATTATCAGTTCTAAGATCCTTCAGATTGGTAAATATTCACAGGAGGTTTCAAGAAACATTTTGATCATATTTTATAATCAGAGTAATCAAATTGTGAATACGCATATTGCATTCTGATACCTGAATGTTATTCAAAAATAAAATAAGTCAGTAGCTAATTGCATGAAGAATATAACATCAGGCTTAATCAATATTTTCTTAGGAATTAAATTCATCAAGACCAATAAGATCTTTTCCAAAAGTCTTGAGTCTCAAACACAATTACTTAAGCCACCAATATATATTGACTTTACATACTCAGGAGAACCTTCACATGGATTTCTAAATCCAGTGTCAAGAGCAGAATTTCTGCACAAAATAACTCTTTTTTTTATTATGAATGAAAAGTAATTAAAATCAGAAATAATTAACCCTGATACTGATGCCTGTGTGCTTTTATTTTTCTCAGCTTCGAGTTTTCAAACTGGCAAAATCTTGGCCAACATTAAACATGTTGATAAAGATTATTGGCAATTCAGTAGGTGCCTTGGGAAATTTGACTTTGGTTTTGGCTATCATTGTCTTCATTTTTGCCGTGGTTGGAATGCAGTTGTTTGGCAAAAACTACAAGGAGTGTGTCTGCAAGATTTCCAATGACTGTGAACTCCCACGCTGGCACATGAATGATTTTTTTCATTCTTTCTTGATTGTCTTTCGAGTTCTTTGTGGAGAATGGATAGAGACTATGTGGGATTGTATGGAGGTTGCTGGACAGCCCCTGTGCCTTACTGTCTTCATGATGGTTATGGTGATTGGCAATTTAGTGGTATGTATCAAGCAAACGTCCACTTAAGGCAAGTAGTCCGTTGCAACTGGATTCTTTAAATATTGACATTGAACAATTGGCATAAATTTAAATTTTAAACCAATTTTGATAATTTTTTTTTAGTTTTCTATTGTAGTCAGCAGGTCGTGCAAATACAAAATATGTATTCCTGCCCTATGGTATATGTAGAAAAATATTTCCATTTCGATGTTCAAAAAGTAGGGTGGGTTTTTTTTAGCGTAAAAGGTAAAGATTTCCTGTCCAGTCATGTTGTACTTGAGGGTGTGGTATTCATCTCCGTTTCTTGGCCAAGGGTGCCAGCATTGTCCAAAGACATTTTCCGTGGTCATGTGGCCAGCTTGACTATATGCCAAAGGTGTAGAAACACTGTTACCTTCCCACCGAAGTGGTACCTATTAATCTACTTGCCTTTGCATGCTTTCAAACTGCTAGGTGGGCAAGAGAGTATTTTTAAGGATATTTCTATTATAATTGTCATGGGCCTATTATCCCTTTTTAATAGGGAAACACAGGGACCTTGCTTTATATGAAGTCAGATCAGTGATCCAATTAACTCTATGATGTCTATGCTACAGGTGGAGAACATCTTTTTGGCTCTTGAAGGATGCTAATATTAGATGAAAAATGCAAATCAAGATTAGGAAAACTGAATTATTATGTTTAGTCAGTAACAGTGTTAGAGAATTTTAAACAGTCAAATTAATACATCTTCTGCTAGAGAATATCACCTAACACAGAAGTGGGTTAATAAGAATGCTGATCTATTTCAGTGTTGGTTCCTTATGTTCAAAAAAGATACCAGATTAGGAAGCAGAACATAGGCATTAGAATAGTCTGATATAGGAGTAATCAAGAAGAAACAACACTTACACCAAAGTATTCAGACGTTGTTGTTAATAGCATGATAAACTGAGTGACCCTGTTTTTCTTTTAATAGGTTTTGAATCTTTTTCTGGCCTTGCTCCTGAGCTCCTTCAGTTCAGACAATCTTGCTGCTACAGATGATGATAATGAAATGAACAACCTCCAGATTGCAGTGGCTAGGATTCAGAAAGGAATAGATTTTGTAAAAAGAAAAGTTCATGAATTTGTACAAAAGGCATTCGTGAGAAAACAAAAGGCTTTGGATGAAATCAAGCCCCTTGAAGATCTAAACAATAAGAAAGACAGTTGCATTTCTAACCATGTGATAGTAGATATTGGCAAAGATTTTAACTATCTGAAAGATGGCAATGGGACCAGCGGCATAGGGAGCAGCGTGGAAAAATACATCATTGATGAAAGTGATTACATGTCATTCATAAATAACCCAAGTGTAACTGTGACAGTACCCATTGCTGTTGGAGAATCAGATTTTGAAAATTTAAATACAGAGGAGTTTAGCAGTGAGTCAGATCTGGAAGAAAGCAAAGAGGTAAGTCATATGTAATATGCAACACATATATTGTGGTGGTCTTTTCAAAACATGAGTTGCACTTATTAAAAAGTTTAACTGACAGATCACTGTTTTCATATCTTTCAAATAAATATTTTAATATAGTTCACATTGAATGCCAACATAATTGTACATTAAAATCACTCTAGATATGATTGCCTTTCTCTGAAGTTTAACATTAAGGTCATTAATGTTTTTATTTTTCTAACATTAAAAAAACCACAGGTTTGCAATTGAATGTTAGTTATTGATATCAGAATTTCTAGAAGATGCTCCACAGCTCTTTAGCTTATCTTATAGTTGTGTCCATTCAGAGGCCTTTGTAACTCAAGAGCCATTCTGTTCTTCGGCATTTAGAAATTGACTCAAATGGGATGGAAACTAACTTGCAGAATTAAATGTAAATCAATTATGTCTCAGTGTTAATTTTATACTTTCTAAATGACCTATTGATGACTTAGGTTTGATGAAAATTGCAGTATTCTGCACACCCTCACACTAGCATTCACATAAAAAGTGGGTGCACTTATTTTACTTGGTTTGTTTTCTGTGTATTATTTTGTAAATCATTAGAGGTTGAAGTTTTTTTTTCCAATGAAGGATCAAAGCATTGCACAGTCTTAAATCCTGCCAAACCAGCTGTAAAGCCATTTTTATTTTCCCAATTTTTCTTGCCATTGTGGTTTCAATTGCATTTACAGTATTAGTTTGAGGAGAAATCTCAGTCTGCTTCATTAAAGCCAGATTCAGAACCTGGTTAATATTAGAACTTGGTTATGTATGAAACATTTTTTTAATTGTCTGAGTAACAGATAGAAATCTCTTTCATTCCAGAGCAGTAAGGGATGTAACCGAAATAAAATATTTCTTGGGCTAGGGAAAAAACTGAGCCATTTTGTACTCATAGAAACCACTTATAATGTAATGGTTTATAAAGGGCTAGATTAGCAACTCCAGTTTTTAGAAATACCAATGATATGGTATATAATTTGATAATTAATTAGCTATTTTAAAGAACTTGTAGTCTACCTTTCATGGCAAAGATTTTCCAGAGCAACTTGCAAAATCATGGAACATTGTAATTGAAATAAAATAATCAGGATGGAAAAAATCAACAAAATAGTGGTTCAAACTGTTTTAGAAACTTTAATAAATTACAGATGAAAAGCTAAGTCCTTGAAGCCAAAAAGACTTATATTCCTTTCCTTTAATCTAGTATTATATTTCAGGCAATATAAAAATTGTGGTAATTTTTCTATCAAACAACTTCTAATATTTTCAACTTTTAATATTTTAGTTTGTAATCCAGAGAAATTTAAATTTCCAATCTGATTTATTTCCATGAAAGAGTTGAATAGTTGCTTTAATCTCTCTTTTAGATTTAAATTTTTATTTTTAGTCTTGATGTTTATATTTATTATACATTATACTTTTTTAACAACCGTACTTTTATACTTTTTCAATGACCATATCCAGTTTCCTTATGCTGGTCTATGACCATAATAAAGACTTGATCAGATTTGTTTTCATACATTTGTGCAATGAAAATTTTTAATTGATTCTAAACATGGCTTATTTGATTTAGTCAGGGCTTTTTACACATGGTTTATCAGAATCCATAAATATTTCAAGAACTACATTACAATATTTAAAAAAAAAACAATTACTATTTCTTAAGTTTGAACTTGAGTTCTTTATCACCATCAGTCATCTTCCGTTAATGTTCATTAACATACAGTTATACGATATAATTGCATTCCTTTAAGATTTTGATGTTGTTTTAAGCTACTTTGGAAATAAATTGTCCATCATTTCGTAAATGCAATACTTCAAAGATTGAATTTTAATATTGCAAAATATTGAACATTTAAATACTGGACATTTGTTAGATAAACTTTTGAAATTGCTGTCATCTCCAGAGCTGAGAAAAAAGGCAATATTTATTTATTCATTCTTTCATCCATTCCAATACAGTAATTCTATACCACCCAACTTCTTACAACTCAACGTTCTTTTATATTGTGTCCCCAGCCTCTCTTTTCACTTAACTTTCTGGAACAGTTTTTTTTTCTTTGTACTTGGGAGGCTGAAAGAGACAGAGAAAGAAAGAAAATATTATTCAGTCAATACTGTATGAAAATTTGGAAAGTTTCCGTTCATCATTTTAATCTTCTCATCTTTTCTCACTATTTCTCCCATTATTTTTTTAAGAGAACCTCTGTAAATGAGAAAATGAGAATAACTGCATTCTTTTCTAATTACTACCATCAGAGTCTCTCCATCAGAGTCTCTCAAAAACAAAATCTAATAACATTAATGACCCATTCTTAATTGATTGTAAATCTCTCCTTGATTTCCAAAGGAGAGATTTAAGCTAAAGTCCTCCTTTTTTGTGTGTGGGAATTCTGTATGTGAACAAGGAAACCTTGTCTGACTACCACTCAACTCACAATATTACTCCTCTTATTGAGATGTTGTAGAGTTTCGTCGAAGATTGTGCTTCTTTTTGCCCCTGACTGGCATTGCACCCTGTGTGGTGACAGGCTTCTTATCAAAAGAAAAGCCTAGTGGGATCTTAATATCCTATGAGAAAGCACAATAGGACCTTTCATATTTCTCATCTACAGAAAATACAGGGAGCCCTTAAGTTCATGCTTAAATTGTGCAGAGACATCAGTAAGAAAACCTGTAACTATCCCTTCACACATATAATAATTAGATTTTGTTCTAAAGCTTTTTTTTTCATGCAAGTAAAGAAATGATCAAAATGGACTTTTCGGACTCATGCCTGACTCTTTGTGCTTCTGTAAGCTGTTCATTTACGGCTAATTTGTGTAGCCCATATTAATCATACAAATAATTGGAACTGCCTTGGCATGTAGCCCTGGCAATAAAATGTGTGGCCTGCTGTTAGAAAGCCCAGTTATGCAAAATTTCCATAATTAATTTGTCATTACATAAGCCAACCCGTGTCTTGATTTCTTGATCTTAATTTTTTTTTAAAAAAAATATTGTTTATTTAAATGATTTATAAAGTTTCTTCCCTGCCCCCATCTCACAGGATACATTATCTTGGTGAAAAAGGAGAAAGTGAAGTTCACGTGCATCAACTCCAGTGCACACATCTAAATCTGGATGCAGTCCAGATTTTGGCTGATATAAGATTGATAGAGAACATTTGTGAATGTTTTGATTGTGAAACTCTAGGTCATGTTTTCTGTTGAATACAGTACTAAGAATAAGGCTAGATATTTAAAGTATATATGAATATTCCTGCTTTGTGCGTGACTTCCAAACAAATTGCAAGTCTTCAAGTAAACATTCCAATTCAACACGTCAATACTGTATAGTTTCTGTCTTAAAAATTCACTTCCATTTAGTCTTGCCTCATGATGAATTCTAAGAAGACTGAGCAGCACATGCTTCAGAGCCAATCTGACCATTCTTCATTTAAAAACATGCAGTTATTTTCTTCTTTTATATATATTTTTAAGAAAAATAATCATATTGGTAAGTCAAATCATACCTACCTATCCAGAGTTAAACGCCAAGATACTGTATGCAAATTTATTTCCTACCGTTCTTACTTCTCGCAGGATTAAAATCAAGCTGGATCATTCAAGAATGCAGCTCTGGTGCTTTTTTGTCAGACAGCAACGAACAGCACCAGTATTACACAGGTTACTTAAGCAAATTCTACCTCTATATGATATTTTTTCAAATGGGTACTGACTGGCCTGCATGCTACTCTGCCATCTCCTTTCCCCATTCATTGCAGTATTATAGAAACTTCACCGCTACTCCCCTCTGAGTTATATGACTCACACCCCAGCATGGTCAGGCAGTACTTGCAACTGGAACATTTATAGGATTTCGGACTCTAATTCACCCGTGTTTCTTTACCATAAAATTTTAGCAATGCCTACAAGCTGCATGTAATGTATTCAACTTCGAAAGCATCGGTTTAGCTTAATTCTGGACAGACTAAAGTATTCACTATTTAATCAAACTGGGGTGAACTTTATTCTACTTACAATTATTCTTTGTTGGATTATCTTCATGCTTTTGGAGGGTGTTTTTTTTAATGAGGATCATCATTTTAATAAATTTGAATGCACATTATTACCAATTTGCAGAGATTCGATAACATGATTTATAAAAAACAGAAACCGCCTCACCAATGTTGAATTTTTTTTCAATGAAAGTATGTTGACAAGGCGATAACACTGCCAACCAAGCCCACAATCATGACAGTTCCTTTCACTGACTTTGGAAGTGATAAAATGACAGTTTTGGGGGCCAGAGAAATTTTAATTAACTGTAGCATAAATGATACTGTCTCATTAGGTCCCCTCTGGTTATTTTTTAAAGCTTTGAAGTTATTCGCAAATGTAAACATTAATCTTCTTGTTCACAAGAATGATTCTCTGGACATGAGCCCAAGACTCCCCATGTCCCCCCATTTCACTTTCTTTTTCTGCACATAACTGAAAAAAGTTGCATTTAAGAAAATACAGTTTGGCCCTGAGACTTATATACCAATCCCAAAACTGTCAGTTCTAAACAAAATTAATGGACTATTGTGAACACATTTAGAGAGATTCATTGAAAATCTGGTTCCTCATAGTCCACGTGAAGTAATGCATACTCTTCCAGAGACATTATCCTTAGTAATGGATGCAGTTTTCTTTCTCATGTGCGGAAATACAACAAGCATATACTGCAACTAAAAAAACCTGTACAAATTTGCTTCTTTATGCTCAAAACTTTAAGAATTTGATATATAATAATTTTTATTGTATTGAAAGAAAAATCTACCAATAGCAGAGGTGATGAAATAATATCACTTCAGAGTTTATAATCACTATAATTGAAAAAGAAAAAAGGGGGCTATTACATTATTTTATAAATAGAACCACTTTAAAACCATTGACTGTATTGCTTGTCCCTGTGCTGACAATTCATAATTCAAATGTTGACAAACATGATATACTGTATAAACAATCCATTGCTCCAAATCAAATGACGATTTCTTCTTCCGTTGTGATGTTATAATCATTAGCCACCCTTCATGGTGGGGAAAAAAATTTCCATTAGTTTACGTAATATCTAGACAGCAAGAAAAACTAATCACTTAACATGGACAATCCTACACTTTTCTTGGTGTGATATACAAGTAGCTGGACATTGCCTTTATGTTTTGACCAACTTCCTAGTCTAGTCTGCGTGTTCCCAGAAGATTCCCATCTCAATTCCTATCCAGAGTTGATCCTGTTCAGATTTCTAAGTTGGCTAAGTGTTGCCACCAAGCTGGTTTAAGAAAGAATGATTTCCTGTAAGTTAAGATTCTTCTCCCCAGATATATGATAAACACCAATAATAAAACAGTTTCTACATGTTGCCTTCTAACTCCCATCATTCTGTTGTCATCTTCATTTAGTCTTTTCTCCCATTAATCCCTTTCTCTAATTTCTAATTTTAATTAAAGAATATAACATGAAGAATTCGTTTTAACATTTTGCTTAAAATCTTATTTTAAAAAAAAATCTTTCAAAGTGATGAATATTAATACAAATATGGGAATCGTAGCAGTAGTTGATTTTTTTATATAAAAAGGGGTGCTTTCAGAATGCTTTAATTAGGCTGCTTCGCTGCTTTCTGAAACTAATTAGGCTGGTTCACTGCTTTCTAAAGTATTCCCTGGTAGTCGTGCTTAACTCCAATATTAGCTTCACTTTTCTAAACTGAAAAGCGGCTTCCTTTTGCAATGTCATTTTGCTGAATGAATGAAAGCATGATAACAAATTCGATGTGTATAGAAAGAAGAATCTTTCCTAATTGTATCTGTGTATTTGTATCTTTTATTGGCATATGACAGACACATAATTCTGAAAACTAAAGCAACAGTAAAATATATCAGAATGTACTCATTTAATCTATTAGCAGTGTATAATCTGATGCATATATTATGCAGAGAGAAAGGATATGTTAATATTTATATAGCCTCTGAACTTCAATAACATTTTTAATGTGGCCTATTTTCTACAGTAAATTGTTTGGGTAAGATGCCAGTTATGGCATGTTTCATAAAGGATGACGTTGACACTCTATTTTAACAATTATTTTAAAATTAGAGGGTGGAGAGGACAGCCTTTGGAATTTTAACAATGCAATCCTATGTTTTTATTCTTAATGAAGTCTCACCAAACTGAAATATGTTTAATGAAGCTGAATTTATTTCATCTTGGCATTTTGGGGTCTTCATATAAATGAGAGTGTTCCTCACAAAAGAAAAATAATTAGTATACTTTTTAGTGTATGCTTAACATCTATTGTAAGTGCAATACAAGATTTATTTTTCTCCCATCATTTCTGTCAGATAGGTTGGGCTGAGAGAGTGTGAGTTTCCACGAGAAAGGACTAGAATTTTAGTCTCCTCATTCATAGTCCAATACCTGAATCACCACATAGTCTTTGACTGAAACCTAAATATAATCTTAAATTATTTACATATATCATATATTCTTTTTGCAATTCTAACTAATGGGGGTAATTAAATTTGCTGATGAACGTGGATAGTGGAATAGGCAGTCTTAGCAGTGGAGAGCAGAGGGCATGGTCTTGAGGGACAGGAAGAACTACTACTACTAAAACAGCTGTCACCTTAAAAAAAACTATGGCAGGAATGTACGGTAATCTGATTAAATGTCTCATATGAGACATTCCCTAGTTTTCATGGAAAATAAGGAAGAGGGGGGAGCACATTCAGATTGTCAAGATTCTGTTACATAGTGTTACAATAAAAGTAGTCCTACAATTCTACATAACATTGGATTCCTAGTTTAACTGAAGGGGTGACATCAACAATTTCAATCTTGTCTGGACTTCACAATTTGTCTTTTAGAAGTTTCTGCTATTATAGATTAAACTGCCAGGTCACACGAATATGCTCAATAGGCTTTGATAGCTTTGTGTAAGGTGCCATATCAGCCTAATATGAATGAATCCCAGCGACCGGTCAGGGCGCATAGGGTTGGACTCCTACGAGTCCCATCTGTTAAACAATGTCATCTGGCGGGACCTAGGGCAAGGGCCTTCTCCGTTGCTGCCCCAGCCCTCTGGAACCAGCTTCCCTCAGAGGTTCGTACTGCTCCCTCCCTCCTAGCTTTCCGGAAAGGGCTGAAGACACGTCTATGCCGACAGGCTTGGGGCATATGAGCTGTGCTCTGCCCCTCGGCCCTAAGAGTGTCCCGCCATCAGTGACTGCGAATTGATTGTGTTTGTATGTGGTATGAATGTGGTTAATTTTAAAATTGTTATTGTATTCTTGTTGTGAGCCGCCCTGGGTCTTCGGAGAAGGGCGGCATATGTGTGAATAAACTAAACTAAACTAAACTAATATATGATGAAAATGGGCAAGTGTGAATCTACAGTAGTATTGGGTAATTGGACCATTCAGAGACAGGGTGCAATTACATAATGTGGCATTTGCATGAATAGCACACATGTCACTCTGATGTTGATGACTTGGTATCATAGTTTTCTACAGTCACTGTTGGACAAACCATTATTAGGTAGTGTCAAGTTGGATCTTTACTAAATGGAAATGGAAGAAATTACCTTCAGTGGAAATAGGAAAACTGCAGGAAGAGAGCCTATGTATGAAGCAGATTACTTCATATAGTATTTTCCCAACAAAATAAATAGAAACTGGACATATGATAAGAGCAAGTGGAGGCTGCTAGGAACAGAATGAAAATGATTGTTTCTTGGTTTTGTTTTTAACACTTTTTCCAGTTACTTCAAGATGGGTGGCATATCAATTAAATAAATAAACAAACCAGCTCAAGGCAGCTTATACTGGGATCTCCTATTTATTTTTTAGTAGCACAAATATTAATGCTCAAGAAAAAAACGACAAAAAGGAAGTCATAATGGCTATAAAAATGTTGAAAAAAGATAAAAATGTAGATGGCATTATTAGACAAATTTTAAAGTATTATTTGATTTTCTTAAGGAATGAGTTGCAACATATCTAATGTAAGACATAGGCCCATGCCTGACAATTGAGAGGGTGCCATTATTCATATTCTTTAAAGGGGGTAGTAGCAAAAACTACTGATGAATATAAAAGCTACAGGAGGATTAGTTTGCTCTGTTTGTCAACAAAGGTGTAGGTAGAATTTTGACTGAGAAGGTAAAGGAAATTGATTGTGTCTTTTTACTGGGCAAGGGAGCATATATATTTGCTGCTCATTAGATTACTGAAATGTATAAATGTGAGAAAATGTATGTTGATTTGGAGAAAGTATATGATAAAATGAATAGACTTGAATCATAGAATGATTGTGTGAATGTGGAATTGAAAATTGGCGACTGAATGCATGCAATTGTGAGAGCAGTTTCTCACATGAATAAGAATCAGTGCAATCAAAAGATGCAAATTGCCCCACCATCACAAAAGAGAGAAACCTCCTTCACTTTGCACTGAAACAAGTATTGTATATCAGGTGCCATGATGATTGCTGCACAATATGTTTTTATGTCCAATGTTGATTGTTTTAATAAAAGAATTTTATATTAAAAAAAATGCAAGAAAACAAGCCAGAGTTTTGCCTCTTAAGACTGCCTACACTGGGTTCTTGTTTGAAAGTAGAACATTTATTAAAATTCATATGTTGTGATGTTAACTTTCCTTCTAATAAGTATCACTAATCAGCACTCTGAAAGACTGGCTCTTGCTTGATTGTTTCCAATCTAGATGGCTAGGAGAGAAGTTGGACAATGAGGAAAGTAAACATGCATGAGAAAACAATGAAAGGCTTGGTGAATTGTTCAAACTTGAACAAGGGGAAAAACAAGGAAATGTAATGTCTCTTTGGGTGGTTAATACATATATGGATAAATGTATAAGGAGAGATTATAGTAAAAACAAGGACGTATTGCCTAGCAACATGAATCGAATGAACCTTTGCATACAGATGATAGCATGTTGTTGGCAGAGAACCCCAATCGTTTGCAGTGAAAGAGATTATATAATGCATCAAGAAAGATGAATCTGCCAGTCAGTTACTAAAATACCAGGGCAGCCATATTGAAGAGGGAAAAACTAGGTGAATGGTTGCAAGTTATAAACTGTAACAAAAACTAAAGCAAATTGTTGAATTTATGTACTGTACATTGGTAAAACATTGAGCAAAAGTTAGGAAAACGAGTGGAGATGTTTTAAGATGTGCAAATGCTGGTAGCAGGTAGTGGATTGTTTATGGTTTGTTACAAACAATGAATATTAGTCAGAAGAAGCAAAAGAGTGTGTGCATGAAGTAAGTTCTTGTCTACTTTGTTGGATTAAATGAGAATGTCAGGAGAAATAGCACAGTAAGCTGAATGCAGTGCAAGCAAGCGCGTGTTGTAGAAAGAAAAGAAAAGATAGGCTCAGGAATGAACGGGTGCTGAATGAATGTAGAATGAATAGAAAGCTGACTATTAGTCTGAAAGAAGCATGATGAGGTGCT